>CALNHX010000044.1:0-657050 GCA_940337035.1 Agriotes lineatus | reverse complement strand
GACATAGTGAACCGATCCGCCGCAAATCGTAAGAACTACGATCCAACCCGTCTACCCCTCCTCCTGAGGGGTAGACGTAATCGACACCACAGTGTCGACTACGTTACTCCCAGTAGCTGACGACATGACGACTGCATTGCCCGAAACCGGAGACTGCACAATTACAGACGGTACTGCGGTCACATTTTCCGAAGGTTGGATTGTTGGCTGCTTCGAAATTCGACTGGTCGGTCGATTTGAGCCGGAGTCGATCTCCAAACCATCTACAAGGGCTCTAAACTCTTGCGCCGCACCGTCGCCGGAAGCCACCTTTTCCAATGGAATGTCGTCAAAATCGAACGTTTCCATAAACATTTCCGTTTGTGATAAATGAGAAGACTCATGTAACATATTTTGGATTTTTGCCACAGGAACATCAGTCTCCTCATTCATACACTTGACATATTTCGACAAATTAAATTTTGCAGGACTTTTCCTTTTCTGATCTTTCTTTAAAGCTGATTTTAAAATTTTGCTAGAACCTTGACTACTACTTTGAGATATGGTTTCGAAAGCAGGTGCAACGAGTACGTCACTTAAAACTTTTATGGTGGCTTGCGGCGATATCTGTACGGAACCGCTTGGTTCCGTGCAGGCGCAAAGTTTAACTGCACCCGTTTTTTTCAAACTGAGCCTATTAAATTTTGAAAATTTTTTCGGTAAAACTGCACCCTGACAAAAGGAACAGACAGCGCTGTTGCTAGCCATGGCAAACACGAGAGAATGGTTGCCCCCCACCTCAGCCAGGTGTATTTATACTGCATGCGAAGGATGACTTTCGCACGCAAACCAGTTGAAATTGAGTTCGTTGCAATCTACATTTTTCTAACCTCGGCTCACACAAAGGAAGTTAGCCTTCAAATATCTTTAAGTTCGTTGCCTACATCTTTACAGACGGCAATTCAAGTTAACATTGAAACACATTTTTCCAGACAGTTTGCGTAGATAATATAAAGTAAACTAGCGCACCAACTATTTGTTGTTCTAACATGTTGAAATGTTTAAAAATATTTTACAAATATAGACTTATACATCTAATATTTTTAAACCGTTTAATAATAATCAAATTTTATACCACTGTTGCAAATATTTATATCCTATTAATTACTAGCGCTTATTAAAAATACTGCAGCGTTGGTCGTGTGATAGGTGAATTTGTATTCACCGTTTAATAATAATCAAATTTTATGCCACTGTTGCAAATATTTATATCCTATTAATTACTAGCACTTATTAAAAAGCCTGCAGCGTTGGTTGTCTGATAGATGCATCTGTATTCACATTAATAAAACGCGAGGTTTCAAACATGAAAAACAAAATTTTATTTATCAAAAATCATGCAAATCAAATCTATTTAAAATTGACAGTTTAAAATGCATACTGTATATAAGAAACTTTCACTGCTAATATCTAGCTTCGTTGCAATCTACATTTTTTTTCTAACCTCGGCTCACGCAAAGGAAGTTGGCCTTCAAATATCTTTAAGTTCGTTGCATGCCTCTATTTTTGCAATTCAAGTTAACATTGAAACACATTTTTCCAGACAGTTTAAAACACAGTTTACACAAATAAAGCGATAATATAAAGTAAACTAGCGCACCAGTTATTTGTTGTTCTAACATGTTGAAATGTTTAAAAATATTTCACACATACATTTGTTCTAATATGGGCTTATAATCTAGCGAATAAAAAAAAACATAACGAAATTTTACTTTTCGAGGAGGTGAAGCCCTGAGTAATTATTTTAATACAACGTCTGCTCAACTGTAATGATTAACAATTTTGTTTACAAATGCATTTCCAATATAGCATTTGAATAACAGGTCAATCTAAACATATGAAAACATTCCACTGGCTTAATATCTACCTATTAATATGTAATACAAATTATGCTGGGTGTCGACATTTTAATAAAATAACATCTGCCTTTTAACCACGTTCAAAAAAATTCAGAAGCGATGCACTAATTTCAGAATAATAATTACTAGGTAAAAGCTTTTAAAAAGCAACATTGCGGGTGCCAGGCATTTTAATAAAATAACATCTACCGTTTAACCACGTTCAAAATATTCAGAAGCGATGCACTAATTTCAGAATAATAATTACTAGGTAAAAGCTTTTAAAAGAGCAACATTGCGGGTGCCAGGCATTTTAATAAAATAACATCTACCGTTTAACCACGTTCAAAATATTCAGAAGCGATGCACTAGTTTCACAATAATAATTACTAGGTAAAACGTTTAAAAGAGCAACATTACGGTCTTATTAACAAAGCAATTTTAAATTGTTCATTTTTAATGCAGCTCTTCTTGGAACAATCGATATTTATATTACCAGTGATAGCGACTTTCATTGACTTTTAAAAACTTGGCCTCGGTACACATTAACTCGTATGTTGAAAAATGGCAGTTGTTTACCATGCCAAAATGACCTTTTCAAACGAGTGTGAATACCTGCACGTACGCACACAACCTAAAAAAAAACGTACGTGTCTACTGTCTTTTGTCTATTACTAACGTCAATGCAATAATTTTAAATTTAAAGATGTGGAAAAAACACCACTAATTTTGATATGAAGGAACTTCTTTTATAGAATTATGCATGCACTAGGAATTATCAAACAGGTGCTGCTCCACATATTCGTCTTCTAATACTGCGGCAAATGGCTACAGCAGATCTAGCTAAATTTACGTACTTGAAAAACTAAATGCCTATTACTTTTTACGTCATACAACGCATTGCTATTCATCTATTCCTAGAAAACCTAGGGGTTCAAAACGTGTTATTCCGAATACAAGAAATCCATTTTTATTGGTAATACATGTAGTAGATCTACTTGCTTATTAAATGACTGTCTAATTAATGTAATTGGAAGCTTATGAAGTTATCGCTATAATAAAAAAAATAGCTGATGGATTATTAGAACAACCAAATAACTATAGCTATCTAATTTTATCTAAAAAGTAGGTTGTGCGGTATCAAAATGTTCCTTTTTTAGCATACAATGTAACGGCGATAGAAAAATTTTTCTATTTCTAATTACAACTTAAATATACGTAAAATTAGTTTCTGGAAAGTAAATTGGTTACACATTCCCTGCCCTCAATACGTAGTCGGGGGGAACTGGATATATAAACATCGAGAATTGCTTGAAGAAACCACAGTACCTCCAATCCACCGCAACTATACTTCAGGTAAGATATTGTTCTAAATATCTGTTTTTATCTTATATGTCCATATCTGTACTTTGAAAATGTCTTTGTAAATATATATGTTTTTATCTTATATGTCCATATCTGTACTTTGAAAATGCGTTTGGACTCAGTAAAAGAAAAATTTCTCAAAAACAACGGCAAAATGTCGCACACGAAAGTTCTTTTTTTCTAATACTTTTCTAATGTAATCTTAAAATGCTCATATCTCCGTTGTTTATTGAGATATATCTTCGCCGTTTTATGCATTGGGTTCCTACCGTCATGTACTACATTTTAAACATTTCTAACATTTTTCTAATGGTGTCTTAAAATGCTTGTATCTTCTATATTTATTAAGATATTTAAATGCCGTTTTTTGCATTGTATTGCTACTGTCATATACTACATTTAAAAAAATTTTTTTTTTTCAAATCTTAAAAACGTTCATATCTCCGGTGTTTATTAAGATATTTGGTCGGGATTTTTTGCATTATGTTGCTACCGTCATGTACTACATTTTAAACATTTCTAACATTTTTCTAATGGTGTTTTAAAATGCTTGTATCTTCTATATTTATTAAGATATTTAGATATGGTTTTTTGCCTTGTGTGGCTACTGTCATATACTACATTTTAAAATTTAAACGCTCATATCTCCGACGTTTATTAATCTGAAAAATGTTACAGATTAAACCAGACGAGAATTTGCTGTGGGTGGTTTATGTAAGTAAAACTTAATTAGCTCCTTTGAGAAATTACATGTCTTTCTACAGCTATAGTGAGGCTGCCCACACCATCCCACCACAGTCCCACATCCCACATCATCGTTGCATTACAGGTATGTTACCAGTTGTAAATATAACCTCTCTAATCTGATTTTTTTACATAGTATGCGATTCGTGTGTTTCTTCCATACAAACCACATCTACTTCGCCCCTAATGAGGAGGTAGTAAATCTCACCCATGAGTTGGTGTGGGACCCTCTTACTACCTACCGCTGGATTCCAGAGTTACCCCACCCCTTGATTGACCGACTCCGCAATCGAGTCAACCCAACCGACAATTGCGTCTTCTTCCATTACGCGGAGGAGCACGTATGGTTGTCGGATGGTGAAGACATTGGAACATTCAACATCCCAGAACTAGATGACATCACGTCTAGGGTGTTGAATGAGTATGTGGACTCGGTCAACATAGACCAGCCTGATGAAAACATGCCGTCGGACAGGTCGTCCACACCGTCGAGTCTGGGATCGGATGGGCTGTCCATACCTGATGACGTCAGTCTGATATGGAGTCCAAACGATCCAAGGCTTAACGGTATGGATCACGTATCTGACGCCATGTCGCCATCTTCCGTTGGAGGTAGCATTTTCGACGTCTCCACCGAGGGTTGGTCTGGGGAAGAAGATGACGACGCCGGCGGTGGCGAAGGTATGGAAGATGGTGACAGTGGTGGTGAAAACAATTCAGGGTACGAAAGAGACGTTGAGGAGTAGATTTTAAGTTGTTAGGTTAGGTTAGTTTCTAAGTTAGTCAGTAAGTTATTTGTATAATAAACGTTTTAAAATTTTTAATTTTTTATTGCATCGTTATAACTACATGATAAACACTTATTGTTGTTGTGCGTATTTTTTGAATGCAATATCATATGTAATGATGTCTGAAGCATACTTTAGCATTTCATGCATGCAGTATACATTTTCGGATTTTATTGGCGGTAACGCATCCTCAATGCTTCGTTTAAAGTCGCCGGGTAAATTCCAAACGCCTTGGATTATACTACTGTAGAAATTTTCAAAATTTTGACTTTTTAATAGTTCAGCTTTAGAATTCAGCAGGGGCAACAAATCCCACAACTCTGCTACTGATTGCATTCCGAGATACACTTGGGATCGCTTACGTTCCTGCAGCACAATCACTTTTTTGTTTCCGATTTTTTGGAAATATATTCGTTTGCCTGGACTTATATCCACCGGTTTTAAATCTCCATCTTCATAGTTAAAATGTCTGTTTATCACATCTTCATTTTTAAGAAAGACTTGCCACTCTCCTTCGTCTAGCAGTATAAAATTGTTGTTAATCCCACTAATTAGCACTCCCGGCACAAACGATCCAAAACAGGTCAAACCCAAACTCACAGATTTATTTCTTGACTTATTCAACGGATAACTTGTTGCGTTTAACAATACTGGATATAACAGTTTCACTTTTTTCTTTGACCCCTTCACAGTTTCACCAACCTTTTGTACCTCATCCATTGTTTTTGCTAGTACAGCACACGATATACTACTGAACACAAAACTACATCTACTGTTATACTCATTCTTCAAGGTTACTGTCGGTGGCCTCGCTCCGAACGTGGCCTCGCTTCGAACATGACCTTGGGCTTACACGTGGCCTCGCCTTGCATGTGACCTTGGGCTTGAACGTCTCCTTGCCTTGAACTCAAGGTCAAGTGGTGGGGGGAGGTTCCAGAACCATCCACTTCCCTCTACTAAATGGGTCAATATAATCAGCATTAATATTTAATTTCTCATATAAGTCAAGGGTTTTTGTTCGAAAAGCAGACATGTCCATAAGGACATGCCTACTTTTAAAAAGCGGGGAGTAGTGTAACAACCCGCAAGAAATTGCATTATATTTATAAATCTTATAGATTTTAAGTTGTCATGAGGAAGAATAAAACAAAGCCGTTCCTGCATATATTAAATTTATTGCGAACGCAAAATGTCATTTACTAAGCACGTAAAAGGTTACATTGTTATAATCCAAGCAACGGTTGAATTGCATCCGGAAAGTCAAGAAATTCGATATTAACTTACTGGCAAAATTTTCTTAGAATTGGGCTGCGCCAGCAAACATGCAATTTCTGTACTGTGAGAACCCATGAGTCAGTTTGGTTTCATGCGGTACCAAGAGCCGCTAAGAATAAAGCCATTTTGGCAAGTGTGCAAAACGGGAACTCCCGGCTATTCACGAAAGAAACTTACCTTTTGGGGAACGCGAACTGGACAGGCAGTCTTCCCGTATCCCGCGAGATAATGAACTAATTACCGACAAAAGCCGTTTTCGGGCGTACCGCGTCCGGCGCACGCCGCGCGTAGCGCGAATCAACCTAAGTCAAAATTGAAAGTTATATTCAAATCGTTATGGGACTAGTGCATGTGATAAGCTACTCAAAATTCAAGGATTGCCGACCAGAGGATCTAAAATCTAGTCGAACATATTTAAATTTCCTAAGTAAATTCGGGCGTACCGCGAATAAATAAAATTAATATTCACCCTCCAAGTTCTAGCAACGGCACCTGGACTAAGGTCAGTCATTTATGTGTATTTTATTAACCAGGGCTGCTATGTTTATTCTTCCCTTCCAAAGTAAATTGATGTCATAAACTTTAAGCGTAATTCTGAGCAATTATATTTACGAAGCTACAGTTAATTAACCATTGACCAGATAGGGTAAAATTAATTTGTACTTGATCCAAATTTTTAAGTTCTTTTAATATAAGTTATTTATTCTTTTGTGGGTGTTTTATTTAACTATAACTCGTAACTACAACCCCTAAGTTATCGCACAGTGGTCAGAAGATGAGATTTCGACCCCTTAGGGCAATTAGTGATATACGGGTTTGAATCAACCCCTATATCACACCATCGTGGCAGCACGTAAAACTGATAACCAGGGGGTTGGGAAAACAACCCCTTGGTTATACTATTACGCAATCAACGAGTTAAAGACCAGGAAAATTGCCAATCTGCACCTCATGCACAAAACCGACCTACAACGGCCGGTTCAGTGGGCGACCTTCGCTCCAGCAGGAAATAAAAACAACCGAATTGCTACGTTGCTGTTTTGTAATTTAAACGCTCTGACCCAGTAAACTGTACATATGAACTTTGATATTGTTACTTCGTTAAGCATTTTAGTTTTGTATAAATACCAGTTTATTTTTATAATAAAACAATCTGCATTTAATGTTTGATTCATTCACTACCCTTTCTAAGCCATAATATTTGTGGGGCATGAGGCTGTGCTGCAAGGGTGGTTTTATTGTCGTCCCTTTAAGTGTCATTGACTAAGCTGGCTTAAAGCGTAAATTCAGTCTCATTTACGCGCTTAAAATTAGGGATAGAATCAGCGCAAAGTAACGGAGTCCTGATACAGCCTCTCAGGCAACTCTGTTTAACGGGGTTTCAAACCCAGATCTATTGGGATGCGGTGTTTAGAATTTTCAGGTAACCTATTCGTGCGTGTTTTCAAAGCAATCTTTACACAAATATTTATTACATTCAAAGCATTTATAATAGGTTCTCGGTGTTATGTTTGAAGCTCGTTTATTGCCATACTTTGCAGAACAGGATTTGTAACATTCAACGCAACGATAGCGATTTTCTGTCCTTTTCAAGACGCATTCGACATGAACATATGGGATCGCCTCTTCTTTTTCTTCTAGCAACATTGGGAGTGTCAATGACTGCTGGAACATTCTCATTGCCGAAGATCTATTAGGAAAACGATTAAACCTTAGGTCTATATTTCTGACAGATACAACAAAGACTGATACAGATATAGTATCAACCTAATATATATGCCAGATAGGTGCCATAGCAGTGCCATAAACTGTGCCATTGCAGTGCCATATATCTGTCGATGGTTGCTGGAACATCTCCATTGCAGAAGATTTATTAGGAAAACGATTAAACCTTAGATCCATATTTCTGACAGCTACAACAAAGACTGATACAGATATAGTATCAACCTAATATATATGTCAGATAGGTACCATAGCAGTGCCATAGCAGTCCAAAAAGCGGTCCAAAGCAGTCCAAAAGCGGTCCAAAGCAGTCCATATCAGTGCCATAGCAGTGCCATAGCAGTACCATAGCAGTCCCATAGCAGTGCCATAGCAGTGCCATAGCGGCACCATATCAGTGCCATAGCAGTGCCATAAACTGCGCCATTGCAGTGCCATATATCTGTCGATGGTTAGTGGAACATCTCCATTGCAGAAGATTTATTAGAAAAACGATAATTTCTATACCTTAGTACAAAATCCCTTCGGTAAATTTACACAACTGTAGTAATATCGATTTGGTATATGTCGTCTTCAGAGAGGTTAAAGTTTGACAAGTTGCTTGGGGTCCAATAATATAAATACATGATAGATTTTTACAGCCGAATGCCTAAAACATGTCCTATTTCATGTGTTAACATTAATAGAAGACTTGTTTTTCCTTCAGGTAACACATCATTCACTCCAGTATGTCAATTAATCTGTATATTAATGTGCACTTCAACCGGTTTTTGAAGCTTTGAAGTTTGGCTGTTGTCGATTGAATATTCCATGTTATAACATTGGCGTACCATTTTGAATTATGAGTTTGAAATAACCCTATTACATTGTCGACACCACATCTAGACCCCTTAATTAAATTCAAAGTAAATAGTATTCGATATTGGTAAATCATGTTTGAAATCTGTTTAAAGCAAATATAAAATCGCTCGAATTTACAACTAATATTGATGATGTTAAGCCATGTTCACCTTCGTTCGATTTCAAAAACCCCAAACTTTGTAGTTTCGTTGCTGTTTTGTTGCAAACTGCACACCCTACTACTAACAATAAAACAAACATTTGACGCATTTTATGTGCGTAGCCGTTTCGCTTACAATGTATTACTAATGTATTTGCTTAATGATATCAACATTAGATACTGTCTTCGCACTCTTCTTTCACCTTTTCCTCTCTTTCTAATTATTTTACTTGAATTAAACTAGATGAGTCTCTACTTACTTTACCCGTATGTCGTTTGTTGTCAGATTGGCCGAGCGGTCGAAGGCGCTGGATTCAAGCTCTGGTTCCTGTAAAGGAGCCTGGGTTCGAATCCCACATCTGACACTTGTTGTATCTTCTACTGACATGCAGTGTCATTGCATTAACAAATTAGTTTAATTATATACTTTCTTCGCATAGGTGCACATATAAAGTAGTGTAAATGTGCTTACTGGAAATAAAACAACTTTTCTTAAACAACCATATATTTTTCATACATTTATTACAATTTTTTTATTAATCGATAGACTTTGTATATTACATTGCTATGAAACATATACATTTACAACATATTTTACAACTGTAGTTGAAACAGTCAATAGTTGGGTTTATTCGGAAAGCTTACACTTTGAAAATTATTACGTGATAAATTTTAACAAAGCAATACAAATACTTTTCGTTTAATTTTACTCGATCAGTTCACCCAGTTGTATACATGCAATTGTAAGCCTAAGTCTAACATTGAACATCTCCTGCAGAACAGTATCAATCAACTTTTTTAAAAATAAGTAAGGAGTTGTGGTGTATAGGGGTAAATAAGAATATAGTAACAATGTAACAATGTGTTTTATTTTATTTAGATATCAATACAGTTCATCAGCCTTAATTCTAACATGAGGTACTATGCTTAAACATGTTTTGGTCTTTTGTTGATGTGTTGTCTAGGATACTGTTACAAACCCAAAACTCAATGTGAAACCTTTATTCGCACAATTACATTAAAAATATAAATTGTATTGTATAATACATTTGTGTTAAACAATAATTCAACATGTTGTTCGTTATTTATATACAGTTGTAACATTTCGGCTTAGAACACTGTAGACATACTGGTTTTCTACACTGTGTACACAAGAATTTCGTCATCCGATGAGTTGCTTTTTGGCACAGAGAGCATGGTTTTCGCTTTTCTAACACATCATTTTCGTTTGGCAAATTCTCTAATGGTGTACAAAGAATGCGAGCGATTGTGTCTCGGACATCGCGAGGTGTGTGAATATTTTTCAGTCGACTTTTCATTTGTTCTTGGACCAGTTTGAATGCTAATTCTTTCACAAATATAGATTCATTTACTGCATTGTTTTTCTTGTAACACTGATATAAAATAGAGGAATTTACCTTGGAAATATCTAGAATACGGAGGAAGATTGCGAGGGGCCATCTGCGTGTGCTACGGCTTGAGGAACTTTTTGAAAATTTCTCGTTGAGAGAATCTACACCCCTCTTGTTTTCATTATAGTATACAAGTGCTTCGGGCTCTCCAGTTTCCAAATCGGTGTAGACATTATCATGCATCGAAGAAATTAGTATCGTTGCTCTACCCTTCTTTCCTACGTGAGAAATCATCATAGCATCCTTGCGGTATCCGTACAAATTTGAACCAACTTCTCTTCCTTTCTTTGGTAAAAATGAGGGTGGAATTTCTCTTTTATTTTTATTCAACGTACCTACATACGTAAGTTTATTCTTCAATAAGATGTCTACTAATTCTACAGACGAGAACCAGCTATCTGCGGTTATATTCCGATTTGTACCAAACAGAGGCTCTGCGAGACGTAAAACAGACTGTGTTGGTTTTGAAAATTTCTTAAATTCTGTTCCTGTTCCATCATAGTCTTTGCCACAATATATGTAAGCATTGTAGAGGTAACTGTTGCCCGCATCCGTAAGAGCCATAACTTTGATGCCACACTTCGCAGCACCCATATACATTTTGAATGGGACTCTTCCTCTAAAACTAACAAGAATTTCATCCACTGTTACAGACTGACCCATTTCATACACACTTTGGCTGTTCTTTATGAATGTATTAAAAATATAGAAGATGGGCGCTGTTGGTTCTTGCTTTTTCCTTTCGCTCCTATCGTCTGGATAATCAAACCTTAGGGCGGATAGAAATATTGCGAATCGTTTCATATTCATAACTGCTCTGAAGATGTCTCTCCCCGTTCCATCGGTTGCGAAAAGTGTTTGAATGTCTTCATGATTCGAATTGAATACCGAAGTAAAAATAAGAAGCCCCAAAAATGCTTTCAATTCAATTAAATCGGTGTTATTCATATGCATACTTGGACTTTTGCATTTCGTTCGTATTATACACAACTTATGATTTGTGCATTCCATAATATGCAATAACATATCATTCGTAAACAGTAGTTGCCAAACCGACAAAGGATTCACATTTTTCCCAAGCGTTTGAGTTGAGAGAATGGGTATGATTGATTTTCTCGTACGTGGCGAGAACCAAACTTTTGAGGTGCGCCAACCATAATTGCTTTTCTAATTTCAATGCTCGCATCACTATCACTCTTTTCATCGTTTTCTGATTGTTCTGATTCACCACTGTTTTCATTGATTTCTGATTGCTCAGATTCACTTTCGTGTTCAGATATAATGTATTCATTCACCGAAACAGTATCTACATCACTTGCATAACTTTCTGCTTCCTCGTACCAATGCAAAACAGTTTTTTCAAAATTAGCACTATGGTAACACACACGTTTTGAGGAACCTGCCATGTCTATGCTTTACTGACACCTGCCGTCTGCCAGACTACACCAGCTGATTCGTTCTATTATTTGCTTTATTATATTAATGTTTTGTAAATGAGTGTTGTGGTTGGAGATAGGTGGTGGTGGCGGTGGTGGTGGTGGTGGTGGTGGTGGTGGTGGTAGTGGTGGTGGTGGTGGTGGTGGGGGTAGGCTTAATAGCACAATGGTTTGTCAGATAAATCTGGCGAAACATTTTAACGGTCAGTGGAGCGCTCTCGTTTCAAGTATTCGACAGATGTGTATCCTGTATTGCTCTATCTTTTATCAGCTTGTGGTTAGCTGCGAGCATTTGTTACCATATCTCAACATTTCAAGCATATTAATAATATACAGACCCATCATTCCTCTTCATGTTGTATTTAATAATTCCATATCGTACCATTAGCTTATAGAATATTGTTGTAAAAGTTATTCTGATTGCTAATAAAACTTAGAGAAAAAATCATAACTAATTCACAGAGAGCAGAGAGCTATTAATAAACAGCTTATAATAATATTTGTATTCCTTTTCGCTGGCTGTGATATATTGTTCTGCAGGTGTTCTGAAACAAATCTGAACAGCTAATGGCTCTACACTTACAAGCCCTGCAACAGATTGCGATCGCTTCACGAGTTCAGTTTATCTGCTCTTGCGGTTTGCAGTTCCAAAATATAATTTTCAAAAATGCTATAAGGGCACCTCCAATTTTTAATATGTTATAGATGGCTTCCAGGTGGGGGTTAACAGGTAGTGTGAGGGTGCCATTTTTTCACCCGTTTTTCGTTTTTCCCACCCGTTTACGCGATACAACCCTTTTTAGTGTTCAACCACCAGCATTCGGCTGCATATCAATTCTTACGTTTTACAGCTCCAAAATATAATTTTAAAAAAATACCATAAGGGCACTTTCAATTTTTAATGTGTTATAGGTGGCTTGGTGGCGTCGCTATGCGAATACAGCTATCAGATTACTTTCATAGATGTAACATTTTAATCTCTGTTTGACCCGCGCTAGTGGTGTCAAAATGGGTTGAATCTGTGTTGTTATTAATATGTCTAAATAGTTGTATTACCGGCGATGTAAAGTTTAATTAACCTATGAGCACATGTAATTTTGTTTCTGTTTGCACCTCATATTCTTTTAGTCAAAATAAACCACATTATTTTCTATGTATTATTTCTTGTGTTATGCGGAGTTTTTGTTATATATATATAAATAAAAGTTTTTGATTTGATTTGTGTGAGCGAAAACTGTTTATTAATTAATGAACAGATAATAAACTACTCAAACTAATAATTTATGCGAATACAGCCATCAGATTACTTTCATAAATAAAATTGGTGTTATATGTGTTTTTGATTTGATTTGTATGGGCGAAAACTGCTTATTAATTAATGAACAGGTAATAAACTACTCAAACTATGTGAATACAGCTATCAGATTACTTTCATAGCCCAAATTCTTTTTATTTATTTATTTAGATATCAATACAGTTTATCCGCCCTAATATGTAGCTACTACTATGTTGAAACATTATTTATCTTTTGTTGTCGCGGTGTCTAGGATTTCGCTGTGCATTGATTTTCTGGAGTGTTAAATAAATATGAATGATTGATCATTTTTAGTAGTTGAAATCACATTGTATCATAAATCGAGGTACAAGTTTGTTGTTGCAGTCGATAGCGTGCTTGGTTTATCATTTAACACATCCGTTGCGGTTATCTGGCGTCCCCGTATCTCACATACATGCAATCGTATTTTGTTTAAATTATTTTGTGGTTGTTAGTAGATGTCGCCCCCTACAGATTACTATAAACATTTTAACCGATAGATGGCATATCCTGTACCGCTTGTCGCTTATCTGTGGTTACTCGCGCTCGCTAAGTCCTTATCAACTCTTGCGGTTTCTTATCAGCTTATCGCTATGTGCTCATTTCTGGCTTACAATATCGAAATTGCCACAAGGGCACTTCAAATTTCTACTATGTTATAGATGGTTTCATTTGCTGTTTGGGGGGTTATAGGGGGTTCCATTCTTTCACCCGTTTTCCGTTTTTCCCACCCGTTTACGAGATACAACCCATATACACTTATTTGAGCCACCCTGCTTTCGGCCCCCCGCTTCAGGTCACAGTTCAGGGCTTCCGACCCCCGGTGCAGATACCAGGGCTCCGCCCCCCGAACACACCCCCACCTGCGTCGCATATGGCTTCGTACCGACATGCCGATTCTCGGCCTCACATGCTATCACCGGAAGTGTACTTTGCAGTCTAACAGACTGAAATCAGTTCACCGGAAGTGCCACTTTGCAGTCTGACAGACTGCGCGAATTTGAATTTCTCGCCAAAATGACGTCATTTCCTGAGGCCGAACCGGCTTTGGTTGGCGCTTGGCTTGACGCTTGGCTAGGTGCTTGGTTTGGCGCTTGGTTTGTCGCTTGGCTTGGATCTTGTCTTGGCTATTAGCTTGGCGCTTGGCTAAGTGCTTGGTTTAGCGCTTGGCTTGGCGCTTGGCTTGGAGCTGGGGTTGGCGCTTGGCGTAGACCTTCACTTATCGCTTGGCTTGCCGCTTGTTTTGGCGCTTGGTTTGCAACTTGGCTTGGCGCTTGGCTTGGCGCCTGGCGTGGTGCTTGGTTTTTGCGCTTGGTTTGGCGCTTGGCTTGGCGCTTGGTTTTGCACTTCGCTTAGCGCTTATCTTGGCGCTTGGCTTGGCGCTTGGCTTGGCGTTTGGCTTGGTGCTTGGCTTGGCGCTTGGCTTGGAGCTTAGCTTGCTGCCTGGGTTGGCGCTTGGCTTTGCGCTTGGTTTGGCGCTTGGCTTGGCGCTTGGCTTTACGCTTGGCTTAACGCTTGGCTTGGCGCTTGGCTTTGCGCTTGGTTTGGCGCTTGGCTTGGCGCTTGGCTTTGCGCTTGGTTTGGCGCTTGGCTTGGCGCTTGGCTTGGCGCTTGACTTGGCGCTTGGCTTATCGCTTGGCTTGGATCTTGTCTTGGCTATTGGTTTGGCGCTTGGCGTAGACCTTCACTTATCGCTTGACTTGCCGCTTGTTTTGGCGCTTGGTTTGCAACTTGGTTTTTCGCTTGGCTTGGCGCTTAGCTTTGCACCTGGCTTGGCGCTTATCTTGGCGCTTGGCTTGGCGTTTGGCTTGGCGCTTGGCTTAGCGCTTGGCTTGGCGCTTGCCTTGGCGTTTGGCTTGGCGCTTGGCTTGCTGCCTGGGTTGGCGCTTGGCTTTGCGCTTGGTTTGGCGCTTGGCTTGGCGCTTGGTTTGGCGTTTGGCTTGGCGCTTAGCTTGGCGCTCGGCTTGGAGCTTGGCTTGCTGCCTGGGTTTGCGCTTGGCTTTGCGCTTGGTTTTGCGCTTGGATTGGTCCTTGGCTTGGCGGTTGGCTTTGCGCTTCGTTTAGCGCTTGGCTTGGCGCTTGGCTTTGCGCTTGGCTAAACGCTTTTCTTGGCGCTTGGCTTTGCGCTTGGTTTGGCGCTTGTCTGGGCGCTTGGCTTGGCGCTTGGCTTGGCACGTATCTTGGCCCTTGGCGCTTGGCTTGGCGCTTGGGTTGGCGCTTGGCATTGCGCTTTTCTTGGCGCGTGGCTTGGCGCTTGGCTTGGCGCTTGCGTTAGCGCTTAAATTTGCGCTTGGTTTGGCGCTTGACGTAGCGCTCGGCTTGGCGTCTGGTTTGACGCTTACCTTGGCGCTTGGCTTGGCGCATGGCTTGGCGCTTGGCTTGGCGCTTGGCTTGGCGCTTGGCTTAGCGCTTGCCTTGGCGCTTGGGTTTGCGCTCGGTTTGCAGTTTTGCTTGGCGCTTGGCTTAGCGCTTCGCTTGGCGCTTGGCTTGGCGCTTGGCTTGGCGCTTGGCTTGATGGTTGGTTTGGCGCTTGGCTTGGCGCTTGTCTTGGCGTTTGGCTTGGCGCTTGGCTTGGCGCTTGGCTTGGCGCTTGGCTTAACGCTTGGCTTGGCGCTTGGCTTGGTGCTTGGTTTGGCGCTTGCTTTGACGCTTAACTTGGCGCTTGGCTTGGCGCTTGGCTTAGCACGTGGCTTGCGCTTGGCTTGGCGTTTGGCTTGGCGCTTGGCTTGGCGCTTGGCTTGGCGCTTGGCTTGGCGCTTGGCTTGGCGTTTGGCTTAGCACATGAATTGCGCTTGGCTTGGCGCTTGGCTTAGCGGTTGGCTTGGCGCTTGGCTTGGTGCTTGGCTTAGCACGTGGCTTGCGCTTGGCTTGGCGCTTGGCTTAGCGCTTGGCATTGCGCTTGGCTTGGCGCGTGGCTAGGCGCTTGGCTTGGCGCTTGCTTTGGCGCTTAACTTTGCGCTTGGTTTGGCGCTTGACCTAGAGCTAGGCTTGGCGCCTGGCTTAGCGCTTAGATTTGCGCTTGGTGAAGCGCTTGGTTTGACGCTTGGCTTGGCGCTTAACTTGGCGCTCGGTTTGCAGCTTTGCTTGGCGCTTGGCTTGGCGCTTGACTTGTCGCTTGACTTGGTGCTTAGTTTAACGCTTGGCTTGGCGCTTATTTTAGCGTTTGGCTTGGCGCATGGCTTGGCGTTTGGCTTAGAAGGTGGCTTGCGCATGGCTTGGCGCTTGGCTTGCGCTTGGCTTGGCGCTTGCCTTGGCGCTTGGCTTGGCGCTCGGTTTTGCGTTTGGTGTAGCGCTTTTCTTGGCGCTTGGCTTGGCGCCTGGATTGTCGTTTGGCTTAGCGCTTGCCTTGGCGCTTATCTTTGCGCTCGGTTTACAGCTTGGCTTGGCGCTTGGCTTGGCGCTTGGCTTGCCGCATGGCTTGGCACTTAGCTTGGCACTTAATTTGGGGCTTGGCTTAGCGATTGGCTTGGCGCTTGGCTTTGCGCTTGGCTTAGCGCTTGCCTTGGCGCTTATCTTTGCGCTCGGTTTACAGCTTGGCTTTGCGCTTGGCTTAGCGCTTGGCTTGTCGCAAGGCTTGGCTTTTAGCTTGGCGCTTGATTTGACGCTTGGCTTAGCGATTGGCTTGGCGCTTGGCTTAACGCTTGGCTTGACGCATATGGCTTGGCGCTTGGCTTAGCGCTCGGCTTTGCGTTTGGTGTAGCGCTAGGCTTGGCGCTTGGCGTGGCGCTTGGATTTACGCTTGGCTTAGCGCTTGCCTTGGCGCTTGGCTTGGCGCTTGGCTTTGCGCCTGGCTTGTCGCGTGGCTTGGCACTTAGCTTGGCGCTTGGTTTGGAGCTTGGCTTAGCGCTTGGCTTGGCGCTTGGCTTGGCGCTTGGCTAGGTGCTTGGTTTAACGCTTGCTTTGACGCTTAACGTCGCGCTTGGCTTGTCGCTTGGCTTTGCGCTTGGCTTGGGGCGTGGTTTGCGTTTGGCTTGGTGCTTGCCTTGGCGCTTGGCTTGGCGCTCGGCTTTGCGTTTGGTGTAGCGCTTGGCTTGGCGCTTGGCTTGGCGCTTGTATTGGCGCTTGGCTTAGCGCTTTCCTTGGCGCTTATTTTTGCACTCAGTTTACAGCTTGGCTTGGCGCTTGGCTTGGCGCTTGGCTTGGCGCTTGGCTTGGCGCTTGGCTTAGCGCTTGCCTTGGCGCTTATCTTTGCGCTCGGTTTACAGCTTGGCTTGGCGCTTGGCTTAGCGCTTGGCTTGTTGCATGGCTTACCACTTAGCTTGGCGCTTGATTTGGCGCTTGGCTTAGCGATTGGCTTGGCGCTTGGCTTAACGCTTGGCTTGACGCATGGCTTGGGGCTTGTCTTGCCGCTTGACTTTGCGCTTGGTTTGGCAATTGGTTTGGCGCTTGGTTTGGCGCTTGGCTTGGCGCTTTGCTTGGCGCTTGGTTTAAAGCTTGGCTTTGCGCTTGGCTTGGCGTTTGGCCTGGCGCTTGGCTTGGCGTTTGGCTTGGTGCTTGGTTTGGCGGTTAGCATGGCGTTAGGCTAGGCGCTTGGCTTGGCGCTTGGCTTTGCGCCTGGCTTGTCGCATGGCTTGGCACTTAGCTTGTAGCTTGGTTTGGCGCTTGGCTTAGCGCTTGGCTTGGCGCTTGGCTTGGCGCTTGGCTTGGCGCTTGGCTTCGCGCTTGGCTTGGCGCTTGGCTTGGCGATTGGCTTTGCGCCTGGTTTGGCGCTTGGCTCGGCGCTTGGTTTGGCGCTTGGATTGGCGCTTTACTTTACGCTTGGTTTGGCGCTTGACTTGGCGCTTGGGTTGGCGCTTGGCTTGGTGCTTTGTTTGGCGCTTTACTTGACGCTTCGCGAATCGCTTGGCTTGGCGCTTTGGTTGGCGCTTGGGGTGATGCTTGGTTTGGCGCTTTACTTAACGCTTGGCTTGGCGCTTGACTTGGCGCTTGGCTTGGCGCTTGACTTGGCGCTTGTTTTGGCGCTTGGCTTGGCGCTTGACTTGGCGCTCTGCTTGGCGCTTCGCTTGGTGCGTGGCTCGGTGCTTGGTTTGCCGTTTGGTTTGGCACTTGGTTTGGCGCTTGGTTTGGCGCTTGGCTTGGCGCTTGGCTTGGCGCTTAGTTTAAAGTTTGGCTTTGCGCTTGGCTTGGCGTTTGGCCTGGCGCTTGGCTTGGCGTTTGGCTTGGCGCTTGTCTTGCCGCATGGCTTGGCACTTAGCTTGGCGCTTGGTTTGGCGCTTATCTTGGATCTTGGCTTGGCGCTTGGTTTGGCGCTTGGCTTAGCGCTTGGCTTGGCGCTTGGCTTGGCGCTTGGCTTCGCGCTTGTCTTTGCGCTTGGCTTGGCGCTTTACTTGACGCTTGGTTTGGCACTTGACTTGGCGCTTGGGTTGGCGCTTTACTTCGCGCTTGGTTTGGCGCTTCACTTGACGCTAGGAGTATCGCTTGGCTAGGCGCTTGGGTTGGCGCTTGGGGTGGTTCTTGGTTTAACGCTTTACTTGGCGCTTCCTTGGCGCTTGACTTGTTGCTTGGGTTGGCACTCGGTTTGGTGATTGGTTTCGCGGTTTACTTGGCGCTTGGCTTAAGGCTTGACTTGGCGCTTGTTTTGGCGCTTGGCTGGGCGCTTGGCTTGGCGCTTGACTTGGCGCTTGGCTTGGCGCTTATCTTGGCGCTTTGCATGGCGCTTGACTTAGCGCTTGGGTTGACGCTTGGCTTGGTGCGTGGCTCGGCGCATGTTTTGTCGTTTGGCTTGGCGCTTGGCTTGGCGCTTGGCTTTGCGCTTGGTTTGGCGCTTGGCTAGGTGCTTGGTTTGGCGCTTGGTTTGGCGCTTGGCTTATCGCTTGGCTTGGATCTTGTCTTGGCTCTTGGTTTGGCGCTTGGCGTGGACCTTCACTTATCGCTTGGCTTCACGCTTGTTTTGGCGCTTGGATTGCAACTTGGGTTGGCGCTTGGCTTGGCGCCTGGCTTGGTGCATGGTTTTTTCGCTTGGATTGGCGCTTGGCTTGGCGCTTGGCCTTGCACTTGGCTTGGCGTTTATCTTGGCGCTTGGCTTGGCGTTTGGCTTGGCGCTTGGATTGGCGCTTGCCTTGGCGTTTGGCTTGGCGCTTGGCTTGGCGCTTGGCTTGGCGCTTGGTTTGGAACTTGGCTTGTTGCCTGAGATGGCGCTTGGCTTTGCGCTTGGTTTGGCGCTTGTCTTGGCGCTTGCCTTGGCGTTTAGCTTGGCGCTTAGCCTGATGCTTGGCTTGCTGCCTGGGTTGGCGCTTGGCTTTGCGCTAGGCTTTGCGCTTGGCTTGGCGCTTGACTTGGCGCTTGGCTTTGCGCTTCGTTTAGCGCTTGGCTTGGCGCTTGGCTTTGCGCTTGGCTTAACGCTTGGCTTGGCGCTTGGCTTGGCGCTTGGCTTGGCACGTGGCTTGGCGCTTGACTTGGCGCTTGGGTTGGCGCCTGGCTTGGAGCTTGGGTTGGGATTTAACTTGGCGCTTGGTTTAGCGCTTGGCTGGGCGCTTGGCTTGGCGCTTGGCTTTCAACTTGGTTTGGCGCTTGGCTGGGCGCTTGGCTTGGCGCTTGGCTTTGCGCTTGGCTTAACGCTTGGCTTGGCGCTTGGCTTGGTGCTTGGCTTGGCACGTGGCTTGGCGCTTGACTTGGCGCTTGGGTTGGCGCCTGGCTTGGAGCTTGGGTTGGCATTTAACTTGGCGCTTGGTTTAGCGCTTGACTGGGCGCTTGGCTTGGCGCTTGGCTTTCAACTTGGCTTGGAGCTTGGCTTGCTGCCTGGGCTGGCGCTTGGCTTTGCGCTAGGCTTTGCGCTTGGCTTGGCGCTTGACTTGGCGCTTGGCTTTGCGCTTCGTTTAGCGCTTGGCTTGGCGCTTGGCTTTGCACTTGGTTTGGCGCTTGGCTGGGCGCTTGGCTTGGTGCTTGGCTTGGCACATAGCTTATCGCTTGACTTGGCGCTTGGTTTGGCGCTTGGCTTCGAGCTTGGGTTGGCATTTAACTTGGCGCTTGGTTTAGCGCTTGGCTGGGCGCTTGGCTTGGCGCTTGGCTTTCAACTTGATTTGGCGCTTGGCTGGGCGCTTGGCTTGGCGCTTGGATTTGCGCTTGGTAAAGCGCTTGGTTTGACGCTTGGCTTGGCGCTTGGCTTGACGCTTGCGTTGGCGCTTGGCTTGGCGCTTGACTTGGCGCTTGGCTTGGCACGTGCCTTGCGCTTGGCCAGGCGCTTGGATTAGCGCTTGGCATAGCGCATGGCTTGGCGCGTGGCTTGGCGCTTGGCTTGGCGCTTGCGTTGGCGCTTGGCTTGGCGCTTGATTTGGCGCTTGGCTTGGCACGTGCCTTGCGCTTGGCCAGGCGCTTGGATTAGCGCTTGGGATAGCGCTTGGCTTGGCGCGTGGCTTGGCGCTTGGCTTGGCGCTTGCGTTGGCGCTTGGCTTGGCGCTTGACTTGGCGCTTGGTTTAGCACGTGCCTTGCGCTTGCCTTGGCGCTTATCTTTGCGCTCGGTTTACAGCTTGGCTTGGCGCTTGGCTTAGCACTTGGCTTGTCGCATGGCTTGGCACTTAGCTTAGCGCTTGATTTGGCGCTTGGCTTAGCGATTGGCTTGGCGCTTGGCTTAACGCTTGCTTGACGCATGGCTTGGCGCTTGGCTTGGCGCTCGGTTTTGCGTTTGGTGTAGCGCTTGGCTTGGCGCTTGGCTTGGCGCTTGGATTGGCGCTTGGCTTAGCGCTTGCCTTGGCGCTTGCCTTGGCGCTTGGCTTGGCACTTAGCTTGGCGCTTGGTTTAGCGCTTGGCTTGGCGCTTGGCTTGGCGCTTGGTTTGGCGCTTGGCTTGGCGCTTGGCTTTGCGCCTGGCTTGTCGCGTGGCTTGGCATTTAGCTTGGCGCTTGGTTTGGCGCTTGGTTTAGCGCTTGGCTTGGCGCTTGGCTTGGCGCTTGGCTAGGTGCTTGGTTTAACGCTTGCTTTTGCGCTTAACGTCGGGCTTGGCTTGTCGCTTGGCTTTGCGCTTGGCTTGGGGCGTGGTTTGCGCTTGGCTTGGCGCTTGCCTTGGCGCTTGGCTTGGCGCTCGGCTTTGCGTTTGGTGTAGCGCTTGGCTTGGCGCTTGGCTTGGCGCTTTTATTGGCGCTTGGCTTAGCGCTTGCCTTGGCGCTTGGCTTGTTGCATGGCTTACCACTTAGCTTGGTGCTTGATTTGGCGCTTGGCTTAGCGATTGTCTTGGTGCTTGGCTTAACGCTTGGCTTGACGCATGGCTTGGCGCTTGTCTTGCCGCTTGACTTTGCGCTTGGTTTGGCAATTGGTTTGGCGCTTAGTTTGGCGCTTGGCTTGGCGCTTTGCTTGGCGCTTGGTTTAAAGTTTGGCTTTGCGCTTGGCTTGGCGTTTGGCGTTGCGCTTGGCTTGGCGCTTGGCTTGGTGCTTGGTTTGGCGGTTAGCATGGCGTTAGGCTAGGCGCTTGGCTTGGCGCTTGGCTTTGCGCCTGGCTTGTCGCATGGCTTGGCACTTAGCTTGTCGCTTGGTTTGGCGTTTGGCTTAGCGCTTGGCTTGGCGCTTAACTTGGCGCTTGGCTTGGCGCTTGGCTTGGCGCTTGGCTTCGCGCTTCGCTTGGCGCTTGGCTTGGCGATTGGCTTTGCGCCTGGTTTGGCGCTTGGCTCGGCGCTTGGTTTGGCGCTTGGATTGGCGCTTTACTTTACGCTTGGTTTGGCGCTTGACTTGGCGCTTGGGTTGGCGCTTGGATTAATGCTTTGTTTGGCGCTTTACTTGACGCTTCGCTTGTCGCTTGGCTTGGCGCTTTGGTTGGCGCTTGGTGTAATGCTTGGTTTGGCGCTATACTTAATGCTTGGCTTGGCGCTTGACTTGGCGCTTGGCTTGGCGCTTGACTTGGCACTTGTTTTGGCGCTTGGCTTGGCGCTTGACTTGGCGCTTTGCTTGGCGCTTCGCTTGGGGCTTTGCTTTGCGCTTGGCTAGGCGCTTGACTTATCGCTTAGTTTGGCGCTTGACTTGGCGCTTGGCTTGGCGCTTGGCTTTGGGCTTGGTTTGGCGCTTGGCTTGGCGCTTGGCTTAGCGCCTGGCTTGGCGCTTGGCTTGGCGCTTGGCTTTGCGCTTGGCTTGGCGCTTGGCTTGGCGCTTGGCTTTGCGCTTTGTTTGGCGCTTGGCTTGGAGCTTGGCTTTACGCTTGGCTTAACGCTTGGCTTGGCGCTTGGCTTTGCGCTTGGTTTGGCGCTTGGCTTGGCGCTTGGCTTAGCGCCTGGCTTGGCGCTTGGGTTTGCGCTTGATTTGGCCCTTTGTTTAACGCCTTGGTTTGCGCTTGGCTTGGCGCCTAGCTTGGGGCTTGGCTTTGCGCTTGGCTAGGCGCTTGACTTATCGCTTAGTTTGGCGCTTGACTTGGCGCTTGGTTTGGCAATTGGCTGGGCGCTTGGTTTGGCGCTTGGCTTGGCACGTGGTTTGGCGCTTGCCTTAGCGCTTGGGTTGGCGCTTGACTTGGCGCTTAGTTTGACGCTTGACTTGGCGCTTGGTTTGGCGCTTGGCTGATCGCTTGGCTTGGCGCTTGGCTTGGCACCAATCTTGGCGCTTGGTTTGGCGCTTGGGTTGGCGCTTAGCTTGGCGCTTGCCTTGGCGCTTAACTTTGCGCTTGGTTTGGCGCTTGTCCTAGAGCTCGGCTTGGCGTCTGGCTTGGCGCCTGGCTTGGCGCTTCCCTTGGCGCTTAACCTTGCGCTTGGTTTGGCGCTTGACCTAGAGCTCGGCTTGGCGCCTGGTCTGGCGCCTGGCTTAGCGCTTGGCTTGGCGCTTGGCTTAGCGCTTAGATTTGCGCTTGGTAAAACGCTTGGTTTGACGCTTGGCTTGGCGCTTGGCTTAGCGCTTGGCTTGGCGCTTGGCTTGGTGCTTGGCTAGGTGTTTGATTTGGCGCTTGCTTTGTCGCTTAACTTTTTGCTTGGCTTGTCGCTTGGCATTGCGCTTGGCTTGGGGCGTGTCTTGCGCTTGGCTTGGCGCTTACCTTGGCGCTTGGCTTGGCGCTCGGCTTTGCGTTTGGTGTAGCGCTTGGCTTGGCGCTTAATTTAGCGCTTACCGTGGCGCTTATCTTTAAGCTCGGTTTACAGCTTGGCTTTGCGCTTGGCTTGTCGCATAACTTGGCACTTAGCTTGGCGATTGGATTGGCGCTTGGCTTAGCGCTTGGCTTGGCGTTTGGCTTAACGCTTGGCTTGACGCATGGCTTTGCGCTTGTCTTGCGGCTTGACTTTGCGCTTGGTTTGGCACTTGGTTTGGCGCTTGGTTTAGCGCTTGGCTTGGCGCTTGGCTTATCGCTTGGTTTAAAACTTGGCTTTGCGCTTGGCTTGGCGTTTGGCCTGGCGCTAGACTTGGCGCTTGGCTTGGTGCTTGGTTTGGCGCTTAGCATGGCGTTAGGCTAGGCGCTTGGCTTGGCGCTTGTCTTGTCGCATGGCTTGGCACTTAGCTTGGCGCTTGGTTTGGCGCTTATTTTGACGCTTGGCTTGGCGCTTGGCTTGTCGCATGACTTGGCACTTAGCTTGGCGCTTGGATTGGCGCTTGGTTTTGCGCTTGGCTTGGCGCTTGGCTTAACGCTTGGCTTGACGCGTTCCTTTGCGCTTGTCTTGCCGCTTGACTTTGCGCTTGGTTTGGCACTTGGTTTGGCGCTTGGTTTGGCGCTTGGCTTGGCGCTTGGCTTGGCGCTTGGTTTAAAGTTTGGTTTTGCGCTTGGCTTGGCGCTTAATTTAGCGCTTACCATGGCGCTTATCTTTAAGCTCGGTTTACAGCTTGGCTTTGCGCTTGGCTTGTCGCATAACTTGGCACTTAGCTTGGCGATTGGATTGGCGCTTGGCTTAGCGCTTGGCTTGGCGTTTGGCTTAGCGCTTGTCTTGTCGCATGGCTTGGCACTTAGCTTGGCGCTTGGTTTGGCGCTTATCTTGGATCTTGGCTTGGCGCTTGGTTTGGCGCTTGGCTTAGCGCTTGGTTTGGCGCTTGGCTTGGCGCTTGGCTTTGCGCTTGTCTTTGCGCTTGGCTTGGATCTTTACTTGACGCTTGGTTTGGCACTTGGCTTTGCGCTTGGCTAGGCGCTTGACTTATCGCTTAGTTTGGCGCTTGACTTGGCGCTTGGCTTGGCGCTTGGCTTTGCGCTTGGTTTGGCGCTTGGCTTGGCGCTTGGCTTGGCGCTTGGCTTTGCGTTTGGCTTGGCGCTTGGCTTGGCGCTTGGCTTTGCGCTTCGTTTGGCGCTTGGCTTGGAGCTTGGCTTTACGCTTGGCTTAACGCTTGGCTTGGCGCTTGGCTTTGCGCTTAATTTGGCGCTTGGCTTGGCGCTTGGCTTAGCGCCTGGCTTGGCGCTTGGGTTTGCGCTTGATTTGGCCCTTTGTTTAACGCTTGGGTTTGCGCTTGGCTTGGCGCCTAGCTTGGGGCTTGGCTTTGCGCTTGGCTAGGCGCTTGACTTATCGCTTAGTTTGGCGCTTGATTTGGCGCTTGGTTTGGCAATTGGCTGGGCGCTTGGTTTGGCGCTTGGCTTGGCACGTGGTTTGGCGCTTGCCTTAGCGCTTGGGTTGGCGCTTGACTTGGCGCTTAGTTTGACGCTTGACTTGGCGCTTGGGTTGGCGCTTGGCTTGGCGCCTGGCTTGGTGCTTGGTTTTTTCGCTTGGTTTGGCGCTTGGCTTGGCGCTTGGCCTTGCACTTGGCTTGGCGTTTATCTTGGCGCTTGGCTTGGCGTTTGGCTTGGCGCTTGGATTGGCGCTTGCCTTGGCGTTTGGCTTGGCGCTTGGCATGGCGCTTGGCTTGGCGCTTGGTTTGGAACTTGGCTTCTTGCCTGAGATGGCGCTTGGCTTTGCGCTTGGTTTGGCGCTTGTCTTGGCGCTTCCCTTGGCGTTTAGCTTGGCGCTTAGCCTGATGCTTGGCTTGGAGCTTGGCTTGCTGCCTGGGTTGGCGCTTGGCTTTGCGCTAGGCTTTGCGCTTGGCTTGGCGCTTGACTTGGCGCTTGGCTTTGCGCTTCGTTCAGCGCTTGGCTTGGCGCTTGGCTTTGCGCTTGGCTTAACGCTTGGCTTGGCGCTTGGCTTGGCACGTAGCTTGGCGCTTGACTTGGCACTTGGGTTGGCGCCTGGCTTGGAGCTTGGGTTGGCATTTGACTTGGCGCTTGGTTTAACGCTTGCCTGGACGCTTGGCTTGGCGCTTGGCTTTCAACTTGGTTTGGCGCTTGGCTGGGCGCTTGGCTTGGCGCTTGGCTTGGCGCTTGGCTTTGCGCTTGGTTTAACGCTTGGCTTGGCGCTTGGCTTTGCACTTGGTTTGGCGCTTGGCTGGGCGCTTGGCTTGGTGCTTGGCTTGGCACATAGCTTATCGCTTGACTTGGCGCTTGGTTTGGCGCTTGGCTTCGAGCTTGGGTTGGCATTTGACTTGACGTTTGGTTTGGCGCTTGACGTAGCGCTCGGCTTGGTGCCTGGATTGGCGCTTGGCTTAGCGCTTGGCTTGACGCTTGGCTTTGCGCTTGGTAAAGCGCTTGGTTTGACGCTTGGCTTGGCGCTTGGCTTGACGTTTGCGTTGGCGCTTGGCTTGGCGCTTGACTTGGCGCTTGGCTTGGCACGTGCCTTGCGCTTGGCCAGGCGCTTGGATTAGCGCTTGGCATAGCGCATGGCTTGGCGCGTGGCTTGGCGCTTGGCTTGGCGCTTGCGTTGGCGCTTGGCTTGGCGCTTGATTTGGCGCTTGGCTTGGCACGTGCCTTGCGCTTGGCCAGGCGCTTGGATTAGCGCTTGGGATAGCGCTTGGCTTGGCGCGTGGCTTGGCGCTTGGCTTGGCGCTTGCGTTGGCGCTTGGCTTGGCGCTTGACTTGGCGCTTGGTTTAGCACGTGCCTTGCGCTTGCCTTGGCGCTTATCTTTGCGCTCGGTTTACAGCTTGGCTTGGCGCTTGGCTTAGCACTTGGCTTGTCGCATGGCTTGGCACTTAGCTTAGCGCTTGATTTGGCGCTTGGCTTAGCGATTGGCTTGGCGCTTGGTTTAGCGCTTGCCTGGACGCTTGGCTTGGCGCTTGGCTTTCAACTTGGTTTGGCGCTTGGCTGGGCGCTTGGCTTGGCGCTTGGCTTTGCGCTTGGTTTAACGCTTGGCTTGACGCATGGCTTGGCGCTTGGCTTGGTGCTCGGTTTTGCGTTTGGTGTAGCGCTTGCCTTGGCGCTTGGCTTGGCGCTTGGATTGGCGCTTGGCTTAGCGCTTGGCTTGGCGCTTGGCTTGGCGCTTGGTTTGGCGCTTGGCTTGGCGCTTGGATTTGCGCCTGGCTTGTCGCGTGGCTTGGCACTTAGCTTGGCGCTTGGTTTGGCGCTTGGTTTAGCGCTTGGCTTGGCGCTTGGCTTGGCGCTTGGCTAGGTGCTTGGTTTAACGCTTGCTTTGGCGCTTAACGTCGGGCTTGGCTAGTCGCTTGGCTTTGCGCTTGGCTTGGGGCGTGGTTTGCGCTTGGCTTGGCGCTTGCCTTGGCGCTTGGCTTGGCGCTCGGCTTTGCGTTTGGTGTAGCGCTTGGCTTGGCGCTTGGCTTGGCGCTTTGATTGGGGCTTGGCTTAGCGCTTGCCATGGCGCTTATCTTTGCACTCAGTTTACAGCTTGGCTTGGCGCTTGGTTTGGCGCTTGGCTTGGCGCTTGGCTTAGCGCTTGCCTTGGCGCTTGGCTTGTTGCATGGCTTACCACTTAGCTTGGCGCTTGATTTGGCGCTTGGCTTAGCGATTGTCTTGGCGCTTGGCTTAACGCTTGGCTTGACGCATGGCTTGGCGCTTGTCTTGCAGCTTGACTTTGCGCTTGGTTTGGCAATTGGTTTGGCGCTTAGTTTGGCGCTTGGCTTGGCGCTTTGCTTGGCGCTTGGTTTAAAGCTTGGCTTTGCGCTTGGCTTGGCGTTTGGCCTGGCGCTTGGCTTGGCGCTTGGCTTGGTGCTTGGTTTGGCGGTTAGCATGGCGTTAGGCTAGGCGCTTGGCTTGGCGCTTGGCTTTGCGCCTTGCTTGTCGCATGGCTTGGCACTTAGCTTGTCGCTTGGTTTGGCGCTTGGCTTAGCGCTTGGCTTGGCGCTTAACTTGGCGCTTGGCTTGGCGCTTGGCTTGGCGCTTGGCTTCGCGCTTCGCTTGGCGCTTGGCTTGGCGATTGGCTTTGCGCCTGGTTTGGCGCTTGGCTCGGCGCTTGGTTTGGCGCTTGGATTGGCGCTTTACTTTACGCTTGGTTTGGCGCTTGACTTGGCGCTTGGGTTGGCGCTTGGATTAATGCTTTGTTTGGCGCTTTACTTGACGCTTTGCTTGTCGCTTGGCTTGGCGCTTTGGTTGGCGCTTGGTGTGGTGCTTGGTTTGGCGCTATACTTAACGCATGGCTTGGCGCTTGACTTGGCGCTTGGCTTGGCGCTTGACTTGGCGCTTGTTTTGGCGCTTGGCTTGGCGCTTGACTTGGCGCTTTGCTTGGCGCTTCGCTTGGGGCTTGGCTTTGCGCTTGGCTAGGCGCTTGACTTCTCGCTTAGTTTGGCGCTTGACTTGGCGCTTGGCTTGGCGCTTGGCTTTGCGCTTGGTTTGGCGCTTGGCTTTGCGCTTCGTTTGGCGCTTGGCTTGGAGCTTGGCTTTACGCTTGGCTTAACGCTTGGCTTGGCGCTTGGCTTTGCGCTTGGTTTGGCGCTTGGCTTGGCGCTTGGCTTAGCGCCTGGCTTGGCGCTTGGGTTTGCGCTTGATTTGGCCCTTTGTTTAACGCCTGGGTTTGCGCTTGGCTTGGCGCCTAGCTTGGGGCTTGGCTTTGCGCTTGGCTAGGCGCTTGACTTATCGCTTAGTTTGGCGCTTGACTTGGCGCTTGGTTTGGCAATTGGCTGGGCGCTTGGTTTGGCGCTTGGCTTGGCACGTGGTTTGGCGCTTGCCTTAGCGCTTGGGTTGGCGCTTGACTTGGCGCTTAGTTTGACGCTTGGCTTGGCGCTTGGTTTAAAACTTGGCTTTGCGCTTGGCTTGGCGTTTGGCCTGGCGCTAGACTTGGCGCTTGGCTTGGTGCTTGGTTTGGCGCTTAGCATGGCGTTAGGCTAGGCGCTTGGATTGGCGCTTGTCTTGTCGCATGGCTTGGCACTTAGCTTGGCGCTTGGTTTGGCGCTTATTTTGACGCTTGGCTTGGCGCTTGGCTTGTCGCATGACTTGGCACTTAGCTTGGCGCTTGGATTGGCGCTTGGTTTTGCGCTTGGCTTGGCGCTTGGCTTAACGCTTGGCTTGACGCGTTCCTTTGCGCTTGTCTTGCCGCTTGACTTTGCGCTTGGTTTGGCACTTGGTTTGGCGCTTGGTTTGGCGCTTGGCTTGGCGCTTGGCTTGGCGCTTGGTTTAAAGTTTGGTTTTGCGCTTGGCTTGGCGTTTGGCCTGGCGCTTGGCTTGGCGTTTGGCTTAGCGTTTGTCTTGTCGCATGGCTTGGCACTTAGCTTGGCGCTTGGTTTGGCGCTTATCTTGGATCTTGGCTTGGCGCTTGGTTTGGCGCTTGGCTTAGCGCTTGGCTTGGCGCTTGGCTTGGCGCTTGGCTTTGCGCTTGTCTTTGCGCTTGGCTTGGCGCTTTACTTGACGCTTGGTTTGGCACTTGGCTTGGCGCTTTGCTTGGCGCTTCGCTTGGGGCTTGGCTTTGCGCTTGGCTAGGCGCTTGACTTATCGCTTAGTTTGGCGCTTGACTTGGCGCTTGGCTTGGCGCTTGGCTTTGCGCTTTGTTTGGCGCTTGGCTTGGCGCTTGGCTTAGCGCCTGGCTTGGCGCTTGGCTTGGCGCTTGGCTTGGAGCTTGGCTTTACGCTTGGCTTAACGCTTGGCTTGGCGCTTGGCTTTGCGCTTGGTTTGGCGCTTGGCTTGGCGCTTGGCTTAGCGCCTGGCTTGGCGCTTGGGTTTGCGCTTGATTTGGCCCTTTGTTTAATGCCTGCGTTTGCGCTTGGCTTGGCGCCTAGCTTGGGCTTGGCTTTGCGCTTGGCTAGGCGCTTGACTTATCGCTTAGTTTGGAGCTTGATTTGGCGCTTGGTTTGGCAATTGGCTGGGCGCTTGGTTTGGCGCTTGGCTTGGCACGTGGTTTGGCGCTTGCCTTAACGCTTGGGTTGGCGCTTGACTTGGCGCTTAGTTTGACGCTTGACTTGGCGCTTGGTTTGGCGCTTGGCTGATCGCTTGGCTTGGCGCTTGGCTTGGCACCAATCTTGGCGCTTGGTTTGGCGCTTGGCTTGGCGCTTAGCTTGGCGCTTGCCTTGGCGCTTAACTTTGCGCTTGGTTTGGCGCTTGTCCTAGAGCTCGGCTTGGCGCCTGGCTTGGCGCCTGGCTTGGCGCTTCCCTTGGCGCTTAACCTTGCGCTGGGTTTGGCGCTTGGCTGATCGCTTGGCTTGGCGCTTGGCTTGGCACCAATCTTGGCGCTTGGTTTGGCGCTTGGCTTGGCGCTTGGCTTGGCGCTTGGCTTTGCGCTTGTCTTTGCGCTTGGCTTGGCGCTTTACTTGACGCTTGGCTTGGCGCTTAGCTTGGCGCTTGGCTTAGCGCTTAGATTTGCGCTTGGTAAAACGCTTGGTTTGACGCTTGGCTTGGCGCTTGGCTTAGCGCTTGGCTTGGCGCTTGGCTTGGTGCTTGGCTAGGTGTTTGATTTGGCGCTTGCTTTGTCGCTTAACTTTTTGCTTGGCTTGTCGCTTGGCATTGCGCTTGGCTTGGGGCGTGTCTTGCGCTTGGCTTGGCGCTTACCTTGGCGCTTGGCTTGGCGCTCGGCTTTGCGTTTGGTGTAGCGCTTGGCTTGGCGCTTAATTTAGCGCTTACCGTGGCGCTTATCTTTAAGCTCGGTTTACAGCTTGGCTTTGCGCTTGGCTTGTCGCATAACTTGGCACTTAGCTTGGCGATTGGATTGGCGCTTGGCTTAGCGCTTGGCTTGGCGCTTGGCTTAACGCTTGGCTTGACGCATGGCTTTGCGCTTGTCTTGCGGCTTGACTTTGCGCTTGGTTTGGCACTTGGTTTGGCGCTTGGTTTAGCGCTTGGCTTGGCGCTTAGTTTAAAACTTGGCTTTGCGCTTGGCTTGGCGTTTGGCCTGGCGCTAGACTTGGCGCTTGGCTTGGTGCTTGGTTTGGCGCTTAGCATGGCGTTAGGCTAGGCGCTTGGCTTGGCGCTTGTCTTGTCGCATGGCTTGGCACTTAGCTTGGCGCTTGGTTTGGCGCTTATTTTGACGCTTGGCTTGGCGCTTGGCTTGTCGCATGACTTGGCACTTAGCTTGGCGCTTGGATTGGCGCTTGGTTTTGCGCTTGGCTTGGCGCTTGGCTTAACGCTTGGCTTGACGCGTGCCTTTGCGCTTGTCTTGCCGCTTGACTTTGCGCTTGGTTTGGCACTTGGTTTGGCGCTTGGTTTGGCGCTTGGCTTAGCGCTTGTCTTGTCGCATGGCTTGGCACTTAGCTTGGCGCTTGGTTTGGCGCTTATCTTGGATCTTGGCTTGGCGCTTGGTTTGGCACTTTACTTAGCGCTTGGGTTGGCGCTTTACTTCGCGCTTGGTTTGGCGCTTCACTTGACGCTAGGAGTATCGCTTGGCTTGGCGCTTGGGTTGGCGCTTGGTGTGGCGCTTATCTTGGATCTTGGCTTGGCGCTTGGTTTGGCGCTTGGCTTGGCGCTTGACCTGGCGCTTGGGTTGGCGCTTTACTTGACGCTTGGTTTGGCACTTGACTTGGCGCTTGCCTTGGCGTTTAGCTTTTCGCTTAGCCTGATGCTTGGCTTGGAGCTTGGCTTGCTGCCTGGGTTGGCGCTTGGCTTGGCGCTTGGCTTGGCGCTTGGCTTTGCGCTTCGTTTGGCGCTTGGCTTGGAGCTTGGCTTTACGCTTGGCTTAACGCTTGGCTTGGCGCTTGGCTTTGCGCTTAATTTGGCGCTTGGCTTGGCGCTTGGCTTAGCGCCTGGCTTGGCGCTTGGGTTTGCGCTTGATTTGGCCCTTTGTTTAACGCTTGGGTTTGCGCTTGGCTTGGCGCCTAGCTTGGGGCTTGGCTTTGCGCTTGGCTAGGCGCTTGACTTATCGCTTAGTTTGGCGCTTGATTTGGCGCTTGGTTTGGCAATTGGCTGGGCGCTTGGTTTGGCGCTTAGCTTGGCACGTGGTTTGGCGCTTGCCTTAGCGCTTGGGTTGGCGCTTGACTTGGCGCTTAGTTTGACGGTTGACTTGGCGCTTGGGTTGGCGCTTGGCTTGGCGCCTGGCTTGGTGCTTGGTTTTTTTGCTTGGTTTGGCGCTTGGCTTGGCGCTTGGCCTTGCACTTGGCTTGGCGTTTATCTTGGCGCTTGGCTTGGCGTTTGGCTTGGCGCTTGGATTGGCGCTTGCCTTGGCGTTTGGCTTGGCGCTTGGCTTGGCGCTTGGCTTGGCGCTTGGCTTGGCGCTTGGTTTGGAACTTGGCTTGTTGCCTGAGATGGCGCTTGGCTTTGCGCTTGGTTTGGCGCTTGTCTTGGCGCTTGCCTTGGCGTTTAGCTTGGCGCTTAGCCTGATGCTTGGCTTGGAGCTTGGCTTGCTGCCTGGGTTGGCGCTTGGCTTTGCGCTAGGCTTTGCGCTTGGCTTGGCGCTTGACTTGGCGCTTGGCTTTGCGCTTCGTTTAGCGCTTGGCTTGGCGCTTGGCTTTGCGCTTGGCTTAACGCTTGGCTTGGCGCTTGGCTTGGCGCTTGGCTTGGCACGTAGCTTGGCGCTTGACTTGGCGCTTGGGTTGGCGCCTGGCTTGGAGCTTGGGTTGGCATTTGACTTGGCGCTTGGTTTAGCGCTTGGCTAGGCGCTTGGCTTGGCGCTTGGCTTTCAACTTGGTTTGGCGCTTGGCTGGGCGCTTGGCTTGGCGCTTGGCTTTGCGCTTGGTTTAACGCTTGGCTTGGCGCTTGGCTTTGCACTTGGTTTGGCGCTTGGCTGGGGGCTTGGCTTGGTGCTTGGCTTGGCACATAGCTTATCGCTTGACTTGGCGCTTGGTTTGGCGCTTGGCTTCGAGCTTGGGTTGGCATTTGTCTTGACGTTTGGTTTGGCGCTTGACGTAGCGCTCGGCTTGGTGCCTGGATTGGCGCTTGGCTTAGCGCTTGGCTTGACGCTTGGCTTTGCGCTTGGTAAAGCGCTTGGTTTGACGCTTGGCTTGGCGCTTGGCTTGACGTTTGCGTTGGCGCTTGGCTTGGCGCTTGACTTGGCGCTTGGCTTGGCACGTGCCTTGCGCTTGGCCAGGCGCTTGGATTAGCGCTTGGCATAGCGCATGGCTTGGCGCGTTGCTTGGCGCTTGGCTTGGCGCTTGCGTTGGCGCTTGGCTTGGCGCTTGATTTGGCGCTTGGCTTGGCACGTGCCTTGCGCTTGGCCAGGCGCTTGGATTAGCGCTTGGGATAGCGCTTGGCTTGGCGCGTGGCTTGGCGCTTGGCTTGGCGCTTGCGTTGGCGCTTGGCTTGGCGCTTGACTTGGCGCTTGGTTTAGCACGTGCCTTGCGCTTGCCTTGGCGCTTATCTTTGCGCTCGGTTTACAGCTTGGCTTGGCGCTTGGCTTAGCACTTGGCTTGTCGCATGGCTTGGCACTTAGCTTAGCGCTTGATTTGCCGCTTGGCTTAGCGATTGGCTTGGCGCTTGGCTTAACGCTTGGCTTGACGCATGGCTTGGCGCTTGGCTTGGCGCTCGGTTTTGCGTTTGGTGTAGCGCTTGGCTTGGCGCTTGGCTTGGCGCTTGGATTGGCGCTTGGCTTAGCGCTTGCCTTGGCGCTTGCCTTGGCGCTTGGCTTGGCACTTAGCTTGGCGCTTGGTTTAGCTCTTGGCTTGGCGCTTGGCTTGGCGCTTGGTTTGGCGCTTGGCTTGGCGCTTGGCTTTGCGCCTGGCTTGTCGCGTGGCTTGGCACTTAGCTTGGCGCTTGGTTTGGCGCTTGGTTTAGCGCTTGGCTTGGCGCTTGGCTTGGCGCTTGGCTAGGTGCTTGGTTTAACGCTTGCTTTGGCGCTTAACGTCGGGCTTGGCTTGTCGCTTGGCTTTGCGCTTGGCTTGGGGCGTGGTTTGCGCTTGGCTTGGCGCTTGCCTTGGCGCTTGGCTTGGCGCTCGGCTTTGCGTTTGGTGTAGCGCTTGGGTTTGCGCTTGGCTTGGCGCCTAGCTTGGGGCTTGGCTTTGCGCTTGGCTAGGCGCTTGACTTATCGCTTAGTTTGGCGCTTGATTTGGCGCTTGGTTTGGCAATTGGCTGGGCGCTTGGTTTGGCGCTTAGCTTGGCACGTGGTTTGGCGCTTGCCTTAGCGCTTGGGTTGGCGCTTGACTTGGCGCTTAGTTTGACGGTTGACTTGGCGCTTGGGTTGGCGCTTGGCTTGGCGCCTGGCTTGGTGCTTGGTTTTTTTGCTTGGTTTGGCGCTTGGCTTGGCGCTTGGCCTTGCACTTGGCTTGGCGTTTATCTTGGCGCTTGGCTTGGCGTTTGGCTTGGCGCTTGGATTGGCGCTTGCCTTGGCGTTTGGCTTGGCGCTTGGCTTGGCGCTTGGCTTGGCGCTTGGCTTGGCGCTTGGTTTGGAACTTGGCTTGTTGCCTGAGATGGCGCTTGGCTTTGCGCTTGGTTTGGCGCTTGTCTTGGCGCTTGCCTTGGCGTTTAGCTTGGCGCTTAGCCTGATGCTTGGCTTGGAGCTTGGCTTGCTGCCTGGGTTGGCGCTTGGCTTTGCGCTAGGCTTTGCGCTTGGCTTGGCGCTTGACTTGGCGCTTGGCTTTGCGCTTCGTTTAGCGCTTGGCTTGGCGCTTGGCTTTGCGCTTGGCTTAACGCTTGGCTTGGCGCTTGGCTTGGCGCTTGGCTTGGCACGTAGCTTGGCGCTTGACTTGGCGCTTGGGTTGGCGCCTGGCTTGGAGCTTGGGTTGGCATTTGACTTGGCGCTTGGTTTAGCGCTTGGCTAGGCGCTTGGCTTGGCGCTTGGCTTTCAACTTGGTTTGGCGCTTGGCTGGGCGCTTGGCTTGGCGCTTGGCTTTGCGCTTGGTTTAACGCTTGGCTTGGCGCTTGGCTTTGCACTTGGTTTGGCGCTTGGCTGGGCGCTTGGCTTGGTGCTTGGCTTGGCACATAGCTTATCGCTTGACTTGGCGCTTGGTTTGGCGCTTGGCTTCGAGCTTGGGTTGGCATTTGTCTTGACGTTTGGTTTGGCGCTTGACGTAGCGCTCGGCTTGGTGCCTGGATTGGCGCTTGGCTTAGCGCTTGGCTTGACGCTTGGCTTTGCGCTTGGTAAAGCGCTTGGTTTGACGCTTGGCTTGGCGCTTGGCTTGACGTTTGCGTTGGCGCTTGGCTTGGCGCTTGACTTGGCGCTTGGCTTGGCACGTGCCTTGCGCTTGGCCAGGCGCTTGGATTAGCGCTTGGCATAGCGCATGGCTTGGCGCGTGGCTTGGCGCTTGGCTTGGCGCTTGCGTTGGCGCTTGGCTTGGCGCTTGATTTGGCGCTTGGCTTGGCACGTGGCTTGGCGCTTGGCTTGGCGCTTGCGTTGGCGCTTGGCTTGGCGCTTGACTTGGCGCTTGGTTTAGCACGTGCCTTGCGCTTGCCTTGGCGCTTATCTTTGCGCTCGGTTTACAGCTTGGCTTGGCGCTTGGCTTAGCACTTGGCTTGTCGCATGGCTTGGCACTTAGCTTAGCGCTTGGTTTGGCGCTTGGCTTAGCGCTTGTCTTGTCGCATGGCTTGGCACTTAGCTTGGCGCTTGGTTTGGCGCTTATCTTGGATCTTGGCTTGGCGCTTGGTTTGGCACTTTACTTAGCGCTTGGGTTGGCGCTTTACTTCGCGCTTGGTTTGGCGCTTCACTTGACGCTAGGAGTATCGCTTGGCTTGGCGCTTGGGTTGGCGCTTGGTGTGGCGCTTATCTTGGATCTTGGCTTGGCGCTTGGTTTGGCGCTTGGCTTGGCGCTTGACCTGGCGCTTGGGTTGGCGCTTTACTTGACGCTTGGTTTGGCACTTGACTTGGCGCTTGCCTTGGCGTTTAGCTTTTCGCTTAGCCTGATGCTTGGCTTCGAGCTTGGCTTGCTGCCTGGGTTGGCGCTTGGCTTGGCGCTTGGCTTGGCGCTTGGCTTGGCGCTTGGCTTTGCGCTTCGTTTGGCGCTTGGCTTGGAGCTTGGCTTTACGCTTGGCTTAACGCTTGGCTTGGCGCTTGGCTTTGCGCTTAATTTGGCGCTTGGCTTGGCGCTTGGCTTAGCGCCTGGCTTGGCGCTTGGGTTTGCGCTTGATTTGGCCCTTTGTTTAACGCTTGGGTTTGCGCTTGGCTTGGCGCCTAGCTTGGGGCTTGGCTTTGCGCTTGGCTAGGCGCTTGACTTATCGCTTAGTTTGGCGCTTGATTTGGCGCTTGGTTTGGCAATTGGCTGGGCGCTTGGTTTGGCGCTTAGCTTGGCACGTGGTTTGGCGCTTGCCTTAGCGCTTGGGTTGGCGCTTGACTTGGCGCTTAGTTTGACGGTTGACTTGGCGCTTGGGTTGGCGCTTGGCTTGGCGCCTGGCTTGGTGCTTGGTTTTTTTGCTTGGTTTGGCGCTTGGCTTGGCGCTTGGCCTTGCACTTGGCTTGGCGTTTATCTTGGCGCTTGGCTTGGCGTTTGGCTTGGCGCTTGGATTGGCGCTTGCCTTGGCGTTTGGCTTGGCGCTTGGCTTGGCGCTTGGCTTGGCGCTTGGCTTGGCGCTTGGTTTGGAACTTGGCTTGTTGCCTGAGATGGCGCTTGGCTTTGCGCTTGGTTTGGCGCTTGTCTTGGCGCTTGCCTTGGCGTTTAGCTTGGCGCTTAGCCTGATGCTTGGCTTGGAGCTTGGCTTGCTGCCTGGGTTGGCGCTTGGCTTTGCGCTAGGCTTTGCGCTTGGCTTGGCGCTTGACTTGGCGCTTGGCTTTGCGCTTCGTTTAGCGCTTGGCTTGGCGCTTGGCTTTGCGCTTGGCTTAACGCTTGGCTTGGCGCTTGGCTTGGCGCTTGGCTTGGCACGTAGCTTGGCGCTTGACTTGGCGCTTGGGTTGGCGCCTGGCTTGGAGCTTGGGTTGGCATTTGACTTGGCGCTTGGTTTAGCGCTTGGCTAGGCGCTTGGCTTGGCGCTTGGCTTTCAACTTGGTTTGGCGCTTGGCTGGGCGCTTGGCTTGGCGCTTGGCTTTGCGCTTGGTTTAACGCTTGGCTTGGCGCTTGGCTTTGCACTTGGTTTGGCGCTTGGCTGGGCGCTTGGCTTGGTGCTTGGCTTGGCACATAGCTTATCGCTTGACTTGGCGCTTGGTTTTGCGCTTGGCTTCGAGCTTGGGTTGGCATTTGTCTTGACGTTTGGTTTGGCGCTTGACGTAGCGCTCGGCTTGGTGCCTGGATTGGCGCTTGGCTTAGCGCTTGGCTTGACGCTTGGCTTTGCGCTTGGTAAAGCGCTTGGTTTGACGCTTGGCTTGGCGCTTGGCTTGACGTTTGCGTTGGCGCTTGGCTTGGCGCTTGACTTGGCGCTTGGCTTGGCACGTGCCTTGCGCTTGGCCAGGCGCTTGGATTAGCGCTTGGCATAGCGCATGGCTTGGCGCGTGGCTTGGCGCTTGGCTTGGCGCTTGCGTTGGCGCTTGGCTTGGCGCTTGATTTGGCGCTTGGCTTGGCACGTGGCTTGGCGCTTGGCTTGGCGCTTGCGTTGGCGCTTGGCTTGGCGCTTGACTTGGCGCTTGGTTTAGCACGTGCCTTGCGCTTGCCTTGGCGCTTATCTTTGCGCTCGGTTTACAGCTTGGCTTGGCGCTTGGCTTAGCACTTGGCTCGTCGCATGGCTTGGCACTTAGCTTAGCGCTTGATTTGGCGCTTGGCTTAGCGATTGGCTTGGCGCTTGGCTTAACGCTTGGCTTGACGCATGGCTTGGCGCTTGGCTTGGCGCTCGGTTTTGCGTTTGGTGTAGCGCTTGGCTTGGCGCTTGGCTTGGCGCTTGGATTGGCGCTTGGCTTAGCGCTTGCCTTGGCGCTTGCCTTGGCGCTTGGCTTGGCACTTAGCTTGGCGCTTGGTTTAGCTCTTGGCTTGGCGCTTGGCTTGGCGCTTGGTTTGGCGCTTGGCTTGGCGCTTGGCTTTGCGCCTGGCTTGTCGCGTGGCTTGGCACTTAGCTTGGCGCTTGGTTTGGCGCTTGGTTTAGCGCTTGGCTTGGCGCTTGGCTTGGCGCTTGGCTAGGTGCTTGGTTTAACGCTTGCTTTGGCGCTTAACGTCGGGCTTGGCTTGTCGCTTGGCTTTGCGCTTGGCTTGGGGCGTGGTTTGCGCTTGGCTTATCGCTTGCCTTGGCGCTTGGCTTGGCGCTCGGCTTTGCGTTTGGTGTAGCGCTTGGCTTGGCGCTTGGCTTGGCGCTTTGATTGGCGCTTGGCTTAGCGCTTGCCTTGGCGCTTATCTTTGCACTCAGTTTACAGCTTGGCTTGGCGCTTGGTTTGGCGCTTGGCTTGGCGCTTGGCTTAGCGCTTGCCTTGGCGCTTGGCTTGTTGCATGGCTTACCACTTAGCTTGGCGCTTGATTTGGCGCTTGGCTTAGCGATTGTCTTGGCGCTTGGCTTAACGCTTGGCTTGACGCATGGCTTGGCGCTTGTCTTGCAGCTTGACTTTGCGCTTGGTTTGGCAATTGGTTTGGCGCTTAGTTTGGCGCTTATCTTGGCGCTTTGCTTGGCGCTTGGTTTAAAGCTTGGCTTTGCGCTTGGCTTGGCGTTTGGCCTGGCGCTTGGCTTGGCGCTTGGCTTGGTGCTTGGTTTGGCGGTTAGCATGGCGTTAGGCTAGGCGCTTGGCTTGGCGCTTGGCTTTGCGCCTGGCTTGTCGCATGGCTTGGCACTTAGCTTGTCGCTTGGTTTGGCGCTTGGCTTAGCGCTTGGCGTGGCGCTTAACTTGGCGCTTGGCTTGGCGCTTGGCTTGGCGCTTGGCTTCGCGCTCCGCTTGGCGCTTGGCTTGGCGATTGGCTTTGCGCCTGGTTTGGCGCTTGGCTCGGCGCTTGGTTTGGCGCTTGGATTGGCGCTTTACTTTACGCTTGGTTTGGCGCTTGACTTGGCGCTTGGGTTGGCGCTTGGATTAATGCTTTGTTTGGCGCTTTACTTGACGCTTCGCTTGTCGCTTGGCTTGGCGCTTTGGTTGGCGCTTGGTGTGGTGCTTGGTTTGGCGCTATACTTAACGCATGAGTAGAGGGAAGTGGATGGTTCTGGAACCTCCCCCCACCACTTGACCTTGAGTTCAAGGCAAGGCCACGTTCAAGCCCAAGGTCACATGCAAGGCGAGGCCACGTTCAATCCCAAGGTCACATGCAAGGTGAGGCCACGTGCAAGCCCAAGGTCATGTTCGAAGCGAGGCCACGTTCGGAGCGAGGCCACGTTCAAGGTCAAACCCGCGTTCGAGGTTGAGGCTACTTTAAAAAAATTCAAGGTCAAGATCGCGTTTACGGCCAAGGGCATAGAAAGAGCTAAGTAGTGCTTAGAACAGACTGCGCTTAACATATTTATTTAAAAAATTAGGCATGAAGTAAACGCCTAGGATACTTCATGTCTAAATTATGACTCGACTAGGATTCGAACCTAGGTCTCCCTGTATATCTGCAATCTGCAGCCGAGGGTATCTTTACCTCTAGACCATCGAGTCGGATAGAATATTTGGTTACTCATCCAGAGTACCTTCGTAGAGTGAAAGATACACATAATTTAATAAAAAAGTTATATTTAAGATGCACATACAAAGAGTAATTACAGTAGTGGCTAGACTAAATGATTATAATACCAACAGATTAAGAAATACGTTACAGACATACACATTAGAGCGAATAAAATAGTGCTTAAAACAATAGTAGATATACAGCAGGAATTATCCGCGGGCGAGAGCAGCTTCTTCAAGACATCAGGTTTATTTTTTAGCAAAATCGTTTGCCAATTCGTATCTACCGCATATGAAGGGAAATGGTATTTTATCTTGAACGTTAAAACGTTATGTTCAGTAAAGTTGTTCACTTGTATTTTAAAAACGGAAATAGTTGTCAAGGAACTGGTATCCATTTTACGCCACGTCACGTTGTGCACTCCATCATTGTAGGCGAAAGAAGCTGAACTGCACCGCGGCGGTTGAAGGACGTAGAGAATCCCATCATGAACTGCAGCGAGAGCAACCAAAAATTGTATTGGTAGCATGTTCAACAAGTCGATGGCAACTAGTGAATGGTTTGGCGCCGCACTTTGCATCACTTATGACAACAGCAACCTTTTGTTTTGTCGGCTACACCCGTTCCATTGTTGCCAGCCACATCTACTCCTGGGGATAAATGCAACGCATCGAAAAGTTGATAAGTCAAGTCTTCGATGGTTTGTATTTGCTGGTAGACCTTGGCAATTTTGCAGTTGGGTGACCAACGGAGGTGTTCAGATAGGGGTTTGTCATTGCGCTCCCAGCCAGAAATTTGAACTCCGCAGTGGAAACACTGTACGCAATTAATCGTGTCGCTGATGCAAAAGAAACCGGCACCTGCTAGCGATTCTGGAGTTTGACCTCGACTCCAATCGCCGAATGTTCGTAGCCGTTTGGAGTAGCTACCAAATTCTGGATGTCGAGGTTCTGAGCTCATGATGGCAACTAACTACGCACACGTTTGTGCAAGTTTTATATTCTACAATTCAAGGTCACAATCTCGAAACTTTAAAATAAAACCACAGAAATATTTCTAAATATATTTATTTCCAAGTATATGTTATATATGTAACTTCCCCATCCTCCAGTAGGCCTAGGTACCGGTCCACTGGCTTGAAGATGTTGGTCTGCCACCACACAGCTGACGATCCGTCGAAGACTGCAGGCCACGTCCGTAAGGTGGTCGTCTCCGCTAGGGTCTCTCCTTGTAGGTTCAAGGCGTACTCCATTGTGACCACTGCCTGGAGAGACCGTTGAGAGGATGCTGGAGGGCAACTAGCCAAAAACCGACGAAAATGACGGTAAAATTGTTCTGCATTCTTAAAGTTAGTCGTCATAGCTGCTTGATGATTATGGTAGGTGCTGGAGGATTATGATGACTGTTACAGAAAACAGGCAACTTAATATAGGAGCGTAGTCAAGGATGGGAACGTAGAAGGTCAAGGGTCTTACCTTGAGATTCACATATAAAGCGTAACGTTTTTCCACCACGGCTACCAGTCATCATGCCTGATATTGTTGTTGATGCGCTCTTTGAAGATGCTCCCACATTTTACAAGGAGTTTGAATACTTCATCACCTCCGAACCGCGACCTCCATCAGCTCGTCAACTCCAGGCTGCCGTAACAATAGACTATTCCATGAGTCTTGGAAGCGAGCGCCTATGGCAGTCGACCCTCCTGAGGACGCTACCCACCACATACGAGGGTGACCCATTCCTGTGGTGGCGGCGGCATGTAGAGGTCCCCATCCAGCGCTTTCTCGCTCGGCTAGCAGATGGGGATGTAGTGTATATTACTTATTGTTGGCTTAATTAAATATATGTATATAAAGGGGTCTGTGTTTTTTATTACACTCCTAGCGACGTCTATGATTATTGATATTTTATAAGTAGAAGCCCACGCTTTCGGTATTCATATCTAGTTCGACGCTTGAGTAATGCCTATCGATAAATTTGGCAAACATATGCATGCGAATTCCACGTCACACCCGCAGGTGTTTGTGGTTGAAGAGCTAAGCGAGCCTTTATATTATGAACGAGATTTACAACTAGTATCCATTGCCGTCAATGATGATAGATGGTACATCCTAGCGCATGGTGACATCGAATATACTATTCCCTTCCGTGAAGCTGAAATAACAAAAGTCTTACTTTATCCCGAAAATACCGAAATTTATATCAACAGGTTGGGATCATATAAATTACACGAAATGATCGGGAAGACATTAAAAAAGGGTGATATGCTAAAATTTTGGGCAGTCAAGCCAAATATGTTATATGTGGAATTTCAACTCAAGGTTCCCATAATTGTTGAGTCCAAAAAGGTAGTGCAGTAAACATGACTTCAAGGTCGCGTTTACGGTCACCTCCTACCACATATAACCTTGGAAATGTGAAAATAAAAGCGCGTAGAAGAGTCGGCAAGGGTAGTAGCATCCGATAGTCGTGCAGAAATGGAAGCCTTGTTGAAAGCTATCGAGGTAGTTCAGAGTAATAAAGCAAGAAAGCCGCAACCACTGTTCTGTCCAGAACTTCTGAATAGCAGGACGTACAAATTAAATAAATCAAGTTCTAAGTACGTGAGTGTAGGGTTTGATTGGAGTTCGCAATTTAACCCAAGTATTATAATACGGGGTGCCAAAAATGACTGGGTGCAGTTAAATGAATGGGAGTGGACAGCCCTAATTGCAAATCAAGGAGTGATTTCCAACTACTTCTATTCTCTCGACGGTGAGTGGCCAGCTCTGGAAATAGGAAAGAAGAGGATTGTATTTGAAGCGATCCAGACAAGGAAAATAATCAAATTGGAGGAAGTGGGCTTGTCAGAGGTGCGTTTAGCTAGCGAAACTGTAGAAGAACTGTGGCGCTTGCAGAAACTCGTGGAAGCGCGATTCGCACAATTAAAAGCGTTACACTTTGAAAGTTTCTATAAAGAGATAGTGAAGGGTGTAGCAAACCTTTGTGGAGACTGTTTAGTAAATGTATGGTCTGTAGTGGATCAGCTGGAGGAGAACTCTGAAAAGACTGCGTGTATGGTGGAAGTGCTAACGTTCGCAAGTTCTATGGTAAAGTGCGACATCGAAGTGGAAGCCCTGAGTCGTCAGTTGGCAGTGTAGTCATGTGGATGAATTATAGAGAGGCCGCTCGACCGGCTGCAAGAGACGTACCTAGTGCGGTTGAACGATTAGTGAGTTCGTTAAAGGATTTAGCTTTCGAAGCGTCGCACGAAGTCGTATATGGGTTAGGACGTTCCGGATTCAGTGACGAAGAGTTGTATAAAAAAGAAAAACAGTACAAAAACGGTGCAGCTGTCGGTCAACTATTTTTAGACGGAGCCATAAATGAAGGCCTCCTTGTAGATTTAATGGATAGTCTTGGCCTAAAATGGCATATGTGTGAAGTAAAAGCCTTTATAGAGAGGAAGGAAAATGAAGAAGAGCGTGCAGTTTGACGACTCGAAGAATAAGATGTACAATTTGCATACGTGGACGTATGCGTTTCGAGAAGCTCGGAGAGGACGGTGGGAACGAGAAGCTGTGGATAGGTTGCGGTTCCATCGGAGGATACTTACTATGGATGAAGTACTGCGAGACGTCTTGTGCGCCGAACATAGGCGAACAATTTATGTAGAGCGCTTTTCCACTAGTACGTAGATGTTTAATCCGTGTAGTTAAACGGTATATTGTAAACAAATAAAAAAACAATAAAAATTAAAAAGGTTGTTTTATTCCATTATGTAGTGCTTATAAATATGATACACGTTAGATAAAGCGCAATAACAAATCGGTTTGGAATGATATAAACAAGCGGGTTGTGATGGGGTGAGGGCCGGCCTTTCTTCCACTTCGATGATTGGGATGGTAGTAAAGCGGCGTAGAAAAGTTGCCTTTTCTCAACCTTTCACATATATTTCGGTGACACCTTGCAGAAGACGTCGTAAGATTGCAGGAAACATGTATGCTGGAGTAAATCCCTCATTCCAGTCGATGCAATGGTGATTAGTCATTACCCAGCGGGCTTGTTGTTGTAAATGAGGTGTTAAGGAATGGAGGGCGAAAGGGGGTTTAAAAATGTGGTGAGATACTGAGGTACCGTCGTAGGAGGCCAATTCTTTTGGGGTAAAGTGCTTATCGGACGTCTTAAAACCTTGAATATCGATAATGATCTTCATCGTATTAGGTATAGAGAGCATGGTCTAGTTACGCTAAAAGTCGAGGTGCAACTGAAGTGTTTTGCGAAATTACAGTTGTTTAACTGCTTTTGACAATGCGTTGTAAGTAAAAACCCGATCGTGAAGAACGAGACAATACGCAGTTGTGTTGGCTGGCACGTTAGCGGAAGTTTCAAATTCAACACGAAAAACGACAGCGTTTGCATGAAGGTAGTCTTTTTGATGGGAACAATCGATTACAACAATGGGCGCCTTGTCTGCAAAGTCATGGCGGGAGAAGAAGGGCTCATCGATTTTGCTATAATAAGATGATTGAAACTTGGAATACATGTCGTATAATGTTGCGTAATGATTGAGTGCATAATTGTTATGTAAATTGTCGTATGGGAATCGTTCGGTGTTCAGATAAACTCGGAAATTAGTAAGACCAATTTTATCGAAATTAGCATTGTCCTTAGCGATTAGCCCCGAACGACCTGATTGAAACCCTACGATGACATATCTGGGGGTTTGTAATTTTGTGCTTGTAGCGATAGCGTGAGAATGTTGAGTCACAGCATGAACACCGGGTATGATATGAAGCTGCCAGCTGCGAAATGCGACTTGAGTGTCAATATTTTTATCGATGTATTTGGTCAGGGCTAATTCTTGAGCAAGACCTGGAGTGATATGAGGAACCTTCCAATATAGTTTGTCAATCGTAACTTTAGCCGTCTCCCCTACGGTAGCACTGAATACGGCGTCGGCATCGGTATTGCTGCGAATTAATACGAGTTCTTGTCGAATGTTAAGTATAACTTTACCATAATCTTCAGCGAATCCTAACAGCATTCTCAACGGTATGCAGGCACTAAAGTTACCTTCCTGATCGGTAATGGCAGGATCGCCGGCGGCAAACCAACCTGCATTTTGAAGCTTTTTAACGTCAGCGGAACTGTAGGACACATATCCCTTAAGAGTAGACGTAATACCAGGTTTGGTGACAGAGTCGACAACGACGCCATTGATTTCGTATCGGATTTCGCTAAATAAGTGAGCCAAACCATTGTTAAGGAATTTAGCCGTTGTAACTTCACCGTTTTCCTTCCGCAACTTTCCCTCTAGGTACAGATAGCTCAGGCCGGGAAGAGTTGACATATCTTCGGGAATTGGAATTCGAATTTCATCGTTATAGTCAAAACGGTTTGTATACGGTTGATGTGTGTGCAATTGATTGCTAATGATAGAAGTGTCGACGAGGACTCGCTCTCCAATATTTAAAATACTCATTACACTATTGTAAAGCCTAAGGACCGCAAGAAGTCTTTGTTTGCTTTAGTTAGCTGCGTGGCGAACGAAGCCCTACTGATCTTACGAGGGTGTGGGCGACGATTCTTATAGGAAGTGAAGCAGGGGCGGTACGGAGTGGTGAATTGAAAACCCATTACAGTTTCTTTAAATGTAATGTTACCGTGACGGTCTCCTTACTAAAACTGACAGGATTATCCGATTGGTCTAGTATTTTAATAGTTAAGTTAGTGATCTGTTTCGTGCTGATCGGTAGATAGATGACTGGGTTAGGGGTTTCCACTATTTTGTACCCGGGTGGTACTATGGGGAAGAATTGGTGAATGATATGGCCGGGCTTACCATTTTTATATGAACCAACGGAGATGTTGCAATGAATAAGAATCGAGTTGATGTTCAAAATTTTCGTAACATGTTCAGCTGTGTGCCACCTATCTGCAGCATAAACTTTTTTCTCAAAGCCTAACATGTCCCGGATAGTATTGTCGCTTTGAAAGTCGATTGGAACGGTGGACTTTATTTCGGTTTTTAAGGTGCTGTTGTTTCCACGTAGCAGTACCTGTTTAACACCCGCATCAGAATCGAGTTGGTTATGTAAAAATTCAGCAATGTCCGTAATTTCATATGCTCCCTCCGGTATAATAATAGGAGGTTCTCCAACAAGATGAAATTCATTGTTGGGAGGTCTAACGTTTGGAATAGTATAGTAGGTTTCGAAACTTAACAATCCCAAGACGTATTCGCTACCATCGTCTAAGAAAATGGGAGGGTCAAAATTTGCAGTAAGAACAGATGAATCTCCCGTAAGAGTGAATATACTGGACATGATGAAGCGCGACACTTAAACTGACGACAAAAGCGGTTTCGCAAAGTTATATAAGAATTTGAGACACAAATGTCCGCATGTGTATGATGCGAGTTTTTGATATCTATTAGAGTTGTACATAATTGTGTTGTTGCTACCGTCGCTACGAAAGTAGTTTACTAATTCGGGAGGAGGTTGTAAGCGACCTATGCTATCGAAATACAGAACAAATCGATCAGCTTTAACGTAGGCTGTCCAATGTGTGCCAGGTCCAACATCATCGTCTAAGTTAGTAACACCACATTCTCGTTGACGAATTTTGTCAGGTAGGGCATCTCGCATAAATATCCCCCTAAAATGGGGAATTTCTAAGCGTTTAACGTACTGTGCAATATCGATGTTCGTCAACGCTCGGCGTGGTAGCTTCAACGGTAGTTTTTTGACTGATACGGTCGTAGATATAGCCCTTTTCCTCGAGCAATGGATTCCATAGCTTTGTTATGTCGCTCTTTTTCCTGGGGATCCTTTTTAGAAGCCTTTGAGTCGCCAACCGCTTTAGCGACTGCTGCAGCACCGCCTCCGAGAGACCCCAATGCTCCTAATGCAGCAAGTATGGGTACAAGCGGCAATATACCTCCTCTCTTGGGAACAGGTACTACTCTAGAACGAATTCGGCGTTTCCTTCGCGATTTAAAAACGACCGCCCCTCCAATACGTTTACGCCTACTACACCTTGTACGCTTCCGTTTTCTAGATACCCCCGTACCAAATTTTTGCGCAATACCGGCAATAGGTAGTGCGCGCTTTCGTTTCCGGGAGACTCTCACACCAACAGTGGGTTGTGTACGCTTCCGTTTTCTAGATACTCCCGTACCAAATTTTTGTGCGGCAATAGGTAATGGACGCCTTCGTTTTCGGGGGGCCGTCACACCAGCAGTGGGTAGTGTACGCTTCCGTTTTCTAGATACCCCCGTACCAAATTTTTGCGCGGCAATAGGTAGTGTACGTCTTCGTTTCCGGGGTGTTCCCATAGCAGCAATGGGTTCTGTACGCTTCCGTTTCCGGGAAGTTTGCTTTAACGCGTTCCCAAGCTTTCTGTGCAAGAACTTTATCCGCCGCGTGACGTGTCGAAAGATTGCTGGATTGTGAGTATGCGATGTCGTGTTGCTTGCAAGCCTCGTCCAGAGGGTTTCTTCCTCGATCACCTCGAGAAAGTCGTTTGTTTAAACGAGTGCCAGGTCCGCAAAACTTGTAACCTGGTATATGTAATTCGAAAGGCAACTTGTCAATAAGGGTGTTCAACAAACCGCGACCTTTCCGTCTTACGATTCGACGACGACTACGAGTTTTACGTCTAGTATAACTCATCTTAAAGAAACGCTCGTCGAAGAGCGACTGACGATGTGAAGCTCAAAGGGGTAGATATATACTTAGCACAGCGCGGTTAGAAGCTAGTTCGCCCCCGTCCGAAAACGATGAAGAACGTCAAACTTGTGAAACAAAAATGTTCGCTGCCGGTAGTAAATCATACAGTAAATTCCATGTCACAGAGGTTCAGACGACACGGCACTTTACTGGGTATAGGATGTAAAAGGGGGTTGATCATTGGTCCTTCCGGCTCTGGGAAAACCAATGCGATGATCAGTCTTTTGGTGCACCGCAATGGGGTGCGGTTTCACAACTTGTATTTGTATTCCAAAACCCTTGACCAACCTAAATACACATTTCTGAAGATACTTCTGAAGTCACTAAAAGAAATCGGATTCTACGAATTCAGCGAGGGGTGTGAGGTTATCAAACCACACGAGGCGAAAGAAAATTCTGTTATTGTGTTTGATGATGTGGCATGCGACACTCAAAGCATAATTAGAGATTATTTTAGTTTCGGACGTCATCGAAATATAGATTGTTTTTACCTCTGTCAGACTTACTCATCAATCCCGAAACAACTGGTACGAGATAATGCGAATATCATAATCGTATTCCGGCAAGACCACACCAATCTTAAACACATTTACGATGATCATGTAAACACAGACATGTCATTCGAAAAGTTTAAAAACTTATGTTCCCACTGTTGGATCAAAGATCATGGATTTTTAGTTGTCGACAAAGAAAGCGAAATCAACGCCGGTCGTTATAGAAAAGGGTTTGACAGTTATTTCACTATATAGGCATGGACCACTGCTGTACAAATTATTAGTCTACGAACAACGACAGTAATAGCAACATGGACAAACGGTTAGTAAGCGATCTTATTAAAGCTAGAAAGGCTGTCAGGCGGAAATATGAAACTTTAAAAGCAGATATCGCCGAATCTCAGACGGCTCTTGCGGAGCAATTTAAACCAATTTCCCAACCACTCACGGAATTGCTAACATCCATCAAGCAAGAAGGTGGTCAAACAATACAGCAAGAAGTAGGACCTATGCTGAGAACTATTAAACGGCGAGTGTCCACACCATCTATCCTACCCCGTCCGAGAAATGGCAATACCCCCGTACGAGCGTCAACCCCCGACATTGCCATTCCCGGACCGTCGACTTCGACGTTGGTAACATCCACACCTAGATTTCTTGACAGAGAAGTATTGTATGAGAGTTTACCGGATGAGGAGCAACAGGTGGAGGCTCAAGAAGAAGCGGCAATTGAAACTTCGGTAGCAGAGGCTAGAGAAACCGTGCGACAAATGATGGAACCGGAAGTTCTAGGGGAATACCTGGAACAGTTCTCAGGGTTAGCTAGAAAATATATCGAGGGAATGATACGAGATACAGAGAGCAAGTACGATCTCCACTATGGAGTTCGATGGGACATAGACACTGATAAGTTTGCAATTGGGAATAAACAGCTTACTTTTGAGGGTCAGGACATGGTTATTACAGATCACGGCAATAGAATAGTATACAAAGGCACCCCCGGCTTTTACGAATTAATGTTCTTAAAGAAACCGATAACTTATACAACCAAAGACCGTGAAAATTACTATGACATAGTGAACCGATCCGCCGCAAATCGTAAGAACTACGATCCAACCCAACAGATAAGCGGCAACGCCGGCGCAAAATATATGAAAGTAGTACGCCCCCTGGCTACATCCTCCGGCATTAGACAACCTACCAGAGCCGCATCGAGGGTGCAGCGTACCGGAAGGGGATTATTAACAGTAACCAATAAAAAAGTGGAATTTGTTCCTTGGAAAGATCCAAATTCATTAGTGGATCGTCTGCGCATATTACTAGCCTCTCAGGTAGCGGGGCACACCGGCCATTCCAACGAAATCGTAAGCATCACCCAAGCTCTACGAGATGCAAAAATAATTCACTAAGACGAGTACAAAAGCAGAGGACCTATTGAATTACGATCAGAAGGTGTTAGACGATAGAGTAATGCCCATAGACAAATTTGGACGCCACTACCATAGCGCGCGCTACGGTTCTCATCGCAAACATATCTTTATGAAAGTTCAAAATGTAAACCGACTCCATATAGAGGTACCACTGCTGCTAGTGGGGCGTGGTTATGATGAAAGCGGATATTCCAAAATTTTCGGTAATAATGAGTACATTTTTCCTTTAACGATCGGTGAGATCATAAGTGTTCAAGTCAACGGACCTTTGGTAGTATCACACATCAACGGCATCAAACACGACACGCTTGTCGGTAAGACATTGCGGCGAGGAGATAAACTGAAATTCGAATCCATAAACACTAAGTTATACGTGCAACTGCTGCTTAAATGTCCCATAGCAGTCGATACAGCAACATTCGGCAATGAGTCCTAAGGAGGATCTAGTTGCAGAACTTCACAAACCAGCGCGAAGAAATTTCAAGAGACGACGGGTGATTCTCAAAGGATTGCATGATTTACTACAAGCGGATTTGGTGGAGATGCAACCATATGCACGAAGCAATAAAGGTTATCGATACATTTTAGCTGTTATTAATGCGTTTTCTAAATACTTGTGGGCTCTCCCGGTAAAACGGAAAACGGGAAAAGATGTAGCAGCAGCTATGCGAAAAGTTCTTGCTAATATGAAGGTATCTCCAAAAAACGTACAAACCGATTTGGGAAAAGAATTTTATAACAGCGATTTTCAAGCATTGATGCGACGTTACAAGATAAATCATTACAGCACGTATTCAACTATGAAAAGCAGCATCATAGAAAGATGTAACCGCACCCTTAAGAACATGATGTGGAAGCAGTTTAGTTTGCAAGGGTCCTACAAATGGTTGGACATTCTGCCCCAACTTTTAAGCAAATATAACACAACCAGGCATAGCACAACAGGTATGAGGCCGGCTGAAGTTAATCTTAAAAATGCCAAACGTCTGTTACACACCGTGTACAGCCACACAAAAACTGTAGATCCGACACCTCAAAAGTTTCATAAAGGAGATTCTGTACGCATTAGTAAATATCGCTCGATATTTAGCAAAGGCTACACACCCAGCTGGAGCAACGAAATATTCAAAATAGCCACAGTGCGACTTACAAATCCTACCACCTACAGACTCACCGATCAGGAAGGGCAAGAAATCAAAGGTGGATTTTACGAGCACGAATTACAGAAAACCAAACACTCGGACGTATACCTGGTAGAAAAGGTGTTGAAGAAGAAGGGTAATCAGCTTTACGTAAAGTGGTTGGGATTCGATAATCGTCACAATTCCTGGATATCCAAAAACAATGTTGTATAACTTATTATGATTCTATAGAACTCTTTCAATAAAACACTTTTTTTGTTTTACTACCATTTATTTTCTTTAAATAAAAACTTTTTATGTTTTACAGTAATTTATTATTGTAAATGCTGAACATGAGTGACTACAGTGTTAAATAACAAATATACTTGGTAATGCGGACCCAAACAATCAGATTTTTTGTAAAATTTAACTTACTACCTCTATCATACAAGCTAGTGTTCTTAACCTATACTATAATTGCTATATACAATAACTAAACCTACAAAGTACAAGAAAGCCGTGTAGGACCTCTGCTGTTAAGTAATAACGAATACTGTTCCGCGAACATATTGCTACACCATCGTTTCGGCAATGCGCAGCAAGTTGTCTAGACGACTGTAATCATCTATGTCACGATGACCCCACGCTAAGGTTTTGGTAGTATTAGGAATAAGGAAGCGTTTATCATCTCGCGAAGAAAGCGCAACCTTATTCATTAATTCGGTGTACATAGTGTGTAACCGGGAACGAAACACATACATCTGACAAAATACAACTTCCCTCTTGTTTTCGACTACAGATTTATAAATTTCGGTGGTGAGGTGATTCCGAACAGCACTCTTTCTAACTCCCTTCGCCTTTTTGTCTTCTTTACCAACAGCGTTTACACAGTATGTTTTTGCACCGACCCCGTAATAGCTACACACAGCCACCCCCGCGTACTCATCCTTAAATTTGCCAACAACGGACTCGGTTCTCGAAATTCCGTGCAGACCATTCTTGTAATTTGATGTATCAAGGTGCTCTTGCATGTCGGCGTAAAAATTTTCAGTAAAAATTTCCAGGATGAATGAGTCCGTGTCCGAATACAGTAGAGACACATTACGGTCGTATTTATGCTTCAAAAATTTGTAATAAAAATCGTACATTACCGTTTTCGAAAGATCTAAAACTGAGAAACCAACATAAATGGGTTTGTTATATAAAACCGATGTTCTGTTCATTTCCACTGCTATTAAATTTTCCCCAAACCGAATTCTATCTTTAAAGTTAGGTTTCGATATCAAAGCTTCTGCCCCCATTCTATTACCAATTTTCTCCCAATGACTAATTAACTTTACAAGAACCCTTTTGTCCACATTTTCCATGGTTTTACCAAAGACGCTATTGTTAGCTAGTTTGAATGAATTTCGATGAAATTCATTGTCAGACTTGTTACGTAATTTTGTGTTTAAATCGATGTAGGATCTGAGCCAAGGAGATTGTCTAAACTTAAGTATTTTATGTGTTTTAACCAAAATCAAACCAGCCTCTAAGCATTGCCTCAAATTTCTGTAGTGAATAATATAATTGTGTTTGTCATACAAATTTGGAATTAATTTTGCATTTTTAAATTTTCCCTGTGGAGGCACCAATAGCTCGGGGCAAAAGGGAAAGTCATTGTGATCGTCATGTAAATTTTCGGGGTACCGCAAGTCAACTTCCAACACGTACCCAGTATCTGAGTCGTCCAAAATTTTAAATACGTCAAAACTATCAATTTCGTCGTCAGTCAACCAAACAAAACCACCTTGCGGTAGAAACTGCCTCATACTATGAGCATACAAATTCGTGGCATCTAAATAAGCAATAAAAGAAGTGGGTTTAAAAGCGTCATAGTTACCCGCAAATTTATTGTTGGCAATAGCCTTTCGCCCGACGCAAGTACTGACTCCTCCACGAATACCCTTTCTAAAAAAGTGAAACATATCCATATCCGTCAACAGCTCCAACTCAACCCCCGTATATTTTAACATGGCGTCCCAACTTAAACCGGGGGCGGTGAAGTACTGCGCTGGATCTAAATTATATTGATTTAAATAAAAATTTCGAAAGTTTTCGAAAACGTCTGCCAATATAAACACGTCACATTTGAGGTAAACATCGGAATAGTCGCCCAACGTTTGACATTCGAAAGTTTTCCAGACCTTAACGGCGCGTTCGTAATCGACCTCAGTAATATGCGTCTCGGTTAAATGATCATAAAACTGAGCGATTGTGGGCAACGCCGGCTCGTCTAATTTTGTAAATGAATCCAGATACGAATAGGGAAACACACCTTTCTGTCTCATCAGTTCGAATTTGATGTCATGTCCGAATTGCTTATGAATTTCAACACACTGATCATCTGATAATGTGGCGGCCAGCGATGCTAAAGAAGCACTTAAAAATCTGTAACTATCTAAAAATCGAATTTGCATATAAAGGTTTTTTCGTTTTCCGTCAACAACGACTTCATCTACCCAAAGACGTTTACCAAATGAAATATATTTTTCCTTATTTTCCGGAATGACATCAAGCTCCTCGTTATTTTGAGCTAACTGTTTGACAAAAAGGTGGGAATCGTAATTTAAATTGTGAAAAAATACGGGAATAAAATTTGGAAGTTTATAATTCAGATTGCAATTGGAATGAGCAGCTCCCCGATATTCTCCAGTCAAATGGTCGTGATCGCGAACCTTTACGTCCCCCTCTCCAAAAGGACGATTGCAAATATGACATGAAGCAGCATCCTTAAAATTTTGAATTTCTTGCGGAGCCAGAGGCTTGAGGGGTACAACATGCTTTAAACTGTTGGAATATAAGGCGCGAACGTCTCTGTCTAGACGCTCAACAAACACGTCCACAGCATCCTCGCCCCTATAAATTTCGAATTTGGATAGAGTATCATCAAAAGAACATTTCAAATAATACGCGAAAGAATACGGTTTGTGCTCGCACGTTTTGATCGTATATGGTCTTTCGCGATCCGGCTCCTGATCCCCACCATCGACAGGTAATAAAACGGTCTCGAAATCTGCGTAGCATACATAGGGCAGTTTCAATTGCTTATGATAATTATCAAATTTAAGAATGTTCTGGGGCCTCACCTCCCCACACTTATCCGTGATCGGCTCTGTCGTAGGCAACTTTGTGCACACATGATTACAGTCAAAAAGCTTATGGTTCTCCAGATGGGCATCGGTGCGAAAGTAATTTAGACAACCATTACAAAAATGTTTTGCATTTTCCCTAGCCGTTATTTGCCGCGAAACTAACCTAGACAAATTGGTGATCCAGCAGTAGTGGTTATTACCTTCGCCGTCTGTTAGAAGCAGCAAATTTATATGTCCGTTTTTTATATGTGGCGAATAGTACAGAGGTCCCACAACTTCATATATGGTAATATCGTTTTGAAAAGTCTTTTCCAACGCGTATACATTTATAGAAAGTTGAGGGTTATTTTTTTCAAATTTAGAAATATCGCGCAATCTAACAGGGAATTCAATGTCCTTAAAATTTAAAAACTCGCTGCAATCTGGATACGAACTCGTTCGATTAGACAGTCCATCCGGTTCGCAGATGGCCGAGGTTACCGCCCACCCGAAACAACGCTCGTCATCGACGTTTTGGACGTTCACGATCGCTTTCTTGGACTGAATCTGCTTCGGGAGCGGGATATACGAAGACGCCCGAAACGGATTGAATTTATTTATATTTAATTCTAGGTACAGCAACTGCTTCAAGATCCACCCTGTAAAAATTTTGCGGTTAGTAACATTAACAAGAATTACAGTTGTAATACACACCTGAATCGCGTTCCTCAAATTCGGACACCTTCTGGTCCAATATCCCCGTTAAATTATCATATAATTCGTTCAAGTCTGTACCGCGAGTGACCACCTCGTTGGTCGTATTAAAACTTTTGACGTCTTGTACATCTTGAGTCTCCAAAATAAAATACCCGAAAAGTTCGAAATTGAATTTTATACTGTTTAATTTGGTCAATTGACCTTCTATAAGACCTATAATTTTGTCTTTCAATTCGGTCATATATTCTACAACGCTTATATGATAATTTTCCGTGGACACCCTGTAGCTGGCAACGCGGGACTTGAAGGCGCTTGGAAGGGCCACCACTCCTTTCCCCAGATGGACGACATCACACCGCCTCGTGTGACGATTGCTCCTCAGGTGTCCAACGAAACAAGTCCGAGGAACATTTTCATCACACACGTCGCAGTATTGCGTCCTGGGGAGCTGTTCTGTTAAACCAAACGTTAGAAAACATGAAACACTACAATAGAGACACACTCACCACCGCTGGAGTCATTAAGTCTTGGGCGTTTACTCGCCGATGGTCCCTCACCAGCTGCTACCGAAGCCTCCATAGCGTCACCTTTAGGAAACACACAATTGATATAATCAGCAGCAATCAACACGTTTCCACTTACCACTCGTCGATGGGTGGCCAACCTCGTGGCGACAGCTATCTCTTCGATGGCGAAACAAATTGTCAGCTCTGGTGAAGGACTCTCCACAAGCAGTGCACCTGAACATAATGGTAAATTAGTCTCGCGCAATCGGTTAATATACTAATTGCGCGATTAGCTACCCAGCTCGAGGCTTACTATCCACAAACGAAAAGAACACCTTTATTAACACTGATTAACAAATTAAACCTCGAACGGAATACCCAGGTGTCACCACGGGGAGGATTCGCTTTGGACACCCTGGAGAGGATAGGGGGGAGGTTATTTGTGTTAGGGGTGTATGATATGTTAAACGATTATCTACTCGTTACTTAGCCTTTTTATCGAGCTCCTGACGTCTTGCACGAATCGCACCCTCCACAGCTAACAGATCTTGGATTAGCTCTAGCCTTGCTAACGCAGCATTCTTAAAGATGTCCATGTTAGTTGCGCTGTGGCCGTGGCGGATCTTAGGTAAAGCAGCTATGCTTTTTAGGTACTCATCGTGCATCGTCGCTTCTAGTCTGGCGGCTCGAATTTCTAGGGAGCTAATAACAATATAAGCTATTAAACTGGAAAAGCACGCTCTGAACACCTTCAATGTTAAATAACATATATGGGTAGAAAAATAATATCTAATATCTAATATCTAATATCTAATATACCTTATGTAATGGTCACCGCTGCGAAGATCGGCTGCTTTAGCATCTATTGCATTACGATTAGACACGTATTCACGTTCGGCACACTGGATGGCGACATGTCATCAATGTTTTCCTCCTGAGGGGTAGACGTAATCGACACCACAGTGTCGACTACGTTACTCCCAGTAGCTGACGACATGACGACTGCATTGCCCGAAACCGGAGACTGCACAATTACAGACGGTACTGCGGTCACATTTTCCGAAGGTTGGATTGTTGGCTGCTTCGAAATTCGACTGGTCGGTCGACTTGAGCCGGAGTCGATCTCCAAACCATCTACAAGGGCTCTAAACTCTTGCGCCGCACCGTCGCCGGAAGCCACCTTTTCCAATGGAATGTCGTCAAAATCGAACGTTTCCATAAACATTTCCGTTTGTGATAAATGAGAAGACTCATGTAACATATTTTGGATTTTTGCCACAGGAACATCAGTCTCCTCATTCATACACTTGACATATTTCGACAAATTAAATTTTGCAGGACTTTTCCTTTTCTGATCTTTCTTTAAAGCTGATTTTAAAATTTTGCTAGAACCTTGACTACTACTTTGAGATATGGTTTCGAAAGCAGGTGCAACGAGTACGTCACTTAAAACCTTTATGGTGGCTTGCGGCGATATCTGTACGGAACCGCTTGGTTCCGTGCAGGCGCAAAGTTTAACTGCACCCGTTTTTTTCAAACTGAGCCTATTAAATTTTGAAAATTTTTTCGGTAAAACTGCACCCTGACAAAAGGAACAGACAGCGCTGTTGCTAGCCATGGCAAACACGAGAGAATGGTTGCTCCCACCTCAGCCAGATGTATTTATACTGCATGCGAAGGATGACTTTCGCACGCAAACCAGTTGAAATTGAGTTCGTTGCAATCTACATTTTACATACCTCGGCTCACACAAAGGAAGTTAGCCTTCAAATATCTTTAAGTTCGTTGCCTACATTTTTACAGACGGCAATTCAAGTTAACATTGAAACACATTTTTCCAGACAGTTTGCGTAGATAATATAAAGTATGAAACTACTACACCAACTATTTGTTGTTCTAACATGTTGAAATGTTTAAAAATCAAATTTTATGCCACTGTTGCAAATATTTATATCCTATTAATTACTAGCGCTTATTAAAAATACTGCAGCGTTGGTCGCGTGATAGGTGAATTTGTATTCACATTAATAAAATGTGAGGTTTCAAACATGAAAGACAAAATTTTATTTATCAAAAAACATGCAAATCAAATCTATTTAAAATTGGCAGTTTAAAATGCATACTGTATATGAGAAATATTTATTTCCTATATTAATTATTAAAGCTTAATAAAATACTGCAGTGTTGGTCATGTGATAGGCTTAACTAACTGAATTAATATTAGAATTTGTATTCAGATAAATAAAAACACGAGGTTTCAGTTTCAACCATGAAAACAATTGTTTATTTATCAAAAACATATAAGTGTAATCTAGCAATCTATACTGGGTCACATGCAATTAAACCTATTTAAAATTGAGAATTTAAATGCATACTGTATGGGAAACTTTCACTGCTTTACAAACCATATTTTTTAAATGTTTACCAATTTTACAATATAGTTAAATGCTTTCGAGAATACTCTGTTCTATTTTTTAATTTAAATATGTATCTGCTTTGAACAATGGAATAGGTTTAATCAAATTTACGCCTGCAAAAGTTATTCATCTCCAACCGAAGCAATGGTTTCAAAAGCTGACATTATTGCGAGGTCAGCATAATTATATTTTAAATTATGCACTGGAATATAGTTTCCAACGAAACGGCTGTTGCATTTTTGCGATAGCAAAACTTGCTTGTCTGGAACAAAGAATCGAGTTTACTTTTATAGACCGTTTAATTATGCACTGGAATATAGTTTCCAACGAAACGGCTGCTGCATTTTTGCGATCGCAAAACTTGCTTGTCTGGAACAAAGAATCGAGTTTACTTTTATAGACCGTTTAATTAACAAACTGTTGTTTATAATCAAATGATCATTCAAATACTTCTTTCTATTTTTAATTTAGAAATATACCTTGTTTGAATAATGGAATATTTTTAATGACAATAGCATCTGCAAAAGCTATTTATCCACAATCTCAGTGCCGTGTTCGAAAGTCACTTTCAGTTGATCTGGATTTATAAAGTGAACGTGGATTTCCAAATATAGAATGCTGTTTTGGTCAAGCGACAGTGTCGGCTTGGCGACCTCGATTCGCGAAGACTGGAACAAAGAAAAGTTGTTTTCTGCACGTACATGCTTTCAATAATTCTTTGCTTGACTACGCTAAAAATTTAGATATTATATCAGCTCTATTTCTAACGTCAAATCAAAAATGTGGTAGCATGCTACACTCTACGCATACATTAAAAAATAAGGCGTGTTTGTTTTAACTCTGGTTTAGTATCGTGAAATCGAATGCATACAAAACATCACCACAATAAATCGAGGTTTTTACTTTCAATGGAAAACTTACACATCGCTTCTAAACCCTACAGATATACAATGCATGCGGTTAATATTCCTAACACTAATGCAAAAATCTAGGAGCACAATGTGCTGCGCCCTTTTAAATTATATGAAAAACAGCAACACTTAAGGGAGTCTTATTGTTAATACTTCTGCATAAATACACTTGGGAAATAAAAAAAAAACCTGTTGTTCCAAATATAAGAAATCAGTTTCCATTGTCGCCTAATAATCTAAAACTAGTGGCAAACGCTGGAGTTACCTAAATGACTATCAAACTTTTTACGTCATACAACGCATTGCTATTCATCTATTCCAAGAAAACCTAGGGAATACGTGTAGTAGATCTACTTGCTTATTAAATGACTGTCTAATTAATCTAATTGGAAGCTTATGAAGTTATCGCTATAATAAAAAAAACAGCTGATGGATTATTAGAACAACCAAATAACTATAACTATCTAATTTTATCTAAAAAGTAGGTTGTGCGGTATCAAAATGTTCCGTTTTTAGCATACAATGTAACGGCGATAGAAAAATTTTTCTATTTCTAATTACAACTTAAATATACGTAAAATTAGTTTCTGGAAAGTAAATTGGTTACACATTCCCTGCCCTCAATACGTAGTCGGGGGGAACTGGATATATAAACATCGAGAATTGCTTGAAGAAACCACAGTACCTCCAATCCACCGCAACTATACTTCAGGTAAGATATTGTTCTAAATATCTGTTTTTATCTTATATGTCCATATCTGTACTTTGAAAATGTCTTTGTAAATATATATGTTTTTATCTTATATGTCCATATCTGTACTTTGAAAATGCGTTTGGACTCAGTAAAAGAAAAATTTCTCAAAAACAACGGCAAAATGTCGCACACGAAAGTTCTTTTTTTCTAATACTTTTCTAATGTAATCTTAAAATGCTCATATCTCCGTTGTCTATTGAGATATATCTTCGCCGTTTTATGCATTGGGTTCCTACCGTCATGTACTACATTTTAAACATTTCTAACATTTTTCTAATGGTGTCTTAAAATGCTTGTATCTTCTATATTTATTAAGATATTTAAATGCCGTTTTTTGCATTGTATTGCTACTGTCATATACTACATTTAAAAAATTTTTTTTTTTCAAATCTTAAAAACGTTCATATCTCCGGTGTTTATTAAGATATTTGGTCGGGATTTTTTGCATTATGTTGCTACCGTCATGTACTACATTTTAAACATTTCTAACATTTTTCTAATGGTGTCTTAAAATGCTTGTATCTTCTATATTTATTAAGATATTTAGATATGGTTTTTTGCATTGTGTGGCTACTGTCATATACTACATTTTAAAATTTAAACGCTCATATCTCCGACGTTTATTAATCTGAAAAATGTTTCAGATTAAACCAGACGAGAATTTGCTGTGGGTGGTTTATGTAAGTAAAACTTGATTAGCTCCCTTGAGAAATTACATGTCTTTCTACAGCTATAGTGAGGCTGCCCACACCATCCCACCACAGTCCCACATCCCACATCATCGTTGCATTACAGGTATGTTACCAGTTGTAAATATAACCTCTCTAATCTGATTTTTTTACATAGTATGCGATTCGTGTGTTTCTTCCATACAAACCACATCTACTTCGCCCCTAATGAGGAGGTAGTAAATCTCACCCATGAGTTGGTGTGGGACCCCCTTACTACCTACCGCTGGATTCCAGAGCTACCCCACCCCTTGATTGACCGACTCCGCAATCGAGTCAACCCAACCGACAATTGCGTCTTTTTCCATTACGCGGAGGAGCACGTATGGTTGTCGGATGGTGAAGACATTGGAACATTCAACATCCCAGAACTAGATGACATCACGTCTAGGGTGTTGAATGAGTATGTGGACTCGGTCAACATAGACCAGCCTGATGAAAACATGCCGTCGGACAGGTCGTCCACACCGTCGAGTCTGGGATCGGATGGGCTGTCCATACCTGATGACGTCAGTCTGATATGGAGTCCAAACGATCCAAGGCTTAACGGTATGGATCACGTATCTGACGCCATGTCGCCATCTTCCGTTGGAGATAGCATTTTCGACGTCTCCACCGAGGGTTGGTCTGGGGAAGAAGATGACGACGCCGGCGGTGGCGAAGGTATGGAAGATGGTGACAGTGGTGGTGAAAACAATTCAGGGTACGAAAGAGACGTTGAGGAGTAGTTTTAAGTTGTTAGGTTAGGTTAGTTTCTAAGTTAGTCAGTAAGTTATTTGAATAATAAATGTTTTAACTCTTTTAATTTTTTTATTACATCGCTATAAGTACATGATAAACACTTATTGCTGTTGTGCGTATTTTTTGAATGCAATATCATATGTAATGATGTCTGAAGCATACTTTAGCATTTCATGCATGCAGTATACATTTTCCGATTTTATTGGCGGTAACGCATCCTCAATGCTTCGTTTAAAGTCGCCGGGTAAATTCCAAACGCCTTGGATTATACTACTGTAGAAATTTTCAAAATTTTGACTTTTTAATAGTTCAGCTTTAGAATTCAGCAGGGGCAACAAATCCCACAACTCTGCTACTGATTGCATTCCGAGATACACTTGGGATCGCTTACGTTCCTGCAGCACAATCACTTTTTTGTTTCCGATTTTTTGGAAATATATTCGTTTGCCTGGACTTATATCCACCGGTTTTAAATCTCCATCTTCATAGTTAAAATGTCTGTTTATCACATCTTCATTTTTAAGAAAGACTTGCCACTCTCCTTCGTCTAGCAGTATAAAATTGTTGTTAATCCCACTAATTAGCACTCCCGGCACAAACGATCCAAAACAGGTCAAACCCAAACTCACAGATTTATTTCTTGACTTATTCAACGGATAACTTGTTGCGTTTAACAATACTGGATATAACAGTTTCACTTTTTTCTTTGACCCCTTCACAGTTTCACCAACCTTTTGTACCTCATCCACTGTTTTTGCTAGTACAGCACACGATATACTACTGAACACAAAACTACATCTACTGTTATACTCATTCTTCAAGGTTACTGTCGGTGGCCTCGCTCCGAACGTGGCCTCGCTTCGAACATGACCTTGGGCTTGCACGTGGCCTCGCCTTGCATGTGACCTTGGGATTGAACGTGGCCTCGCCTTGCATGTGACCTTGGGCTTGAACGTGGCCTTGCCTTGAACTCAAGGTCAAGTGGTGGGGGGAGGTTCCAGAACCATCCACTTCCCTCTACTCGCATGGCTTGGCGCTTGACTTGGCGCTTGGCTTGGCGCTTGACTTGGCGCTTGTTTTGGCGCTTGGCTTGGCGCTTGACTTGGCGCTTTGCTTGGCGCTTCGCTTGGGGCTTGGCTTTGCGCTTGGCTAGGCGCTTGACTTATCGCTTAGTTTGGCGCTTGACATGGCGCTTGGCTTGGCGCTTGGCTTTGCGCTTGGTTTGGCGCTTGGCTTTGCGCTTCGTTTGGCTTTGCGCTTGGTTTGGCGCTTGGCTTGGCGCTTGGCTTAGCGCCTGGCTTGGCGCTTGGGTTTGCGCTTGATTTGGCCCTTTGTTTAACGCCTGGGTTTGCGCTTGGCTTGGCGCCTAGCTTGGGGCTTGGCTTTGCGCTTGGCTAGGCGCTTGACTTATCGCTTAGTTTGGCGCTTGACTTGGCGCTTGGTTTGGCAATTCGCTGGGCGCTTGGTTTGGCGCTTGGCTTGGCACGTGGTTTGGCGCTTGCCTTAGCGCTTGGGTTGGCGCTTGACTTGGCGCTTAGTTTGACGCTTGGCTTGGCGCTTGGTTTAAAACTTGGCTTTGCGCTTGGCTTGGCGTTTGGCCTGGCGCTAGACTTGGCGCTTGGCTTGGTGCTTGGTTTGGCGCTTAGCATGGCGTTAGGCTAGGCGCTTGGATTGGCGCTTGTCTTGTCGCATGGCTTGGCACTTAGCTTGGCGCTTGGTTTGGCGCTTATTTTGACGCTTGGCTTGGCGCTTGGCTTGTCGCATGACTTGGCACTTAGCTTGGCGCTTGGATTGGCGCTTGGTTTTGCGCTTGGCTTGGCGCTTGGCTTAACGCTTGGCTTGACGCGTTCCTTTGCGCTTGTCTTGCCGCTTGACTTTGCGCTTGGTTTGGCACTTGGTTTGGCGCTTGGTTTGGCGCTTGGCTTGGCGCTTGGCTTGGCGCCTGGTTTAAAGTTTGGTTTTGCGCTTGGCTTGGCGTTTGGCCTGGCGCTTGGCTTGGCGTTTGGCTTAGCGCTTGTCTTGTCGCATGGCTTGGCACTTAGCTTGGCGCTTGGTTTGGCGCTTATCTTGGATCTTGGCTTGGCGCTTGGTTTGGCGCTTGGCTTAGCGCTTGGCTTGGCGCTTGGCTTGGCGCTTGGCTTTGCGCTTGTCTTTGCGCTTGGCTTGGCGCTTTACTTGACGCTTGGTTTGGCACTTGACTTGGCGCTTTGCTTGGCGCTTCGCTTGGGGCTTGGCTTTGCGCTTGGCTAAGCGCTTGACTTATCGCTTAGTTTGGCGCTTGACTTGGCGCTTGGCTTGGCGCTTGGCTTTGCGCTTGGTTTGGCGCTTGGCTTGGCGCTTGGGTTAGCGCTTGGCTTGGCGCTTGGCTTGGCGCTTGGCTTGGAGCTTGGCTTTACGCTTGGCTTAACGCTTGGCTTGGCGCTTGGCTTTGCGCTTGGTTTGGCGCTTGGCTTGGCGCTTGGCTTAGCGCCTGGCTTGGCGCTTGGGTTTGCGCTTGATTTGGCCCTTTGTTTAACGCCTGGGTTTGCGCTTGGCTTGGCGCCTAGCTTGGGCTTGGCTTTGCGCTTGGCTAGGCACTTGACTTATCGCTTAGTTTGGAGCTTGATTTGGCGCTTGGTTTGGCAATTGGCTGGGCGCTTGGTTTGGCGCTTGGCTTGGCACGTGGTTTGGCGCTTGCCTTAGCGCTTGGGTTGGCGCTTGACTTGGCGCTTAGTTTGACGCTTGACTTGGCGCTTGGTTTGGCGCTTGGCTGATCGCTTGGCTTGGCGCTTGGCTTGGCACCAATCTTGGCGCTTGGTTTGGCGCTTGGCTTGGCGCTTACCTTGGCGCTTGCCTTGGCGCTTAACTTTGCGCTTGGTTTGGCGCTTGTCCTAGAGCTCGGCTTGGCGCCTGGCTTGGCGCCTGGCTTGGCGCTTCCCTTGGCGCTTAACCTTGCGCTGGGTTTGGCGCTTGACCTAGAGCTCGGCTTGGCGCCTGGTCTGGCGCCTGGCTTAGCGCTTGGCTTGGCGCTTGGCTTAGCGCTTAGATTTGCGCTTGGTAAAACGCTTGGTTTGACGCTTGGCTTGGCGCTTGGCTTAGCGCTTGGCTTGGCGCTTGGCTTGGTGCTTGGCTAGGTGTTTGATTTGGCGCTTGCTTTGTCGCTTAACTTTTTGCTTGGCTTGTCGCTTGGCATTGCGCTTGGCTTGGGGCGTGTCTTGCGCTTGGCTTGGCGCTTACCTTGGCGCTTGGCTTGGCGCTCGGCTTTGCGTTTGGTGTAGCGCTTGGCTTGGCGCTTAATTTAGCGCTTACCGTGGCGCTTATCTTTAAGCTCGGTTTACAGCTTGGCTTTGCGCTTGGCTTGTCGCATAACTTGGCACTTAGCTTGGCGATTGGATTGGCGCTTGGCTTAGCGCTTGGCTTGGCGCTTGGCTTAACGCTTGGCTCGACGCATGGCTTTGCGCTTGTCTTGCGGCTTGACTTTGCGCTTGGTTTGGCACTTGGTTTGGCGCTTGGTTTAGCGCTTGGCTTGGCGCTTAGTTTAAAACTTGGCTTTGCGCTTGGCTTGGCGTTTGGCCTGGCGCTAGACTTGGCGCTTGGCTTGGTGCTTGGTTTGGCGCTTAGCATGGCGTTAGGCTAGGCGCTTGGCTTGGCGCTTGTCTTGTCGCATGGCTTGGCACTTAGCTTGGCGCTTGGTTTGGCGCTTATTTTGACGCTTGGCTTGGCGCTTGGCTTGTCGCATGACTTGGCACTTAGCTTGGCGCTTGGATTGGCGCTTGGTTTTGCGCTTGGCTTGGCGCTTGGCTTAACGCTTGGCTTGACGCGTGCCTTTGCGCTTGTCTTGCCGCTTGACTTTGCGCTTGGTTTGGCACTTGGTTTGGCGCTTGGTTTGGCGCTTGGCTTGGCGTTTGGCTTGGCGCTTGGCTTGGCGCTTGGTTTAAAGTTTGGTTTTGCGCTTGGCTTGGCGTTTGGCCTGGCGCTTGGCTTGGCGTTTGGCTTAGCGCTTGTCTTGTCGCATGGCTTGGCACTTAGCTTGGCGCTTGGTTTGGCGCTTATCTTGGATCTTGGCTTGGCGCTTGGTTTGGCACTTTACTTGGCGCTTGGGTTGGCGCTTTACTTCGCGCTTGGTTTGGCGCTTCACTTGACGCTAGGAGTATCGCTTGGCTTGGCGCTTGGGTTGGCGCTTGGTGTGGCGCTTATCTTGGATCTTGGCTTGGCGCTTGGTTTGGCGCTTGGCTTGGCGCTTGACCTGGCGCTTGGGTTGGCGCTTTACTTGACGCTTGGTTTGGCACTTGACTTGGCGCTTGCCTTGGCGTTTAGCTTGGCGCTTAGCCTGATGCTTGGCTTGGAGCTTGGCTTGCTGCCTGGGTTGGCGCTTGGCTTTGCGCTTGGCATGGCGCTTGACTTGGCGCTTGGCTTTGCGCTTCGTTTAGCGCTTGGCTTGGCGCTTGGCTTTGCGCTTGGCTTAACGCTTGGCTTGGCGCTTGGCTTGGCACGTGGCTTGGCGCTTGACTTGGTGCTTGGGTTGGCGCCTGGCTTGGAGCTTGGGTTAGCATTTGACTTGGCGCTTGGTTTAGCGCTTGGCTGGGCGCTTGGCTTGGCGCTTGGCTTTCAACTTGGTTTGGCGCTTGGCTGGGCGCTTGGCTTGGCGCTTGGCTTTGCGCTTGGTTTAACGCTTGGCTTGGCGCTTGGCTTTGCACTTGGTTTGGCGCTTGGCTGGGCGCTTGGCTTGCTGGTTGGCTTGGCACATAGCTTATCGCTTGACTTGGCGCTTGGGTTGTCGCCTGGCTTCGAGCTTGGGTTGGCATTTGACCTGACGTTTGGTTTGGCGCTTGACGTAGCGCTCGGCTTGGCGCCTGGATTGGCGCTTGGCTTAGCGCTTGGCTTGACGCTTGGCTTTGCGCTTGGTAAAGCGCTTGGTTTGACGCTTTGCTTGGCACTTGCCTTGGCGCTTGCGTTGGCGCTTGGCTTGGCGCTTGACTTGGCGCTTGGCTTGGCACGTGCCTTGCGCTTGGCCAAGCGCTTTGATTAGCGCTTGGCATAGCGCATGGCTTGGCGCGTGGCTTGGCGCTTGGCTTGGCGCTTGCGTTGGCGCTTGGCTTGGCGCTTGATTTGGCGCTTGGCTTAGCACGTGCCTTGCGCTTGGCTTGGCGCTTGGATTAGCGCTTGGCATAGCGCTTGGCTTGGCGCTTGTCTTGTCGCATGGCTTGGCACTTAACTTGGCGCTTGGTTTGACGCTTATTTTGGCGCTTGGCTTGGCGCTTGGCTTGCCGCATGACCTGGCACTTAGTTTGGCGCTTGGCTTGGCGCATGACTTGGCGCTTGGCTTAGCAAGTGCCTTGCGCTTGGCTTGGCGCTTGGATTAGCGCTTGGCATAGCGCTTGGCTTGGCGCCTGGATTGGCGCTTGGCTTAGCGCTTGGTTTGGCGCTTGGCTTTGCGCTTCGTTTGGCTTTGCGCTTGGTTTGGCGCTTGGCTTGGCGCTTGGCTTAGCGCCTGGCTTGGCGCTTGGGTTTGCGCTTGATTTGGCCCTTTGTTTAACGCCTGGGTTTGCGCTTGGCTTGGCGCCTGGATTGGCGCTTGGCTTAGCGCTTGGTTTGGCGCTTGGCTTTGCGCTTGGTTTGGCGCTTGGCTTGGCGCTTGGCATAGCGCTTGGCTTGGCGCTTGTCTTGTCGCATGGCTTGGCACTTAACTTGGCGCTTGGTTTGACGCTTATTTTGGCGCATGGCTTGGCGCGTGGCTTGGCGCTTGGCTTGGCGCTTGCGTTGGCGCTTGGCTTGGCGCGTGATTTGGCGCTTGGCTTGGCACGTGCCTTGCGCTTGGCCAGGCGCTTGGATTAGCGCTTGGGATAGCGCTTGGCTTGGCGCGTGGCTTGGCGCTTGGCTTGGCGCTTGCGTTGGCGCTTGGCTTGGCGCTTGACTTGGCGCTTGGTTTAGCACGTGCCTTGCGCTTGCCTTGGTGCTTATCTTTGCGCTCGGTTTACAGCTTGGCTTGGCGCTTGGCTTAGCACTTGGCTTGTCGCATGGCTTGGCACTTAGCTTAGCGCTTGATTTGGCGCTTGGCTTAGCGATTGGCTTGGCGCTTGGCTTAACGCTTGGCTTGACGCATGGCTTGGCGCTTGGCTTGGCGCTCGGTTTTGCGTTTGGTGTAGCGCTTGGCTTGGCGCTTGGCTTGGCGCTTGGATTGGCGCTTGGCTTAGCGCTTGCCTTGGCGCTTGCCTTGGCGCTTGGCTTGGCACTTAGCTTGGCGCTTGGTTTAGCGCTTGGCTTGGCGCTTGGCTTGGCGCTTGGTTTGGCGCTTGGCTTGGCGCTTGGCTTTGCGCCTGGCTTGTCGCTTTGCTTGGCACTTAGCTTGGCGCTTGGTTTGGCGCTTGGTTTAGCGCTTGGCTTGGCGCTTGGCTTGGCGCTTGGCTAGGTGCTTGGTTTAACGCTTGCTTTGGCGCTTAACGTCGGGCTTGGCTTGTCGCTTGGCTTTGCGCTTGGCTTGGGGCGTGGTTTGCGCTTGGCTTGGCGCTTGGCTTGGCGCTCGGCTTTGCGTTTGGTGTAGCGCTTGGCTTGGCGCTTGGCTTGGCGCTTTGATTGGCGCTTGGCTTAGCGCTTGCCTTGGCGCTTATCTTTGCACTCAGTTTACAGCTTGGCTTGGCGATTGGTTTGGCGCTTGGCTTGGCGCTTGGCTTAGCGCTTGCCTTGGCGCTTGGCTTGTTGCATGGCTTACCACTTAGCTTGGCGCTTGATTTGGCGCTTGGCTTAGCGATTGTCTTGGCGCTTGGCTTAACGCTTGGCTTGACGCATGGCTTGGCGCTTGTCTTGCAGCTTGACTTTGCGCTTGGTTTGGCAATTGGTTTGGCGCTTATTTTGGCGCTTGGCTTGGCGCTTTGCTTGGCGCTTGGTTTAAAGCTTGGCTTTGCGCTTGGCTTGGCGTTTGGCCTGGCGCTTGGCTTGGCGCTTGGCTTGGTGCTTGGTTTGGCGGTTAGCATGGCGTTAGGCTAGGCGCTTGGCTTGGCGCTTGGCTTTGCGCCTGGCTTGTCGCATGGCTTGGCACTTAGCTTGTCGCTTGGTTTGGCGCTTGGCTTAGCGCTTGGCTTGGCGCTTAACTTGGCGCTTGGCTTGGCGCTTGGCTTCGCGCTTCGCTTGGCGCTTGGCTTGGCGATTGGCTTTGCGCCTGGTTTGGCGCTTGGCTCGGCGCTTGGTTTGGCGCTTGGATTGGCGCTTTACTTTACGCTTGGTTTGGCGCTTGACTTGGCGCTTGGGTTGTCGCTTGGATTAATGCTTTGTTTGGCGCTTTACTTGACGCTTCGCTTGTCGCTTGGCTTGGCGCTTTGGTTGGCGCTTGGTGTGGTGCTTGGTTTGGCGCTATACTTAACGCATGGCTTGGCGCTTGACTTGGCGCTTGGCTTGGCGCTTGACTTGGCGCTTGTTTTGGCGCTTGGCTCGGCGCTTGACTTGGCGCTTTGCTTGGCGCTTCGCTTGGGGCTTGGCTTTGCGCTTGGCTAGGCGCTTGACTTATCGCTTAGTTTGGCGCTTGACTTGGCGCTTGGCTTGGCGCTTGGCTTTGCGCTTGGTTTGGCGCTTGGCTTTGCGCTTCGTTTGGCGCTTGGCTTGGAGCTTGGCTTTACGCTTGGCTTAACGCTTGGCTTGGCGCTTGGCTTTGCGCTTGGTTTGGCGCTTGGCTTGGCGCTTGGCTTAGCGCCTGGCTTGGCGCTTGGGTTTGCGATTGGTTTGGCGCTTGGCTTTGCGCTTCGTTTGGCGCTTGGCTTGGAGCTTGGCTTTACGCTTGGCTTAACGCTTGGCTTGGCGCTTGGCTTTGCGCTTGGTTTGGCGCTTGGCTTTGCGCTTCGTTTGGCGCTTGGCTTGGAGCTTCGCTTGGGGCTTGGCTTTGCGCTTGGCTAGGCGCTTGACTTATCGCTTAGTTTGGCGCTTGACTTGGCGCTTGGCTTGGCGCTTGGCTTTGCGCTTGGTTTGGCGCTTGGCTTTGCGCTTCGTTTGGCGCTTGGCTTGGAGCTTGGCTTTACGCTTGGCTTAACGCTTGGCTTGGCGCTTGGCTTTGCGCTTCGTTTGGCGCTTGGCTTGGAGCTTGGCTTTACGCTTGGCTTAACGCTTGGCTTGGCGCTTGGCTTTGCGCTTGGTTTGGCGCTTGGCTCGGCGCTTGACTTGGCGCTTTGCTTGGCGCTTCGCTTGGGGCTTGGCTTTGCGCTTGGCTAGGCGCTTGACTTATCGCTTAGTTTGGCGCTTGACTTGGCGCTTGGCTTGGCGCTTGGTTTGGCACTTGGTTTGGCGCTTGGTTTGGCGCTTGGCTTGGCGCTTGGCTTGGCGCTTGGTTTAAAGTTTGGTTTTGCGCTTGGCTTGGCGTTTGGCCTGGCGCTTGGCTTGGCGTTTGGCTTAGCGCTTGTCTTGTCGCATGGCTTGGCACTTAGCTTGGCGCTTGGTTTGGCGCTTATCTTGGATCTTGGCTTGGCGCTTGGTTTGGCGCTTGGCTTAGCGCTTGGCTTGGCGCTTGGCTTGGCGCTTGGCTTTGCGCTTGTCTTTGCGCTTGGCTTGGCGCTTTACTTGACGCTTGGTTTGGCACTTGACTTGGCGCTTTGCTTGGCGCTTCGCTTGGGGCTTGGCTTTGCGCTTGGCTAAGCGCTTGACTTATCGCTTAGTTTGGCGCTTGACTTGGCGCTTGGCTTGGCGCTTGGCTTTGCGCTTGGTTTGGCGCTTGGCTTGGCGCTTGGGTTAGCGCTTGGCTTGGCGCTTGGCTTGGCGCTTGGCTTGGAGCTTGGCTTTACGCTTGGCTTAACGCTTGGCTTGGCGCTTGGCTTTGCGCTTGGTTTGGCGCTTGGCTTGGCGCTTGGCTTAGCGCCTGGCTTGGCGCTTGGGTTTGCGCTTGATTTGGCCCTTTGTTTAACGCCTGGGTTTGCGCTTGGCTTGGCGCCTAGCTTGGGCTTGGCTTTGCGCTTGGCTAGGCGCTTGACTTATCGCTTAGTTTGGAGCTTGATTTGGCGCTTGGTTTGGCAATTGGCTGGGCGCTTGGTTTGGCGCTTGGCTTGGCACGTGGTTTGGCGCTTGCCTTAGCGCTTGGGTTGGCGCTTGACTTGGCGCTTAGTTTGACGCTTGACTTGGCGCTTGGTTTGGCGCTTGGCTGATCGCTTGGCTTGGCGCTTGGCTTGGCACCAATCTTGGCGCTTGGTTTGGCGCTTGGCTTGGCGCTTAGCTTGGCGCTTGCCTTGGCGCTTAACTTTGCGCTTGGTTTGGCGCTTGTCCTAGAGCTCGGCTTGGCGCCTGGCTTGGCGCCTGGCTTGGCGCTTCCCTTGGCGCTTAACCTTGCGCTGGGTTTGGCGCTTGACCTAGAGCTCGGCTTGGCGCCTGGTCTGGCGCCTGGCTTAGCGCTTGGCTTGGCGCTTGGCTTAGCGCTTAGATTTGCGCTTGGTAAAACGCTTGGTTTGACGCTTGGCTTGGCGCTTGGCTTAGCGCTTGGCTTGGCGCTTGGCTTGGTGCTTGGCTAGGTGTTTGATTTGGCGCTTGCTTTGTCGCTTAACTTTTTGCTTGGCTTGTCGCTTGGCATTGCGCTTGGCTTGGGGCGTGTCTTGCGCTTGGCTTGGCGCTTACCTTGGCGCTTGGCTTGGCGCTCGGCTTTGCGTTTGGTGTAGCGCTTGGCTTGGCGCTTAATTTAGCGCTTACCGTGGCGCTTATCTTTAAGCTCGGTTTACAGCTTGGCTTTGCGCTTGGCTTGTCGCATAACTTGGCACTTAGCTTGGCGATTGGATTGGCGCTTGGCTTAGCGCTTGGCTTGGCGCTTGGCTTAACGCTTGGCTCGACGCATGGCTTTGCGCTTGTCTTGCGGCTTGACTTTGCGCTTGGTTTGGCACTTGGTTTGGCGCTTGGTTTAGCGCTTGGCTTGGCGCTTAGTTTAAAACTTGGCTTTGCGCTTGGCTTGGCGTTTGGCCTGGCGCTAGACTTGGCGCTTGGCTTGGTGCTTGGTTTGGCGCTTAGCATGGCGTTAGGCTAGGCGCTTGGCTTGGCGCTTGTCTTGTCGCATGGCTTGGCACTTAGCTTGGCGCTTGGTTTGGCGCTTATTTTGACGCTTGGCTTGGCGCTTGGCTTGTCGCATGACTTGGCACTTAGCTTGGCGCTTGGATTGGCGCTTGGTTTTGCGCTTGGCTTGGCGCTTGGCTTAACGCTTGGCTTGACGCGTGCCTTTGCGCTTGTCTTGCCGCTTGACTTTGCGCTTGGTTTGGCACTTGGTTTGGCGCTTGGTTTGGCGCTTGGCTTGGCGTTTGGCTTGGCGCTTGGCTTGGCGCTTGGTTTAAAGTTTGGTTTTGCGCTTGGCTTGGCGTTTGGCCTGGCGCTTGGCTTGGCGTTTGGCTTAGCGCTTGTCTTGTCGCATGGCTTGGCACTTAGCTTGGCGCTTGGTTTGGCGCTTATCTTGGATCTTGGCTTGGCGCTTGGTTTGGCACTTTACTTGGCGCTTGGGTTGGCGCTTTACTTCGCGCTTGGTTTGGCGCTTCACTTGACGCTAGGAGTATCGCTTGGCTTGGCGCTTGGGTTGGCGCTTGGTGTGGCGCTTATCTTGGATCTTGGCTTGGCGCTTGGTTTGGCGCTTGGCTTGGCGCTTGACCTGGCGCTTGGGTTGGCGCTTTACTTGACGCTTGGTTTGGCACTTGACTTGGCGCTTGCCTTGGCGTTTAGCTTGGCGCTTAGCCTGATGCTTGGCTTGGAGCTTGGCTTGCTGCCTGGGTTGGCGCTTGGCTTTGCGCTAGGCTTTGCGTTTGGCATGGCGCTTGACTTGGCGCTTGGCTTTGCGCTTCGTTTAGCGCTTGGCTTGGTGCTTGGCTTTGCGCTTGGCTTAACGCTTGGCTTTGCGCTTGGTAAAGCGCTTGGTTTGACGCTTTGCTTGGCGCTTGCCTTGGCGCTTGCGTTGGCGCTTGGCTTGGCGCTTGACTTGGCGCTTGGCTTGGCACGTGCCTTGCGCTTGGCCAAGCGCTTTGATTAGCGCTTGGCATAGCGCATGGCTTGGCGCGTGGCTTGGCGCTTGGCTTGGCGCTTGCGTTGGCGCTTGGCTTGGCGCTTGATTTGGCGCTTGGCTTAGCACGTGCCTTGCGCTTGGCTTGGCGCTTGGAATAGCGCTTGGCATAGCGCTTGGCTTGGCGCTTGTCTTGTCGCATGGCTTGGCACTTAACTTGGCGCTTGGTTTGACGCTTATTTTGGCGCTTGGCTTGGCGCTTGGCTTGCCGCATGACCTGGCACTTAGCTTGGCGCTTGGCTTGGCGCATGACTTGGCGCTTGGCTTAGCAAGTGCCTTGCGCTTGGCTTGGCGCTTGGATTAGCGCTTGGCATAGCGCTTGGCTTGGCGCCTGGATTGGCGCTTGGCTTAGCGCTTGGTTTGGCGCTTGGCTTTGCGCTTCGTTTGGCTTTGCGCTTGGTTTGGCGCTTGGCTTGGCGCTTGGCTTAGCGCCTGGCTTGGCGCTTGGGTTTGCGCTTGATTTGGCCCTTTGTTTAACGCCTGGGTTTGCGCTTGCCTTGGCGCCTGGATTGGCGCTTGGCTTAGCGCTTGGTTTGGCGCTTGGCTTTGCGCTTCGTTTGGCTTTGCGCTTGGTTTGGCGCTTGGCTTGGCGCTTGGCATAGCGCTTGGCTTGGCGCTTGTCTTGTCGCATGGCTTGGCACTTAACTTGGCGCTTGGTTTGACGCTTATTTTGGCGCATGGCTTGGCGCGTGGCTTGGCGCTTGGCTTGGCGCTTGCGTTGGTGCTTGGCTTGGCGCTTGATTTGGCGCTTGGCTTGGCACGTGCCTTGCGCTTGGCCAGGCGCTTGGATTAGCGCTTGGGATAGCGCTTGGCTTGGCGCGTGGCTTGGCGCTTGGCTTGGCGCTTGCGTTGGCGCTTGGCTTGGCGCTTGACTTAGCACTTGGCTTGTCGCATGGCTTGGCACTTAGCTTAGCGCTTGATTTGGCGCTTGGCTTAGCGATTGGCTTGGCGCTTGGCTTAACGCTTGGCTTGACGCATGGCTTGGCGCTTGGCTTGGCGCTCGGTTTTGCGTTTGGTGTAGCGCTTGGCTTGGCGCTTGGCTTGGCGCTTGGATTGGCGCTTGGCTTAGCGCTTGCCTTGGCGCTTGCCTTGGCGCTTGGCTTGGCACTTAGCTTGGCGCTTGGTTTAGCGCTTGGCTTGGCGCTTGGCTTGGCGCTTGGTTTGGCGCTTGGCTTGGCGCTTGGCTTTGCGCCTGGCTTGTCGCTTTGCTTGGCACTTAGCTTGGCGCTTGGTTTGACGCTTGGTTTAGCGCTTGGCTTGGCGCTTGGCTTGGCGCTTGGCTAGGTGCTTGGTTTAACGCTTGCTTTGGCGCTTAACGTCGGGCTTGGCTTGTCGCTTGGCTTTGCGCTTGGCTTGGGGCGTGGTTTGCGCTTGGCTTGGCGCTTGGCTTGGCGCTCGGCTTTGCGTTTGGTGTAGCGCTTGGCTTGGCGCTTGGCTTGGCGCTTTGATTGGCGCTTGGCTTAGCGCTTGCCTTGGCGCTTATCTTTGCACTCAGTTTACAGCTTGGCTTGGCGATTGGTTTGGCGCTTGGCTTGGCGCTTGGCTTAGCGCTTGCCTTGGCGCTTGGCTTGTTGCATGGCTTACCACTTAGCTTGGCGCTTGATTTGGTGCTTGGCTTAGCGATTGTCTTGGCGCTTGGCTTAACGCTTGGCTTGACGCATGGCTTGGCGCTTGTCTTGCAGCTTGACTTTGCGCTTGGTTTGGCAATTGGTTTGGCGCTTAGTTTGGCGCTTGGCTTGGCGCTTTGCTTGGCGCTTGGTTTAAAACTTGGCTTTGCGCTTGGCTTGGCGTTTGGCCTGGCGCTTGGCTTGGCGCTTGGCTTGGTGCTTGGTTTGGCGGTTAGCATGGCGTTAGGCTAGGCGCTTGGCTTGGCGCTTGGCTTTGCGCCTGGCTTGTCGCATGGCTTGGCACTTAGCTTGTCGCTTGGTTTGGCGCTTGGCTTAGCGCTTGGCTTGGCGCTTATCTTGGCGCTTGGCTTGGCGCTTGGCTTCGCGCTTCGCTTGGCGCTTGGCTTGGCGATTGGCTTTGCGCCTGGTTTGGCGCTTGGCTCGGCGCTTGGTTTGGCGCTTGGATTGGCGCTTTACTTTACGCTTGGTTTGGCGCTTGACTTGGCGCTTGGGTTGTCGCTTGGATTAATGCTTTGTTTGGCGCTTTACTTGACGCTTCGCGTGTCGCTTGGCTTGGCGCTTTGGTTGGCGCTTGGTGTGGTGCTTGGTTTGGCGCTATACTTAACGCATGGCTTGGCGCTTGACTTGGCGCTTGGCTTGGCGCTTGACTTGGCGCTTGTTTTGGCGCTTGGCTCGGCGCTTGACTTGGCGCTTTGCTTGGCGCTTCGCTTGGGGCTTGGCTTTGCGCTTGGCTAGGCGCTTGACTTATCGCTTAGTTTGGCGCTTGACTTGGCGCTTGGCTTGGCGCTTGGCTTTGCGCTTGGTTTGGCGCTTGGCTTTGCGCTTCGTTTGGCGCTTGGCTTGGAGCTTGGCTTTACGCTTGGCTTAACGCTTGGCTTGGCGCTTGGCTTTGCGCTTGGTTTGGCGCTTGGCTTGGCGCTTGGCTTAGCGCCTGGCTTGGCGCTTGGGTTTGCGCTTGATTTGGCCCTTTGTTTAACGCCTGGGTTTGCGCTTGGCTTGGCGCCTAGCTTGGGGCTTGGCTTTGCGCTTGGCTAGGCGCTTGACTTATCGCTTAGTTTGGCGCTTGACTTGGCGCTTGGTTTGGCAATTGGCTGGGCGCTTGGTTTGGCGCTTGGCTTGGCACGTGGTTTGGCGCTTGCTTTAGCGCTTGGGTTGGCGCTTGACTTGGCGCTTAGTTTGACGCTTGGCTTGGCGCTTGGTTTAAAACTTGGCTTTGCGCTTGGCTTGGCGTTTGGCCTGGCGCTAGACTTGGCGCTTGGCTTTGCGCTTGGTTTGGCGCTTGGCTTGGCGCTTGGCTTAGCGCCTGGCTTGGCGCTTGGGTTTGCGCTTGGTTTGGCGCTTGGCTTTGCGCTTCGTTTGGCGCTTGGCTTGGAGCTTGGCTTTACGCTTGGCTTAACGCTTGGCTTGGCGCTTGGCTTTGCGCTTGGTTTGGCGCTTGGCTTTGCGCTTCGTTTGGCGCTTGGCTTGGAGCTTCGCTTGGGGCTTGGCTTTGCGCTTGGCTAGGCGCTTGACTTATCGCTTAGTTTGGCGCTTGACTTGGCGCTTGGCTTGGCGCTTGGCTTTGCGCTTGGTTTGGCGCTTGGCTTTGCGCTTCGTTTGGCGCTTGGCTTGGAGCTTGGCTTTACGCTTGGCTTAACGCTTGGCTTGGCGCTTGGCTTTGCGCTGCGTTTGGCGCTTGGCTTGGAGCTTGGCTTTACGCTTGGCTTAACGCTTGGCTTGGCGCTTGGCTTTGCGCTTGGTTTGGCGCTTGGCTCGGCGCTTGACTTGGCGCTTTGCTTGGCGCTTCGCTTGGGGCTTGGCTTTGCGCTTGGCTAGGCGCTTGACTTATCGCTTAGTTTGGCGCTTGACTTGGCGCTTGGCTTGGCGCTTGGTTTGGCACTTGGTTTGGCGCTTGGTTTGGCGCTTGGCTTGGCGCTTGGCTTGGCGCTTGGTTTAAAGTTTGGTTTTGCGCTTGGCTTGGCGTTTGGCCTGGCGCTTGGCTTGGCGTTTGGCTTAGCGCTTGTCTTGTCGCATGGCTTGGCACTTAGCTTGGCGCTTGGTTTGGCGCTTATCTTGGATCTTGGCTTGGCGCTTGGTTTGGCGCTTGGCTTAGCGCTTGGCTTGGCGCTTGGCTTGGCGCTTGGCTTTGCGCTTGTCTTTGCGCTTGGCTTGGCGCTTTACTTGACGCTTGGTTTGGCACTTGACTTGGCGCTTTGCTTGGCGCTTCGCTTGGGGTTTGGCTTTGCGCTTGGCTAAGCGCTTGACTTATCGCTTAGTTTGGCGCTTGACTTGGCGCTTGGCTTGGCGCTTGGCTTTGCGCTTGGTTTGGCGCTTGGCTTGGCGCTTGGGTTAGCGCTTGGCTTGGCGCTTGGCTTGGCGCTTGGCTTGGAGCTTGGCTTTACGCTTGGCTTAACGCTTGGCTTGGCGCTTGGCTTTGCGCTTGGTTTGGCGCTTGGCTTGGCGCTTGGCTTAGCGCCTGGCTTGGCGCTTGGGTTTGCGCTTGATTTGGCCCTTTGTTTAACGCCTGGGTTTGCGCTTGGCTTGGCGCCTAGCTTGGGCTTGGCTTTGCGCTTGGCTAGGCGCTTGACTTATCGCTTAGTTTGGAGCTTGATTTGGCGCTTGGTTTGGCAATTGGCTGGGCGCTTGGTTTGGCGCTTGGCTTGGCACGTGGTTTGGCGCTTGCCTTAGCGCTTGGGTTGGCGCTTGACTTGGCGCTTAGTTTGACGCTTGACTTGGCGCTTGGTTTGGCGCTTGGCTTGGCGCTTAGCTTGGCGCTTGCCTTGGCGCTTAACTTTGCGCTTGGTTTGGCGCTTGTCCTAGAGCTCGGCTTGGCGCCTGGCTTGGCGCCTGGCTTGGCGCTTCCCTTGGCGCTTAACCTTGCGCTGGGTTTGGCGCTTGACCTAGAGCTCGGCTTGGCGCCTGGTCTGGCGCCTGGCTTAGCGCTTGGCTTGGCGCTTGGCTTAGCGCTTAGATTTGCGCTTGGTAAAACGCTTGGTTTGACGCTTGGCTTGGCGCTTGGCTTAGCGCTTGGCTTGGCGCTTGGCTTGGTGCTTGGCTAGGTGTTTGATTTGGCGCTTGCTTTGTCGCTTAACTTTTTGCTTGGCTTGTCGCTTGGCATTGCGCTTGGCTTGGGGCGTGTCTTGCGCTTGGCTTGGCGCTTACCTTGGCGCTTGGCTTGGCGCTCGGCTTTGCGTTTGGTGTAGCGCTTGGCTTGGCGCTTAATTTAGCGCTTACCGTGGCGCTTATCTTTAAGCTCGGTTTACAGCTTGGCTTTGCGCTTGGCTTGTCGCATAACTTGGCACTTAGCTTGGCGATTGGATTGGCGCTTGGCTTAGCGCTTGGCTTGGCGCTTGGCTTAACGCTTGGCTCGAAGCATGGCTTTGCGCTTGTCTTGCGGCTTGACTTTGCGCTTGGTTTGGCACTTGGTTTGGCGCTGGGTTTAGCGCTTGGCTTGGCGCTTAGTTTAAAACTTGGCTTTGCGCTTGGCTTGGCGTTTGGCCTGGCGCTAGACTTGGCGCTTGGCTTGGTGCTTGGTTTGGCGCTTAGCATGGCGTTAGGCTAGGCGCTTGGCTTGGCGCTTGTCTTGTCGCATGGCTTGGCACTTAGCTTGGCGCTTGGTTTGGCGCTTATTTTGACGCTTGGCTTGGCGCTTGGCTTGTCGCATGACTTGGCACTTAGCTTGGCGCTTGGATTGGCGCTTGGTTTTGCGCTTGGCTTGGCGCTTGGCTTAACGCTTGGCTTGACGCGTGCCTTTGCGCTTGTCTTGCCGCTTGACTTTGCGCTTGGTTTGGCACTTGGTTTGGCGCTTGGTTTGGCGCTTGGCTTGGCGTTTGGCTTGGCGCTTGGCTTGGCGCTTGGTTTAAAGTTTGGTTTTGCGCTTGGCTTGGCGTTTGGCCTGGCGCTTGGCTTGGCGTTTGGCTTAGCGCTTGTCTTGTCGCATGGCTTGGCACTTAGCTTGGCGCTTGGTTTGGCGCTTATCTTGGATCTTGGCTTGGCGCTTGGTTTGGCACTTTACTTGGCGCTTGGGTTGGCGCTTTACTTCGCGCTTGGTTTGGCGCTTCACTTGACGCTAGGAGTATCGCTTGGCTTGGCGCTTGGGTTGGCGCTTGGTGTGGCGCTTATCTTGGATCTTGGCTTGGCGCTTGGTTTGGCGCTTGGCTTGGCGCTTGACCTGGCGCTTGGGTTGGCGCTTTACTTGACGCTTGGTTTGGCACTTGACTTGGCGCTTGCCTTGGCGTTTAGCTTGGCGCTTAGCCTGATGCTTGGCTTGGAGCTTGGCTTGCTGCCTGGGTTGGCGCTTGGCTTTGCGCTAGGCTTTGCGTTTGGCATGGCGCTTGACTTGGCGCTTGGCTTTGCGCTTCGTTTAGCGCTTGGCTTGGCGCTTGGCTTTGCGCTTGGCTTAACGCTTGGCTTTGCGCTTGGTAAAGCGCTTGGTTTGACGCTTTGCTTGGCGCTTGCCTTGGCGCTTGCGTTGGCGCTTGGCTTGGCGCTTGACTTGGCGCTTGGCTTGGCACGTGCCTTGCGCTTGGCCAAGCGCTTTGATTAGCGCTTGGCATAGCGCATGGCTTGGCGCGTGGCTTGGCGCTTGGCTTGGCGCTTGCGTTGGCGCTTGGCTTGGCGCTTGATTTGGCGCTTGGCTTAGCACGTGCCTTGCGCTTGGCTTGGCGCTTGGATTAGCGCTTGGCATAGCGCTTGGCTTGGCGCTTGTCTTGTCGCATGGCTTGGCACTTAACTTGGCGCTTGGTTTGACGCTTATTTTGGCGCTTGGCTTGGCGCTTGGCTTGCCGCATGACCTGGCACTTAGCTTGGCGCTTGGCTTGGCGCATGACTTGGCGCTTGGCTTAGCAAGTGCCTTGCGCTTGGCTTGGCGCTTGGATTAGCGCTTGGCATAGCGCTTGGCTTGGCGCCTGGATTGGCGCTTGGCTTAGCGCTTGGTTTGGCGCTTGGCTTTGCGCTTCGTTTGGCTTTGCGCTTGGTTTGGCGCTTGGCTTGGCGCTTGGCTTAGCGCCTGGCTTGGCGCTTGGGTTTGCGCTTGATTTGGCCCTTTGTTTAACGCCTGGGTTTGCGCTTGCCTTGGCGCCTGGATTGGCGCTTGGCTTAGCGCTTGGTTTGGCGCTTGGCTTTGCGCTTCGTTTGGCTTTGCGCTTGGTTTGGCGCTTGGCTTGGCGCTTGGCATAGCGCTTGGCTTGGCGCTTGTCTTGTCGCATGGCTTGGCACTTAACTTGGCGCTTGGTTTGACGCTTATTTTGGCGCATGGCTTGGCGCGTGGCTTGGCGCTTGGCTTGGCGCTTGCGTTGGCGCTTGGCTTGGCGCTTGATTTGGCGCTTGGCTTGGCACGTGCCTTGCGCTTGGCCAGGCGCTTGGATTAGCGCTTGGGATAGCGCTTGGCTTGGCGCGTGGCTTGGCGCTTGGCTTGGCGCTTGCGTTGGCGCTTGGCTTGGCGCTTGACTTAGCACTTGGCTTGTCGCATGGCTTGGCACTTAGCTTAGCGCTTGATTTGGCGCTTGGCTTAGCGATTGGCTTGGCGCTTGGCTTAACGCTTGGCTTGACGCATGGCTTGGCGCTTGGCTTGGCGCTCGGTTTTGCGTTTGGTGTAGCGCTTGGCTTGGCGCTTGGCTTGGCGCTTGGATTGGCGCTTGGCTTAGCGCTTGCCTTGGCGCTTGCCTTGGCGCTTGGCTTGGCACTTAGCTTGGCGCTTGGTTTAGCGCTTGGCTTGGCGCTTGGCTTGGCGCTTGGTTTGGCGCTTGGCTTGGCGCTTGGCTTTGCGCCTGGCTTGTCGCTTTGCTTGGCACTTAGCTTGGCGCTTGGTTTGACGCTTGGTTTAGCGCTTGGCTTGGCGCTTGGCTTGGCGCTTGGCTAGGTGCTTGGTTTAACGCTTGCTTTGGCGCTTAACGTCGGGCTTGGCTTGTCGCTTGGCTTTGCGCTTGGCTTGGGGCGTGGTTTGCGCTTGGCTTGGCGCTTGGCTTGGCGCTCGGCTTTGCGTTTGGTGTAGCGCTTGGCTTGGCGCTTGGCTTGGCGCTTTGATTGGCGCTTGGCTTAGCGCTTGCCTTGGCGCTTATTTTTGCACTCAGTTTACAGCTTGGCTTGGCGATTGGTTTGGCGCTTGGCTTGGCGCTTGGCTTAGCGCTTGCCTTGGCGCTTGGCTTGTTGCATGGCTTACCACTTAGCTTGGCGCTTGATTTGGTGCTTGGCTTAGCGATTGTCTTGGCGCTTGGCTTAACGCTTGGCTTGACGCATGGCTTGGCGCTTGTCTTGCAGCTTGACTTTGCGCTTGGTTTGGCAATTGGTTTGGCGCTTAGTTTGGCGCTTGGCTTGGCGCTTTGCTTGGCGCTTGGTTTAAAGCTTGGCTTTGCGCTTGGCTTGGCGTTTGGCCTGGCGCTTGGCTTGGCGCTTGGCTTGGTGCTTGGTTTGGCGGTTAGCATGGCGTTAGGCTAGGCGCTTGGCTTGGCGCTTGGCTTTGCGCCTGGCTTGTCGCATGGCTTGGCACTTAGCTTGTCGCTTGGTTTGGCGCTTGGCTTAGCGCTTGGCTTGGCGCTTAACTTGGCGCTTGGCTTGGCGCTTGGCTTCGCGCTTCGCTTGGCGCTTGGCTTGGCGATTGGCTTTGCGCCTGGTTTGGCGCTTGGCTCGGCGCTTGGTTTGGCGCTTGGATTGGCGCTTTACTTTACGCTTGGTTTGGCGCTTGACTTGGCGCTTGGGTTGTCGCTTGGATTAATGCTTTGTTTGGCGCTTTACTTGACGCTTCGCGTGTCGCTTGGCTTGGCGCTTTGGTTGGCGCTTGGTGTGGTGCTTGGTTTGGCGCTATACTTAACGCATGGCTTGGCGCTTGACTTGGCGCTTGGCTTGGCGCTTGACTTGGCGCTTGTTTTGGCGCTTGGCTCGGCGCTTGACTTGGCGCTTTGCTTGGCGCTTCGCTTGGGGCTTGGCTTTGCGCTTGGCTAGGCGCTTGACTTATCGCTTAGTTTGGCGCTTGACTTGGCGCTTGGCTTGGCGCTTGGCTTTGCGCTTGGTTTGGCGCTTGGCTTTGCGCTTCGTTTGGCGCTTGGCTTGGAGCTTGGCTTTACGCTTGGCTTAACGCTTGGCTTGGCGCTTGGCTTGGCGCTTGGCTTAGCGCCTGGCTTGGCGCTTGGGTTTGCGCTTGATTTGGCCCTTTGTTTAACGCCTGGGTTTGCGCTTGGCTTGGCGCCTAGCTTGGGGCTTGGCTTTGCGCTTGGCTAGGCGCTTGAATTATCGCTTAGTTTGGCGCTTGACTTGGCGCTTGGTTTGGCAATTGGCTGGGCGCTTGGTTTGGCGCTTGGCTTGGCACGTGGTTTGGCGCTTGCTTTAGCGCTTGGGTTGGCGCTTGACTTGGCGCTTAGTTTGACGCTTGGCTTGGCGCTTGGTTTAAAACTTGGCTTTGCGCTTGGCTTGGCGTTTGGCCTGGCGCTAGACTTGGCGCTTGGCTTGGTGCTTGGTTTGGCGCTTAGCATGGCGTTAGGCTAGGCGCTTGGATTGGCGCTTGTCTTGTCGCATGGCTTGGCACTTAGCTTGGCGCTTGGATTGGCGCTTGTCTTGTCGCATGGCTTGGCACTTAGCTTGGCGCTTGGTTTGGCGCTTATTTTGACGCTTGACTTTGCGCTTGGTTTGGCACTTGGTTTGGCGCTTGGTTTGGCGCTTGGCTTGGCGCTTGGCTTGGCGCTTGGTTTAAAGTTTGGTTTTGCGCTTGGCTTGGCGTTTGGCCTGGCGCTTGGCTTGGCGTTTGGCTTAGCGCTTGTCTTGTCGCATGGCTTGGCACTTAGCTTGGCGCTTGGTTTGGCGCTTATCTTGGATCTTGGCTTGGCGCTTGGTTTGGCGCTTGGCTTAGCGCTTGGCTTGGCGCTTGGCTTGGCGCTTGGCTTTGCGCTTGTCTTTGCGCTTGGCTTGGCGCTTTACTTGACGCTTGGTTTGGCACTTGACTTGGCGCTTTGCTTGGCGCTTCGCTTGGGGCTTGGCTTTGCGCTTGGCTAGGCGCTTGACTTATCGCTTAGTTTGGCGCTTGACTTGGCGCTTGGCTTGGCGCTTGGCTTTGCGCTTGGTTTGGCGCTTGGCTTGGCGCTTGGCTTAGCGCCTGGCTTGGCGCTTGGCTTGGCGCTTGGCTTGGAGCTTGGCTTGGCGCTTTACTTGACGCTTGGTTTGGCACTTGACTTGGCGCTTTGCTTGGCGCTTGACTTGGGGCTTGGCTTGGCGCTTGGCTTTGCGCTTGGTTTGGCGCTTGGCTTGGCGCTTGGCTTAGCGCCTGGCTTGGCGCTTGGCTTAACGCTTGGCTTGGCGCTTGGCTTTGCGCTTGGTTTGGCGCTTGGCTTGGCGCTTGGCTTAGCGCCTGGCTTGGCGCTTGGGTTTGCGCTTGATTTGGCCCTTTGTTTAACGCCTGGGTTTGCGCTTGGCTTGGCGCCTAGCTTGGGCTTGGCTTTGCGCTTGGCTAGGCGCTTGACTTATCGCTTAGTTTGGAGCTTGATTTGGCGCTTGGTTTGGCAATTGGCTGGGCGCTTCGTTTGGCGCTTGGCTTGGCACGTGGTTTGGCGCTTGCCTTAGCGCTTGGGTTGGCGCTTAACTTGGCGCTTAGTTTGACGCTTGACTTGGCGCTTGGTTTGGCGCTTGGCTGATCGCTTGGCTTGGCGCTTGGCTTGGCACCAATCTTGGCGCTTGGTTTGGCGCTTGGCTTGGCGCTTAGCTTGGCGCTTGCCTTGGCGCTTAACTTTGCGCTTGGTTTGGCGCTTGGTTTGGCGCTTGTCCTAGAGCTCGGCTTGGCGCCTGGCTTGGCGCCTGGCTTGGCGCTTCCCTTGGCGCTTAACCTTGCGCTGGGTTTGGCGCTTGACCTAGAGCTCGGCTTGGCGCCTGGTCTGGCGCCTGGCTTAGCGCTTGGCTTGGCGCTTGGCTTAGCGCTTAGATTTGCGCTTGGTAAAACGCTTGGTTTGACGCTTGGCTTGGCGCTTGGCTTAGCGCTTGGCTTGGCGCTTGGCTTGGTGCTTGGCTAGGTGTTTGATTTGGCGCTTGCTTTGTCGCTTAACTTTTTGCTTGGCTTGTCGCTTGGCATTGCGCTTGGCTTGGGGCGTGTCTTGCGCTTGGCTTGGCGCTTACCTTGGCGCTTGGCTTGGCGCTCGGCTTTGCGTTTGGTGTAGCGCTTGGCTTGGCGCTTAATTTAGCGCTTACCGTGGCGCTTATCTTTAAGCTCGGTTTACAGCTTGGCTTTGCGCTTGGCTTGTCGCATAACTTGGCACTTAGCTTGGCACTTGGTTTGGCGCTTGGCTTAACGCTTGGCTTGGCGCTTGGCTTGGCGCTTGGTTTAAAGTTTGGTTTTGCGCTTGGCTTGGCGTTTGGCCTGGCGCTTGGCTTGGCGTTTGGCTTAGCGCTTGTCTTGTCGCATGGCTTGGCACTTAGCTTGGCGCTTGGTTTGGCGCTTATCTTGGATCTTGGCTTGGCGCTTGGTTTGGCGCTTGGCTTTGCGCTTGTCTTTGCGCTTGGCTTGGCGCTTTACTTGACGCTTGGTTTGGCACTTGACTTGGCGCTTTGCTTGGCGCTTCGCTTGGGGCTTGGGTTTGCGCTTGGCTAGGCGCTTGACTTATCGCTTAGTTTGGCGCTTGACTTGGCGCTTGGCTTGGCGCTTGGCTTTGCGCTTGGTTTGGCGCTTGACTTGGCGCTTGGCTTAGCGCCTGGCTTGGCGCTTGGCTTGGCGCTTGGCTTGGAGCTTGGCTTGGCGCTTTACTTGACGCTTGGTTTGGCACTTGACTTGGCGCTTTGCTTGGCGCTTCGCTTGGGGCTTGGCTTTGCGCTTGGCTAGGCGCTTGACTTATCGCTTAGTTTGGCGCTTGACTTGGCGCTTGGCTTGGCGCTTGGCTTTGCGCTTGGTTTGGCGCTTGGCTTGGCGCTTGGCTTAGCGCCTGGCTTGGCGCTTGGCTTAACGCTTGGCTTGGCGCTTGGCTTTGCGCTTGGTTTGGCGCTTGGCTTGGCGCTTGGCTTAGCGCCTGGCTTGGCGCTTGGGTTTGCGCTTGATTTGGCCCTTTGTTTAACGCCTGGGTTTGCGCTTGGCTTGGCGCCTAGCTTGGGCTTGGCTTTGCGCTTGGCTAGGCGCTTGACTTATCGCTTAGTTTGGAGCTTGATTTGGCGCTTGGTTTGGCAATTGGCTGGGCGCTTGGTTTGGCGCTTGGCTTGGCACGTGGTTTGGCGCTTGCCTTAGCGCTTGGGTTGGCGCTTGACTTGGCGCTTAGTTTGACGCTTGACTTGGCGCTTGGTTTGGCGCTTGGCTGATCGCTTGGCTTGGCGCTTGGCTTGGCACCAATCTTGGCGCTTGGTTTGGCGCTTGGCTTGGCGCTTAGCTTGGCGCTTGCCTTGGCGCTTAACTTTGCGCTTGGTTTGGCGCTTGGTTTGGCGCTTGTCCTAGAGCTCGGCTTGGCGCCTGGCTTGGCGCCTGGCTTGGCGCTTCCCTTGGCGCTTAACCTTGCGCTGGGTTTGGCGCTTGACCTAGAGCTCGGCTTGGCGCCTGGTCTGGCGCCTGGCTTAGCGCTTGGCTTGGCGCTTGGCTTAGCGCTTAGATTTGCGCTTGGTAAAACGCTTGGTTTGACGCTTGGCTTGGCGCTTGGCTTAGCGCTTGGCTTCGCGCTTGGCTTGGTGCTTGGCTAGGTGTTTGATTTGGCGCTTGCTTTGTCGCTTAACTTTTTGCTTGGCTTGTCGCTTGGCATTGCGCTTGGCTTGGGGCGTGTCTTGCGCTTGGCTTGGCGCTTACCTTGGCGCTTGGCTTGGCGCTCGGCTTTGCGTTTGGTGTAGCGCTTGGCTTGGCGCTTAATTTAGCGCTTACCGTGGCGCTTATCTTTAAGCTCGGTTTACAGCTTGGCTTTGCGCTTGGCTTGTCGCATAACTTGGCACTTAGCTTGGCGATTGGATTGGCGCTTGGCTTAACGCTTGGCTTGGCGCTTGGCTTAACGCTTGGCTTAACGCATGGCTTTGCGCTTGTCTTGCGGCTTGACTTTGCGCTTGGTTTGGCACTTGGTTTGGCGCTCGGTTTAGCGCTTGGCTTGGCGCTTAGTTTAAAACTTGGCTTTGCGCTTGGCTTGGCGTTTGGCCTGGCGCTAGACTTGGCGCTTGGCTTGGTGCTTGGTTTGGCGCTTAGCATGGCGTTAGGCTAGGCGCTTGGCTTGGCGCTTGTCTTGTCGCATGGCTTGGCACTTAGCTTGGCGCTTGGTTTGGCGCTTATTTTGACGCTTGGCTTGGCGCTTGGCTTGTCGCATGACTTGGCACTTAGCTTGGCGCTTGGATTGGCGCTTGGTTTTGCGCTTGGCTTGGCGCATGGCTTAACGCTTGGCTTGACGCGTGCCTTTGCGCTTGTCTTGCCGCTTGACTTTGCGCTTGGTTTGGCACTTGGTTTGGCGCTTGGTTTGGAGCTTGGCTTGGCGCTTGGCTTGGCGCTTGGCTTGGCGCTTGGTTTAAAGTTTGGTTTTGCGCTTGGCTTGGCGTTTGGCCTGGCGCTTGGCTTGGCGTTTGGCTTAGCGCTTGTCGTGTCGCATGGCTTGGCACTTAGCTTGGCGCTTGGTTTGGCGCTTATCTTGGATCTTGGCTTGGCGCTTGGTTTGGCACTTTACTTGGCGCTTGGGTTGGCGCTTTACTTCGCGCTTGGTTTGGCGCTTCACTTGACGCTAGGAGTATCGCTTGGCTTGGCGCTTGGGTTGGCGCTTGGTGTGGCGCTTATCTTGGATCTTGGCTTGGCGCTTGGTTTGGCGCTTGGCTTGGCGCTTGACCTGGCGCTTGGGTTGGCGCTTTACTTGACGCTTGGTTTGGCACTTGACTTGGCGCTTGCCTTGGCGTTTAGCTTGGCGCTTAGCCTGATGCTTGGCTTGGAGCTTGGCTTGCTGCCTGGGTTGGCGCTTGGCTTTGCGCTAGGCTTTGCGCTTGGCTTGGCGCTTGACTTGGCGCTTGGCTTTGCGCTTCGTTTAGCGCTTGGCTTGGCGCTTGGCTTTGCGCTTGGCTTAACGCTTGGCTTGGCGCTTGGCTTGGCGCTTGGCTTGGCACGTGGCTTGGCGCTTGACTTGGCGCTTGGGTTGTCGCCTGGCTTGGAGCTTGGGTTAGCATTTGACTTGGCGCTTGGTTTAGCGCTTGGCTGAGCGCTTGGCTTGGCGCTTGGCTTTCAACTTGGTTTGGCGCTTGGCTGGGCGCTTGGCTTGGCGCTTGGCTTTGCGCTTGGTTTAACGCTTGGCTTGGCGCTTGGCTTTGCACTTGGTTTGGCGCTTGGCTGGGCGCTTGGCTTGCTGCTTGGCTTGGCACATAGCTTATCGCTTGACTTGGCGCTTGGGTTGGCGCCTGGCTTCGAGCTTGGGTTGGCATTTGACCTGACGTTTGGTTTGGCGCTTGACGTAGCGCTCGGCTTGGCGCCTGGATTGGCGCTTGGCTTAGCGCTTGGCTTGACGCTTGGCTTTGCGCTTGGTAAAGCGCTTGGTTTGACGCTTTGCTTGGCGCTTGCCTTGGCGCTTGCGTTGGCGCTTGGCTTGGCGCTTGACTTGGCGCTTGGCTTGGCACGTGCCTTGCGCTTGGCCAAGCGCTTTGATTAGCGCTTGGCATAGCGCATGGCTTGGCGCGTGGCTTGGCGCTTGGCTTGGCGCTTGCGTTGGCGCTTGGCTTGGCGCTTGATTTGGCGCTTGGCTTAGCACGTGCCTTGCGCTTGGCTTGGCGCTTGGATTAGCGCTTGGCATAGCGCTTGGCTTGGCGCTTGTCTTGTCGCATGGCTTGGCACTTAACTTGGCGCTTGGTTTGACGCTTATTTTGGCGCTTGGCTTGGCGCTTGGCTTGCCGCATGACCTGGCACTTAGCTTGGCGTTTATCTTGGCGCTTGGCTTGGCGTTTGGTTTGGCGCTTGGATTGGCGCTTGCCTTGGCGTTTGGCTTGGCGCTTGGCTTGGCGCTTGGTTTGGAACTTGGCTTGTTGCCTGAGATGGCGCTTGGCTTTGCGCTTGGTTTGGCGCTTGGCTTGGCGCTTGGCTTGGCACGTAGCTTGGCGCTTGACTTGGCGCTTGGGTTGGCGCCTGGCTTGGAGCTTGGCTTTGCGCTTGGTTTAACGCTTGGCTTGGCGCTTGGCTTTGCACTTGGTTTGGCGCTTGGCTGGGCGCTTGGCTTGGTGCTTGACTTGGCGCTTGGCTTTGCGCTTTGTTTAGCGCTTGGCTTGGCGCTTGGCTTTGCGCTTGGCTTAACGCTTGGCTTGGCGCTTGGCTTGGCGCTTGGCTTGGCACGTAGCTTGGCGCTTGACTTGGCGCTTGGGTTGGCGCCTGGCTTGGAGCTTGGGTTGCTGCCTGGGTTGGCGCCTGGCTTTGCGCTAGGCTTTGCGCTTGGCTTGGCGCTTGACTTGGCGCTTGGTTTTGCGCTTTGTTTAGCGCTTGGCTTGGCGCTTGGCTTTGCGCTTGGCTTAACGCTTGGCTTGGCGCTTGGCTTGGCGCTTGGCTTGGCACGTAGCTTGGCGCTTGACTTGGCGCTTGGGTTGGCGCCTGGCTTGGAGCTTGGGTTGGCATTTGACTTGGCGCTTGGTTTAGCGCTTGGCTGGGCGCTTGGCTTGGCGCTTGGCTTTGCGCTTGGTTTAACGCTTGGCTTGGCGCTTGGCTTTGCACTTGGTTTGGCGCTTGGCTGGGCGCTTGGCTTGGTGCTTGGCTTGGCACATAGCTTATCGCTTGACTTGGCGCTTGGTTTGGCGCTTGGCTTCGAGCTTGGGTTGGCATTTGACTTGACGTTTGGTTTGGCGCTTGACGTAGCGCTCGGCTTGGTGCCTGGATTGGCGCTTGGCTTAGCGCTTGGCTTGACGCTTGGCTTTGCGCTTGGTAAAGCGCTTGGTTTGACGCTTGGCTTGGCGCTTGGCTTGACGTTTGCGTTGGCGCTTGGCTTGGCGCTTGACTTGGCGCTTGGCTTGGCACGTGCCTTGCGCTTGGCCAGGCGCTTGGATTAGCGCTTGGCATAGCGCATGGCTTGGCGCTTGGCTTGGCGCTTGCGTTGGCGCTTGGCTTGGCGCTTGATTTGGCGCTTGGCTTGGCACGTGCCTTGCGCTTGGCCAGGCGCTTGGATTAGCGCTTGGGATAGCGCTTGGCTTGGCGCGTGGCTTGGCGCTTGGCTTGGCGCTTGCGTTGGCGCTTGGCTTGGCGCTTGACTTGGCGCTTGGTTTAGCACGTGCCTTGCGCTTGCCTTGGCGCTTATCTTTGCGCTCGGTTTACAGCTTATCTTGGCGCTTGGCTTAGCACTTGGCTTGTCGCATGGCTTGGCACTTAGCTTAGCGCTTGATTTGGCGCTTGGCTTAGCGATTGGCTTGGCGCTTGGCTTAACGCTTGGCTTGACGCATGGCTTGGCGCTTGGCTTGGCGCTCGGTTTTGCGTTTGGTGTAGCGCTTGGCTTGGCGCTTGGTTTGGCGCTTGGATTGGCGCTTGGCTTAGCGCTTGCCTTGGCGCTTGCCTTGGCGCTTGGCTTGGCACTTAGCTTGGCGCTTGGTTTAGCGCTTGGCTTGGCGCTTGGCTTGGCGCTTGGTTTGGCGCTTGGCTTGGCGCTTGGCTTTGCGCCTGGCTTGTCGCTTTGCTTGGCACTTAGCTGGGCGCTTGGTTTGGCGCTTGGTTTAGCGCTTGGCTTGGCGCTTGGCTTGGCGCTTGGCTAGGTGCTTGGTTTAACGCTTGCTTTGGCGCTTAACGTCGGGCTTGGCTTGTCGCTTGGCTTTGCGCTTGGCTTGGGGCGTGGTTTGCGCTTGGCTTGGCGCTTGGCTTGGCGCTCGGCTTTGCGTTTGGTGTAGCGCTTGCCTTGGCGCTTGGCTTGTTGCATGGCTTACCACTTAGCTTGGCGCTTGATTTGGCGCTTGGCTTAGCGATTGTCTTGGCGCTTGGCTTAACGCTTGGCTTGACGCATGGCTTGGCGCTTGTCTTGCAGCTTGACTTTGCGCTTGGTTTGGCAATTGGTTTGGCGCTTAGTTTGGCGCTTGGCTTGGCGCTTTGCTTGGCGCTTGGCTTGGCGCTTGGCTTAGCGCTTGCCTTGGCGCTTGGCTTGTTGCATGGCTTACCACTTAGCTTGGCGCTTGATTTGGCGCTTGGCTTAGCGATTGTCTTGGCGCTTGGCTTAACGCTTGGCTTGACGCATGGCTTGGCGCTTGTCTTGCAGCTTGACTTTGCGCTTGGTTTGGCAATTGGTTTGGCGCTTAGTTTGGCGCTTGGCTTGGCGCTTTGCTTGGCGCTTGGTTTAAAGCTTGGCTTTGCGCTTGGCTTGGCGTTTGGCCTGGCGCTTGGCTTGGCGCTTGGCTTGGTGCTTGGTTTGGCGGTTAGCATGGCGTTAGGCTAGGCGCTTGGCTTGGCGCTTGGCTTTGCGCCTGGCTTGTCGCATGGCATGGCACTTAGCTTGTCGCTTGGTTTGGCGCTTGGCTTAGCGCTTGGCTTGGCGCTTAACTTGGCGCTTGGCTTGGCGCTTGGCTTGGCGCTTGGCTTCGCGCTTGGCTTGGCGCTTGGCTTGGCGATTGGCTTTGCGCCTGGTTTGGCGCTTGGCTCGGCGCTTGGTTTGGCGCTTGGATTGGCGCTTTACTTTACGCTTGGTTTGGCGCTTGACTTGGCGCTTGGGTTGTCGCTTGGATTAATGTTTTGTTTGGCGCTTTACTTGACGCTTCGCTTGTCGCTTGGCTTGGCGCTTTGGTTGGCGCTTGGTGTGGTGCTTGGTTTGGCGCTATACTTAACGCATGGCTTGGCGCTTGACTTGGCGCTTGGCTTGGCGCTTGACTTGGCGCTTGTTTTGGCGCTTGGCTTGGCGCTTGACTTGGCGCTTTGCTTGGCGCTTCGCTTGGGGCTTGGCTTTGCGCTTGGCTAGGCGCTTGACTTATCGCTTAGTTTGGCGCTTGACTTGGCGCTTGGCTTGGCGCTTGGCTTTGCGCTTGGTTTGGCGCTTGGCTTTGCGCTTCGTTTGGCGCTTGGCTTGGAGCTTGGCTTTACGCTTGGCTTAACGCTTGGCTTGGCGCTTGGCTTTGCGCTTGGTTTGGCGCTTGGCTTGGCGCTTGGCTTAGCGCCTGGCTTGGCACTTAGCTTGGCGCTTGGTTTGGCGCTTATTTTGACGCTTGGCTTGGCGCTTGGCTTGTCGCATGACTTGGCACTTAGCTTGGCGCTTGGATTGGCGCTTGGTTTTGCGCTTGGCTTGGCGCTTGGCTTAACGCTTGGCTTGACGCGTTCCTTTGCGCTTGTCTTGCCGCTTGACTTTGCGCTTGGTTTGGCACTTGGTTTGGCGCTTGGTTTGGCGCTTGGGTTGGCGCTTGGCTTGGCGCTTGGTTTAAAGTTTGGTTTTGCGCTTGGCTTGGCGTTTGGCCTGGCGCTTGGCTTGGCGTTTGGCTTAGCGCTTGTCTTGTCGCATGGCTTGGCACTTAGCTTGGCGCTTGGTTTGGCGCTTATCTTGGATCTTGGCTTGGCGCTTGGTTTAGCGCTTGGCTTAGCGCTTGGCTTGGCGCTTGGCTTGGCGCTTGGCTTTGCGCTTGTCTTTGCGCTTGGCTTGGCGCTTTACTTGACGCTTGGTTTGGCACTTGACTTGGCGCTTTGCTTGGCGCTTCGCTTGGGGCTTGGCTTTGCGCTTGGCTAGGCGCTTGACTTATCGCTTAGTTTGGCGCTTGACTTGGCGCTTGGCTTGGCGCTTGGCTTTGCGCTTGGTTTGGCGCTTGGCTTGGCGCTTGGCTTAGCGCCTGGCTTGGCGCTTGGCTTGGCGCTTGGCTTGGAGCTTGGCTTGGCGCTTTACTTGACGCTTGGTTTGGCACTTGACTTGGCGCTTTGCTTGGCGCTTCGCTTGGGGCTTGGCTTTGCGCTTGGCTAGGCGCTTGACTTATCGCTTAGTTTGGCGCTTGACTTGGCGCTTGGCTTGGCGCTTGGCTTTGCGCTTGGTTTGGTGCTTGGCTTGGCGCTTGGCTTAGCGCCTGGCTTGGCGCTTGGCTTAACGCTTGGCTTGGCGCTTGGCTTTGCGCTTGGTTTGGCGCTTGGCTTGGCGCTTGGCTTAGCGCCTGACTTGGCGCTTGGGTTTGCGCTTGATTTGGCCCTTTGTTTAACGCCTGGGTTTGCGCTTGGCTTGGCGCCTAGCTTGGGCTTGGCTTTGCGCTTGGCTAGGCGCTTGACTTATCGCTTAGTTTGGAGCTTGATTTGGCGCTTGGTTTGGCAATTGGCTGGGCGCTTGGTTTGGCGCTTGGCTTGGCACGTGGTTTGGCGCTTGCCTTAGCGCTTGGGTTAGCGCTTGACTTGGCGCTTAGTTTGACGCTTGACTTGGCGCTTGGTTTGGCGCTTGGCTGATCGCTTGGCTTGGCGCTTGGCTTGGCACCAATCTTGGCGCTTGGTTTGGCGCTTGGCTTGGCGCTTAGCTTGGCGCTTGCCTTGGCGCTTAACTTTGCGCTTGGTTTGGCGCTTGTCCTAGAGCTCGGCTTGGCGCCTGGCTTGGCGCCTGGCTTGGCGCTTCCCTTGGCGCTTAACCTTGCGCTGGGTTTGGCGCTTGACCTAGAGCTCGGCTTGGCGCCTGGTCTGGCGCCTGGCTTAGCGCTTGGCTTGGCGCTTGGCTTAGCGCTTAGATTTGCGCTTGGTAAAACGCTTGGTTTGACGCTTGGCTTGGCGCTTGGCTTAGCGCTTGGCTTGGCGCTTGGCTTGGTGCTTGGCTAGGTGTTTGATTTGGCGCTTGCTTTGTCGCTTAACTTTTTGTTTGGCTTGTCGCTTGGCATTGCGCTTGGCTTGGGGCGTGTCTTGCGCTTGGCTTGGCGCTTACCTTGGCGCTTGGCTTGGCGCTCGGCTTTGCGTTTGGTGTAGCGCTCGGCTTGGCGCTTAATTTAGCGCTTACCGTGGCGCTTATCTTTAAGCTCGGTTTACAGCTTGGCTTTGCGCTTGGCTTGTCGCATAACTTGGCACTTAGCTTGGCGATTGGATTGGCGCTTGGCTTAACGCTTGGCTTGGCGCTTGGCTTAACGCTTGGCTTGACGCATGGCTTTGCGCTTGTCTTGCGGCTTGACTTTGCGTTTGGTTTGGCACTTGGTTTGGCGCTTGGTTTAGCGCTTGGCTTGGCGCTTAGTTTAAAACTTGGCTTTGCGCTTGGCTTGGCGTTTGGCCTAGCGCTAGACTTGGCGCTTGGCTTGGTGCTTGGTTTGGCGCTTAGCATGGCGTTAGGCTAGGCGCTTGGCTTGGCGCTTGTCTTGTCGCATGGCTTGGCACTTAGCTTGGCGCTTGGTTTGGCGCTTATTTTGACGCTTGGCTTGGCGCTTGGCTTGTCGCATGACTTGGCACTTAGCTTGGCGCTTGGATTGGCGCTTGGTTTTGCGCTTGGCTTGGCGCTTGGCTTAACGCTTGGCTTGACGCGTGCCTTTGCGCTTGTCTTGCCGCTTGACTTTGCGCTTGGTTTGGCACTTGGTTTGGCGCTTGGTTTGGCGCTTGGCTTGGCGCTTGGCTTGGCGCTTGGCTTGGCGCTTGGTTTAAAGTTTGGTTTTGCGCTTGGCTTGGCGTTTGGCCTGGCGCTTGGCTTGGCGTTTGGCTTAGCGCTTGTCGTGTCGCATGGCTTGGCACTTAGCTTGGCGCTTGGTTTGGCGCTTATTTTGGATCTTGGCTTGGCGCTTGGTTTGGCACTTTACTTGGCGCTTGGGTTGGCGCTTTACTTCGCGCTTGGTTTGGCGCTTCACTTGACGCTAGGAGTATCGCTTGGCTTGGCGCTTGGGTTGGCGCTTGGTGTGGCGCTTATCTTGGATCTTGGCTTGGCGCTTGGTTTGGCGCTTGGCTTGGCGCTTGACCTGGCGCTTGGGTTGGCGCTTTACTTGACGCTTGGTTTGGCACTTGACTTGGCGCTTGCCTTGGCGTTTAGCTTGGCGCTTAGCCTGATGCTTGGCTTGGAGCTTGGCTTGCTGCCTGGGTTGGCGCTTGGCTTTGCGCTAGGCTTTGCGCTTGGCTTGGCGCTTGACTTGGCGCTTGGCTTTGCGCTTCGTTTAGCGCTTGGCTTGGCGCTTGGCTTTGCGCTTGGCTTAACGCTTGGCTTGGCGCTTGGCTTGGCGCTTGGCTTGGCACGTGGCTTGGCGCTTGACTTGGCGCTTGGGTTGGCGCCTGGCTTGGAGCTTGGGTTAGCATTTGACTTGGCGCTTGGTTTAGCGCTTGGCTGAGCGCTTGGCTTGGCGCTTGGCTTTCAACTTGGTTTGGCGCTTGGCTGGGCGCTTGGCTTGGCGCTTGGCTTTGGGCTTGGTTTAACGCTTGGCTTGGCGCTTGGCTTTGCACTTGGTTTGGCGCTTGGCTGGGCGCTTGGCTTGCTGCTTGGCTTGGCACATAGCTTATCGCTTGACTTGGCGCTTGGGTTGGCGCCTGGCTTCGAGCTTGGGTTGGCATTTGACCTGACGTTTGGGTTGGCGCTTGACGTAGCGCTCGGCTTGGCGCCTGGGTTGGCGCTTGGCTTAGCGCTTGGCTTGACGCTTGGCTTTGCGCTTGGTAAAGCGCTTGGTTTGACGCTTTGCTTGGCGCTTGATTTGGCGCTTGCGTTGGCGCTTGGCTTGGCGCTTGACTTGGCGCTTGGCTTGGCACGTGCCTTGCGCTTGGCCAAGCGCTTTGATTAGCGCTTGGCATAGCGCATGGCTTGGCGCGTGGCTTGGCGCTTGGCTTGGCGCTTGCGTTGGCGCTTGGCTTGGCGCTTGATTTAGCGCTTGGCTTAGCACGTGCCTTGCGCTTGGCTTGGCGCTTGGATTAGCGCTTGGCATAGCGCTTGGCTTGGCGCTTGTCTTGTCGCATGGCTTGGCACTTAACTTGGCGCTTGGTTTGACGCTTATTTTGGCGCTTGGCTTGGCGCTTGGCTTGCCGCATGACCTGGCACTTAGCTTGGCGCTTGGCTTGGCGCATGACTTGGCGCTTGGCTTAGCAAGTGCCTTGCGCTTGGCTTGGCGCTTGGATTAGCGCTTGGCATAGCGCTTGGCTTGGCGCCTGGATTGGCGCTTGGCTTAGCGCTTGGCTTGGCGCTTGGCTTTGAGCTTGGTAAAGCGCTTGGTTTGACGCTTGGCTTGGCGCTTGGCTTGGCGCTTGCGTTGGCGCTTGGCTTGGCGCTTGGCTTGGCGTTTGGCTTATCGCTTGCCTTGGCGCTTGGTTTTGCGCCCGGTTTGCAGCTCTCCTTGGCGCTTGGCTTGGCGCTTGACTTGGCGCTTGGCTTAGCACGTGCCTTGCGCTTGGCTTGGCGCTTGGATTAGCGCTTGGTATAGCGCTTGGCTTGGCGCCTGGATTGGCGCTTGGCTTAGCGCTTGGCTTGGCGCTTGGCTTTGCGCTTGGTAAAGCGCTTGGTTTGACGCTTGGCTTGGCGCTTGGCTTGGCGCTTGCGTTGGCGCTTGGCTTGGCGCTTGGCTTGGCGCTTGGCTTTGCGTTTGGCTTGGCGCTTGGCTTGGCGCTTGGCTTTGCGCTTCGTTTGGCGCTTGGCTTGGAGCTTGGCTTTACGCTTGGCTTAACGCTTGGCTTGGCGCTTGGCTTTGCGCTTAATTTGGCGCTTGGCTTGGCGCTTGGCTTAGCGCCTGGCTTGGCGCTTGGGTTTGCGCTTGATTTGGCCCTTTGTTTAACGCTTGGGTTTGCGCTTGGCTTGGCGCCTAGCTTGGGGCTTGGCTTTGCGCTTGGCTAGGCGCTTGACTTATCGCTTAGTTTGGCGCTTGATTTGGCGCTTGGTTTGGCAATTGGCTGGGCGCTTGGTTTGGCGCTTGGCTTGGCACGTGGTTTGGCGCTTGCCTTAGCGCTTGGGTTGGCGCTTGACTTGGCGCTTAGTTTGACGCTTGACTTGGCGCTTGGGTTGGCGCTTGGCTTGGCGCCTGGCTTGGTGCTTGGTTTTTTCGCTTGGTTTGGCGCTTGGCTTGGCGCTTGGCCTTGCACCTGGCTTGGCGTTTATCTTGGCGCTTGGCTTGGCGTTTGGCTTGGCGCTTGGATTGGCGCTTGCCTTGGCGTTTGGCTTGGCGCTTGGCTTGGCGCTTGGCTTGGCGCTTGGTTTGGAACTTGGCTTGTTGCCTGAGATGGCGCTTGGCTTTGCGCTTGGTTTGGCGCTTGTCTTTGCGCTTGCCTTGGCGTTTAGCTTGGCGCTTAGCCTGATGCTTGGCTTGGAGCTTGGCTTGCTGCCTGGGTTGGCGCTTGGCTTTGCGCTAGGCTTTGCGCTTGGCTTGGCGCTTGACTTGGCGCTTGGCTTTGCGCTTCGTTTAGCGCTTGGCTTGGCGCTTGGCTTTGCGCTTGGCTTAACGCTTGGCTTGGCGCTTGGCTTGGCGCTTGGCTTGGCACGTAGCTTGGCGCTTGACTTGGCGCTTGGGTTGGCGCCTGGCTTGGAGCTTGGGTTGGCATTTGACTTGGCGCTTGGTTTAGCGCTTGGCTGGGCGCTTGGCTTGGCGCTTGGCTTTCAACTTGGTTTGGCGCTTGGCTGGGCGCTTGGCTTGGCGCTTGGCTTTGCGCTTGGTTTAACGCTTGGCTTGGCGCTTGGCTTTGCACTTGGTTTGGTGCTTGGCTTGGCACATAGCTTATCGCTTGACTTGGCGCTTGGTTTGGCGCTTGGCTTCGAGCTTGGGTTGGCATTTGACTTGACGTTTGGTTTGGCGCTTGACGTAGCGCTCGGCTTGGTGCCTGGATTGGCGCTTGGCTTAGCGCTTGGCTTGACGCTTGGCTTTGCACTTGGTAAAGCGCTTGGTTTGACGCTTGGCTTGGCGCTTGGCTTGACGTTTGCGTTGGCGCTTGGCTTGGCGCTTGACTTGGCGCTTGGTTTGGCACGTGCCTTGCGCTTGGCCAGGCGCTTGGATTAGCGCTTGGCATAGCGCATGGCTTGGCGCGTGGCTTGGCGCTTGGCTTGGCGCTTGCGTTGGCGCTTGGCTTGGCGCTTGATTTGGCGCTTGGCTTGGCACGTGCCTTGCGCTTGGCCAGGCGCTTGGATTAGCGCTTGGGATAGCGCTTGGCTTGGCGCGTGGCTTGGCGCTTGGCTTGGCGCTTGCGTTGGCGCTTGGCTTGGCGCTTCACTTGGCGCTTGGTTTAGCACGTGCCTTGCGCTTGCCTTGGCGCTTATCTTTGCGCTCGGTTTACAGCTTGGCTTGGCGCTTGGCTTAGCACTTGGCTTGTCGCATGGCTTGGCACTTAGCTTAGCGTTTGATTTGGCGCTTGGCTTAGCGATTGGCTTGGCGCTTGGCTTAACGCTTGGCTTGACGCATGGCTTGGCGCTTGGCTTGGCGCTCGGTTTTGCGTTTGGTGTAGCGCTTGGCTTGGCGCTTGGCTTGGCGCTTGGATTGGCGCTTGGCTTAGCGCTTGCCTTGGCGCTTGCCTTGGCGCTTGGCTTGGCACTTAGCTTGGCGCTTGGTTTAGCGCTTGGCTTGGCGCTTGGCTTGGCGCTTGGTTTGGCGCTTGGCTTGGCGCTTGGCTTTGCGCCTGGCTTGTCGCGTGGCTTGGTACTTAGCTTGGCGCTTGGTTTGGCGCTTGGTTTAGCGCTTGGCTTGGCGCTTGGCTTGGCGCTTGGCTAGGTGCTTGGTTTAACGCTTGCTTTGGTGCTTAACGTCGGGCTTGGCTTGTCGCTTGGCTTTGCGCTTGGCTTGGGGCGTGGTTTGCGCTTGGCTTGGCGCTTGCCTTGGCGCTTGGCTTGGCGCTCGGCTTTGCGTTTGGTGTAGCGCTTGGCTTGGCGCTTTGATTGGCGCTTGGCTTAGCGCTTGCCTTGGCGCTTATCTTTGCACTCAGTTTACAGCTTGGCTTGGCGCTTGGTTTGGCGCTTGGCTTGGTGCTTGGCTTAGCGCTTGCCTTGGCGCTTGGCTTGTTGCATGGCTTACCACTTAGCTTGGCGCTTGATTTGGCGCTTGGCTTAGCGATTGTCTTGGCGCTTGGCTTAACGCTTGGCTTGACGCATGGCTTGGCGCTTGTCTTGCAGCTTGATTTTGCGCTTGGTTTGGCAATTGGTTTGGCGCTTAGTTTGGCGCTTGGCTTGGCGCTTTGCTTGGCGCTTGGTTTAAAGCTTGGCTTTGCGCTTGGCTTGGCGTTTGGCCTGGCGCTTGGCTTGGCGCTTGGCTTGGTGCTTGGTTTGGCGGTTAGCATGGCGTTAGGCTAGGCGCTTGGCTTGGCGCTTGGCTTTGCGCCTGGCTTGTCGCATGGCTTGGCACTTAGCTTGTCGCTTGGTTTGGCGCTTGGCTTAGCGCTTGGCTTGGCGCTTAACTTGGCGCTTGGCTTGGCGCTTGGCTTGGCGCTTGGCTTCGCGCTTCGCTTGGCGCTTGGCTTGGCGATTGGCTTTGCGCCTGGTTTGGCGCTTGGCTCGGCGCTTGGTTTGGCGCTTGGATTGGCGCTTTACTTTACGCTTGGTTTGGCGCTTGACTTGGCGCTTGGGTTGGCGCTTGGATTAATGCTTTGTTTGGCGCTTTACTTGACGCTTCGCTTGTCGCTTGGCTTGGCGCTTTGGTTGGCGCTTGGTGTGGTGCTTGGTTTGGCGCTATACTTAACGCATGGCTTGGCGCTTGACTTGGCGCTTGGCTTGGCGCTTGACTTGGCGCTTGTTTTGGCGCTTGGCTTGGCGCTTGACTTGGCGCTTTGCTTGGCGCTTCGCTTGGGGCTTGGCTTTGCGCTTGGCTAGGCGCTTGACTTATCGCTTAGTTTGGCGCTTGACTTGGCGCTTAACTTGGCGCTTGGCTTTGCGCTTGGTTTGGCGCTTGGCTTTGCGCATCGTTTGGCGCTTGGCTTGGAGCTTGGCTTTACGCTTGGCTTAACGCTTGGCTTGGCGCTTGGCTTTGCGCTTGGTTTGGCGCTTGGCTTGGCGCTTGGCTTAGCGCCTGGCTTGGCGCTTGGGTTTGCGCTTGATTTGGCCCTTTGTTTAACGCCTGGGTTTGCGCTTGGCTTGGCGCCTAGCTTGGGGCTTGGCTTTGCGCTTGGCTAGGCGCTTGACTTATCGCTTAGTTTGGCGCTTGACTTGGCGCTTGGTTTGGCAATTGGCTGGGCGCTTGGTTTGGCGCTTGGCTTGGCACGTGGTTTGGCGCTTGCCTTAGCGCTTGGGTTGGCGCTTGACTTGGCGCTTAGTTTGACGCTTGGCTTGGCGCTTGGTTTAAAACTTGGCTTTGCGCTTGGCTTGGCGTTTGGCCTGGCGCTAGACTTGGCGCTTGGCTTGGGGCTTGGTTTGGCGCTTAGCATGGCGTTAGGCTAGGCGCTTGGATTGGCGCTTGTCTTGTCGCATGGCTTGGCACTTAGCTTGGCGCTTGGTTTGGCGCTTATTTTGACGCTTGGCTTGGCGCTTGGCTTGTCGCATGACTTGGCACTTAGCTTGGCGCTTGGATTGGCGCTTGGTTTTGCGCTTGGCTTGGCGCTTGGCTTAACGCTTGGCTTGACGCGTTCCTTTGCGCTTGTCTTGCCGCTTGACTTTGCGCTTGGTTTGGCACTTGGTTTGGCGCTTGGTTTGGCGCTTGGCTTGGCGCTTGGCTTGGCGCTTGGTTTAAAGTTTGGTTTTGCGCTTGGCTTGGCGTTTGGCCTGGCGCTTGGCTTGGCGTTTGGCTTAGCGCTTGTCTTGTCGCATGGCTTGGCACTTAGTTTGGCGCTTGGTTTGGCGCTTATCTTGGATCTTGGCTTGGCGCTTGGTTTGGCGCTTGGCTTAGCGCTTGGCTTGGCGCTTAGCTTGGCGCTTGGCTTTGCGCTTGTCTTTGCGCTTGGCTTGGCGCTTTACTTGACGCTTGGTTTGGCACTTGACTTGGCGCTTTGCTTGGCGCTTCGCTTGGGGCTTGGCTTTGCGCTTGGCTAGGCGCTTGACTTATCGCTTAGTTTGGCGCTTGACTTGGCGCTTGGCTTGGCGCTTGGCTTTGCGCTTGGTTTGGCGCTTGGCTTGGCGCTTGGCTTAGCGCCTGGCTTGGCGCTTGGCTTGGCGCTTGGCTTGGAGCTTGGCTTTACGCTTGGCTTAACGCTTGGCTTGGCGCTTGGCTTTGCGCTTGGTTTGGCGGTTGGCTTGGCGCTTGGCTTAGCGCCTGGCTTGGCGCTTGGGTTTGCGCTTGATTTGGCCCTTTGTTTAACGCCTGGGTTTGCGCTTGGCTTGGCGCCTAGCTTGGGCTTGGCTTTGCGCTTGGCTAGGCGCTTGACTGATCGCTTAGTTTGGAGCTTGATTTGGCGCTTGGTTTGGCAATTGGCTGGGCGCTTGGTTTGGCGCTTGGCTTGGCACGTGGTTTGGCGCTTGCCTTAGCGCTTGGGTTGGCGCTTGACTTGGCGCTTAGTTTGACGCTTGACTTGGCGCTTGGTTTGGCGCTTGGCTGATCGCTTGGCTTGGCGCTTGGCTTGGCACCAATCTTGGCGCTTGGTTTGGCGCTTGGCTTGGCGCTTAGCTTGGCGCTTGCCTTGGCGCTTAACTTTGCGCTTGGTTTGGCGCTTGTCCTAGAGCTCGGCTTGGCGCCTGGCTTGGCGCCTGGCTTGGCGCTTCCCTTGGCGCTTAACCTTGCGCTGGGTTTGGCGCTTGACCTAGAGCTCGGCTTGGCGCCTGGTCTGGCGCCTGGCTTAGCGCTTGGCTTGGTGCTTGGCTTAGCGCTTAGATTTGCGCTTGGTAAAACGCTTGGTTTGACGCTTGGCTTGGCGCTTGGCTTAGCGCTTGGCTTGGCGCTTGGCTTGGTGCTTGGCTAGGTGTTTGATTTGGCGCTTGCTTTGTCGCTTAACTTTTTGCTTGGCTTGTCGCTTGGCATTGCGCTTGGCTTGGCGCTTACCTTGGCGCTTGGCTTGGCGCTCGGCTTTGCGTTTGGTGTAGCGCTTGGCTTGGCGCTTAATTTAGCGCTTACCGTGGCGCCTATCTTTAAGCTCGGTTTACAGCTTGGCTTTGCGCTTGGCTTGTCGCATAACTTGGCACTTAGCTTGGCGATTGGATTGGCGCTTGGCTTAGCGCTTGGCTTGGCGCTTGGCTTAACGCTTGGCTTGACGCATGGCTTTGCGCTTGTCTTGCGGCTTGACTTTGCGCTTGGTTTGGCACTTGGTTTGGCGCTTGGTTTAGCGCTTGGCTTGGCGCTTAGTTTAAAACTTGGCTTTGCGCTTGGCTTGGCGTTTGGCCTGGCGCTAGACTTGGCGCTTGGCTTGGTGCTTGGTTTGGCGCTTAGCATGGCGTTAGGCTAGGCGCTTGGCTTGGCGCTTGTCTTGTCGCATGGCTTGGCACTTAGCTTGGCGCTTGGTTTGGCGCTTATTTTGACGCTTGGCTTGGCGCTTGGCTTGTCGCATGACTTGGCACTTAGCTTGGCGCTTGGATTGGCGCTTGGTTTTGCGCTTGGCTTGGCGCTTGGCTTAACGCTTGGCTTGACGCGTGCCTTTGCGCTTGTCTTGCCGCTTGACTTTGCGCTTGGTTTGGCACTTGGTTTGGCGCTTCGTTTGGCGCTTGGCTTGGCGCTTGGCTTGGCGCTTGGCTTGGCGCTTGGCTTGGCGCTTGGTTTAAAGTTTGGTTTTGCGCTTGGCTTGGCGTTTGGCCTGGCGCTTGGCTTGGCGGTTGGCTTAGCGCTTGTCTTGTCGCATGGCTTGGCACTTAGCTTGGCGCTTGGTTTGGCGCTTTTCTTGGATCTTGGCTTGGCGCTTGGTTTGGCACTTTACTTGGCGCTTGGGTTGGCGCTTTACTTCGCGCTTGGTTTGGCGCTTCACTTGACGCTAGGAGTATCGCTTGGCTTGGCGCTTGGGTTGGCGCTTGGTGTGGCGCTTATCTTGGATCTTGGCTTGGCGCTTGGTTTGGCGCTTGGCTTGGCGCTTGACCTGGCGCTTGGGTTGGCGCTTTACTTGACGCTTGGTTTGGCACTTGACTTGGCGCTTGCCTTGGCGTTTAGCTTGGCGCTTAGCCTGATGCTTGGCTTGGAGCTTGGCTTGCTGCCTGGGTTGGCGCTTGGCTTTGCGCTAGGCTTTGCGCTTGGCTTGGCGCTTGACTTGGCGCTTGGCTTTGCGCTTCGTTTAGCGCTTGGCTTGGCGCTTGGCTTTGCGCTTGGCTTAACGCTTGGCTTGGCGCTTGGCTTGGCGCTTGGCTTGGCACGTGGCTTGGCGCTTGACTTGGCGCTTGGGTTGGCGCCTGGCTTGGAGCTTGGGTTAGCATTTGACTTGGCGCTTGGTTTAGAGCTTGGCTGGGCGCTTGGTTTGGCGCTTGGCTTTCAACTTGGTTTGGCGCTTGGCTGGGCGCTTGGCTTGGCGCTTGGCTTTGCGCTTGGTTTAACGCTTGGCTTGGCGCTTGGCTTTGCACTTGGTTTGGCGCTTGGCTGGGCGCTTGGCTTGCTGCTTGGCTTGGCACATAGCTTATCGTTTGACTTGGCGCTTGGGTTGGCGCCTGGCTTCGAGCTTGGGTTGGCATTTGACCTGACGTTTGGTTTGGCGCTTGACGTAGCGCTCGGCTTGGCGCCTGGATTGGCGCTTGGCTTAGCGCTTGGCTTGACGCTTGGCTTTGCGCTTGGTAAAGCGCTTGGTTTGACGCTTTGCTTGGCGCTTGCCTTGGCGCTTGGTTTGGCGCTTGGCTTGGCACGTGGTTTGGCGCTTGCCTTAGCGCTTGGGTTGGCGCTTGACTTGGCGCTTAGTTTGACGCTTGACTTGGCGCTTGGGTTGGCGCTTGGCTTGGCGCCTGGCTTGGTGCTTGGTTTTTTCGCTTGGTTTGGCGCTTGGCTTGGCGCTTGGCCTTGCACTTGGCTTGGCGTTTATCTTGGCGCTTGGCTTGGCGTTTGGCTTGGCGCTTGGATTGGCGCTTGCCTTGGCGTTTGGCTTGGCGCTTGGCTTGGCGCTTGGCTTGGCGCTTGGTTTGGAACTTGGCTTGTTGCCTGAGATGGCGCTTGGCTTTGCGCTTGGTTTGGCGCTTGTCTTGGCGCTTGCTTTGGCGTTTAACTTGGCGCTTAGCCTGATGCTTGGCTTGGAGCTTGGCTTGCTGCCTGGGTTGGCGCTTGGCTTTGCGCTAGGCTTTGCGCTTGGCTTGGCGCTTGACTTGGCGCTTGGCTTTGCGCTTCGTTTAGCGCTTGGCTTGGCGCTTGGCTTTGCGCTTGGCTTAACGCTTGGCTTGGCGCTTGGCTTGGCGCTTGGCTTGGCACGTAGCTTGGCGCTTGACTTGGCGCTTGGGTTGGCGCCTGGCTTGGCGCATGACTTGGCGCTTGGCTTAGCAAGTGCCTTGCGCTTGGCTTGGCGCTTGGATTAGCGCTTGGCATAGCGCTTGGCTTGGCGCCTGGATTGGCGCTTGGCTTAGCGCTTGGCTTGGCGCTTGGCTTTGAGCTTGGTAAAGCGCTTGGTTTGACGCTTGGCTTGGCGCTTGGCTTGGCGTTTGCGTTGGCGCTTGGCTTGGCGCTTGGCTTGGCGCTTGGCTTTGCGCTTGGCTTGGCGTTTGGCTTATCGCTTGCCTTGGCGCTTGGTTTTGCGCCCGGTTTGCAGCTCTGCTTGGCGCTTGGCTTGGCGCTTGACTTGGCGCTTGGCTTAGCACGTGCCTTGCGCTTGGCTTGGCGCTTGGATTAGCGCTTGGTATAGCGCTTGGCTTGGCGCCTGAATTGGCGCTTGGCTTAGCGCTTGGCTTGGCGCTTGGCTTTGCGCTTGGTAAAGCGCTTGGTTTGACGCTTGGCTTGGCGCTTGGCTTGGCGCTTGCGTTGGCGCTTGGCTTGGCGCTTGGCTTGGCGCTTGGCTTTGCGTTTGGCTTGGCGCATGGCTTGGCGCTTGGCTTTGCGCTTCGTTTGGCGCTTGGCTTGAAGCTTGGCTTTACGCTTGGCTTAACGCTTGGCTTGGCGCTTGGCTTTGCGCTTAATTTGGCGCTTGGCTTGGCGCTTGGCTTAGCGCCTGGCTTGGCGCTTGGGTTTGCGCTTGATTTGGACCTTTGTTTAACGCTTGGGTTTGCGCTTGGCTTGGCGCCTAGCTTGGGGCTTGGCTTTGCGCTTGGCTAGGCGCTTGACTTATCGCTTAGTTTGGCGCTTGATTTGGCGCTTGGTTTGGCAATTGGCTGGGCGCTTGGTTTGGCGCTTGGCTTGGCACGTGGTTTGGCGCTTGCCTTATCGCTTGGGTTGGCGCTTGACTTGGCGCTTAGTTTGACGCTTGACTTGGCGCTTGGGTTGGCGCTTGGCTTGGCGCCTGGCTTGGTGCTTGGTTTTTTCGCTTGGTTTGGCGCTTGGCTTGGCGCTTGGCCTTGCACTTGGATTGGCGTTTATCTTGGCGCTTGGCTTGGCGTTTGGCTTGGCGCTTGGCTTGGCGCTTGGCTTGGCGCTTGGTTTGGAACTTGGCTTGTTGCCTGAGATGGCGCTTGGCTTTGCGCTTGGTTTGGCGCTTGTCTTGGCGCTTAGCCTGATGCTTGGCTTGGAGCTTGGCTTGCTGCCTGGGTTGGCGCTTGGCTTTGCGCTAGGCTTTGCGCTTGGCTTGGCGCTTGACTTGGCGCTTGGCTTTGCGCTTCGTTTAGCGCTTGGCTTGGCGCTTGGCTTTGCGCTTGGCTTAACGCTTGGCTTGGCGCTTGGCTTGGCGCTTGGCTTGGCACGTAGCTTGGCGCTTGACTTGGCGCTTGGGTTGGCGCCTGGCTTGGAGCTTGGGTTGGCATTTGACTTGGCGCTTGGTTTAGCGCTTGGCTAGGCGCTTGGCTTGGCGCTTGGCTTCCAACTTGGTTTGGCGCTTGGCTGGGCGCTTGGCTTGGCGCTTGGCTTTGCGCTTGGTTTAACGCTTGGCTTGGCGCTTGGCTTTGCACTTGGTTTGGCGCTTGACCTGGCGCTTGGGTTGGCGCTTTACTTGACGCTTGGTTTGGCACTTGACTTGGCGCTTGCCTTGGCGTTTAGCTTGGCGCTTAGCCTGATGCTTGGCTTGGAGCATGGCTTGCTGCCTGGGTTGGCGCTTGGCTTTGCGCTAGGGTTTGCGCTTGGCTTGGCGCTTGACTTGGCGCTTGGCTTTGCGCTTCGTTTAGCGCTTGGCTTGGCGCTTGGCTTTGCGCTTGGCTTAACGCTTGGCTTGGCGCTTGGCTTGGCGCTTGGCTTGGCACGTAGCTTGGCGCTTGACTTGGCGCTTGGGTTGGCGCCTGGCTTGGAGCTTGGGTTAGTATTTGACTTGACGCTTGGTTTAGCGCTTGGCTGAGCGCTTGGCTTGGCGCTTGGCTTTCAACTTGGTTTGGCGCTTGGCTGGGCGCTTGGCTTGGCGCTTGGCTTTGCGCTTGGTTTAACGCTTGGCTTGGCGCTTGGCTTTGCACTTGGTTTGGCGCTTGGCTGGGCGCTTGGCTTGCTGCTTGGCTTGGCACATAGCTTATCGCTTGACTTGGCGCTTGGGTTGGCGCCTGGCTTCGAGCTTGGGTTGGCATTTGACCTGACGTTTGGTTTGGCGCTTGACGTAGCGCTCGGCTTGGCGCCTGGATTGGCGCTTGGCTTAGCGCTTGGCTTGACGCTTGGCTTTGCGCTTGGTAAAGCGCTTGGTTTGACGCTTTGCTTGGCGCTTGCCTTGGCGCTTGCGTTGGCGCTTGGCTTGGCGCTTGACTTGGCGCTTGGCTTGGCACGTGCCTTGCGCTTGGCCAAGCGCTTTGATTAGCGCTTGGCATAGCGCATGGCTTGGCGCGTGGCTTGGCGCTTGGCTTGGCGCTTGCGTTGGCGCTTGGCTTGGTGCTTGATTTGGCGCTTGGCTTAGCACGTGCCTTGCGCTTGGCTTGGCGCTTGGATTAGCGCTTGGCATAGCGCTTGGCTTGGCGCTTGTCTTGTCGCATGGCTTGGCACTTAACTTGGCGCTTGTTTTGACGCTTATTTTGGCGCTTGGCTTGGCGCTTGGCTTGCCGCATGACCTGGCACTTAGCTTGGCGCTTGGCTTGGCGCATGACTTGGCGCTTGGCTTAGCAAGTGCCTTGCGCTTGGCTTGGCGCTTGGATTAGCGCTTGGCATAGCGCTTGGCTTGGCGCCTGGATTGGCGCTTGGCTTAGCGCTTGGCTTGGCGCTTGGCTTTGAGCTTGGTAAAGCGCTTGGTTTGACGCTTGGCTTGGCGCTTTGCTTGGCGCTTGCGTTGGCGCTTGGCTTGGCGCTTGGCTTGGCGCTTGGCTTGGCGTTTGGCTTATCGCTTGCCTTGGCGCTTGGTTTTGCGCCCGGTTTGCAGCTCTGCTTGGCGCTTGGCTTGGCGCTTGACTTGGCGCTTGGCTTAGCACGTGCCTTGCGCTTGGCTTGGCGCTTGGATTAGCGCTTGGTATAGCGCTTGGCTTGGCGCCTGGATTGGCGCTTGGCTTAGCGCTTGGCTTGGCGCTTGGCTTTGCGCTTGGTAAAGCGCTTGGTTTGACGCTTGGCTTGGCGCTTGGCTTGGCGCTTGGCTTGGCGCTTGGCTTTGCGTTTGGCTTGGCGCTTGGCTTTGCGTTTGGCTTGGCGCTTGGCTTGGCGCTTGGCTTTGCGCTTCGTTTGGCGCTTGGCTTGGAGCTTGGCTTTACGCTTGGCTTAACGCTTGGCTTGGCGCTTGGCTTTGCGCTTAATTTGGCGCTTGGCTTGGCGCTTGGCTTAGCGCCTGGCTTGGCGCTTGGGTTTGCGCTTGATTTGGCCCTTTGTTTAACGCTTGGGTTTGCGCTTGGCTTGGCGCCTAGCTCGGGGCTTGGCTTTGCGCTTGGCTAGGCGCTTGACTTATCGCTTAGTTTGGCGCTTGATTTGGCGCTTGGTTTGGCAATTGGCTGGGTGCTTGGTTTGGAGCTTGGCTTGGCACGTGGTTTGGCGCTTGCCTTAGCGCTTGGGTTGGCGCTTGACTTGGCGCTTAGTTTGACGCTTGACTTGGCGCTTGGGTTGGCGCTTGGCTTGGCGCCTGGCTTGGTGCTTGGTTTTTTCGCTTGGTTTGGCGCTTGGCTTGGCGCTTGGCCTTGCACTTGGCTTGGCGTTTATCTTGGCGCTTGGCTTGGCGTTTGGCTTGGCGCTTGGCTTGGCGCTTGGCTTGGCGCTTGGTTTGGAACTTGGCTTGTTGCCTGAGATGGCGCTTGGCTTTGCGCTTGGTTTGGCGCTTGTCTTGGCGCTTGCCTTGGCGTTTAGCTTGGCGCTTAGCCTGATGCTTGGCTTGGAGCTTGGCTTGCTGCCTGGGTTGGCGCTTGGCTTTGCGCTATGCTTTGCGCTTGGCTTGGCGCTTGACTTGGCGCTTGGCTTTGCGCTTCGTTTAGCGCTTGGCTTGGCGCTTGGCTTTGCGCTTGGCTTAACGCTTGGCTTGGCGCTTGGCTTGGCGCTTGGCTTGGCACGTAGCTTGGCGCTTGACTTGGCGCTTGGGTTGGCGCCTGGCTTGGAGCTTGGGTTGGCATTTGACTTGGCGCTTGGTTTAGCGCTTGGCTGGGCGCTTGGCTTGGCGCTTGGCTTTCAACTTGGTTTGGCGCTTGGCTGGGCGCTTGGATTGGCGCTTGGCTTTGCGCTTGGTTTAACGCTTGGCTTGGCGCTTGGCTTTGCACTTGGTTTGGCGCTTGGCTGGGCGCTTGGCTTGGTGCTTGGCTTGGCACATAGCTTATCGCTTGACTTGGCGCTTGGTTTGGCGCTTGGCTTCGAGCTTGGGTTGGCATTTGACTTGACGTTTGGTTTGGCGCTTGACGTAGCGCTCGGCTTGGTGCCTGGATTGGCGCTTGGCTTAGCGCTTGGCTTGACGCTTGGCTTTGCGCTTGGTAAAGCGCTTGGTTTGACGCTTGGCTTGGCGCTTGGCTTGACGTTTGCGTTGGCGCTTGGCTTGGCGCTTGACTTGGCGCTTGGCTTGGCACGTGCCTTGCGCTTGGCCAGGCGCTTGGATTAGCGCTTGGCATAGCGCATGGCTTGGCGCGTGGCTTGGCGCTTGGCCTGGCGCTTGCGTTGGCGCTTGGCTTGGCGCTTGATTTGGCGCTTGGCTTGGCACGTGCCTTGCGCTTGGCCAGGCGCTTGGATTAGCGCTTGGGATAGCGCTTGGCTTGGCGCGTGGCTTGGCGCTTGGCTTGGCGCTTGCGTTGGCGCTTGGCTTGGCGCTTGACTTGGCGCTTGGTTTAGCACGTGCCTTGCGCTTGCCTTGGCGCTTATCTTTGCGCTCGGTTTACAGCTTGGCTTGGCGCTTGGCTTAGCACTTGGCTTGTCGCATGGCTTGGCACTTAGCTTAGCGCTTGATTTGGCGCTTGGCTTAGCGATTGGGTTGGCGCTTGGCTTAACGCTTGGCTTGACGCATGGCTTGGCGCTTGGTTTGGCGCTCGGTTTTGCGTTTGGTGTAGCGCTTGGCTTGGCGCTTGGCTTGGCGCTTGGATTGGCGCTTGGCTTAGCGCTTGCCTTGGTGCTTGCCTTGGCGCTTGACCTGGCGCTTGGGTTGGCGCTTTACTTGACGCTTGGTTTGGCACTTGACTTGGCGCTTGCCTTGGCGTTTAGCTTGGCGCTTAGCCTGATGCTTGGCTTGGAGCTTGGCTTGCTGCCTGGGTTGGCGCTTGGCTTTGCGCTAGGCTTTGCGCTTGGCTTGGCGCTTGACTTGGCGCTTGGCTTTGCGCTTCGTTTAGCGCTTGGCTTGGCGCTTGGCTTTGCGCTTGGCTTAACGCTTGGCTTGGCGCTTGGCTTGGCGCTTGGCTTGGCACGTGGCTTGGCGCTTGACTTGGCGCTTGGGTTGGCGCCTGGCTTGGAGCTTGGGTTAGCATTTGACTTGGCGCTTGGTTTAGCGCTTGGCTGGGCGCTTGGCTTGGCGCTTGGCTTTCAACTTGGTTTGGCGCTTGGCTGGGCGCTTGGCTTGGCGCTTGGCTTTGCGCTTGGTTTAACGCTTGGCTTGGCGCTTGGCTTTGCACTTGGTTTGGCGCTTGGCTGGGCGCTTGGCTTGCTGCTTGGCTTGGCACATAGCTTATCGTTTGACTTGGCGCTTGGGTTGGCGCCTGGCTTCGAGCTTGGGTTGGCATTTGACCTGACGTTTGGTTTGGCGCTTGACGTAGCGCTCGGCTTGGCGCCTGGATTGGCGCTTGGCTTAGCGCTTGGCTTGACGCTTGGCTTTGCGCTTGGTAAAGCGCTTGGTTTGACGCTTTGCTTGGCGCTTGCCTTGGCGCTTGGTTTGGCGCTTGGCTTGGCACGTGGTTTGGCGCTTGCCTTAGCGCTTGGGTTGGCGCTTGACTTGGCGCTTAGTTTGACGCTTGACTTGGCGCTTGGGTTGGCGCTTGGCTTGGCGCCTGGCTTGGTGCTTGGTTTTTTCGCTTGGTTTGGCGCTTGGCTTGGCGCTTGGCCTTGCACTTGGCTTGGCGTTTATCTTGGCGCTTGGCTTGGCGTTTGGCTTGGCGCTTGGATTGGCGCTTGCCTTGGCGTTTGGCTTGGCGCTTGGCTTGGCGCTTGGCTTGGCGCTTGGTTTGGAACTTGGCTTGTTGCCTGAGATGGCGCTTGGCTTTGCGCTTGGTTTGGCGCTTGTCTTGGCGCTTGCCTTGGCGTTTAACTTGGCGCTTAGCCTGATGCTTGGCTTGGAGCTTGGCTTGCTGCCTGGGTTGGCGCTTGGCTTTGCGCTAGGCTTTGCGCTTGGCTTGGCGCTTGACTTGGCGCTTGGCTTTGCGCTTCGTTTAGCGCTTGGCTTGGCGCTTGGCTTTGCGCTTGGCTTAACGCTTGGCTTGGCGCTTGGCTTGGCGCTCGGCTTGGCACGTAGCTTGGCGCTTGACTTGGCGCTTGGGTTGGCGCCTGGCTTGGCGCATGACTTGGCGCTTGGCTTAGCAAGTGCCTTGCGCTTGGCTTGGCGCTTGGATTAGCGCTTGGCATAGCGCTTGGCTTGGCGCCTGGATTGGCGCTTGGCTTAGCGCTTGGCTTGGCGCTTGGCTTTGAGCTTGGTAAAGCGCTTGGTTTGACGCTTGGCTTGGCGCTTGGCTTGGCGTTTGCGTTGGCGCTTGGCTTGTCGCTTGGCTTGGCGCTTGGCTTGGCGCTTGGCTTGGCGTTTGGCTTATCGCTTGCCTTGGCGCTTGGTTTTGCGCCCGGTTTGCAGCTCTGCTTGGCGCTTGGCTTGGCGCTTGACTTGGCGCTTGGCTTAGCACGTGCCTTGCGCTTGGCTTGGCGCTTGGATTAGCGCTTGGTATAGCGCTTGGCTTGGCGCCTGAATTGGCGCTTGGCTTAGCGCTTGGCTTGGCGCTTGGCTTTGCGCTTGGTAAAGCGCTTGGTTTGACGCTTGGCTTGGCGCTTGGCTTGGCGCTTGCGTTGGCGCTTGGCTTGGCGCTTGACTTGGCGCTTGGCTTTGCGTTTGGCTTGGCGCTTGGCTTGGCGCTTGGCTTTGCGCTTCGTTTGGCGCTTGGCTTGAAGCTTGGCTTTACGCTTGGCTTAACGCTTGGCTTGGCGCTTGGCTTTGCGCTTAATTTTGCGCTTGGCTTGGCGCTTGGCTTAGCGCCTGGCTTGGCGCTTGGGTTTGCGCTTGATTTGGACCTTTGTTTAACGCTTGGGTTTGCGCTTGGCTTGGCGCCTAGCTTGGGGCTTGGCTTTGCGCTTGGCTAGGCGCTTGACTTATCGCTTAGTTTGGCGCTTGATTTGGCGCTTGGTTTGGCAATTGGCTGGGCGCTTGGTTTGGCGCTTGGCTTGGCACGTGGTTTGGCGCTTGCCTTAGCGCTTGGGTTGGCGCTTGACTTGGCGCTTAGTTTGACGCTTGACTTGGCGCTTGGGTTGGCGCTTGGCTTGGCGCCTGGCTTGGTGCTTGGTTTTTTCGCTTGGTTTGGCGCTTGGCTTGGCGCTTGGCCTTGCACTTGGCTTGGCGTTTATCTTGGCGCATGGCTTGGCGTTTGGCTTGGCGCTTGGCTTGGCGCTTGGCTTGGCGCTTGGTTTAGAACTTGGCTTGTTGCCTGAGATGGCGCTTGGCTTTGCGCTTGGTTTGGCGCTTGTCTTGGCGCTTGCCTTGGCGTTTAACTTGGCGCTTAGCCTGATGCTTGGCTTGGCGCTTGACTTGGCGCTTGGCTTTGCGCTTCGTTTAGCGCTTGGCTTGGCGCTTGGCTTTGCGCTTGGCTTAACGCTTGGCTTGGCGCTTGGCTTGGCGCTTGGCTTGGCACGTAGCTTGGCGCTTGACTTGGCGCTTGGGTTGGCGCCTGGCTTGGAGCTTGGGTTGGCATTTGACTTGGCGCTTGGTTTAGCGCTTGGCTAGGCGCTTGGCTTGGCGCTTGGCTTTTAACTTGGTTTGGCGCTTGGCTGGGCGCTTGGCTTGGCGCTTGGATTTGCGCTTGGTTTAACGCTTGGCTTGGCGCTTGGCTTTGCACTTGGTTTGGCGCTTGACCTGGCGCTTGGGTTGGCGCTTTACTTGACGCTTGGTTTGGCACTTGACTTGGCGCTTGCCTTGGCGTTTAGCTTGGCGCTTAGCCTGATGCTTGGCTTGGAGCTTGGCTTGCTGCCTGGGTTGGCGCTTGGCTTTGCGCTAGGCTTTGCGCTTGGCTTGGCGCTTGACTTGGCGCTTGGCTTTGCGCTTCGTTTAGCGCTTGGCTTGGCGCTTGGCTTTGCGCTTGGCTTAACGCTTGGCTTGGCGCTTGGCTTGGCGCTTGGCTTGGCGCTTGGCTTGGCACGTGGCTTGGCGCTTGACTTGGCGCTTGGGTTGGCGCCTGGCTTGGAGCTTGGGTTAGCATTTGACTTGGCGCTTGGTTTAGCGCTTGGCTGAGCGCTTGGCTTGGCGCTTGGCTTTCAACTTGGTTTGGCGCTTGGCTGGGCGCTTGGCTTGGCGCTTGGCTTTGCGCTTGGTTTAACGCTTGGCTTGGCGCTTGGCTTTGCACTTGGTTTGGCGCTTGGCTGGGCGCTTGGCTTGCTGCTTGGCTTGGCACATAGCTTATCGCTTGACTTGCCGCTTGGGTTGGCGCCTGGCTTCGAGCTTGGGTTGGCATTTGACCTGACGTTTGGTTTGGCGCTTGACGTAGCGCTCGGCTTGGCGCCTGGATTGGCGCTTGGCTTAGCGCTTGGCTTGACGCTTGGCTTTGCGCTTGGTAAAGCGCTTGGTTTGACGCTTTGCTTGGCGCTTGCCTTGGCGCTTGCGTTGGCGCTTGGCTTGGCGCTTGACTTGGCGCTTGGCTTGGCACGTGCCTTGCGCTTGGCCAAGCGCTTTGATTAGCGCTTGGCATAGCGCATGGCTTGGCGCGTGGCTTGGCGCTTGGCTTGGCGCTTGCGTTGGCGCTTGGCTTGGCGCTTGATTTGGCGCTTGGCTTAGCACGTGCCTTGCGCTTGGCTTGGCGCTTGGATTAGCGCTTGGCATAGCGCTTGGCTTGGCGCTTGTCTTGTCGCATGGCTTGGCACTTAACTTGGCGCTTGGTTTGACGCTTATTTTGGCGCTTGGCTTGGCGCTTGGCTTGCCGCATGACCTGGCACTTAGCTTGGCGCTTGGCTTGGCGCATGACTTGGCGCTTGGCTTAGCAAGTGCCTTGCGCTTGGCTTGGCGCTTGGATTAGCGCTTGGCATAGCGCTTGGCTTGGCGCCTGGATTGGCGCTTGGCTTAGCGCTTGGCTTGGCGCTTGGCTTTGAGCTTGGTAAAGCGCTTGGTTTGACGCTTGGCTTGGCGCTTGGCTTGGCGCTTTTGTTGGCGCTTGGCTTGGCGCTTGGCTTGGCGCTTGGCTTGGCGTTTGGCTTATCGCTTGCCTTGGCGCTTGGTTTTGCGCCCGGTTTGCAGCTCTGCTTGGCGCTTGGCTTGGCGCTTGACTTGGCGCTTGGCTTAGCACGTGCCTTGCGCTTGGCTTGGCGCTTGGATTAGCGCTTGGTATAGCGCTTGGCTTGGCGCCTGGATTGGCGCTTGGCTTAGCGCTTGGCTTGGCGCTTGGCTTTGCGCTTGGTAAAGCGCTTGGTTTGACGCTTGGCTTGGCGCTTGGCTTGGCGCTTGGCTTGGCGCTTGGCTTTGCGTTTGGCTTGGCGCTTGGCTTTGCGTTTGGCTTGGCGCTTGGCTTGGCGCTTGGTTTGCGCTTCGTTTGGCGCTTGGCTTGGAGCTTGGCTTTACGCTTGGCTTAACGCTTGGCTTGGCGCTTGGCTTTGCGCTTAATTTGGCGCTTGGCTTGGCGCTTGGCTTAGCGCCTGGCTTGGCGCTTGGGTTTGCGCTTGATTTGGCCCTTTGTTTAACGCTTGGGTTTGCGCTTGGCTTGGCGCCTAGCTTGGGGCTTGGCTTTGCGCTTGGCTAGGCGCTTGACTTATCGCTTAGTTTGGCGCTTGATTTGGCGCTTGGTTTGGCAATTGGCTGGGTGCTTGGTTTGGCGCTTGGCTTGGCACGTGGTTTGGCGCTTGCCTTAGCGCTTGGGTTGGCGCTTGACTTGGCGCTTAGTTTGACGCTTGACTTGGCGCTTGGGTTGGCGCTTGGCTTGGCGCCTGGCTTGGTGCTTGGTTTTTTCGCTTGGTTTGGCGCTTGGCTTGGCGCTTGGCCTTGCACTTGGCTTGGCGTTTATCTTGGCGCTTGGCTTGGCGTTTGGCTTGGCGCTTGGCTTGGCGCTTGGCTTGGCGCTTGGTTTGGAACTTGGCTTGTTGCCTAAGATGGCGCTTGGCTTTGCGCTTGGTTTGGCGCTTGTCTTGGCGCTTGCCTTGGCGTTTAGCTTGGCGCTTAGCCTGATGCTTGGCTTGGAGCTTGGCTTGCTGCCTGGGTTGGCGCTTGGCTTTGCGCTATGCTTTGCGCTTGGCTTGGCGCTTGACTTGGCGCTTGGCTTTGCGCTTCGTTTAGCGCTTGGCTTGGCGCTTGGCTTTGCGCTTGGCTTAACGCTTGGCTTGGCGCTTGGCTTGGCGCTTGGCTTGGCACGTAGCTTGGCGCTTGACTTGGCGCTTGGGTTGGCGCCTGGCTTGGAGCTTGGGTTGGCATTTGACTTGGCGCTTGGTTTAGCGCTTGGCTGGGCGCTTGGCTTGGCGCTTGGCTTTCAACTTGGTTTGGCGCTTGGCTGGGCGCTTGGCTTGGCGCTTGGCTTTGCGCTTGGTTTAACGCTTGGCTTGGCGCTTGGCTTTGCACTTGGTTTGGCGCTTGGCTGGGCGCTTGGCTTGGTGCTTGGCTTGGCACATAGCTTATCGCTTGACTTGGCGCTTGGTTTGGCGCTTGACGTAGCGCTCGGCTTGGTGCCTGGATTGGCGCTTGGCTTAGCGCTTGGCTTGACGCTTGGCTTTGCGCTTGGTAATGCGCTTGGTTTGACGCTTGGCTTGGCGCTTGGCTTGACGTTTGCGTTGGCGCTTGGCTTGGCGCTTGACTTGGCGCTTGGCTTGGCACGTGCCTTGCGCTTGGCCAGGCGCTTGGATTAGCGCTTGGCATAGCGCATGGCTTGGCGCGTGGCTTGGCGCTTGGCCTGGCGCTTGCGTTGGCGCTTGGCTTGGCGCTTGATTTGGCGCTTGGCTTGGCACGTGCCTTGCGCTTGGCCAGGCGCTTGGATTAGCGCTTGGGATAGCGCTTGGCTTGGCGCGTGGCTTGGCGCTTGGCTTGGCGCTTGCGTTGGCGCTTGGCTTGGCGCTTGACTTGGCGCTTGGTTTAGCACGTGCCTTGCGCTTGCCTTGGCGCTTATCTTTGCGCTCGGTTTACAGCTTGGCTTGGCGCTTGGCTTAGAACTTGGCTTGTCGCATGGCTTGGCACTTAGCTTAGCGCTTGATTTGGCGCTTGGCTTAGCGATTGGCTTGGCGCTTGGCTTAACGCTTGGCTTGACGCATGGCTTGGCGCTTGGTTTGGCGCTCGGTTTTGCGTTTGGTGTAGCGCTTGGCTTGGCGCTTGGCTTGGCGCTTGGATTGGCGCTTGGCTTAGCGCTTGCCTTGGCGCTTGCCTTGGCGCTTGGCTTGGCACTTAGCTTGGCGCTTGGTTTAGCGCTTGGCTTGGCGCATGGCTTGGCGCTTGGTTTGGCGCTTGGCTTGGCGCTTGGTTTTGCGCCTGGCTTGTCGCGTGGCTTGGCACTTAGCTTGGCGCTTGGTTTGGCGCTTGGTTTAGCGCTTGGCTTGGCGCTTGGCTTGGCGCTTGGCTAGGTGCTTGGTTTAACGCTTGCTTTGGCGTTTAACGTCGGGCTTGGCTTGTCGCTTGGCTTTGCGCTTGGCTTGGGGCGTGGTTTGCGCTTGGCTTGGCGCTTGCCTTGGCGCTTGGCTTGGCGCTCGGCTTTGCGTTTGGTGTAGCGCTTGGCTTGGCGCTTTGATTGGCGCTTGGCTTAGCGCTTGCCTTGGCGCTTATCTTTGCACTCAGTTTACAGCTTAGCTTGGCGCTTGGTTTGGCGCTTGGCTTGGTGCTTGGCTTAGCGCTTGCCTTGGCGCTTGGCTTGTTGCATGGCTTACCACTTAGCTTGGCGCTTGATTTGGCACTTGGCTTAGCGATTGTCTTGGCTCTTGGCTTAACGCTTGGCTTGACGCATGGCTTGGCGCTTGTCTTGCAGCTTGACTTTGCGCTTGGTTTGGCAATTGGTTTGGCGCTTAGTTTGGCGTTTGGCCTGGCGCTTGGCTTGGCGCTTGGCTTGGTGCTTGGTTTGGCGGTTAGCATGGCGTTAGGCTAGGCGCTTGGCTTGGCGCTTGGCTTTGCGCCTGGCTTGTCGCATGGCTTGGCACTTAGCTTGCCGCTTGGTTTGGCGCTTGGCTTAGCGCTTGGCTTGGCGCTTAACTTGGCGCTTGGCTTGGCGCTTGGCTTGGCGCTTGGCTTCGCGCTTCGCTTGGCGCTTGGCTTGGCGATTGGCTTTGCGCCTGGTTTGGCGCTTGGCTCGGCGCTTGGTTTGGCGCTTGGATTGGCGCTTTACTTTACGCTTGGTTTGGCGCTTGACTTGGCGCTTGGGTTGGCGCTTGGATTAATGCTTTGTTTGGCGCTTTACTTGACGCTTCGCTTGTCGCTTGGCTTGGCGCTTTGGTTGGCGCTTGGTGTGGTGCTTGGTTTGGCGCTATACTTAACGCATGGCTTGGCGCTTGACTTGGCGCTTGGCTTGGCGCTTGACTTGGCGCTTGTTTTGGCGCTTGGCTTGGCGCTTGACTTGGCGCTTTGCTTGGCGCTTCGCTTGGGGCTTGGCTTTGCGCTTGGCTAGGCGCTTGACTTATCGCTTAGTTTGGCGCTTGACTTGGCGCTTGGCTTGGCACGTGCCTTGCGCTTGCCTTGGCGCTTATCTTTGCGCTCGGTTTACAGCTTGGCTTGGCGCTTGGCTTAGCACTTGGCTTGTCGCATGGCTTGGCACTTAGCTTAGCGCTTGATTTGGCGCTTGGCTTAGCGATTGGCTTGGCGCTTGGCTTAACGCTTGGCTTGACGCATGGCTTGGCGCTTGGCTTGGCGCTCGGTTTTGCGTTTGGTGTAGCGCTTGGCTTGGCGCTTGGCTTGGCGCTTGGATTGGCGCTTGGCTTTGCGCCTGGCTTGTCGCGTGGCTTGGCACTTAGCTTGGCGCTTGGTTTGGCGCTTGGTTTAGCGCTTGGCTTGGCGCTTGGCTTGGCGCTTGGCTAGGTGCTTGGTTTAACGCTTGCTTTGGCGCTTAACGTCGGGCTTGGCTTGTCGCTTGGCTTTGCGCTTGGCTTGGGGCGTGGTTTGCGCTTGGCTTGGCGCTTGCCTTGGCGCTTGGCTTGGCGCTCGGCTTTGCGTTTGGTGTAGCGCTTGGCTTGGCGCTTGGCTTGGCGCTTTGATTGGCGCTTGGCTTAGCGCTTGCCTTGGCGCTTATCTTTGCACTCAGTTTACAGCTTGGCTTGGCGCTTGGTATGGCGCTTGGCTTGGCGCTTGGCTTAGCGCTTGCTTTGGCGCTTGGCTTGGCACTTAGCTTGGCGCTTGGTTTAGCGCTTGGCTTGGCGCTTGGCTTGGCGCTTGGTTTGGCGCTTGGCTTGGCGCTTGGCTTGGCGCTTGGATTGGCGCTTGGCTTAGCGCTTGCCTTGGCGCTTGCCTTGGCGCTTGGCTTGGCACTTAGCTTGGCGCTTGGTTTAGCGCTTGGCTTGGCGCTTGGCTTGGCGCTTGGTTTGGCGCTTGGCTTGGCGCTTGGCTTTGCGCCTGGATTGTCGCGTGGCTTGGCACTTAGCTTGGCGCTTGGTTTGGCTCTTGGTTTAGCGCTTGGCTTGGCGCTTGGCTTGGCGCTTGGCTAGGTGCTTGGTTTAACGCTTGCTTTGGCGCTTAACGTCGGGCTTGGCTTGTCGCTTGGCTTTGCGCTTGGCTTGGGGCGTGGTTTGCGCTTGGCTTGGCGCTTGCCTTGGCGCTTGGCTTGGCGCTCGGCTTTGCGTTTGGTGTAGCGCTTGGCTTGGCGCTTGGCTTGGCGCTTTGATTGGCGCTTGGCTTAGCGCTTGCCTTGGCGCTTATCTTTGCACTCAGTTTACAGCTTGGCTTGGCGCTTGGTTTGTTGCATGGCTTACCACTTAGCTTGGCGCTTAACTTGGCGCTTGGCTTGGCGCTTGGCTTGGCGCTTGGCTTCGCGCTTCGCTTGGCGCTTGGCTTGGCGATTGGCTTTGCGCCTGGTTTGGCGCTTGGCTCGGCGCTTGGTTTGGCGCTTGGATTGGCGCTTTACTTTACGCTTGGTTTGGCGCTTGACTTGGCGCTTGGGTTGGCGCTTGGATTAATGCTTTGTTTGGCGCTTTACTTGACGCTTCGCTTGTCGCTTGGCTTGGCGCTTTGGTTGGCGCTTGGTGTGGTGCTTGGTTTGGCGCTATACTTAATTCATGGCTTGGCGCTTGACTTGGCGCTTGGCTTGGCGCTTGACTTGGCGCTTGTTTTGGCGCTTGGCTTGGCGCTTGACTTGGCGCTTTGCTTGGCGCTTCGCTTGGGGCTTGGCTTTGCGCTTGGCTAGGCGCTTGACTTATCGCTTAGTTTGGCGCTTGACTTGGCGCTTGGCTTGGCGCTTGGCTTTGCGCTTGGTTTGGCGCTTGGCTTTGCGCTTCGCTTGGCGCTTGGCTTGGAGCTTGGCTTTACGCTTGGCTTAGCGCTTGGCTTGGCGCTTGGCTTTGCGCTTGGTTTGGCGCTTGGCTTGGCGCTTGGCTTAGCGCCTGGCTTGGCGCTTGGGTTTGCGCTTGATTTGGCCCTTTGTTTAACGATTGGGTTTGCGCTTGGCTTGGCGCCTAGCTTGGGGCTTGGCTTTGCGCTTGGCTAGGCGCTTGACTTATCGCTTAGTTTGGCGCTTGACTTGGCGCTTGGTTTGGCAATTGGCTGGGCGCTTGGTTTGGCGCTTGGCTTGGCACGTGGTTTGGCGCTTGCCTTAGCGCTTGGGTTGGCGCTTGACTTGGCGCTTAGTTTGACGCTTGGCTTGGCGCTTGGTTTAAAACTTGTCTTTGCGCTTGGCTTGGCGTTTGGCCTGGCGCTAGACTTGGCGCTTGGCTTGGTGCTTGGTTTGGCGCTTAGCATGGCGTTAGGCTAGGCGCTTGGATTGGCGCTTGTCTTGTCGCATGGCTTGGCACTTAGCTTGGCGCTTGGTTTGGCGCTTATTTTGACGCTTGGCTTGGCGCTTGGCTTGTCGCATGACTTGGCACTTAGCTTGGCGCTTGGATTGGCGCTTGGTTTTGCGCTTGGCTTGGCGCTTGGCTTAACGCTTGGCTTGACGCGTTCCTTTGCGCTTGTCTTGCCGCTTGACTTTGCGCTTGGTTTGGCACTTGGTTTGGCGCTTGGTTTGGCGCTTAGCTTGGCGCTTGGCTTGGCGCTTATCTTTGCGCTCGGTTTACAGCTTGGCTTGGCGCTTGGCTTAGCACTTGGCTTGTCGCATGGCTTGGCACTTAGCTTAGCGCTTGATTTGGCGCTTGGCTTAGCGATTGGCTTGGCGCTTGGCTTAACGCTTGGCTTGACGCATGGCTTGGCGCTTGGCTTGGCGCTCGGTTTTGCGTTTGGTGTAGCGCTTGGCTTGGCGCTTGGCTTGGCGCTTGGATTGGCGCTTGGCTTAGCGCTTGCCTTGGCGCTTGTCTTGGCGCTTGGCTTGGCACTTAGCTTGGCGCTTGGTTTAGCGCTTGGCTTGGCGCTTGGCTTGGCGCTTGGTTTGGCGCTTGGCTTGGCACTTAGCTTGGCGCTTGGTTTGGCGCTTGGTTTAGCGCTTGGCTTGGCGCTTGGCTTGGCGCTTGGTTTAACGCTTGGCTTGGCGCTTGGCTTGGCGCTTGGTTTGGCGCTTGGCTTGGCACTTAGCTTGGCGCTTGGTTTGGCGCTTGGCTTGGCACTTAGCTTGGCGCTTGGTTTGGCGCTTGGCTTGGCACTTAGCTTGGCGCTTGGTTTGGCGCTTGGTTTAACGCTTGCTTTGGCGCTTAACGTCGGGCTTGGCTTGTCGCTTGGCTTTGCGCTTGGCTTGGGGCGTGGTTTGCGCTTGGCTTGGCGCTTGCCTTGGCGCTTGGCTTGGCGCTCGGCTTTGCGTTTGGTGTAGCGCTTGGCTTGGCGCTTTGATTGGCGCTTTGCTTAGCGCTTGCCTTGGCGCTTATCTTTGCACTCAGTTTACAGCTTGGCTTGGCGCTTGGTTTGGCGCTTGGCTTGGCGTTTGGCTTAGCGCTTGCCTTGGCGCTTGGCTTGTTGCATGGCTTACCACTTAGCTTGGCGCTTGATTTGGCGCTTGGCTTAGCGATTGTCTTGGCGCTTGGCTTAACGCTTGGCTTGACGCATGGCTTGGCGCTTGTCTTGCAGCTTGACTTTGCGCTTGGTTTGGCAATTGGTTTGGCGCTTAGTTTGGCGCTTGGCTTGGCGCTTTGCTTGGCGCTTGGTTTAAAGCTTGGCTTTGCGCTTGGCTTGGCGTTTGGCCTGGCGCTTGGCTTGGCGCTTGGCTTGGTGCTTGGTTTGGCGGTTAGCATGGCGTTAGGCTAGGCGCTTGGCTTGGAGCTTGGCTTTGCGCCTGGCTTGTCGCATGGCTTGGCACTTAGCTTGTCGCTTGGTTTGGCGCTTGGCTTAGCGCTTGGCTTGGCGCTTAACTTGGCGCTTGGCTTGGCGCTTGGCTTGGCGCTTGGCTTCGCGCTTCGCTTGGCGCTTGGCTTGGCGATTGGCTTTGCGCCTGGTTTGGCGCTTGGCTCGGCGCTTGGTTTGGCGCTTGGATTGGCGCTTTACTTTACGCTTGGTTTGGCGCTTGACTTGGCGCTTGGGTTGGCGCTTGGATTAATGCTTTGTTTGGCGCTTTACTTGACGCTTCGCTTGTCGCTTGGCTTGGCGCTTTGGTTGGCGCTTGGTGTGGTGCTTGGTTTGCCGCTATACTTAACGCATGGCTTGGCGCTTGACTTGGCGCTTGGCTTAGCGCTTGACTTGGCGCTTGTTTTGGCGCTTGGCTTGGCGCTTGACTTGGCGCTTTGCTTGGCGCTTCGCTTGGAGCTTGACTTGGCGCTTGGCTTGGCGCTTGGCTTTGCGCTTGGTTTGGCGCTTGGCTTTGCGCTTCGTTTGGCGCTTGGCTTGGAGCTTGGCTTTACGCTTGGCTTAACGCTTGGCTTGGCGCTTGGCTTTGCGCTTGGTTTGGCGCTTGGCTTGGCGCTTGGCTTAGCGCCTGGCTTGGCGCTTGGGTTTGCGCTTGATTTGGCCCTTTGTTTAACGCCTGGGTTTGCGCTTGGCTTGGCGCCTAGCTTGGGGCTTGGCTTTGCGCTTGGCTAGGCGCTTGACTTATCGCTTAGTTTGGCGCTTGACTTGGCGCTTGGTTTGGCAATTGGCTGGGCGCTTGGTTTGGCGCTTGGCTTGGCACGTGGTTTGGCGCTTGCCTTAGCGCTTGGGTTGGCGCTTGACTTGGCGCTTAGTTTGACGCTTGGCTTGGCGCTTGGTTTAAAACTTGGCTTTGCGCTTGGCTTGGCGTTTGGCCTGGCGCTAGACTTGGCGCTTGGCTTGGTGCTTGGTTTGGCGCTTAGCATGGCGTTAGGCTAGGCGCTTGGATTGGCGCTTGTCTTGTCGCATGGCTTGGCACTTAGCTTGGCGCTTGGTTTGGCGCTTATTTTGACGCTTGGCTTGGCGCTTGGCTTGTCGCATGACTTGGCACTTAGCTTGGCGCTTGGATTGGCGCTTGGTTTTGCGCTTGGCTTGGCGCTTGGCTTTGCGCTTGGTTTGGCACTTGGTTTGGCGCTTGGTTTGGCGCTTGGCTTGGCGCTTGGCTTGGCGCTTGGTTTAAAGTTTGGTTTTGCGCTTGGCTTGGCGTTTGGCCTGGCGCTTGGCTTGGCGTTTACCTTAGCGCTTGTCTTGTCGCATGGCTTGGCACTTAGCTTGGCGCTTGGTTTGGCGCTTATCTTGGATCTTGGCTTGGCGCTTGGTTTGGCGCTTGGCTTAGCGCTTGGCTTGGCGCTTGGCTTGGCGCTTGGCTTTGCGCTTGTCTTTGCGCTTGGCTTGGCGCTTTACTTGACGCTTGGTTTGGCACTTGACTTGGCGCTTTGCTTGGCGCTTCGCTTGGGGCTTGGCTTTGCGCTTGGCTAGGCGCTTGACTTATCGCTTAGTTTGGCGCTTGACTTGGCGCTTGGCTTGGCGCTTGGCTTTGCGCTTGGTTTGGCGCTTGGCTTGGCGCTTGGCTTAGCGCCTGGCTTGGCGCTTGGCTTGGCGCTTGGCTTGGAGCTTGGCTTTACGCTTGGCTTAACGCTTGGCTTGGCGCTTGGCTTTGCGCTTGGTTTGGCGCTTGGCTTGGCGCTTGGCTTAGCGCTTGGCTTGGCGCTTGGTTTAGCGCCTGGCTTGGCGCTTGGGTTTGCGCTTGATTTGGCCCTTTGTTTAACGCCTGGGTTTGCGCTTGGCTTGGCGCCTAGCTTGAGCTTGGCTTTGCGCTTGGCTAGGCGCTTGACTTATCGCTTAGTTTGGAGCTTGATTTGGCGCTTGGTTTGGCAATTGGCTGGGCGCTTGGTTTGGCGCTTGGCTTGGCACGTGGTTTGGCGCTTGCCTTAGCGCTTGGGTTGGCGCTTGACTTGGCGCTTAGTTTGACGCTTGACTTGGCGCTTGGTTTGGCGCTTGGCTGATCGCTTGGCTTGGCGCTTGGCTTGGCACCAATCTTGGCGCTTGGTTTGGCGCTTGGCTTGGCGCTTAGCTTGGCGCTTGCCTTGGCGCTTAATTTTGCGCTTGGTTTGGCGCTTGTCCTAGAGCTCGGCTTGGCGCCTGGCTTGGCGCCTGGCTTGGCGCTTCCCTTGGCGCTTAACCTTGCGCTGGGTTTGGCGCTTGACCTAGAGCTCGGCTTGGCGCCTGGTCTGGCGCCTGGCTTAGCGCTTGGCTTGGCGCTTGGCTTAGCGCTTAGATTTGCGCTTGGTAAAACGCTTGGTTTGACGCTTGGCTTGGCGCTTGGCTTAGCGCTTGGCTTGGCGCTTGGCTTGGTGCTTGGCTAGGTGTTTGATTTGGCGCTTGCTTTGTCGCTTAACTTTTTGCTTGGCTTGTCGCTTGGCATTGCGCTTGGCTTGGGGCGTGTCTTGCGCTTGGCTTGGCGCTTACCTTGGCGCTTGGCTTGGCGCTCGGCTTTGCGTTTGGTGTAGCGCTTGGCTTGGCGCTTAATTTAGCGCTTACCGTGGCGCTTATCTTTAAGCCTTGGCTTTGCGCTTGGCTTGTCGCATAACTTGGCACTTAGCTTGGCGATTGGATTGGCGCTTGGCTTAGCGCTTGGCTTGGCGCTTGGCTTAACGCTTGGCTTGACGCATGGCTTTGCGCTTGTCTTGCGGCTTGACTTTGCGCTTGGTTTGGCACTTGGTTTGGCGCTTGGTTTAGCGCTTGGCTTGGCGCTTAGTTTAAAACTTGGCTTTGCGCTTGGCTTGGCGTTTGGCCTGGCGCTAGACTTGGCGCTTGGCTTGGTGCTTGGTTTGGCGCTTAGCATGGCGTTAGGCTAGGCGCTTGGCTTGGCGCTTGTCTTGTCGCATGGCTTGGCACTTAGCTTGGCGCTTGGTTTGGCGCTTATTTTGACGCTTGGCTTGGCGCTTGGCTTGTCGCATGACTTGGCACTTAGCTTGGCGCTTGGATTGGCGCTTGGTTTTGCGCTTGGCTTGGCGCTTGGCTTAACGCTTGGCTTGACGCGTGCCTTTGCGCTTGTCTTGCCGCTTGACTTTGCGCTTGGTTTGGCACTTGGTTTGGCGCTTGGTTTGGCGCTTGGCTTGGCGCTTGGCTTGGCGCTTGGCTTGGCGCTTGGTTTAAAGTTTGGTTTTGCGCTTGGCTTGGCGTTTGGCCTGGTGCTTGGCTTGGCGTTTGGCTTAGCGCTTGTCTTGTCGCATGGCTTGGCACTTAGCTTGGCGCTTGGTTTGGCGCTTATCTTGGATCTTGGCTTGGCGCTTGGTTTGGCACTTTACTTGGCGCTTGGGTTGGCGCTTTACTTCGCGCTTGGTTTGGCGCTTCACTTGACGCTAGGAGTATCGCTTGGCTTGGCGCTTGGGTTGGCGCTTGGTGTGGCGCTTATCTTGGATCTTGGCTTGGCGCTTGGTTTGGCGCTTGGCTTGGCGCTTGACCTGGCGCTTGGGTTGGCGCTTTACTTGACGCTTGGTTTGGCACTTGACTTGGCGCTTGTATTGGCGTTTAGCTTGGCGCTTAGCCTGATGCTTGGCTTGGAGCTTGGCTTGCTGCCTGGGTTGGCGCTTGGCTTTGCGCTAGGCTTTGCGCTTGGCTTGGCGCTTGGCTTGGCGCTTGACCTGGCGCTTGTGTTGGCGCTTTACTTGACGCTTGGTTTGGCACTTGACTTGGCGCTTGCCTTGGCGTTTAGCTTGGCGCTTAGCCTGATGCTTGGCTTGGAGCTTGGCTTGCTGCCTGGGTTGGCGCTTGGCTTTGCGCTAGGCTTTGCGCTTGGCTTGGCGCTTGACTTGGCGCTTGGCTTTGCGCTTCGTTTAGCGCTTGGCTTGGCGCTTGGCTTTGCGCTTGGCTTAACGCTTGGCTTGGCGCTTGGCTTGGCGCTTGGCTTGGCACGTGGCTTGGCGCTTGACTTGGCGCTTGGGTTGGCGCCTGGCTTGGAGCTTGGGTTAGCATTTGACTTGGCGCTTGGTTTAGCTCTTGGCTGGGCGCTTGGCTTGGCGCTTGGCTTTCAACTTGGTTTGGCGCTTGGCTGGGCGCTTGGCTTGGCGCTTGGCTTTGCGCTTGGTTTAACGCTTGGCTTGGCGCTTGGCTTTGCACTTGGTTTGGCGCTTGGCTGGGCGCTTGGCTTGCTGCTTTTCTTGGCACATAGCTTATCGCTTGACTTGGCGCTTGGGTTGGCGCCTGGCTTCGAGCTTGGGTTGGCATTTGACCTGACGTTTGGTTTGGCGCTTGACGTAGCGCTCGGCTTGGCGCCTGGATTGGCGCTTGGCTTAGCGCTTGGCTTGACGCTTGGCTTTGCGCTTGGTAAAGCGCTTGGTTTGACGCTTTGCTTGGCGCTTGCCTTGGCGCTTGCGTTGGCGCTTGGCTTGGCGCTTGACTTGGCGCTTGGTTTGGCACGTGCCTTGCGCTTGGCCAAGCGCTTTGATTAGCGCTTGGCATAGCGCATGGCTTGGCGCGTGGCTTGGCGCTTGGCTTGGCGCTTGCGTTGGCGCTTGGCTTGGCGCTTGATTTGGCGCTTGGCTTAGCACGTGCCTTGCGCTTGGCTTGGCGCTTGGATTAGCGCTTGGCATAGCGCTTGGCTTGGCGCTTGTCTTGTCGCATGGCTTGGCACTTAACTTGGCGCTTTTTTTGACGCTTATTTTGGCGCTTGGCTTGGCGCTTGGCTTGCCGCATGACCTGGCACTTAGCTTGGCGCTTGGCTTGGCGCATGACTTGGCGCTTGGCTTAGCAAGTGCCTTGCGCTTGGCTTGACGCTTGGATTAGCGCTTGGCATAGCGCTTGGCTTGGCGCCTAGATTGGCGCTTGGCTTAGCGCTTGGCTTGGCGCTTGGCTTTGAGCTTGGTAAAACGCTTGGTTTGACGCTTGGCTTGGCGCTTGGCTTGGCGCTTGCGTTGGCGCTTGGCTTGGCGCTTGGCTTGGCGCTTGGCTTGGCGTTTGGCTTATCGCTTGCCTTGGCGCTTGGTTTTGCGCCCGGTTTGCAGCTCTGCTTGGCGCTTGGCTTGGCGTTTGACTTGGCGCTTGGCTTAGCACGTGCCTTGCGCTTGGCTTGGCGCTTGGATTAGCGCTTGGTATAGCGCTTGGCTTGGCGCCTGGATTGGCGCTTGGCTTAGCGCTTGGCTTGGCGCTTGGCTTTGCGCTTGGTAAAGCGCTTGGTTTGACGCTTGGCTTGGCGCTTGGCTTGGCGCTTGCGTTGGCGCTTGGCTTGGCGCTTGGCTTGGCGCTTGGCTTTATGTTTGGCTTGGCGCTTGGCTTGGCGCTTGGCTTTGCGCTTCGTTTGGCGCTTGGCTTGGAGCTTGGCTTTACGCTTGGCTTAACGCTTGGCTTGGCGCTTGGCTTTGCGCTTAATTTGGCGCTTGGCTTGGCGCTTGGCTTAGCGCCTGGCTTGGCGCTTGGGTTTGCGCTTGATTTGGCCCTTTGTTTAACGCTTGGGTTTGCGCTTGGCTTGGCGCCTAGCTTGGGGCTTGGCTTTGCGCTTGGCTAGGCGCTTGACTTATCGCTTAGTTTGGCGCTTGATTTGTCGCTTGGTTTGGCAATTGGCTGGGCGCTTGGTTTGGCGCTTGGCTTGGCACGTGGTTTGGCGCTTGCCTTAGCGCTTGGGTTGGCGCTTGACTTGGCGCTTAGTTTGACGCTTGACTTGGCGCTTGGGTTGGCGCTTGGCTTGGCGCCTGGCTTGGTGCTTGGTTTTTTCGCTTGGTTTGGCGCTTGGCTTAGCGCTTGGCCTTGCACTTGGCTTGGCGTTTATCTTGGCCCTTGGCTTGGCGTTTGGCTTGGCGCTTGGATTGGCGCTTGCCTTGGCGTTTGGCTTGGCGCTTGGCTTGGCGCTTGGCTTGGCGCTTGGTTTGGAACTTGGCTTGTTGCCTGAGATGGCGCTTGGCTTTGCGCTTGGTTTGGCGCTTGTCTTGGCGCTTGCCTTGGCGTTTAGCTTGGCGCTTAGCCTGATGCTTGGCTTGGAGCTTGGCTTGCTGCCTGGGTTGGCGCTTGGCTTTGCGCTAGGTTTTGCGCTTGGCTTGGCGCTTGACTTGGCGCTTGGCTTTGCGCTTCGTTTAGCGCTTGGCTTGGCGCTTGGCTTTGCGCTTGGTTTAACGCTTGGCTTGGCGCTTGGCTTGGCGCTTGGCTTGGCACGTAGCTTGGCGCTTGACTTGGCGCTTGGGTTGGCGCCTGGCTTGGAGCTTGGGTTGGCATTTGGCTTGGCGCTTGGTTTAGCGCTTGGCTGGGCGCTTGGCTTGGCGCTTGGCTTTCAACTTGGTTTGGCGCTTGGCTGGGCGCTTGGCTTGGCGCTTGGCTTTGCGCTTGGTTTAACGCTTGGCTTGGCGCTTGGCTTTGCACTTGGTTTGGCGCTTGGCTTTCAACTTGGTTTGGCGCTTGGCTGGGCGCTTGGCTTGGCGCTTGGCTTTGCGCTTGGTTTAACGCTTGGCTTGGCGCTTGGCTTTGCGCTTGGTTTAACGCTTGGCTTGGCGCTTGGCTTTGCGCTTGGTTTAACGCTTGGCTTGGCGCTTGGCTTGGTGCTTGGCTTGGCACATAGCTTATCGCTTGACTTGGCGCTTGGTTTGGCGCTTGGCTTCGAGCTTGGGTTGGCATTTGACTTGACGTTTGGTTTGGCGCTTGACGTAGCGCTCGGCTTGGTGCCTGGATTGGCGCTTGGCTTAGCGCTTGGCTTGACGCTTGGCTTTGCGCTTGGTAAAGCGCTTGGTTTGACGCTTGGCTTGGCGCTTGGCTTGACGTTTGCGTTGGCGCTTGGCTTGGCGCTTGACTTGGCGCTTGGCTTGGCACGTGCCTTGCGCTTGGCCAGGCGCTTGGATTAGCGCTTGGCATAGCGCATGGCTTGGCGCGTGGCTTGGCGCTTGGTTTGGCGCTTGCGTTGGCGCTTGGCTTGGCGCTTGATTTGGCGCTTGGCTTGGCACGTGCCTTGCGCTTGGCCAGGCGCTTGAATTAGCGCTTGGGATAGCGCTTGGCTTGGCGCGTGGCTTGGCGCTTGGCTTGGCGCTTGCGTTGGCGCTTGGCTTGGCGCTTGACTTGGCGCTTGGTTTAGCACGTGCCTTGCGCTTGCCTTGGCGCTTATCTTTGCGCTCGGTTTACAGCTTGGCTTGGCGCTTGGCTTAGCACTTGGCTTGTCGCATGGCTTGGCACTTAGCTTAGCGCTTGATTTGGCGCTTGGCTTAGCGATTGGCTTGGCGCTTGGCTTAATAATAATAATAATAATAAATCGTCTTTTATTAGCTCCATTGTATTACAAAAATGTATAACCTAGTGAAGATACACAAAAAATAAACATAGCACAAAGGAGCTATCCCAAGGCGGAGTTCAGCATTTTACCTTTCGGTTAGCTGTTCTACCACTCAACCCTTGCCAATAAATAAATGAAATTTAATATTATTTAGCTATATATACATATAAACATATCGGGGCCCAATTATAATAAATAAAATAAACTTACATTACTAATACCAGTCTGGTAATATTTCAGTCATTGTTTAATAAAAAAGTATAAAATTTGAATTTGAATTGATTCAAGGGTAAGCTTTTGAATGCGCTGTTAATACTGTTGTAAATTTTAGTTATTTGGTAAGAGAAACACTGTTTAAAAAATTCCGTTCTATGTAACGGTGGAGTTAGCTTACCCTTGAATCTAACATTTAGATTGTGAACATCCGTGCGAAATGTAATCTTATTATATAAGTAAGGTGGTGATCGAAAGATGAGAATTTTGTGATAAAGGCAAGCAGCATGTAGCAATCTCCTGTTATCCATATTTAACCATTTTAATTCCTGAAGTTTATAAGAAATATGTTGGTACTTGCGAATTCCAAAAATAAGTCTCATACAGGAGTTTTGCATTTTTTGAATTTTTTGTGCATTGGCTTTGTCAATAAACGGTCCATATATAGTATCGCAGTAATTAAAGTGAGATAGCACCAAGGAGTTACATAAAATCTTTTTTGTGTTTACATTAAGAACCTGTCTGCTGGAGTAAATTGTTTTGAGTGAATTGTAAGCCCTTTGTGTACATTTGTTTACATGGAGATTAAATTTTAAATCCTCATCTATTACAAGCCCAAGGTTTTTAACTGATTTACTGAGTTGTATAGGTGTGGAGTCAATAATAATTGAATAGAAATTATCAATAAATTCTTCTTTTAGTTTTTTTGGGCCAAAAAGTACTACTTCTGTTTTGTGGGGATTTATGGTGAGGCCGTGTTTGTTGGAGTAGTCAATTAGGCTTCGCAAGTCTTCATTAAAATTTTCCATTGCTGGTATAAAATTTTGTTTAGAAAATGAAGCGTACAATTGAGTGTCGTCCGCGTAGAAATGATGTTTGGAGTACTTAATTACACTGTTTAGATTAAAAGTATAAATACAATAGAGCAGGGGCCCCAAGATTGACCCCTGCGGAACTCCAGATTGTAAATCTAAGAGATTCGATAACCTGCCATCAATTTTTACAGCTTGTTTTCTGTTTTCTAAGTAACTTTGAAAAAAGTTACAAGACACTTCATCAAGACCAACATGGTATAAAATAGATAAGAGCAGAGTATGGTTAATGGTATCGAATGCCTTAGAGTAATCAATGAGCGCCAATAGTGTCAATTTATTATCATCAGTTGCTTTTACTATGTCGTCAACAATGCAAGTTAAAGCCGTTTCGCAACTGTGACCTTTTTTGAATCCTGACTGAGTTTGTGGAATAATATTATTTAGAAGTAAAAAATTTCGTAACTGTTTGTCAACTATTTTTTCAATAATTTTTGAAATTGCTGGTAGAATACTAACTGGACGTAAAGACTTGTACTCTGCTGGATTTGACACTTTTGGAATCGGTTTTATAATCGATTTTTTCCAAAGAGATGGGTATTTACCTTCAATTAGGCAACTGTTAATAATATTAGTTATGTGGGGCAGTATTACAGGACATGCTAGTTTCAGGATATCAATACTTATTAAGTCGGAGCCTTCTGCCTTTGACGTGAGAGATTTGATAATACTTAGTATTTCCCGTTGATCCACTAAGGTAAATGAGAAAAATGAATTAGTGAGCCTCTTAGAGTTATTATAAAACGAAATCATTTCGTCCACGTTTTTCACTAAGGCAAGATTACTGTTAATGAAATAGTTATTAATTTCATTTACGTTTTTTAATTGATCAGGTAAATCTACATATTTGTTATTACCAAAAATATTTGAAGCTTTTAACATTCGCCACATATTGCTTGAGGAGCTTTTAATTTTGTATTCTAAATACGCTTTTTTTTCATTTCTAATGGCTGTTGTTACTATATTGCGTAGCCGTTGATAATATGCTCTGTCCTCGTCCAGTTTAGTATTTTTGTACCTAGTATAGGCCTGATCCCGTGAAGATTGCATTAATTTAATGGTTTCAGTTAGCCAAGGTGCTGGCGGTTTAGTTATACGTCTAGTAATATACGGGGCATGTAAATTGATAAGGTCGACAATAGTATGTGTAAAGAATTCCACCTTTTCATCAATATCACGAGTATAGAAAATTTCATCCAACTGGGTGGAGTTTAGATCCGTTGTAAATTGATCAATATTAATATTTTTGTAATCTCGATATGTTAAAAACTTTTGAGTGGTTGGTTTATTTATTTTAAAGATGCATGATAATTTTTCATGATCCGATACACCATCTACGCTTTCGACCCTCACTTCGCTTATAATATCCATCTTGTTAACAAAAATAACATCAAGTAAAGTTTTAGTAAGTTTGGTGATTCTAGTTGGTTCGTCAATAATTTGTTGCAAATTAAGGCCCATTGTCATGTCCAACAAATCACTACAGTATTTGTTAGTTAAATCTAGCAAGTCAAAATTTAAATCTCCACAAAAAACAATAGTTTCATAACAAGGTAACAACATTGATAATGTTGTTTCTAATTCATCAATAAACATCTTTTTATCACATATTTCTGACCTATAGCCAACACCAAATGCAGTACAAGTTTTATTTAATTGTAGGGAAATCCAACATTGCTCTATGCTGCTTGCCGTATCAATAAACCTAAAATTATAAATATTTTTTATATAAAACGCAACACCTCCCCCACATCTTCCATTGCGATCGCGTCTAATTATTGAGTATCCTGGAATGCTTACAGAAACATCACTGATATTGAGTGTGAGCCATGTTTCACTAATTGCAAGAATATCAGGATCTTCCTCGGCTACAATTTCTTTTATTCTCATTAGGTGAGCAGGTAGCGATCTCGCATTCAGATGCAATAATTTAATAAGTGTAATACTTGACATATTTTACTTAAATATGTAATTGATAAATAATTATCGATATGATAACACTAACATGACTGAATATTACAGACTGGTGCATGCAACAAAAAGTAGAGGTTTTATAGAATAGCAAATAAAAGGCTTTCAACTTTATCACAACAGGTGTGTGCAGACACGCACACAACCCAAAATAATACAAATTTTACGAATAAACTAAAATGCTAGCTTTGCCAGGTATTAGAAAAATGTTTCGAGGTGATTCCACTGCCGCTGTGAAAAAACTAAAGACTTATACAAGTTCGTTGAGGTCGGAAAGCGATTTAACTTTATGAATATTATCATCTTGTTTGATAAATATTATTCCGTAAAATGTCCACACATTTTTTATGCCAAATTTTTCCCGAGCGATTTTTAACAAATTTAGACGCTTTTTGGTTAGGTCCTCACTGATCACAATTTTTGAACCTTTCAGCATCTTCTTACTCTTGAATATAATGTTGCGATCTGATTTGCGAATAAATTTGCAAATTATTGGCCGGGGTAGGCTAGGCTTACCCGGTAGTCGATGCGCAATGTCTAAAGCACCTGGCTGCAATACCACTTTGAACTTGTCGCTAAACAACTTACATAGTTTGTCTTCCAGTATCTCGTCCTTACTTTCTGGAACTCCATAAATTCGAATTGAGTTGCACCTCCCATATTGTTCCAGATCATCCCGCTTCTGTTCGCAGTCACTAAGCTTTTCTTCTAATGAAGACACCTTATTTTCCAACTCTTGGATTTTCGCCTCCATGACTTTGCCCAGGTTTTCGGAAATTTTATTAGCAAGTTGATCGATAAAACTTTTATTTCCAATCACAGCCTCAATTAATTTAGTTACCGACTCTTCGCGGTTAGCAGCCGTTCGCGTATCACGACCAGTCATCTTGATTCAACACTTTAACCACCACGAACTATAATTTACTTTGAATAGATACCAGCGGCAAGGCAACACGTCTACTCGACTACACGGCCCATGTAGTATCTTAACGCTTGGCTTGACGCATGGCTTGGCGCTTGGCTTGGCGCTCGGTTTTGCGTTTGGTGTAGCGCTTGGCTTGGCGCTTGGCTTGGCGCTTGGATTGGCGCTTGGCTTAGCGCTTGCCTTGGCGCTTGCCTTGGCGCTTGGCTTGGCACTTAGCTTGGCGCTTGGTTTAGCGCTTGGCTTGGCGCTTGGCTTGGCGCTTGGTTTGGCGCTTGGCTTGGCGCTTGGCTTTGCGCCTGGCTTGTCGCGTGGCTTGGCACTTAGCTTGGCGCTTGGTTTGGCGCTTGGTTTAGCGCTTGGCTTGGCGCTTGGCTTGGCGCTTGGCTAGGTGCTTGGTTTAACGCTTGCTTTGGCGCTTAACGTCGGGCTTGGCTTGTCGCTTGGCTTTGCGCTTGGCTTGGGGCGTGGTTTGCGCTTGGCTTGGCGCTTGCCTTGGCGCTTGGCTTGGCGCTCGGCTTTGCGTTTGGTGTAGCGCTTGGCTTAGCGCTTGCCTTGGCGCTTATCTTTGCACTCAGTTTACAGCTTGGCTTGGCGCTTGGTTTGGCGCTTGGCTTGGCGCTTGGCTTAGCGCTTGCCTTGGCGCTTGGCTTGTTGCATGGCTTACCACTTAGCTTGGCGCTTGATTTGGCGCTTGGCTTAGCGATTGTCTTGGCGCTTGGCTTAACGCTTGGTTTGGCAATTGGTTTGGCGCTTAGTTTGGCGCTTAGCTTGGCGCTTTGCTTGGCGCTTGGTTTAAAGCTTGGCTTTGCGCTTGGCTTGGCGTTTGGCCTGGCGCTTGGCTTGGCGCTTGGCTTGGTGCTTGGTTTGGCGGTTAGCATGGCGTTAGGCTAGGCGCTTGGCTTGGCGCTTGGCTTTGCGCCTGGCTTGTCGCATGGCTTGGCACTTAGCTTGTCGCTTGGTTTGGCGCTTGGCTTAGCGCTTGGCTTGGCGCTTAACTTGGCGCTTGGCTTGGCGCTTGGCTTGGCGCTTGGCTTCGCGCTTCGCTTGGCGCTTGGCTTGGCGATTGGCTTTGCGCCTGGTTTGGCGCTTGGCTCGGCGCTTGGTTTGGCGCTTGGATTGGCGCTTTACTTTACGCTTGGTTTGGCGCTTGACTTGGCGTTTGGGTTGGCGCTTGGATTAATGCTTTGTTTGGCGCTTTACTTGACGCTTCGCTTGTCGCTTGGCTTGGCGCTTTGGTTGGCGCTTGGTGTGGTGCTTGGTTTGGCGTTATACTTAACGTATGGCTTGGCGCTTGACTTGGCGCTTGGCTTGGCGCTTGACTTGGCGCTTGTTTTGGCGCTTGGCTTGGCGCTTGACTTGGCGCTTTGCTTGGCGCTTCGCTTGGGGCTTGGCTTTGCGCTTGGCTAGGCGCTTGATTTATCGCTTAGTTTGGCGCTTGACTTGGCGCTTGGCTTGGCGCTTGGCTTTGCGCTTGGTTTGGCGCTTGGCTTTGCGCTTCGTTTGGCGCTTGGCTTGGAGCTTGGCTTTACGCTTGGCTTAACGCTTGGCTTGGCGCTTGGCTTTGCGCTTGGTTTGGCGCTTGGCTTGGCGCTTGGCTTAGCGCCTGGCTTGGCGCTTGGGTTTGCGCTTGATTTGGCCCTTTGTTTAACGCCTGGGTTTGCGCTTGGCTTGGCGCCTAGCTTGGGGCTTGGCTTTGCGCTTGGCTAGGCGCTTGACTTATCGCTTAGTTTGGCGCTTGACTTGGCGCTTGGTTTGGCAATTGGCTGGGCGCTTGGTTTGGCGCTTGGATTGGCACGTGGTTTGGCGCTTGCCTTAGCGCTTGGGTTGGCGCTTAACTTGGCGCTTAGTTTGACGCTTGGCTTGGCGCTTGGTTTAAAACTTGGCTTTGCGCTTGGCTTGGCGTTTGGCCTGGCGCTAGACTTGGCGCTTGGCTTGGTGCTTGGTTTGGCGCTTAGCATGGCGTTAGGCTAGGCGCTTGGATTGGCGCTTGTCTTGTCGCATGGCTTGGCACTTAGCTTGGCGCTTGGTTTGGCGCTTATTTTGACGCTTGGCTTGGCGCTTGGCTTGTCGCATGACTTGGCACTTAGCTTGGCGCTTGGATTGGCGCTTGGTTTTGCGCTTGGCTTGGCGCTTGGCTTAACGCTTGGCTTGACGCGTTCCTTTGCGCTTGTCTTGCCGCTTGACTTTGCGCTTGGTTTGGCACTTGGTTTGGCGCTTGGTTTGGCGCTTGGCTTGGCGCTTGGCTTGGCGCTTGGTTTAAAGTTTGGTTTTGCGCTTGGATTGGCGTTTGGCCTGGCGCTTGGCTTGGCGTTTGGCTTAGCGCTTGTCTTGTCGCATGGCTTGGCACTTAGCTTGGCGCTTGGTTTGGCGCTTATCTTGGATCTTGGCTTGGCGCTTGGTTTGGCGCTTGGCTTAGCGCTTGGCTTGGCGCTTGGCTTTGCGCTTGTCTTTGCGCTTGGCTTGGCGCTTTACTTGACGCTTGGTTTGGCACTTGACTTGGCGCTTTGCTTGGCGCTTGGCTTGGCGCTTGGCTTGGCGCTTGGCTTTGCGCTTGTCTTTGCGCTTGGCTTGGCGCTTTACTTGACGCTTGGTTTGGCACTTGACTTGGCGCTTTGCTTGGCGCTTCGCTTGGGGCTTGGCTTTGCGCTTGGCTAGGCGCTTGACTTATCGCTTAGTTTGGCGCTTGACTTGGCGCTTGGCTTGGCGCTTGGCTTTGCGCTTGGTTTGGCGCTTGGCTTGGCGCTTGGCTTAGCGCCTGGCTTGGCGCTTGGGTTTGCGCTTGATTTGGCCCTTTGTTTAACGCCTGGGTTTGCGCTTGGCTTGGCGCCTAGCTTGGGCTTGGCTTTGCGCTTGGCTAGGCGCTTGACTTATCGCTTAGTTTGGAGCTTGATTTGGCGCTTGGTTTGGCAATTGGCTGGGCGCTTGGTTTGGCGCTTGGCTTGGCACGTGGTTTGGCGCTTGCCTTAGCGCTTGGGTTGGCGCTTGACTTGGCGCTTAGTTTGACGCTTGACTTGGCGCTTGGTTTGGCGCTTGGCTGATCGCTTGGCTTGGCGCTTGGCTTGGCACCAATCTTGGCGCTTGGTTTGGCGCTTGGCTTGGCGCTTAGCTTGGCGCTTGCCTTGGCGCTTAACTTTGCGCTTGGTTTGGCGCTTGTCCTAGAGCTCGGCTTGGCGCCTGGCTTGGCGCCTGGCTTAGCGCTTGGCTTGGCGCTTGGCTTAGCGCTTGGCTTGGCGCTTGGCTTGGTGCTTGGCTAGGTGTTTGATTTGGCGCTTGCTTTGTCGCTTAACTTTTTGCTTGGCTTGTCGCTTGGCATTGCGCTTGGCTTGGGCCGTGTCTTGCGCTTGGCTTGGCGCTTACCTTGGCGCTTGGCTTGGCGCTCGGCTTTGCGTTTGGTGTAGCGCTTGGCTTGGCGCTTAATTTAGCGCTTACCGTGGCGCTTATCTTTAAGCTCGGTTTACAGCTTGGCTTTGCGCTTGGCTTGTCGCATAACTTGGCACTTAGCTTGGCGATTGGATTGGCGCTTGGCTTAGCGCTTGGCTTGGCGCTTGGCTTAACGCTTGGCTTGACGCATGGCTTTGCGCTTGTCTTGCGGCTTGACTTTGCGCTTGGTTTGGCACTTGGTTTGGCGCTTGGTTTAGCGCTTGGCTTGGCGCTTAGTTTAAAACTTGGCTTTGCGCTTGGCTTGGCGTTTGGCCTGGCGCTAGACTTGGCGCTTGGCTTGGTGCTTGGTTTGGCGCTTAGCATGGCGTTAGGCTAGGCGCTTGGCTTGGCGCTTGTCTTGTCGCATGGCTTGGCACTTAGCTTGGCGCTTGGTTTGGCGCTTATTTTGACGCTTGGCCTGGCGCTAGACTTGTCGCATGGCTTGGCACTTAGCTTGGCGCTTGGTTTGGCGCTTATTTTGACGCTTGGTTTTGCGCTTGGCTTGGCGCTTGGCTTAACGCTTGGCTTGACGCGTGCCTTTGCGCTTGTCTTGCCGCTTGACTTTGCGCTTGGTTTGACACTTGGTTTGGCGCTTGGTTTGGCGCTTGGCTTGGCGCTTGGCTTGGCGCTTGGCTTGGCGCTTGGTTTAAAGTTTGGTTTTGCGCTTGGCTTGGCGTTTGGCCTGGCGCTTGGCTTGGCGTTTGGCTTAGCGCTTGTCTTGTCGCATGGCTTGGCACTTAGCTTGGCGCTTGGTTTGGCGCTTATCTTGGATCTTGGCTTGGCGCTTGGTTTGGCACTTTACTTGGCGCTTGGGTTGGCGCTTTACTTCGCGCTTGGTTTGGCGCTTCACTTGACGCTAGGAGTATCGCTTGGCTTGGCGCTTGGGTTGGCGCTTGGTGTGGCGCTTATCTTGGATCTTGGCTTGGCGCTTGGTTTGGCGCTTGGCTTGGCGCTTGACCTGGCGCTTGGGTTGGCGCTTTACTTGACGCTTGGTTTGGCACTTGACTTGGCGCTTGCCTTGGCGTTTAGCTTGGCGCTTAGCCTGATGCTTGGCTTGGAGCTTGGCTTGCTGCCTGGGTTGGCGCTTGGCTTTGCGCTAGGCTTTGCGCTTGGCTTGGCGCTTGACTTGGCGCTTGGCTTTGCGCTTCGTTTAGCGCTTGGCTTGGCGCTTGGCTTTGCGCTTGGCTTAACGCTTGGCTTGGCGCTTGGCTTGGCGCTTGGCTTGGCACGTGGCTTGGCGCTTGACTTGGCGCTTGGGTTGGCGCCTGGCTTGGAGCTTGGGTTAGCATTTGACTTGGCGCTTGGTTTAGCGCTTGGCTGGGCGCTTGGCTTGGCGCTTGGCTTTCAACTTGGTTTGGCGCTTGGCTGGGCGCTTGGCTTGGCGCTTGGCTTTGCGCTTGGTTTAACGCTTGGCTTGGCGCTTGGCTTTGCACTTGGTTTGGCGCTTGGCTGGGCGCTTGGCTTGCTGCTTGGCTTGGCACATAGCTTATCGCTTGACTTGGCGCTTGGGTTGGCGTCTGGCTTCGAGCTTGGGTTGGCATTTGACCTTGGTAAAGCGCTTGGTTTGACGCTTTGCTTGGCGCTTGCCTTGGCGCTTGCGTTGGCGCTTGGCTTGGCGCTTGACTTGGCGCTTGGCTTGGCACGTGCCTTGCGCTTGGCCAAGCGCTTTGATTAGCGCTTGGCATAGCGCATGGCTTGGCGCGTGGCTTGGCGCTTGGCTTGGCGCTTGCGTTGGCGCTTGGCTTGGCGCTTGATTTGGCGCTTGGCTTAGCACGTGCCTTGCGCTTGGCTTGGCGCTTGGATTAGCGCTTGGCATAGCGCTTGGCTTGGCGCTTGTCTTGCCGCATGGCTTGGCACTTAACTTGGCGCTTGGTTTGACGCTTATTTTGGCGCTTGGCTTGGCGCTTGGCTTGCCGCATGACCTGGCACTTAGCTTGGCGCTTGGCTTGGCGCATGACTTGGCGCTTGGCTTAGCAAGTGCCTTGCGCTTGGCTTGGCGCTTGGATTAGCGCTTGGCATAGCGCTTGGCTTGGCGCCTGGATTGGCGCTTGGCTTAGCGCTTGGCTTGGCGATTGGCTTTGAGCTTGGTAAAGCGCTTGGTTTGACGCTTGGCTTGGCGCTTGGCTTGGCACTTGCGTTGGCGCTTGGCTTGGCGCTTGGCTTGGCGCTTGGCTTGGCGTTTGGCTTATCGCTTGCCTTGGCGTTTGGTTTTGCGCCCGGTTTGCAGCTCTGCTTGGCGCTTGGCTTGGCGCTTGACTTGGCGCTTGGCTTAGCACGTGCCTTGCGCTTGGCTTGGCGCTTGGATTAGCGCTTGGTATAGCGCTTGGCTTGGCGCCTGGATTGGCGCTTGGCTTAGCGCTTGGCTTGGCGCTTGGCTTTGCGCTTGGTAAAGCGCTTGGTTTGACGCTTGGCTTGGCGCTTGGCTTGGCGCTTGCGTTGGCGCTTGGCTTGACGCTTGGCTTGGCGCTTGGCTTGCCGCATGACCTGGCACTTAGCTTGGCGCTTGGCTTGGCGCATGACTTGGCGCTTGGCTTAGCAAGTGCCTTGCGCTTGGCTTGGCGCTTGGATTAGCGCTTGGCATAGCGCTTGGCTTGGCGCCTGGATTGGCGCTTGGCTTAGCGCTTGGCTTGGCGATTGGCTTTGAGCTTGGTAAAGCGCTTGGTTTGACGCTTGGCTTGGCGCTTGGCTTGGCGCTTGCGTTGGCGCTTGGCTTGGCGCTTGGCTTGGCGCTTGGCTTGGCGTTTGGCTTATCGCTTGCCTTGGCGTTTGGTTTTGCGCCCGGTTTGCAGCTCTGCTTGGCGCTTGGCTTGGCGCTTGACTTGGCGCTTGGCTTAGCACGTGCCTTGCGCTTGGCTTGGCGCTTGGATTAGCGCTTGGTATAGCGCTTGGCTTGGCGCCTGGATTGGCGCTTGGCTTAGCGCTTGGCTTGGCGCTTGGCTTTGCGCTTGGTAAAGCGCTTGGTTTGACGCTTGGCTTGGCGCTTGGCTTGGCGCTTGCGTTGGCGCTTGGCTTGACGCTTGGCTTGGCGCTTGGCTTTATGTTTGGCTTGGCGCTTGGCTTGGCGCTTGGCTTTGCGCTTCGTTTGGCGCTTGGCTTGGAGCTTGGCTTTACGCTTGGCTTAACGCTTGGCTTGGCGCTTGGCTTTGCGCTTAATTTGGCGCTTGGCTTGGCGCTTGGCTTAGCGCCTGGCTTGGCGCTTGGGTTTGCGCTTGATTTGGCCCTTTGTTTAACGCTTGGGTTTGCGCTTGGCTTGGCGCCTACCTTGGGGCTTGGCTTTGCGCTTGGCTAGGCGCTTGACTTATCGCTTAGTTTGGCGCTTAATTTGGCGCTTGGTTTGGCAATTGGCTGGGCGCTTGGTTTGGCGCTTGGCTTGGCACGTGGTTTGGCGCTTGTTTTAGCGCTTGGGTTAGCGCTTGACTTGGCGCTTAGTTTGACGCTTGACTTGGCGCTTGGGTTGGCGCTTGGCTTGGCGCCTGGCTTGGTGCTTGGTTTTTTCGCTTGGTTTGGCGCTTGGCTTGGCGCTTGGCCTTGCACTTGGCTTGGCGTTTATCTTGGCACTTGGCTTGGCGTTTGGCTTGGCGCTTGGATTGGCGCTTGCCTTGGCGTTTGGCTTGGCGCTTGGCTTGGCGCTTGGTTTGGAACTTGGCTTGTTGCCTGAGATGGCGCTTAGCCTGATGCTTGGCTTGGAGCTTGGATTGCTGCCTGGGTTGGCGCTTGGCTTTGCGCTAGGCTTTGCGCTTAGCTTGGTGCTTGACTTGGCGCTTGGCTTTGCGCTTCGTTTAACGCTTGGCTTGGCGCTTGGCTTTGCGCTTGGCTTAACGCTTGGCTTGGCGCTTGGCTTGGCGCTTGGCTTAGCACGTAGCTTGGCGCTTGACTTGGCGCTTGGTTGGCGCCTGGCTTGGAGCTTGGGTTGGCATTTGACTTGGCGCTTGGTTTAGCGCTTGGCTGGGCGCTTGGCTTGGCGCTTGGCTTTCAACTTGGTTTGGCGCTTGGCTGGGCGCTTGGCTTGGCGCTTGGCTTTGCGCTTGGTTTAACGCTTGGCTTGGCGCTTGGCTTTGCACTTGGTTTGGCGCTTGGCTGGGCGCTTGGCTTGGTGCTTGGCTTGGCACATAGCTTATCGCTTGACTTGGCGCTTGGTTTGGCGCTTGGCTTCGAGCTTGGGTTGGCATTTGACTTGACGTTTGGTTTGGCGCTTGACGTAGCGCTCGGCTTGGTGCCTGGATTGGCGCTTGGCTTAGCGCTTGGCTTGACGCTTGGCTTTGCGCTTGGTAAAGCGCTTGGTTTGACGCTTGGCTTGGCGCTTGGCTTGACGTTTGCGTTGGCGCTTGGCTTGGCGCTTGACTTGGCGCGTGGCTTGGCACGTGCCTTGCGCTTGGCCAGGCGCTTGGATTAGCGCTTGGCATAGCGCATGGCTTGGCGCGTGGCTTGGCGCTTAGCTTGGCGCTTGCGTTGGCGCTTGGCTTGGCGCTTGATTTGGCGCTTGGCTTGGCACGTGCCTTGCGCTTGGCCAGGCGCTTGGATTAGCGCTTGGGATAGCGCTTGGCTTGGCGCGTGGCTTGGCGCTTGGCTTGGCGCTTGCGTTGGCGCTTGGCTTGGCGCTTGACTTGGCGCTTGGTTTAGCACGTGCCTTGCGCTTGCCTTGGCGCTTATCTTAGCGCTTGATTTGGCGCTTGGCTTAGCGATTGGCTTGTCGCATGGCTTGGCACTTAGCTTAGCGCTTGATTTGGCGCTTGGCTTAGCGATTGGCTTGGCGCTTGGCTTAACTCTTGGCTTGACGCATGGCTTGGCGCTTGGCTTGGCGCTCGGTTTTGCGTTTGGTGTAGCGCTTGGCTTGGCGCTTGGCTTGGCGCTTGGATTGGCGCTTGGCTTAGCGCTTGCCTTGGCGCTTGCCTTGGCGCTTGGCTTGGCACTTAGCTTGGCGCTTGGTTTAGCGCTTGCCTTGGCGCTTGGCTTGGCGCTTGGTTTGGCGCTTGGCTTGGCGCTTGGCTTTGCGCCTGGCTTGTCGCGTGGCTTGGCACTTAGCTTGGCGCTTGGTTTGGCGCTTGGTTTAGCGCTTGGCTTGGCGCTTGGCTTGGCGCTTGGCTAGGTGCTTGGTTTAACGCTTGCTTTGGCGCTTAACGTCGGGCTTGGCTTGTCGCTTGGCTTTGCGCTTGGCTTGGGGCGTGGTTTGCGCTTGGCTTGGCGCTTGCATTGGCGCTTGGCTTGGCGCTCGGCTTTGCGTTTGGTGTAGCGCTTGGCTTGGCGCTTGGCTTGGCGCTTTGATTGGCGCTTGGCTTAGCGCTTGCCTTGGCGCTTATCTTTGCACTCAGTTTACAGCTTGGCTTGGCGCTTGGTTTGGCGCTTGGCTTGGCGCTTGGCTTAGCGCTTGCCTTGGCGCTTGGCTTGTTGCATGGCTTACCACTTAGCTTGGCGCTTGATTTGGCGCTTGGCTTAGCGATTGTCTTGGCGCTTGGCTTAACGCTTGGCTTGACGCATGGCTTGGCGCTTGTCTTGCAGCTTGACTTTGCGCTTGATTTGGCAATTGGTTTGGCGCTTAGTTTGGCGCTTGGCTTGGCGCTTGGTTTGGCGCTTGGTTTAGCGCTTGGCTTGGCGCTTGGCTTGGCGCTTGGCTAGGTGCTTGGTTTAACGCTTGCTTTGGCGCTTAACGTCGGGCTTGGCTTGTCGCTTGGCTTTGCGCTTGGCTTGGGGCGTGGTTTGCGCTTGGCTTGGCGCTTGCATTGGCGCTTGGCTTGGCGCTCGGCTTTGCGTTTGGTGTAGCGCTTGGCTTGGCGCTTGGCTTGGCGCTTTGATTGGCGCTTGGCTTAGCGCTTGCCTTGGCGCTTATCTTTGCACTCAGTTTACAGCTTGGCTTGGCGCTTGGTTTGGCGCTTGGCTTGGCGCTTGGCTTAGCGCTTGCCTTGGCGCTTTGCTTGTTGCATGGCTTACCACTTAGCTTGGCGCTTGATTTGGCGCTTGGCTTAGCGATTGTCTTGGCGCTTGGCTTAACGCTTGGCTTGACGCATGGCTTGGCGCTTGTCTTGCAGCTTGACTTTGCGCTTGATTTGGCGTTTGGCCTGGCGCTTGGCTTGGCGCTTGGCTTGGTGCTTGGTTTGGCGGTTAGCATGGCGTTAGGCTAGGCGCTTGGCTTGGCGCTTGGCTTTGCGCCTGGCTTGTCGCATGGCTTGGCACTTAGCTTGTCGCTTGGTTTGGCGCTTGGCTTAGCGCTTGGCTTGGCGCTTAACTTGGCGCTTGGCTTGGCGCTTGGCTTGGCGCTTGGCTTCGCGCTTCGCTTGGCGCTTGGCTTGGCGATTGGCTTTGCGCCTGGTTTGGCGCTTGGCTCGGCGCTTGGTTTGGCGCTTGGATTGGCGCTTTACTTTACGCTTGGTTTGGCGCTTGACTTGGCGCTTGGGTTGGCGCTTGGATTAATGCTTTGTTTGGCGCTTTACTTGACGCTTCGCTTGTCGCTTGGCTTGGCGCTTTGGTTGGCGCTTGGTGTGGTGCTTGGTTTGGCGCTATACTTAACGCATGGCTTGGCGCTTGACTTGGCGCTTGGCTTGGCGCTTGACTTGGCGCTTGTTTTGGCGCTTGGCTTGGCGCTTGACTTGGCGCTTTGCTTGGCGCTTCGCTTGGGGCTTGGCATTGCGCTTGGCTAGGCGCTTGACTTATCGCTTAGTTTGGCGCTTGACTTGGCGCTTGGCTTGGCGCTTGGCTTTGCGCTTGGTTTGGCGCTTGGCTTTGCGCTTCGTTTGGCGCTTGGCTTGGAGCTTGGCTTTACGCTTGGCTTAACGCTTGGCTTGGCGCTTGGCTTTGCGCTTGGTTTGGCGCTTGGCTTGGCGCTTGGCTTAGCGCCTGGCTTGGCGCTTGGGTTTGCGCTTGATTTGGCCCTTTGTTTAACGCCTGGGTTTGCGCTTGGCTTGGCGCCTAGCTTGGGGCTTGGCTTTGCGCTTGGCTAGGCGCTTGACTTATCGCTTAGTTTGGCGCTTGACATGGCGCTTGGTTTGGCAATTGGCTGGGCGCTTGGTTTGGCGCTTGGCTTGGCACGTGGTTTGGCGCTTGCCTTAGCGCTTGGGTTGGCGCTTGACTTGGCGCTTAGTTTGACGCTTGGCTTGGCGCTTGGTTTAAAACTTGGCTTTGCGCTTGGCTTGGCGTTTGGCCTGGCGCTAGACTTGGCGCTTGGCTTGGTGCTTGGTTTGGCGCTTAGCAAGGCGTTAGGCTAGGCGCTTGGATTGGCGCTTGTCTTGTCGCATGGCTTGGCACTTAGCTTGGCGCTTGGTTTGGCGCTTATTTTGACACTTGGCTTGGCGCTTGGCTTGTCGCATGACTTGGCACTTAGCTTGGCGCTTGGATTGGCGCTTGTTTTTGCGCTTGGCTTGGCGCTTGGCTTAACGCTTGGCTTGACGCGTTCCTTTGCGCTTGTCTTGCCGCTTGACTTTGCGCTTGGTTTGGCACTTGGTTTGGCGCTTGGTTTGGCGCTTGGCTTGGCGCTTGGCTTGGCGCTTGGTTTAAAGTTTGGTTTTGCGCTTGGCCTGGCGTTTGGACTGGCGCTTGGCTTGGCGTTTGGCTTAGCGCTTGTCTTGTCGCATGGCTTGGCACTTAGCTTGGCGCTTGGTTTGGCGCTTATCTTGGATCTTGGCTTGGCGCTTGGTTTGGCGCTTGGCTTAGCGCTTGGCTTGGCGCTTGGCTTGGCGCTTGGCTTTGCGCTTGTCTTTGCGCTTGGCTTGGCGCTTTACTTGACGCTTGGTTTGGCACTTGACTTGGCGCTTTGCTTGGCGCTTCGCTTGGGGCTTGGCTTTGCGCTTGGCTAGGCGCTTGAGTTATCGCTTAGTTTGGCGCTTGACTTGGCGCTTGGCTTGGCGCTTGGCTTTGCGCTTGGTTTGGCGCTTGGCTTGGCGCTTGGCTTAGCGCCTGGCTTGGCGCTTGGCTTGGCGCTTGGCTTGGAGCTTGGCTTTACGCTTGGCTTAACGCTTGGCTTGGCGCTTGGCTTTGCGCTTGGTTTGGCGCTTGGCTTGGCGCTTGGCTTAGCGCCTGGCTTGGCGCTTGGGTTTCCGCTTGATTTGGCCCTTTGTTTAACGCCTGGGTTTGCGCTTGGCTTGGCGCCTAGCTTGGGCTTGGCTTTGCGCTTGGCTAGGCGCTTGACTTATCGCTTAGTTTGGAGCTTGATTTGGCGCTTCTTTTGGCAATTGGCTGGGCGCTTGGTTTGGCGCTTGGCTTGGCACGTGGTTTGGCGCTTGCCTTAGCGCTTGGGTTGGCGCTTGACTTGGCGCTTAGTTTGACGCTTGACTTGGCGCTTGGTTTGGCGCTTGGCTGATCGCTTGGCTTGGCGCTTGGCTTGGCACCAATCTTGGCGCTTGGTTTGGCGCTTGGCTTGGCGCTTAGCTTGGCGCTTGCCTTGGCGCTTAACTTTGCGCTTGGTTTGGCGCTTGTCCTAGAGCTCGGCTTGGCGCCTGGCTTGGCGCCTGGCTTGGCGCTTCCCTTGGCGCTTAACCTTGCGCTGCGTTTGGCGCTTGACCTAGAGCTCGGCTTGGCGCCTGGTCTGGCGCCTGGCTTAGCGCTTGGCTTGGCGCTTGGCTTAGCGCTTAGATTTGCGCTTGGTAAAACGCTTGGTTTGACGCTTGGCTTGGCGCTTGGCTTAGCGCTTGGCTTGGCGCTTGGCTTGGTGCTTGGCTAGGTGTTTGATTTGGCGCTTGCTTTGTCGCTTAACTTTTTGCTTGGCTTGTCGCTTGGCATTGCGCTTGGCTTGGGGCGTGTTTTGCGCTTGGCTTGGCGCTTACCTTGGCGCTTGGCTTGGCGCTCGGCTTTGCGTTTGGTGTAGCGCTTGGCTTGGCGCTTAATTTAGCGCTTACCGTGGCGCTTATCTTTAAGCTCGGTTGACAGCTTGGCTTTGCGCTTGGCTTGTCGCATAACTTGACACTTAGCTTGGCGATTGGATTGGCGCTTGGCTTAGCGCTTGGCTTGGCGCTTGGCTTAACGCTTGGCTTGACGCATGGCTTTGCGCTTGTCTTGCGGCTTGACTTTGCGCTTGGTTTGGCACTTGGTTTGGCGCTTGGTTTAGCGCTTGGCTTGGCGCTTAGTTTAAAACTTGGCTTCGCGCTTGGCTTGGCGTTTGGCCTGGCGCTAGACTTGGCGCTTGGCTTGGTGCTTGGTTTAGCGCTTAGCATGGCGTTAGGCTAGGCGCTTGGCTTGGCGCTTGTCTTGTCGCATGGCTTGGCACTTAGCTTGGCGCTTGGTTTGGCGCTTATTTTGACGCTTGGCTTGGCGCTTGGCTTGTCGCATGACTTGGCACTTAGCTTGGCGCTTGGATTGGCGCTTGGTTTTGCGCTTGGCTTGGCGCTTGGCTTAACGCTTGGCTTGACGCGTGCCTTTGCGCTTGTCTTGCCGCTTGACTTTGCGCTTGGTTTGGCACTTGGTTTGGCGCTTGGTTTGGCGCTTGGCTTGGCGCTTGGCTTGGCGCTTGGCTTGGCGCTTGGTTTAAAGTTTGGTTTTGCGCTTGGCTTGGCGTTTGGCATGGCGCTTGGCTTGGCGTTTGGCTTAGCGCTTGTCTTGTCGCATGGCTTGGCACTTAGCTTGGCGCTTGGTTTGGCGCTTATCTTGGATCTTGGCTTGGCGCTTGGTTTGGCACTTTACTTGGCGCTTGGGTTGGCGCTTTACTTCGCGCTTGACCTGGCGCTTGGGTTGGCGCTTTACTTGACGCTTGGTTTGGCACTTGACTTGGCGCTTGCCTTGGCGTTTAGCTTGGCGCTTAGCCTGATGCTTGGCTTGGAGCTTGGCTTGCTGCCTGGGTTGGCGCTTGGCTTTGCGCTAGGCTTTGCGCTTGGCTTGGCGCTTGACTTGGCGCTTGGCTTTGCGCTTCGTTTAGCGCTTGGCTTGGCGCTTGGCTTTGCGCTTGGCTTAACGCTTGGCTTGGCGCTTGGCTTGGCGCTTGGCTTGGCACGTGGCTTGGCGCTTGACTTGGCGCTTGGGTTGGCGCCTGGCTTGGAGCTTGGGTTAGCATTTGACTTGGCGCTTGGTTTAGCGCTTGGCTGGGCGCTTGGCTTGGCGCTTGGCTTTCAACTTGGTTTGGCGCTTGGCTGGGCGCTTGGCTTGGCGCTTGGCTTTGCGCTTGGTTTAACGCTTGGCTTGGCGCTTGGCTTTGCACTTGGTTTGGCGCTTGGCTGGGCGCTTGGCTTGCTGCTTGGCTTGGCACATAGCTTATCGCTTGACTGGGCGCTTGGGTTGGCGCCTGGCTTCGAGCTTGGGTTGGCATTTGACCTGACGTTTGGTTTGGCGCTTGACGTAGCGCTCGGCTTGGCGCCTGGATTGGCGCTTGGCTTAGCGCTTGGCTTGACGCTTGGCTTTGCGCTTGGTAAAGCGCTTGGTTTGACGCTTTGCTTGGCGCTTGCCTTGGCGCTTGCGTTGGCGCTTGGCTTGGCGCTTGGCTTGGCGCTTGGCTTGGCACGTGCCTTGCGCTTGGCCAAGCGCTTTGATTAGCGCTTGGCATAGCGCATGGCTTGGCGCGTGGCTTGGCGCTTGGCTTGGCGCTTGCGTTGGCGCTTGGCTTGGCGCTTGATTTGGCGCTTGGCTTAGCACGTGCCTTGCGCTTGGCTTGGCGCTTGGATTAGCGCTTGGCATAGCGCTTGGCTTGGCGCTTGTCTTGTCGCATGGCTTGGCACTTAACTTGGTGCTTGGTTTGACGCTTATTTTGGCGCTTGGCTTGGCGCTTGGCTTGCCGCATGACCTGGCACTTAGCTTGGCGCTTGGCTTGGCGCATGACTTGGCGCTTGGCTTAGCAAGTGCCTTGCGCTTGGCTTGGCGCTTGGATTAGCGCTTGGCATAGCGCTTGGCTTGGCGCCTGGATTGGCGCTTGGCTTAGCGCTTGGCTTGGCGCTTGGCTTTGAGCTTGGTAAAGCGCTTGGTTTGACGCTTGGCTTGGCGCTTGGCTTGGCGCTTGCGTTGGCGCTTGGCTTGGCGCTTGGCTTGGCGCTTGGCTTGGCGTTTGGCTTATCGCTTGCCTTGGCGCTTGGTTTTGCGCCCGGTTTGCAGCTCTGCTTGGCGCTTGGCTTGGCGCTTGACTTGGCGCTTGGCTTAGCACGTGCCTTGCGCTTGGCTTGGCGCTTGGATTAGCGCTTGGTATAGCGCTTGGCTTGGCGCCTGGATTGGCGCTTGGCTTAGCGCTTGGCTTGGCGCTTGCCTTTGCGCTTGGTAAAGCGCTTGGTTTGACGCTTGGCTTGGCGCTTGGCTTGGCGCTTGCGTTGGCGCTTGGCTTGGCGCTTGGCTTGGCGCTTGGCTTTGCGTTTGGCTTGGCGCTTGGTTTGGCGCTTGGCTTTGCGCTTCGTTAGGCGCTTGGCTTGGAGCTTGGCTTTACGCTTGGCTTAACGCTTGGCTTGGCGCTTGGCTTTGCGCTTAATTTGGCGCTTGGCTTGGCGCTTGGCTTAGCGCCTGGCTTGGCGCTTGGGTTTGCGCTTGATTTGGCCCTTTGTTTAACGCTTGGGTTTGCGCTTGGCTTGGCGCCTAGCTTGGGGCTTGGCTTTGCGCTTGGCTAGGCGCTTGACTTATCGCTTAGTTTGGCGCTTGATTTGGCGCTTGGTTTGGCAATTGGCTGGGCGCTTGGCTTAACGCTTGGCTTGACGCATGGCTTGGCGCTTGTCTTGCAGCTTGACTTTGCGCTTGATTTGGCAATTGGTTTGGCGCTTAGTTTGGCGCTTGGCTTGGCGCTTTGCTTGGCGCTTGGTTTAAAGCTTGGCTTTGCGCTTGGCTTGGCGTTTGGCCTGGCGCTTGGCTTGGCGCTTGGCTTGGTGCTTGGTTTGGCGGTTAGCATGGCGTTAGGCTAGGTGCTTGGCTTGGCGCTTGGCTTTGCGCCTGGCTTGTCGCATGGCTTGGCACTTAGCTTGTCGCTTGGTTTGGCGCTTGGCTTAGCGCTTGGCTTGGCGCTTAACTTGGCGCTTGGCTTGGCGCTTGGCTTGGCGCTTGGCTTCGCGCTTCGCTTGGCGCTTGGCTTGGCGATTGGCTTTGCGCCTGGTTTGGCGCTTGGCTCGGCGCTTGGTTTGGCGCTTGGATTGGCGCTTTACTTTACGCTTGGTTTGGCGCTTGACTTGGCGCTTGGGTTGGCGCTGGATTAATGCTTTGTTTGGCGCTTTACTTGACGCTTCGCTTGTCGCTTGGCTTGGCGCTTTGGTTGGCGCTTGGTGTGGTGCTTGGTTTGGCGCTATACTTAACGCATGGCTTGGCGCTTGACTTGGCGCTTGGCTTGGCGCTTGACTTGGCGCTTGTTTTGGCGCTTGGCTTGGCGCTTGACTTGGCGCTTTGCTTGGCGCTTCGCTTGGGGCTTGGCATTGCGCTTGGCTAGGCGCTTGACTTATCGCTTAGTTTGGCGCTTGACTTGGCGCTTGGCTTGGCGCTTGGCTTTGCGCTTGGTTTGGCGCTTGGCTTTGCGCTTCGTTTGGCGCTTGGCTTGGAGCTTGGCTTTACGCTTGGCTTAACGCTTGGCTTGGCGCTTGGCTTTGCGCTTGGTTTGGCGCTTGGCTTGGCGCTTGGCTTAGCGCCTGGCTTGGCGCTTGGGTTTGCGCTTGATTTGGCCCTTTGTTTAACGCCTGGGTTTGCGCTTGGCTTGGCGCCTAGCTTGGGGCTTGGCTTTGCGCTTGGCTAGGCGCTTGACTTATCGCTTAGTTTGGCGCTTGACATGGCGCTTGGTTTGGCAATTGGCTGGGCGCTTGGTTTGGCGCTTGGCTTGGCACGTGGTTTGGCGCTTGCCTTAGCGCTTGGGTTGGCGCTTGACTTGGCGCTTAGTTTGACGCTTGGCTTGGCGCTTGGTTTAAAACTTGGCTTTGCGCTTGGCTTGGCGTTTGGCCTGGCGCTAGACTTGGCGCTTGGCTTGGTGCTTGGTTTGGCGCTTAGCAAGGCGTTAGGCTAGGCGCTTGGATTGGCGCTTGTCTTGTCGCATGGCTTGGCACTTAGCTTGGCGCTTGGTTTGGCGCTTATTTTGACACTTGGCTTGGCGCTTGGCTTGTCGCATGACTTGGCACTTAGCTTGGCGCTTGGATTGGCGCTTGTTTTTGCGCTTGGCTTGGCGCTTGGCTTAACGCTTGGCTTGACGCGTTCCTTTGCGCTTGTCTTGCCGCTTGACTTTGCGCTTGGTTTGGCACTTGGTTTGGCGCTTGGTTTGGCGCTTGGCTTGGCGCTTGGCTTGGCGCTTGGTTTAAAGTTTGGTTTTGCGCTTGGCTTGGCGTTTGGACTGGCGCTTGGCTTGGCGTTTGGCTTAGCGCTTGTCTTGTCGCATGGCTTGGCACTTAGCTTGGCGCTTGGTTTGGCGCTTATCTTGGATCTTGGCTTGGCGCTTGGTTTGGCGCTTGGCTTAGCGCTTGGCTTGGCGCTTGGCTTGGCGCTTGGCTTTGCGCTTGTCTTTGCGCTTGGCTTGGCGCTTTACTTGACGCTTGGTTTGGCACTTGACTTGGCGCTTTGCTTGGCGCTTCGCTTGGGGCTTGGCTTTGCGCTTGGCTAGGCGCTTGAGTTATCGCTTAGTTTGGCGCTTGACTTGGCGCTTGGCTTGGCGCTTGGCTTTGCGCTTGGTTTGGCGCTTGGCTTGGCGCTTGGCTTAGCGCCTGGCTTGGCGCTTGGCTTGGCGCTTGGCTTGGAGCTTGGCTTTACGCTTGGCTTAACGCTTGGCTTGGCGCTTGGCTTTGCGCTTGGTTTGGCGCTTGGCTTGGCGCTTGGCTTAGCGCCTGGCTTGGCGCTTGGGTTTCCGCTTGATTTGGCCCTTTGTTTAACGCCTGGGTTTGCGCTTGGCTTGGCGCCTAGCTTGGGCTTGGCTTTGCGCTTGGCTAGGCGCTTGACTTATCGCTTAGTTTGGAGCTTGATTTGGCGCTTCTTTTGGCAATTGGCTGGGCGCTTGGTTTGGCGCTTGGCTTGGCACGTGGTTTGGCGCTTGCCTTAGCGCTTGGGTTGGCGCTTGACTTGGCGCTTAGTTTGACGCTTGACTTGGCGCTTGGTTTGGCGCTTGGCTGATCGCTTGGCTTGGCGCTTGGCTTGGCACCAATCTTGGCGCTTGGTTTGGCGCTTGGCTTGGCGCTTAGCTTGGCGCTTGCCTTGGCGCTTAACTTTGCGCTTGGTTTGGCGCTTGTCCTAGAGCTCGGCTTGGCGCCTGGCTTGGCGCCTGGCTTGGCGCTTCCCTTGGCGCTTAACCTTGCGCTGGGTTTGGCGCTTGACCTAGAGCTCGGCTTGGCGCCTGGTCTGGCGCCTGGCTTAGCGCTTGGCTTGGCGCTTGGCTTAGCGCTTAGATTTGCGCTTGGTAAAACGCTTGGTTTGACGCTTGGCTTGGCGCTTGGCTTAGCGCTTGGCTTGGCGCTTGGCTTGGTGCTTGGCTAGGTGTTTGATTTGGCGCTTGCTTTGTCGCTTAACTTTTTGCTTGGCTTGTCGCTTGGCATTGCGCTTGGCTTGGGGCGTGTTTTGCGCTTGGCTTGGCGCTTACCTTGGCGCTTGGCTTGGCGCTCGGCTTTGCGTTTGGTGTAGCGCTTGGCTTGGCGCTTAATTTAGCGCTTACCGTGGCGCTTATCTTTAAGCTCGGTTGACAGCTTGGCTTTGCGCTTGGCTTGTCGCATAACTTGACACTTAGCTTGGCGATTGGATTGGCGCTTGGCTTAGCGCTTGGCTTGGCGCTTGGCTTAACGCTTGGCTTGACGCATGGCTTTGCGCTTGTCTTGCGGCTTGACTTTGCGCTTGGTTTGGCACTTGGTTTGGCGCTTGGTTTAGCGCTTGGCTTGGCGCTTAGTTTAAAACTTGGCTTCGCGCTTGGCTTGGCGTTTGGCCTGGCGCTAGACTTGGCGCTTGGCTTGGTGCTTGGTTTAGCGCTTAGCATGGCGTTAGGCTAGGCGCTTGGCTTGGCGCTTGTCTTGTCGCATGGCTTGGCACTTAGCTTGGCGCTTGGTTTGGCGCTTATTTTGACGCTTGGCTTGGCGCTTGGCTTGTCGCATGACTTGGCACTTAGCTTGGCGCTTGGATTGGCGCTTGGTTTTGCGCTTGGCTTGGCGCTTGGCTTAACGCTTGGCTTGACGCGTGCCTTTGCGCTTGTCTTGCCGCTTGACTTTGCGCTTGGTTTGGCACTTGGTTTGGCGCTTGGTTTGGCGCTTGGCTTGGCGCTTGGCTTGGCGCTTGGCTTGGCGCTTGGTTTAAAGTTTGGTTTTGCGCTTGGCTTGGCGTTTGGCATGGCGCTTGGCTTGGCGTTTGGCTTAGCGCTTGTCTTGTCGCATGGCTTGGCACTTAGCTTGGCGCTTGGTTTGGCGCTTATCTTGGATCTTGGCTTGGCGCTTGGTTTGGCACTTTACTTGGCGCTTGGGTTGGCGCTTTACTTCGCGCTTGACCTGGCGCTTGGGTTGGCGCTTTACTTGACGCTTGGTTTGGCACTTGACTTGGCGCTTGCCTTGGCGTTTAGCTTGGCGCTTAGCCTGATGCTTGGCTTGGAGCTTGGCTTGCTGCCTGGGTTGGCGCTTGGCTTTGCGCTAGGCTTTGCGCTTGGCTTGGCGCTTGACTTGGCGCTTGGCTTTGCGCTTCGTTTAGCGCTTGGCTTGGCGCTTGGCTTTGCGCTTGGCTTAACGCTTGGCTTGGCGCTTGGCTTGGCGCTTGGCTTGGCACGTGGCTTGGCGCTTGACTTGGCGCTTGGGTTGGCGCCTGGCTTGGAGCTTGGGTTAGCATTTGACTTGGCGCTTGGTTTAGCGCTTGGCTGGGCGCTTGGCTTGGCGCTTGGCTTTCAACTTGGTTTGGCGCTTGGCTGGGCGCTTGGCTTGGCGCTTGGCTTTGCGCTTGGTTTAACGCTTGGCTTGGCGCTTGGCTTTGCACTTGGTTTGGCGCTTGGCTGGGCGCTTGGCTTGCTGCTTGGCTTGGCACATAGCTTATCGCTTGACTGGGCGCTTGGGTTGGCGCCTGGCTTCGAGCTTGGGTTGGCATTTGACCTGACGTTTGGTTTGGCGCTTGACGTAGCGCTCGGCTTGGCGCCTGGATTGGCGCTTGGCTTAGCGCTTGGCTTGACGCTTGGCTTTGCGCTTGGTAAAGCGCTTGGTTTGACGCTTTGCTTGGCGCTTGCCTTGGCGCTTGCGTTGGCGCTTGGCTTGGCGCTTGGCTTGGCGCTTGGCTTGGCACGTGCCTTGCGCTTGGCCAAGCGCTTTGATTAGCGCTTGGCATAGCGCATGGCTTGGCGCGTGGCTTGGCGCTTGGCTTGGCGCTTGCGTTGGCGCTTGGCTTGGCGCTTGATTTGGCGCTTGGCTTAGCACGTGCCTTGCGCTTGGCTTGGCGCTTGGATTAGCGCTTGGCATAGCGCTTGGCTTGGCGCTTGTCTTGTCGCATGGCTTGGCACTTAACTTGGCGCTTGGTTTGACGCTTATTTTGGCGCTTGGCTTGGCGCTTGGCTTGCCGCATGACCTGGCACTTAGCTTGGCGCTTGGCTTGGCGCATGACTTGGCGCTTGGCTTAGCAAGTGCCTTGCGCTTGGCTTGGCGCTTGGATTAGCGCTTGGCATAGCGCTTGGCTTGGCGCCTGGATTGGCGCTTGGCTTAGCGCTTGGCTTGGCGCTTGGCTTTGAGCTTGGTAAAGCGCTTGGTTTGACGCTTGGCTTGGCGCTTGGCTTGGCGCTTGCGTTGGCGCTTGGCTTGGCGCTTGGCTTGGCGCTTGGCTTGGCGTTTGGCTTATCGCTTGCCTTGGCGCTTGGTTTTGCGCCCGGTTTGCAGCTCTGCTTGGCGCTTGGCTTGGCGCTTGACTTGGCGCTTGGCTTAGCACGTGCCTTGCGCTTGGCTTGGCGCTTGGATTAGCGCTTGGTATAGCGCTTGGATTGGCGCCTGGATTGGCGCTTGGCTTAGCGCTTGGCTTGGCGCTTGCCTTTGCGCTTGGTAAAGCGCTTGGTTTGACGCTTGGCTTGGCGCTTGGCTTGGCGCTTGCATTGGCGCTTGGCTTGGCGCTTGGCTTGGCGCTTGGCTTTGCGTTTGGCTTGGCGCTTGGTTTGGCGCTTGGCTTTGCGCTTCGTTAGGCGCTTGGCTTGGAGCTTGGCTTTACGCTTGGCTTAACGCTTGGCTTGGCGCTTGGCTTTGCGCTTAATTTGGCGCTTGGCTTGGCGCTTGGCTTAGCGCCTGGCTTGGCGCTTGGGTTTGCGCTTGATTTGGCCCTTTGTTTAACGCTTGGGTTTGCGCTTGGCTTGGCGCCTAGCTTGGGGCTTGGCTTTGCGCTTGGCTAGGCGCTTGACTTATCGCTTAGTTTGGCGCTTGATTTGGCGCTTGGTTTGGCAATTGGCTGGGCGCTTGGCTTGGCGCTTGGCTTTGCGCTTGGTAAAGCGCTTGGTTTGACGCTTGGTTTGACGCTTGGCTTGGCGCTTGGCTTGGCGCCTGGATTGGCGCTTGGCTTAGCGCTTGGCTTGGCGCTTGGCTTTGCGCTTGGTAAAGCGCTTGGTTTGGCGCTTGGCTTAGCGCTTGGCTTGGCGCTTGACTTGGCGCTTAGTTTGACGCTTGACTTGGCGCTTGGGTTGGCGCTTGGCTTGGCGCCTGGCTTGGTGCTTGGTTTTTTCGCTTGGTTTGGCGCTTGGCTTGGCGCTTGGCCTTGCACTTGGCTTGGCGTTTATCTTGGCGCTTGGCTTGGCGTTTGGCTTGGCGCTTGGATTGGCGCTTGCCTTGGCGTTTGGCTTGGCGCTTGGCTTGGCGCTTGGCTTGGCGCTTGGTTTGGAACTTGGCTTGTTGCCTGAGATGGCGCTTGGCTTTGCGCTTGGTTTGGCGCTTGTCTTGGCGCTTGCCTTGGCGTTCAGCTTGGCGCTTAGCCTGATGCTTGGCTTGGAGCTTGGCTTGCTGCCTGGGTTGGCGCTTGGCTTTGCGCTAGGCTTTGCGCTTGGCTTGGCGCTTGACTTGGCGCTTGGCTTTGCGCTTCGTTTAGCGCTTGGCTTGGCGCTTGGCTTTGCGCTTGGCTTGGCACGTAGCTTGGCGCTTGACTTGGCGCTTGGGTTGGCGCCTGGCTTGGAGCTTGGGTTGGCATTTGACTTGGCGCTTGGTTTAGCGCTTGGCTGGGCGCTTGGCTTGGCGCTTGGCTTTCAACTTGGTTTGGCGCTTGGCTGGGCGCTTGGCTTGGCGCTTGGCTTTGCGCTTGGTTTAACGCTTGGCTTGGCGCTTGGCTTTGCACTTGGTTTGGCGCTTGGCTGGGCGCTTGGCTTGGTGCTTGGCTTGGCACATAGCTTATCGCTTGACTTGGCGCTTGGTTTGGCGCTTGGCTTTGAGCTTGGGTTGGCATTTGACTTGACGTTTGGTTTGGCGCTTGACGTAGCGCTCGGCTTGGTACCTGGATTGGCGCTTGGCTTAGCGCTTGGCTTGACGCTTGGCTTTGCGCTTGGTAAAGCGCTTGGTTTGACGCTTGGCTTGGCGCTTGGCTTGACGTTTGCGTTGGCGCTTGGCTTGGCGCTTGACTTGGCGCTTGGCTTGGCGCGTGCCTTGCGCTTGGCCAGGCGCTTGGATTAGCGCTTGGCATAGCGCATGGCTTGGCGCGTGGCTTGGCGCTTGGCTTGGCGCTTGCGTTGGCGCTTGGCTTGGCGCTTGATTTGGCGCTTGGCTTGGCACGTGCCTTGCGCTTGGCCAGGCGCTTGGATTAGCGCTTGGGATAGCGCTTGGCTTGGCGCGTGGCTTGGCGCTTGGCTTGGCGCTTGCGTTGGCGCTTGGCTTGGCGCTTGACTTGGCGCTTGGTTTAGCACGTGCCTTGCGCTTGCCTTGGCGCTTATCTTTGCGCTCGGTTTACAGCTTGGCTTGGCGCTTGGCTTAGCACTTGGCTTGTCGCATGGCTTGGCATTTAGCTTAGCGCTTGATTTGGCGCTTGGCTTAGCGATTGGCTTGGCGCTTGGCTTAACGCTTGGCTTGACGCATGGCTTGGCGCTTGGCTTGGCGCTCGGTTTTGCGTTTGGTGTAGCGCTTGGCTTGGCGCTTGGCTTGGCGCTTGGATTGGCGCTTGGCTTAGCGCTTGCCTTGGCGCTTGCCTTGGCGCTTGGCTTGGCACTTAGCTTGGCGTTTGGTTTAGCGCTTGGCTTGGCGCTTGGCTTGGCGCTTGGTTTGGCGCTTGGCTTGGCGCTTGGCTTTGCGCCTGGCTTGTCGCGTGGCTTGGCACTTAGCTTGGCGCTTGGTTTGGCGCTTGGTTTAGCGCTTGGCTTGGCGCTTGGCTTGGCGCTTGGCTAGGTGCTTGGTTTAACGCTTGCTTTGGCGCTTAACGTCGGGCTTGGCTTGTCGCTTGGCTTTGCGCTTGGCTTGGGGCGTGGTTTGCGCTTGGCTTGGCGCTTGCCTTGGCGCTTGGCTTGGCGCTCGGCTTTGCGTTTGGTGTAGCGCTTGGCTTGGCGCTTGGCTTGGCGCTTTGATTGGCGCTTGGCTTAGCGCTTGCCTTGGCGCTTATCTTTGCACTCAGTTTACAGCTTGGCTTGGCGCTTGGTTTGGCGCTTGGCTTGGCGCATGGCTTAGCGCTTGCCTTGGCGCTTGGCTTGTTGCATGGCTTACCACTTAGCTTGGCGCTTGATTTGGCGCTTGGCTTAGCGATTGTCTTGGCGCTTGGCTTAACGCTTGGCTTGACGCATGGCTTGGCGCTTGTCTTGCAGCTTGACTTTGCGCTTGGTTTGGCAATTGGTTTGGCGCTTAGTTTGGCGCTTGGCTTGGCGCTTTGCTTGGCGCTTGGTTTAAAGCTTGGCTTTGCGCTTGGCTTGGCGTTTGGCCTAGCGCTTGGCTTGGCGCTTGGCTTGGGGCTTGGTTTGGCGGTTAGCATGGCGTTAGGCTAGGCGCTTGGCTTGGCGCTTGGCTTTGCGCCTGGCTTGTCGCATGGCTTGGCACTTAGCTTGTCGCTTGGTTTGGCGCTTGGCTTAGCGCTTGGCTTGGCGCTTAACTTGGCGCTTGGCTTGGCGCTTGGCTTCGCGCTTCGCTTGGCGCTTGGCTTGGCGATTGGCTTTGCGCCTGGTTTGGCGCTTGGCTCGGCGCTTGGTTTGGCGCTTGGATTGGCGCTTTACTTTACGCTTGGTTTGGCGCTTGACTTGGCGCTTGGGTTGGCGCTTGGATTAATGCTTTGTTTGGCGCTTTACTTGACGCTTCGCTTGTCGCTTGGCTTGGCGCTTTGGTTGGCGCTTGGTGTGGTGCTTGGTTTGGCGCTATACTTAACGCATGGCTTGGCGCTTGACTTGGCGCTTGGCTTGGCGCTTGACTTGGCGCTTGTTTTGGCGCTTGGCTTGGCGCTTGACTTGGCGCTTTGCTTGGCGCTTCGCTTGGGGCTTGGCTTTGCGCTTGGCTAGGCGCTTGACTTATCGCTTAGTTTGGCGCTTGACTTGGCGCTTGGCTTGGCGCTTGGCTTTGCGCTTGGTTTGGCGCTTGGCTTTGCGCTTCGTTTGGCGCTTGGCTTGGAGCTTGGCTTTACGCTTGGCTTAACGCTTGGCTTGGCGCTTGGCTTTGCGCTTGGTTTGGCGCTTGGCTTGGCGCTTGGCTTAGCGCCTGGCTTGGCGCTTGGGTTTGCGCTTGATTTGGCCTTTTGTTTAACGCCTGGGTTTGCGCTTGGCTTGGCGCCTAGCTTGGGGCTTGGCTTTGCGCTTGGCTAGGCGCTTGACTTATCGCTTAGTTTGGCGCTTGACTTGGCGCTTGGTTTGGCAATTGGCTGGGCGCTTGGTTTGGCGCTTGGCTTGGCACGTGGTTTGGCGCTTGCCTTAGCGCTTGGGTTGGCGCTTGACTTGGCGCTTAGTTTGACGCTTGGCTTGGCGCTTGGTTTAAAACTTGGCTTTGCGCTTGGCTTGGCGTTTGGCCTGGCGCTAGACTTGGCGCTTGGCTTGGTGCTTGGTTTGGCGCTTAGCATGGCGTTAGGCTAGGCGCTTGGATTGGCGCTTGTCTTGTCGCATGGCTTGGCACTTAGCTTGGCGCTTGGATTGGCGCTTGGTTTTGCGCTTGGCTTGGCGCTTGGCTTAACGCTTGGCTTGGCGCTTGGCTTGGCGCTTGGCTTTGCGCTTGTCTTTGCGCTTGGCTTGGCGCTTTACTTATCGCTTAGTTTGGCGCTTGACTTGGCGTTTAGCTTGGCGCTTAGCCTGATGCTTGGCTTGGAGCTTGGCTTGCTGCCTGGGTTGGCGCTTGGCTTTGCGCTAAGCTTTGCGCTTGGCTTGGCGCTTGACTTGGCGCTTGGCTTTGCGCTTCGTTTAGCGCTTGGCTTGGCGCTTGGCTTTGCGCTTGGCTTAACGCTTGGCTTGGCGCTTGGCTTGGCACGTGGCTTGGCGCTTGACTTGGCGCTTGGGTTGGCGCCTGGCTTGGAGCTTTGGTTAGCATTTGACTTGGCGCTTGGTTTAGCGCTTGGCTGGGCGCTTGGCTTGGCGCTTGGCTTTCAACTTGGTTTGGCGCTTGGCTGGGCGCTTGGCTTGGCGCTTGGCTTTGCGCTTGGTTTAACGCTTGGCTTGGCGCTTGGCTTTGCACTTGGTTTGGCGCTTGGCTGGGCGCTTGGCTTGCTGCTTGGCTTGGCACATAGCTTATCGCTTGACTTGGCGCTTGGGTTGGCGCCTGGCTTCAAGCTTGGGTTGGCATTTGACCTGACGTTTGGTTTGGCGCTTGACGTAGCGCTCGGCTTGGCGCCTGGATTGGCGCTTGGCTTAGCGCTTGGCTTGACGCTTGGCTTTGCGCTTGGTAAAGCGCTTGGTTTGACGCTTTGCTTGGCGCTTGGCTTGGCGCTTGACTTGGCGCTTGGCTTGGCACGTGCCTTGCGCTTGGCCAAGCGCTTTGATTAGCGCTTGGCATAGCGCATGGCTTGGCGCGTGGCTTGGCGCTTGGCTTGGCGCTTGCGTTGGCGCTTGGCTTGGCGCTTGATTTGGCGCTTGGCTTAGCACGTGCCTTGCGCTTGGCTTGGCGCTTGGATTAGCGCTTGGCATAGCGCTTGGCTTGGCGCTTGTCTTGTCGCATGGCTTGGCACTTAACTTGGCGCTTGGTTTGACGCTTATTTTGGCGCTTGGCTTGGCTTGCCGCATGACCTGGCACTTAGCTTGGCGCTTGGCTTGGCGCATGACTTGGCGCTTGGCTTAGCAAGTGCCTTGCGCTTGGCTTGGCGCTTGGATTAGCGCTTGGCATAGCGCTTGGCTTGGCGCCTGGATTGGCGCTTGGCTTAGCGCTTGGCTTGGCGCTTGGCTTTGAGCTTGGTAAAGCGCTTGGTTTGACGCTTGGCTTGGCGCTTGGCTTGGCGCTTGCGTTGGCGCTTGGCTTGGCGCTTGGCTTGGCGCTTGGCTTGGCGTTTGGCTTATCGCTTGCCTTGGCGCTTGGTTTTGCGCCCGGTTTGCAGCTCTGCTTGGCGCTTGGCTTGGCGCTTGACTTGGCGCTTGGCTTAGCTTGTGCTTTGCGCTTGGCTTGGCGCTTGGATTAGCGCTTGGTATAGCGCTTGGCTTGGCGCCTGGATTGGCGCTTGGCTTAGCGCTTGGCTTGGCGCTTGGCTTTGCGCTTGGTAAAGCGCTTGGTTTGACGCTTGGCTTGGCGCTTGGCTTGGTGCTTGGCTTTGCGTTTGGCTTGGCGCTTGGCTTGGCGCTTGGCTTTGCGCTTCGTTTGGCGCTTGGCTTGGAGCTTGGCTTTACGCTTGGCTTAACGCTTGGCTTGGCGCTTGGCTTTGCGCTTAATTTGGCGCTTGGCTTGGCGCTTGGCTTAGCGCCTGGCTTGGCGCTTGGGTTTGCGCTTGATTTGGCCCTTTGTTTAACGCTTGGGTTTGCGCTTGGCTTGGCGCCTAGCTTGGGGCTTGGCTTTGCGCTTGGCTAGGCGCTTGACTTATCGCTTAGTTTGGCGCTTGATTTGGCGCTTGGTTTGGCAATTGGCTGGGCGCTTGGTTTGGCGCTTGGCTTGGCACGTGGTTTGGCGCTTGCCTTAGCGCTTGGGTTGGCGCTTGGCTTGGCGCCTGGCTTGGTGCTTGGTTTTTTCGCTTGGTTTGGCGTTTATCTTGGCGCTTGGCTTGGCGTTTGGCTTGGCGCTTGGATTGGCGCTTGCCTTGGCGTTTGGCTTGGCGCTTGGCTTGGCGCTTGGCTTGGCGCTTGGCTTGGCGCTTGGTTTGGAACTTGGCTTGTTGCCTGAGATGGCGCTTGGCTTTGCGCTTGGTTTGGCGCTTGTCTTGGCGCTTGCCTTGGCGTTTAGCTTGGCGCTTAGCCTGATGCTTGGCTTGGAGCTTGGCTTGCTGCCTGGGTTGGCGCTTGGCTTTGCGCTAGGCTTTGCGCTTGGCTTGGCGCTTGACTTGGCGCTTGGCTTTGCGCTTCGTTTAGCGCTTGGCTTGGCGCTTGGCTTTGCGTTTGGCTTAACGCTTGGCTTGGCGCTTGGCTTGGCGCTTGGCTTTGCACTTGGTTTGGCGCTTGGCTGGGCGCTTGGCTTGGTGCTTGGCTTGGCACATAGCTTATCGCTTGACTTGGCGCTTGGTTTGGCGCTTGGCTTTGAGCTTGGGTTGGCATTTGACTTGACGTTTGGTTTGGCGCTTGACGTAGCGCTCGGCTTGGTGCCTGGATTGGCGCTTGGCTTAGCGCTTGGCTTGACGCTTGGCTTTGCGCTTGGTAAAGCGCTTGGTTTGACGCTTGGCTTGGCGCTTGGCTTGACGTTTGCGTTGGCGCTTGGCTTGGCGCTTGACTTGGCGCTTGGCTTGGCACGTGCCTTGCGCTTGGCCAGGCGCTTGGATTAGCGCTTGGCATAGCGCATGGCTTGGCGCGTGGCTTGGCGCTTGGCTTGGCGCTTGCGTTGGCGCTTGGCTTGGCGCTTGATTTGGCGCTTGGCTTGGCACGTGCCTTGCGCTTGGCCAGGCGCTTGGATTAGCGCTTGGGATAGCGCTTGGCTTGGCGCGTGGCTTGGCGCTTGGCTTGGCGCTTGCGTTGGCGCTTGGCTTGGCGCTTGACTTGGCGCTTGGTTTAGCACGTGCCTTGCGCTTGCCTTGGCGCTTATCTTTGCGCTCGGTTTACAGCTTGGCTTGGCGCTTGGCTTAGCACTTGGCTTGTCGCATGGCTTGGCATTTAGCTTAGCGCTTGATTTGGCGCTTGGCTTAGCGATTGGCTTGGCGCTTGGCTTAACGCTTGGCTTGACGCATGGCTTGGCGCTTGGCTTGGCGCTCGGTTTTGCGTTTGGTGTAGCGCTTGGCTTGGCGCTTGGCTTGGCGCTTGGATTGGCGCTTGGCTTAGCGCTTGCCTTGGCGCTTGCCTTGGCGCTTGGCTTGGCACTTAGCTTGGCGCTTGGTTTAGCGCTTGGCTTGGCGCTTGGCTTGGCGCTTGGTTTGGCGCTTGGCTTGGCGCTTGGCTTTGCGCCTGGCTTGTCGCGTGGCTTGGCACTTAGCTTGGCGCTTGGTTTGGCGCTTGGTTTAGCGCTTGGCTTGGCGCTTGGCTTGGCGCTTGGCTAGGTGCTTGGTTTAACGCTTGCTTTGGCGCTTAACGTCGGGCTTGGCTTGTCGCTTGGCTTTGCGCTTGGCTTGGGGCGTGGTTTGCGCTTGGCTTGGCGCTTGCCTTGGCGCTTGGCTTGGCGCTCGGCTTTGCGTTTGGTGTAGCGCTTGGCTTGGCGCTTGGCTTGGCGCTTTGATTGGCGCTTGGCTTAGCGCTTGCCTTGGCGCTTATCTTTGCACTCAGTTTACAGCTTGGCTTGGCGCTTGGTTTGGCGCTTGGCTTGGCGCATGGCTTAGCGCTTGCCTTGGCGCTTGGGTTGTTGCATGGCTTACCACTTAGCTTGGCGCTTGATTTGGCGCTTGGCTTAGCGATTGTCTTGGCGCTTGGCTTAACGCTTGGCTTGACGCATGGCTTGGCGCTTGTCTTGCAGCTTGACTTTGCGCTTGGTTTGGCAATTGGTTTGGCGCTTAGTTTGGCGCTTGGCTTGGCGCTTTGCTTGGCGCTTGGTTTAAAGCTTGGCTTTGCGCTTGGCTTGGCGTTTGGCCTGGCGCTTGGCTTGGCGCTTGGCTTGGGGCTTGGTTTGGCGGTTAGCATGGCGTTAGGCTAGGCGCTTGGCTTGGCGCTTGGCTTTGCGCCTGGCTTGTCGCATGGCTTGGCACTTAGCTTGTCGCTTGGTTTGGCGCTTGGCTTAGCGCTTGGCTTGGCGCTTAACTTGGCGCTTGGCTTGGCGCTTGGCTTGGCGCTTGGCTTCGCGCTTCGCTTGGCGATTGGCTTGGCGATTGGCTTTGCGCCTGGTTTGGCGCTTGGCTCGGCGCTTGGTTTGGCGCTTGGATTGGCGCTTTACTTTACGCTTGGTTTGGCGCTTGACTTGGCGCTTGGGTTAGCGCTTGGATTAATGCTTTGTTTGGCGCTTTACTTGACGCTTCGCTTGTCGCTTGGCTTGGCGCTTTGGTTGTCGCTTGGCTTGGCGCTTTGGTTGGCGCTTGGTGTGGTGCTTGGTTTGGCGCTATACTTAACGCATGGCTTGGCGCTTGACTTGGCGCTTGGCTTGGCGCTTGACTTGGCGCTTGTTTTGGCGCTTGGCTTGGCGCTTGACTTGGCGCTTTGCTTGGCGCTTCGCTTGGGGCTTGGCTTTGCGCTTGGCTAGGCGCTTGACTTATCGCTTAGTTTGGCGCTTGACTTGGCGCTTGGCTTGGCGCTTAGCTTTGCGCTTGGTTTGGCGTTTGGCTTTGCGCTTCGTTTGGCGCTTGGCTTGGAGCTTGGCTTTACGCTTGGCTTAACGCTTGGCTTGGCGCTTGGCTTTGCGCTTGGTTTGGCGCTTGGCTTGGCGCTTGGCTTAGCGCCTGGCTTGGCGCTTGGGTTTGCGCTTGATTTGGCCCTTTGTTTAACGCTTGGGTTTGCGCTTGGCTTGGCGCCTAGCTTGGGGCTTGGCTTTGCGCTTGGCTAGGCGCTTGACTTATCGCTTAGTTTGGCGCTTGACTTGGCGCTTGGTTTGGCAATTGGCTGGGCGCTTGGTTTGGCGCTTGGCTTGGCACGTGGTTTGGCGCTTGCCTTAGCGCTTGGGTTGGCGCTTGACTTGGCGCTTAGTTTGACGCTTGGCTTGGCGCTTGGTTTAAAACTTGGCTTTGCGCTTGGCTTGGCGTTTGGCCTGGCGCTAGACTTGGCGCTTGGCTTGGTGCTTGGTTTGGCGCTTAGCATGGCGTTAGGCTAGGCGCTTGGATTGGCGCTTGTCTTGTCGCATGGCTTGGCACTTAGCTTGGCGCTTGGTTTGGCGCTTATTTTGACGCTTGGCTTGGCGCTTGGCTTGTCGCATGACTTGGCACTTAGCTTGGCGCTTGGATTGGCGCTTGGTTTTGCGCTTGGCTTGGCGCTTGGCTTAACGCTTGGCTTGACGCGTTCCTTTGCGCTTGTCTTGCCGCTTGACTTTGCGCTTGGTTTGGCACTTGGTTTGGCGCTTGGTTTGGCGCTTGGCTTGGCGCTTGGCTTCGCGCTTGGTTTAAAGTTTGGTTTTGCGCTTGGCTTGGCGTTTGGTCTGGCGCTTGGCTTGGCGTTTGGCTTAGCGCTTGTCTTGTCGCATGGCTTGGCACTTAGCTTGGCGCTTGGTTTGGCGCTTATCTTGGATCTTGGCTTGGCGCTTGGTTTGGCGCTTGGCTTAGCGCTTGGCTTGGCGCTTGGCTTGGCGCTTGGCTTTGCGCTTGTCTTTGCGCTTGGCTTGGCGCTTTACTTGACGCTTGGTTTGGCACTTGACTTGGCGCTTTGCTTGGCGCTTCGCTTGGGGCTTGGCTTTGCGCTTGGCTAGGCGCTTGACTTATCGCTTAGTTTGGCGCTTGACTTGGCGCTTGGCTTGGCGCTTGGCTTTGCGCTTGGTTTGGCGCTTGGCTTGGCGCTTGGCTTAGCGCCTGGCTTGGCGCTTGGCTTGGCGCTTGGCTTGGAGCTTGGCTTTACGCTTGGCTTAACGCTTGGCTTGGCGCTTGGCTTTGCGCTTGGTTTGGCGCTTGGCTTGGCGCTTGGCTTAGCGCCTGGCTTGGCGCTTGGGTTTGCGCTTGATTTGGCCCTTTGTTTAACGCCTGGGTTTGCGCTTGGCTTGGCGCCTAGCTTGGGCTTGGCTTTGCGCTTGGCTAGGCGCTTGACTTATCGCTTAGTTTGGAGCTTGATTTGGCGCTTGGTTTGGCAATTGGCTGGGCGCTTGGTTTGGCGCTTGGCTTGGCACGTGGTTTGGCGCTTGCCTTAGCGCTTGGGTTGGCGCTTGACTTGGCGCTTAGTTTGACGCTTGACTTGGCGCTTGGTTTGGCGCTTGGCTGATCGCTTGGCTTGGCGCTTGGCTTGGCACCAATCTTGGCGCTTGGTTTGGCGCTTGGCTTGGCGCTTAGCTTGGCGCTTGCCTTGGCGCTTAACTTTGCGCTTGGTTTGGCGCTTGTCCTAGAGCTCGGCTTGGCGCCTGGCTTGGCGCCTGGCTTGGCGCTTCCGTTGGCGCTTAACCTTGCGCTGGGTTTGGCGCTTGACCTAGAGCTCGGCTTGGCGCCTGGTCTGGCGCCTGGCTTAGCGCTTGGCTTGGCGCTTGGCTTAGCGCTTAGATTTGCGCTTGGTAAAACGCTTGGTTGACGCTTGGCTTGGCGCTTGGCTTAGCGCTTGGCTTGGCGCTTGGCTTGGTGCTTGGTTAGGTGTTTGATTTGGCGCTTGCTTTGTCGCTTAACTTTTTGCTTGGCTTGTCGCTTGGCATTGCGCTTGGCTTGGGGCGTGTCTTGCGCTTGGCTTGGCGCTTACCTTGGCGCTTGGCTTGGCGCTCGCCTTTGCGTTTGGTGTAGCGCTTGGCTTGGCGCTTAATTTAGCGCTTACCGTGGCGCTTATCTTTAAGCTCGGTTTACAGCTTGGCTTTGCGCTTGGCTTGTCGCATAACTTGGCACTTAGCTTGGCGATTGGATTGGCGCTTGGCTTGACGCATGGCTTTGCGCTTGTCTTGCGGCTTGACTTTGCGCTTGGTTTGGCACTTGGTTTGGTGCTTGGTTTAGCGCTTGGCTTGGCGCTTAGTTTAAAACTTGGCTTTGCGCTTGGCTTGGCGTTTGGCCTGGCGCTAGACTTGGCGCTTGGCTTGATGCTTGGTTTGGCGCTTAGCATGGCGTTAGGCTAGGCGCTTGGCTTGGCGCTTGTCTTGTCGCATGGCTTGGCACTTAGCTTGGCGCTTGGTTTGGCGCTTATTTTGACGCTTGGCTTGGCGCTTGGCTTGTCGCATGACTTGGCACTTAGCTTGGCGCTTGGATTGGCGCTTGGTTTTGCGCTTGGCTTGGCGCTTGGCTTAACGCTTGGCTTGACGCGTGCCTTTGCGCTTGTCTTGCCGCTTGACTTTGCGCTTGGTTTGGCACTTGGTTTGGCGCTTGGTTTGGCGCTTGGCTTGGCGCTTGGCTTGGCGCTTGGTTTAAAGTTTGGTTTTGCGCTTGGCTTGGCGTTTGGCCTGGCGCTTGGCTTGGCGTTTGGCTTAGCGCTTGTCTTGTCGCATGGCTTGGCACTTAGCTTGGCGCTTGGTTTGGCGCTTATCTTTGATCTTGGCTTGGCGCTTGGTTTGGCACTTTACTTGGCGCTTGGGTTGGCGCTTTACTTCGCGCTTGGTTTGGCGCTTCACTTGACGCTAGGAGTATCGCTTGGCTTGGCGCTTGGGTTGGCGCTTGGTGTGGCGCTTATCTTGGATCTTGGCTTGGCGCTTGGTTTGGCGCTTGGCTTGGCGCTTGACCTGGCGCTTGGGTTGGCGCTTTACTTGACGCTTGGTTTGGCACTTGACTTGGCGCTTGCCTTGGCGTTTAGCTTGGCGCTTAGCCTGATGCTTGGCTTGGAGCTTGGCTTGCTGCCTGGGTTGGCGCTTGGCTTTGCGCTAAGCTTTGCGCTTGGCTTGGCGCTTGACTTGGCGCTTGGCTTTGCGCTTCGTTTAGCGCTTGGCTTGGCGCTTGCTTTGCGCTTGGCTTAACGCTTGGCTTGGCGCTTGGCTTGGCGCTTGGCTTGGCACGTGGCTTGGCGCTTGACTTGGCGCTTGGGTTGGCGCCTGGCTTGGAGCTTTGGTTAGCATTTGACTTGGCGCTTGGTTTAGCGCTTGGCTGGGCGCTTGGCTTGGCGCTTGGCTTTCAACTTGGTTTGGCGCTTGGCTGGGCGCTTGGCTTGGCGCTTGGCTTTGCGCTTGTTTAACGCTTGGCTTGGCGCTTGGCTTTGCACTTGGTTTGGCGCTTGGCTGGGCGCTTGGCTTGCTGCTTGGCTTGGCACATAGCTTATCGCTTGACTTGGGGCTTGGGTTGGCGCCTGGCTTCGAGCTTGGGTTGGCATTTGACCTGACGTTTGGTTTGGCGCTTGACGTAGCGCTCGGCTTGGCGCCTGGATTGGCGCTTGGCTTAGCGCTTGGCTTGACGCTTGGCTTTGCGCTTGGTAAAGCGCTTGGTTTGACGCTTTGCTTGGCGCTTGCCTTGGCGCTTGCGTTGGCGCTTGGCTTGGCGCTTGACTTGGCGCTTGGCTTGGCACGTGCCTTGCGCTTGGCCAAGCGCTTTGATTAGCGCTTGGCATAGCGCATGGCTTGGCGCGTGGCTTGGCGCTTGGCTTGGCGCTTGCGTTGGCGCTTGGCTTTGCGCTTGATTTGGCGCTTGGCTTAGCACGTGCCTTGCGCTTGGCTTGGCGCTTGGATTAGCGCTTGGCATAGCGCTTGGGTTGGCGCTTGTCTTGTCGCATGGCTTGGCACTTAACTTGGCGCTTGGTTTGACGCTTATTTTGGCGCTTGGCTTGGCGCTTGGCTTGCCGCATGACCTGGCACTTAGCTTGGCGCTTGGCTTGGAGCATGACTTGGCGCTTGGCTTAGCAAGTGCCTTGCGCTTGGCTTGGCGCTTGGATTAGCGCTTGGCATAGCGCTTGGCTTGGCGCCTGGATTGGCGCTTGGCTTAGCGCTTGGCTTGGCGCTTGGCTTTGAGCTTGGTAAAGCGCTTGGTTTGACGCTTGGCTTGGCGCTTGGCTTGGCGCTTGCGTTGGCGCTTGGCTTATCGCTTGGCTTGGCGCTTGGCTTGGCGTTTGGCTTATCGCTTGCCTTGGCGCTTGGTTTTGCGCCCGGTTTGCAGCTCTGCTTGGCGCTTGGCTTGGCGCTTGACTTGGCGCTTGGCTTATCACGTGCCTTGCGCTTGGCTTGGCGCTTGGATTAGCGCTTGGTATAGCGCTTGGCTTGGCGCCTGGATTGGCGCTTGGCTTAGCGCTTGGCTTGGCGCTTGGCTTTGCGCTTGGTAAAGCGCTTGGTTTGACGCTTGGCTTGGCGCTTGGCTTGGCGCTTGCGTTGGCGCTTGGCTTGGCGCTTGGCTTGGCGCTTGGCTTTGCGTTTGGCTTGGCGCTTGGCTTGGCGCTTGGCTTTGCGCTTCGTTTGGCGCTTGGCTTGGAGCTTGGCTTTACGCTTGGATTAACGCTTGGCTTGGCGCTTTGCTTTGCGCTTAATTTGGCGCTTGGCTTATCGCTTGGCTTAGCGCCTGGCTTGGCGCTTGGGTTTGCGCTTGATTTGGCCCTTTGTTTAACGCTTGGGTTTGCGCTTGGCTTGGCGCCTAGCTTGGGGCTTGGCTTTGCGCTTGGCTAGGCGCTTGACTTATCGCTTAGTTTGGCGCTTGATTTGGCGCTTGGTTTGGCAATTGGCTGGGCGCTTGGTTTGGCGCTTGGCTTGGCACGTGGTTTGGCGCTTGCCTTAGCGCTTGGGTTGGCGCTTGGCTTGGCGCCTGGCTTGGTGCTTGGTTTTTTCGCTTGTTTGGCGTTTATCTTGGCGCTTGGCTTGGCGTTTGGCTTGGCGCTTGGATTGGCGCTTGCCTTGGCGTTTGGCTTGGCGCTTGGCTTGGCGCTTGGCTTGGCGCTTGGTTTGGAACTTGGCTTGTTGCCTGAGATGGCGCTTGGCTTTGCGCTTGGTTTGGCGCTTGTCTTGGCGCTTGCCTTGGCGTTTAGCTTGGCGCTTAGCCTGATGCTTGGCTTGGAGCTTGGCTTGCTGCCTGGGTTGGCGCTTGGCTTAGCGCTAGGCTTTGCGCTTGGCTTGGCGCTTGACTTGGCGCTTGGCTTTGCGCTTCGTTTAGCGCTTGGCTTGGCGCTTGGCTTTGCGTTTGGCTTAACGCTTGGCTTGGCGCTTGGCTTGGCGCTTGGCTTGGCACGTAGCTTGGCGCTTGACTTGGCGCTTGGGTTGGCGCCTGGCTTGGAGCTTGGGTTGGCATTTGACTTGGCGCTTGGTTTAGCGCTTGGCTGGGCGCTTGGCTTGGCGCTTGGCTTTTAACTTGGTTTGGCGCTTGGCTGGGCGCTTGGCTTGGCGCTTGGCTTTGCGCTTGGTTTAACGCTTGGCTTGGCGCTTGGCTTTGCACTTGGTTTGGCGCTTGGCTGGGCGCTTGGCTTGGTGCTTGGCTTGGCACATAGCTTATCGCTTGACTTGGCGCTTGGTTTGGCGCTTGGCTTCGAGCTTGGGTTGGCATTTGACTTGACGTTTGGTTTGGCGCTTGACGTAGCGCTCGGCTTGGTGCCTGGATTGGCGCTTGGCTTAGCGCTTGGCTTGACGCTTGGCTTTGCGCTTGGTAAAGCGCTTGGTTTGACGCTTGGCTTGGCGCTTGGCTTGACGTTTGCGTTGGCGCTTGGCTTGGCGCTTGACTTGGCGCTTGGATTAGCGCTTGGCATAGCGCATGGCTTGGCGCGTGGCTTGGCGCTTGGCTTGGCGCTTGCGTTGGCGCTTGGCTTGGCGCTTGATTTGGCGCTTGGCTTGGCACGTGCCTTGCGCTTGGCCAGGCGCTTGGATTAGCGCTTGGGATAGCGCTTGGCTTGGCGCGTGGCTTGGCGCTTGGCTTGGCGCTTGCGTTGGCGCTTGGCTTGGCGCTTGACTTGGCGCTTGGTTTAGCACGTGCCTTGCGCTTGCCTTGGCGCTTATCTTTGCGCTCGGTTTACAGCTTGGCTTGGCGCTTGGCTTAGCACTTGGCTTGTCGCATGGCTTGGCACTTAGCTTAGCGCTTGATTTGGCGCTTGGCTTAGCGATTGGCTTGGCGCTTGGCTTAACGCTTGGCTTGACGCATGGCTTGGCGCTTGGCTTGGCGCTCGGTTTTGCGTTTGGTGTAGCGCTTGGCTTGGCGCTTGGCTTGGCGCTTGGATTGGCGCTTGGCTTAGCGCTTGCCTTGGCGCTTGCCTTGGCGCTTGGCTTGGCACTTAGCTTGGCGCTTGGTTTAGAGCTTGGCTTGGCGCTTGGCTTGGCGCTTGGTTTGGCGCTTGGCTTGGCGCTTGGCTTTGCGCCTGGCTTGTCGCGTGGCTTGGCACTTAGCTTGGCGCTTGGTTTGGCGCTTGGTTTAGCGCTTGGCTTGGCGCTTGGCTAGGTGCTTGGTTTAACGCTTGCTCTGGCGCTTAACGTCGGGCTTGGCTTGTCGCTTGGCTTTGCGCTTGGCTTGGGGCGTGGTTTGCGCTTGGCTTGGCGCTTGCCTTGGCGCTTGGCTTGGCGCTCGGCTTTGCGTTTGGTGTAGCGCTTGGCTTGGCGCTATGATTGGCGCTTGGCTTAGCGCTTGCCTTGGCGCTTATCTTTGCACTCAGTTTACAGCTTGGCTTGGCGCTTTGATTGGCGCTTGGCTTAGCGCTTGCCTTGCCGCTTGGCTTGTTGCATGGCTTACCACTTAGCTTGGCGCTTGATTTGGCGCTTGGCTTAGCGATTGTCTTGGCGCTTGGCTTAACGCTTGGCTTGACGCATGGCTTGGCGCTTGTCTTGCAGCTTGACTTTGCGCTTGGTTTGGCAATTGGTTTGGCGCTTAGTTTGGCGTTTGGCCTGGCGCTTGGCTTGGCGCTTGGCTTGGTGCTTGGTTTGGCGGTTAGCATGGCGTTAGGCTAGGCGCTTGGCTTGGCGCTTGGCTTTGCGCCTGGCTTGTCGCATTCCTTGGCACTTAGCTTGTCGCTTGGTTTGGCGCTTGGCTTAGCGCTTGGCTTGGCGCTTAACTTGGCGCTTGGCTTGGCGCTTGGCTTGGCGCTTGGCTTCGCGCTTCGCTTGGCGCTTGGCTTGGCGATTGGCTTTGCGCCTGGTTTGGCGCTTGGCTCGGCGCTTGGTTTGGCGCTTGGATTGGCGCTTTACTTTACGCTTGGTTTGGCGCTTGACTTGGCGCTTGGGTTGGCGCTTGGATTAATGCTTTGTTTGGCGCTTTACTTGACGCTTCGCTTGTCGCTTGGCTTGGCGCTTTGGTTGGCGCTTAGTGTGGTGCTTGGTTTGGCGCTATACTTAACGCATGGCTTGGCGCTTGACTTGGCGCGTGGCTTGGCGCTTGACTTGGCGCTTGTTTTGGCGCTTGGCTTGGCGCTTGACTTGGCGCTTTGCTTGGCGCTTCGCTTGGGGCTTGGCTTTGCGCTTGGCTAGGCGCTTGACTTATTGCTTAGTTTGGCGCTTGACTTGGCGCTTGGCTTGGCGCTTGGCTTTGCGCTTGGTTTGGCGCTTGGCTTTGCGCTTCGTTTGGCGCTTGGCTTAGCGCCTGGCTTGGCGCTTGGGTTTGCGCTTGATTTGGCCCTTTGTTTAACGCTTGGGTTTGCGCTTGGCTTGGCGCCTAGCTTGGGGCTTGGCTTTGCGCTTGGCTAGGCGCTTGACTTATCGCTTAGTTTGGCGCTTGATTTGGCGCTTGGTTTGGCAATTGGCTGGGCGCTTGGTTTGGTGCTTGGCTTGGCACGTGGTTTGGCGCTTGCCTTAGCGCTTGGGTTGGCGCTTGGCTTGGCGCCTGGCTTGGTGCTTGGTTTTTTCGCTTGGTTTGGCGTTTATCTTGGCGCTTGGCTTGGCGTTTGGCTTGGCGCTTGGATTGGCGCTTGCCTTGGCGTTTGGCTTGGCGCTTGGCTTGGCGCTTGGCTTGGCGCTTGGTTTGGAACTTGGCTTGTTGCCTGAGATGGCGCTTGGCTTTGCGCTTGGTTTGGCGCTTGTCTTGGCGCTTGCCTTGGCGTTTAGCTTGGCGCTTAGCCTGATGCTTGGCTTGGAGCTTGGCTTGCTGCCTGGGTTGGCGCTTGGCTTTGCGCTAGGCTTTGCGCTTGGCTTGGCGCTTGACTTGGCGCTTGGCTTTGCGCTTCGTTTAGCGCTTGGCTTGGCGCTTGGCTTTGCGTTTGGCTTAACGCTTGGCTTGGCGCTTGGCTTGGCGCTTGGCTTGGCACGTAGCTTGGCGCTTGACTTGGCGCTTGGGTTGGCGCCTGGCTTGGAGCTTGGGTTGGCATTTGACTTGGCGCTTGGTTTAGCGCTTGGCTGGGCGCTTGGCTTGGCGCTTGGCTTTTAACTTGGTTTGGCGCTTGGCTGGGCGCTTGGCTTGCTGCCTGGGTTGGCGCTTGGCTTTGCGCTAAGCTTTGCGCTTGGCTTGGCGCTTGACTTGGCGCTTGGCTTTGCGCTTCGTTTAGCGCTTGGCTTGGCGCTTGGCTTTGCGCTTGGCTTAACGCTTGGCTTGGCGCTTGGCTTGGCGCTTGGCTTGGCACGTGGCTTGGCGCTTGACTTGGCGCTTGGGTTGGCGCCTGGCTTGGAGCTTTGGTTAGCATTTGACTTGGCGCTTGGTTTAGCGCTTGGCTGGGCGCTTGGCTTGGCGCTTGGCTTTCAACTTGGTTTGGCGCTTGGCTGGGCGCTTGGCTTGGCGCTTGGCTTTGCGCTTGGTTTAACGCTTGGCTTGGCGCTTGGCTTTGCACTTGGTTTGGCGCTTGGCTGGGCGCTTGGCTTGCTGCTTGGCTTGGCACATAGCTTATCGCTTGACTTGGGGCTTGGGTTGGCGCCTGGCTTCGAGCTTGGGTTGGCATTTGACCTGACGTTTGGTTTGGCGCTTGACGTAGCGCTCGGCTTGGCGCCTGGATTGGCGCTTGGCTTAGCGCTTGGCTTGACGCTTGGCTTTGCGCTTGGTAAAGCGCTTGGTTTGACGCTTTGCTTGGCGCTTGCCTTGGCGCTTGCGTTGGCGCTTGGCTTGGCGCTTGACTTGGCGCTTGGCTTGGCACGTGCCTTGCGCTTGGCCAAGCGCTTTGATTAGCGCTTGGCATAGCGCATGGCTTGGCGCGTGGCTTGGCGCTTGGCTTGGCGCTTGCGTTGGCGCTTGGCTTTGCGCTTGATTTGGCGCTTGGCTTAGCACGTGCCTTGCGCTTGGCTTGGCGCTTGGATTAGCGCTTGGCATAGCGCTTGGCTTGGCGCTTGTCTTGTCGCATGGCTTGGCACTTAACTTGGCGCTTGGTTTGACGCTTATTTTGGCGCTTGGCTTGGCGCTTGGCTTGCCGCATGACCTGGCACTTAGCTTGGCGCTTGGCTTGGAGCATGACTTGGCGCTTGGCTTAGCAAGTGCCTTGCGCTTGGCTTGGCGCTTGGATTAGCGCTTGGCATAGCGCTTGGCTTGGCGCCTGGATTGGCGCTTGGCTTAGCGCTTGGCTTGGCGCTTGGCTTTGAGCTTGGTAAAGCGCTTGGTTTGACGCTTGGCTTGGCGCTTGGCTTGGCGCTTGCGTTGGCGCTTGGCTTATCGCTTGGCTTGGCGCTTGGCTTGGCGTTTGGCTTATCGCTTGCCTTGGCGCTTGGTTTTGCGCCCGGTTTGCAGCTCTGCTTGGCGCTTGGCTTGGCGCTTGACTTGGCGCTTGGCTTAGCACGTGCCTTGCGCTTGGCTTGGCGCTTGGATTAGCGCTTGGTATAGCGCTTGGCTTGGCGCCTGGATTGGCGCTTGGCTTAGCGCTTGGCTTGGCGCTTGGCTTTGCGCTTGGTAAAGCGCTTGGTTTGACGCTTGGCTTGGCGCTTGGCTTGGCGCTTGCGTTGGCGCTTGGCTTGGCGCTTGGCTTGGCGCTTGGCTTTGCGTTTGGCTTGGCGCTTGGCTTGGCGCTTGGCTTTGCGCTTCGTTTGGCGCTTGGCTTGGAGCTTGGCTTTACGCTTGGATTAACGCTTGGCTTGGCGCTTTGCTTTGCGCTTAATTTGGCGCTTGGCTTATCGCTTGGCTTAGCGCCTGGCTTGGCGCTTGGGTTTGCGCTTGATTTGGCCCTTTGTTTAACGCTTGGGTTTGCGCTTGGCTTGGCGCCTAGCTTGGGGCTTGGCTTTGCGCTTGGCTAGGCGCTTGACTTATCGCTTAGTTTGGCGCTTGATTTGGCGCTTGGTTTGGCAATTGGCTGGGCGCTTGGTTTGGCGCTTGGCTTGGCACGTGGTTTGGCGCTTGCCTTAGCGCTTGGGTTGGCGCTTGGCTTGGCGCCTGGCTTGGTGCTTGGTTTTTCGCTTGGTTTGGCGTTTATCTTGGCGCTTGGCTTGGCGTTTGGCTTGGCGCTTGGATTGGCGCTTGCCTTGGCGTTTGGCTTGGCGCTTGGCTTGGCGCTTGGCTTGGCGCTTGGTTTGGAACTTGGCTTGTTGCCTGAGATGGCGCTTGGCTTTGCGCTTGGTTTGGCGCTTGTCTTGGCGCTTGCCTTGGCGTTTAGCTTGGCGCTTAGCCTGATGCTTGGCTTGGAGCTTGGCTTGCTGCCTGGGTTGGCGCTTGGCTTTGCGCTAGGCTTTGCGCTTGGCTTGGCGCTTGACTTGGCGCTTGGCTTTGCGCTTCGTTTAGCGCTTGGCTTGGCGCTTGGCTTTGCGTTTGGCTTAACGCTTGGCTTGGCGCTTGGCTTGGCGCTTGGCTTGGCACGTAGCTTGGCGCTTGACTTGGCGCTTGGGTTGGCGCCTGGCTTGGAGCTTGGGTTGGCATTTGACTTGGCGCTTGGTTTAGCGCTTGGCTGGGCGCTTGGCTTGGCGCTTGGCTTTTAACTTGGTTTGGCGCTTGGCTGGGCGCTTGGCTTGGCGCTTGGCTTTGCGCTTGGTTTAACGCTTGGCTTGGCGCTTGGCTTTGCACTTGGTTTGGCGCTTGGCTGGGCGCTTGGCTTGGTGCTTGGCTTGGCACATAGCTTATCGCTTGACTTGGCGCTTGGTTTGGCGCTTGGCTTCGAGCTGGGGTTGGCATTTGACTTGACGTTTGGTTTGGCGCTTGACGTAGCGCTCGGCTTGGTGCCTGGATTGGCGCTTGGCTTAGCGCTTGGCTTGACGCTTGGCTTTGCGCTTGGTAAAACGCTTGGTTTGACGCTTGGCTTGGCGCTTGGCTTGACGTTTGCGTTGGCGCTTGGCTTGGCGCTTGACTTGGCGCTTGGATTAGCGCTTGGCATAGCGCATGGCTTGGCGCGTGGCTTGGCGCTTGGCTTGGCGCTTGCGTTGGCGCTTGGCTTGGCGCTTGATTTGGCGCTTGGCTTGGCACGTGCCTTGCGCTTGGCCAGGCGCTTGGATTAGCGCTTGGGATAGCGCTTGGCTTGGCGCGTGGCTTGGCGCTTGGCTTGGCGCTTGCGTTGGCGCTTGGCTTGGCGCTTGACTTGGCGCTTGGTTTAGCACGTGCCTTGCGCTTGCCTTGGCGCTTATCTTTGCGCTCGGTTTACAGCTTGGCTTGGCGCTTGGCTTAGCACTTGGCTTGTCGCATGGCTTGGCACTTAGCTTAGCGCTTGATTTGGCGCTTGGCTTAGCGATTGGCTTGGCGCTTGGCTTAACGCTTGGCTTGACGCATGGCTTGGCGCTTGGCTTGGCGCTCGGTTTTGCGTTTGGTGTAGCGCTTGGCTTGGCGCTTGGCTTGGCGCTTGGATTGGCGCTTGGCTTAGCGCTTGCCTTGGCGCTTGCCTTGGCGCTTGGCTTGGCACTTAGCTTGGCGCTTGGTTTAGCGCTTGGCTTGGCGCTTGGCTTGGCGCTTGGTTTGGCGCTTGGCTTGGCGCTTGGCTTTGCGCCTGGCTTGTCGCGTGGCTTGGCACTTAGCTTGGCGCTTGGTTTGGCGCTTGGTTTAGCGCTTGGCTTGGCGCTTGGCTAGGTGCTTGGTTTAACGCTTGCTCTGGCGCTTAACGTCGGGCTTGGCTTGTCGCTTGGCTTTGCGCTTGGCTTGGGGCGTGGTTTGCGCTTGGCTTGGCGCTTGCCTTGGCGCTTGGCTTGGCGCTCGGCTTTGCGTTTGGTGTAGCGCTTGGCTTGGCGCTTTGATGGCGCTTGGCTTAGCGCTTGCCTTGGCGCTTATCTTTGCACTCAGTTTACAGCTTGGCTTGGCGCTTTGATTGGCGCTTGGCTAGCGCTTGCCTTGCCGCTTGGCTTGTTGCATGGCTTACCACTTAGCTTGGCGCTTGATTTGGCGCTTGGCTTAACGCTTGGCTTGACGCATGGCTTGGCGCTTGTCTTGCAGCTTGACTTTGCGCTTGGTTTGGCAATTGGTTTGGCGCTTAGTTTGGCGTTTGGCCTGGCGCTTGGCTTGGCGCTTGGCTTGGTGCTTGGTTTGGCGGTTAGCATGGCGTTAGGCTAGGCGCTTGGCTTGGCGCTTGGCTTTGCGCCTGGCTTGTCGCATTCCTTGGCACTTAGCTTGTCGCTTGGTTTGGCGCTTGGCTTAGCGCTTGGCTTGGCGCTTAACTTGGCGCTTGGCTTGGCGCTTGGCTTGGCGCTTGGCTTCGCGCTTCGCTTGGCGCTTGGCTTGGCGATTGGCTTTGCGCCTGGTTTGGCGCTTGGCTCGGCGCTTGGTTTGGCGCTTGGATTGGCGCTTTACTTTACGCTTGGTTTGGCGCTTGACTTGGCGCTTGGGTTGGCGCTTGGATTAATGCTTTGTTTGGCGCTTTACTTGACGCTTCGCTTGTCGCTTGGCTTGGCGCTTTGGTTGGCGCTTAGTGTGGTGCTTGGTTTGGCGCTATACTTAACGCATGGCTTGGCGCTTGACTTGGCGCGTGGCTTGGCGCTTGACTTGGCGCTTGTTTTGGCGCTTGGCTTGGCGCTTGACTTGGCGCTTTGCTTGGCGCTTCGCTTGGGGCTTGGCTTTGCGCTTGGCTAGGCGCTTGACTTATTGCTTAGTTTGGCGCTTGACTTGGCGCTTGGCTTGGCGCTTGGCTTTGCGCTTGGTTTGGCGCTTGGCTTTGCGCTTCGTTTGGCGCTTGGCTTAGCGCCTGGCTTGGCGCTTGGGTTTGCGCTTGATTTGGCCCTTTGTTTAACGCTTGGGTTTGCGCTTGGCTTGGCGCCTAGCTTGGGGCTTGGCTTTGCGCTTGGCTAGGCGCTTGACTTATCGCTTAGTTTGGCGCTTGATTTGGCGCTTGGTTTGGCAATTGGCTGGGCGCTTGGTTTGGCGCTTGGCTTGGCACGTGGTTTGGCGCTTGCCTTAGCGCTTGGGTTGGCGCTTGGCTTGGCGCCTGGCTTGGTGCTTGGTTTTTTCGCTTGGTTTGGCGTTTATCTTGGCGCTTGGCTTGGCGTTTGGCTTGGCGCTTGGATTGGCGCTTGCCTTGGCGTTTGGATTGGCGCTTGGCTTGGCGCTTGGCTTGGCGCTTGGTTTGGAACTTGGCTTGTTGCCTGAGATGGCGCTTGGCTTTGCGCTTGGTTTGGCGCTTGTCTTGGCGCTTGCCTTGGCGTTTAGCTTGGCGCTTAGCCTGATGCTTGGCTTGGAGCTTGGCTTGCTGCCTGGGTTGGCGCTTGGCTTTGCGCTAGGCTTTGCGCTTGGCTTGGCGCTTGACTTGGCGCTTGGCTTTGCGCTTCGTTTAGCGCTTGGCTTGGCGCTTGGCTTTGCGTTTGGCTTAACGCTTGGCTTGGCGCTTGGCTTGGCGCTTGGCTTGGCACGTAGCTTGGCGCTTGACTTGGCGCTTGGGTTGGCGCCTGGCTTGGAGCTTGGGTTGGCATTTGACTTGGCGCTTGGTTTAGCGCTTGGCTGGGCGCTTGGCTTGGCGCTTGGCTTTTAACTTGGTTTGGCGCTTGGCTGGGCGCTTGGCTTGGCGCTTGGCTTTGCGCTTGGTTTAACGCTTGGCTTGGCGCTTGGCTTTGCACTTGGTTTGGCGCTTGGCTGGGCGCTTGGCTTGGTGCTTGGCTTGGCACATAGCTTATCGCTTGACTTGGCGCTTGGTTTGGCGCTTGGCTTCGAGCTCGGGTTGGCATTTGACTTGACGTTTGGTTTGGCGCTTGACGTAGCGCTCGGCTTGGTGCCTGGATTGGCGCTTGGCTTAGCGCTTGGCTTGACGCTTGGCTTTGCGCTTGGTAAAGCGCTTGGTTTGACGCTTGGCTTGGCGCTTGGCTTGACGTTTGCGTTGGCGCTTGGCTTGGCGCTTGACTTGGCGCTTGGATTAGCGCTTGGCATAGCGCATGGCTTGGCGCGTGGCTTGGCGCTTGGCTTGGCGCTTGCGTTGGCGCTTGGCTTGGCGCTTGATTTGGCGCTTGGCTTGGCACGTGCCTTGCGCTTGGCCAGGCGCTTGGATTAGCGCTTGGGATAGCGCTTGGCTTGGCGCGTGGCTTGGCGCTTGGCTTGGCGCTTGCGTTGGCGCTTGGCTTGGCGCTTGACTTGGCGCTTGGTTTAGCACGTGCCTTGCGCTTGCCTTGGCGCTTATCTTTGCGCTCGGTTTACAGCTTGGCTTGGCGCTTGGCTTAGCACTTGGCTTGTCGCATGGCTTGGCACTTAGCTTAGCGCTTGATTTGGCGCTTGGCTTAGCGATTGGCTTGGCGCTTGGCTTAACGCTTGGCTTGACGCATGGCTTGGCGCTTGGCTTGGCGCTCGGTTTTGCGTTTGGTGTAGCGCTTGGCTTGGCGCTTGGCTTGGCGCTTGGATTGGCGCTTGGCTTAGCGCTTGCCTTGGCGCTTGCCTTGGCGCTTGGCTTGGCACTTAGCTTGGCGCTTGGTTTAGCGCTTGGCTTGGCGCTTGGCTTGGCGCTTGGTTTGGCGCTTGGCTTGGCGCTTGGCTTTGCGCCTGGCTTGTCGCGTGGCTTGGCACTTAGCTTGGCGCTTGGTTTGGCGCTTGGTTTAGCGCTTGGCTTGGCGCTTGGCTAGGTGCTTGGTTTAACGCTTGCTCTGGCGCTTAACGTCGGGCTTGGCTTGTCGCTTGGCTTTGCGCTTGGCTTGGGGCGTGGTTTGCGCTTGGCTTGGCGCTTGCCTTGGCGCTTGGCTTGGCGCTCGGCTTTGCGTTTGGTGTAGCGCTTGGCTTGGCGCTTTGATTGGCGCTTGGCTTAGCGCTTGCCTTGGCGCTTATCTTTGCACTCAGTTTACAGCTTGGCTTGGCGCTTTGATTGGCGCTTGGCTTAGCGCTTGCCTTGCCGCTTGGCTTGTTGCATGGCTTACCACTTAGCTTGGCGCTTGATTTGGCGCTTGGCTTAGCGATTGTCTTGGCGCTTGGCTTAACGCTTGGCTTGACGCATGGCTTGGCGCTTGTCTTGCAGCTTGACTTTGCGCTTGGTTTGGCAATTGGTTTGGCGCTTAGTTTGGCGTTTGGCCTGGCGCTTGGCTTGGCGCTTGGCTTGGTGCTTGGTTTGGCGGTTAGCATGGCGTTAGGCTAGGCGCTTGGCTTGGCGCTTGGCTTTGCGCCTGGGTTGTCGCATTCCTTGGCACTTAGCTTGTCGCTTGGTTTGGCGCTTGGCTTAGCGCTTGGCTTGGCGCTTAACTTGGCGCTTGGCTTGGCGCTTGGCTTGGCGCTTGGCTTCGCGCTTCGCTTGGCGCTTGGCTTGGCGATTGGCTTTGCGCCTGGTTTGGCGCTTGGCTCGGCGCTTGGTTTGGCGCTTGGATTGGCGCTTTACTTTACGCTTGGTTTGGCGCTTGACTTGGCGCTTGGGTTGGCGCTTGGATTAATGCTTTGTTTGGCGCTTTACTTGACGCTTCGCTTGTCGCTTGGCTTGGCGCTTTGGTTGGCGCTTAGTGTGGTGCTTGGTTTGGCGCTATACTTAACGCATGGCTTGGCGCTTGACTTGGCGCGTGGCTTGGCGCTTGACTTGGCGCTTGTTTTGGCGCTTGGCTTGGCGCTTGACTTGGCGCTTTGCTTGGCGCTTCGCTTGGCGCTTGGCTTGACGTTTGCGTTGGCGCTTGGCTTGGCGCTTGACTTGGCGCTTGGATTAGCGCTTGGCATAGCGCATGGCTTGGCGCGTGGCTTGGCGCTTGGCTTGGCGCTTGCGTTGGCGCTTGGCTTGGCGCTTGATTTGGCGCTTGGCTTGGCACGTGCCTTGCGCTTGGCCAGGCGCTTGGATTAGCGGTTGGGATAGCGCTTGGCTTGGCGCGTGGCTTGGCGCTTGGCTTGGCGCTTGCGTTGGCGCTTGGCTTGGCGCTTGACTTGGCGCTTGGTTTAGCACGTGCCTTGCGCTTGCCTTGGCGCTTATCTTTGCGCTCGGTTTACAGCTTGGCTTGGCGCTTGGCTTAGCACTTGGCTTGTCGCATGGCTTGGCACTTAGCTTAGCGCTTGATTTGGCGCTTGGCTTAGCGCTTGGCTTGGCGCTTGGCTTGGCGCTTGGATTGGCGCTTGGCTTAGCGCTTGCCTTGGCGCTTGCCTTGGCGCTTGGCTTGGCACTTAGCTTGGCGCTTGGTTTAGCGCTTGGCTTGGCGCTTGGCTTGGCGCTTGGTTTGGCGCTTGGCTTGGCGCTTGGCTTTGCGCCTGGCTTGTCGCGTGGCTTGGCACTTAGCTTGGCGCTTGGTTTGGCGCTTGGTTTAGCGCTTGGCTTGGCGCTTGGCTAGGTGCTTGGTTTAACGCTTGCTCTGGCGCTTAACGTCGGGCTTGGCTTGTCGCTTGGCTTTGCGCTTGGCTTGGGGCGTGGTTTGCGCTTGGCTTGGCGCTTGCCTTGGCGCTTGGCTTGGCGCTCGGCTTTGCGTTTGGTGTAGCGCTTGGCTTGGCGCTTTGATTGGCGCTTGGCTTAGCGCTTGCCTTGGCGCTTATCTTTGCACTCAGTTTACAGCTTGGCTTGGCGCTTTGATTGGCGCTTGGCTTAGCGCTTGCCTTGCCGCTTGGCTTGTTGCATGGCTTACCACTTAGCTTGGCGCTTGATTTGGCGCTTGGCTTAGCGATTGTCTTGGCGCTTGGCTTAACGCTTGGCTTGACGCATGGCTTGGCGCTTGTCTTGCAGCTTGACTTTGCGCTTGGTTTGGCAATTGGTTTGGCGCTTAGTTTGGCGTTTGGCCTGGCGCTTGGCTTGGCGCTTGGCTTGGTGCTTGGTTTGGCGGTTAGCATGGCGTTAGGCTAGGCGCTTGGCTTGGCGCTTGGCTTTGCGCCTGGCTTGTCGCATTCCTTGGCACTTAGCTTGTCGCTTGGTTTGGCGCTTGGCTTAGCGCTTGGCTTGGCGCTTAACTTGGCGCTTGGCTTGGCGCTTGGCTTGGCGCTTGGCTTCGCGCTTCGCTTGGCGCTTGATTTGGCGCTTGGCTTGGCACGTGCCTTGCGCTTGGCCAGGCGCTTGGATTAGCGCTTGGGATAGCGCTTGGCTTGGCGCGTGGCTTGGCGCTTGGCTTGGCGCTTGCGTTGGCGCTTGGCTTGGCGCTTGACTTGGCGCTTGGTTTAGCACGTGCCTTGCGCTTGCCTTGGCGCTTATCTTTGCGCTCGGTTTACAGCTTGGCTTGGCGCTTGGCTTAGCACTTGGCTTGTCGCATGGCTTGGCACTTAGCTTACCGCTTGATTTGGCGCTTGGCTTAGCGCTTGGCTTGGCGCTTGGCTTGGCGCTTGGCTTGGCGCTTGGCTTGGCGCTTGGTTTGGCGCTTGGCTTGGCGCTTGGCTTTGCGCCTGGCTTGTCGCGTGGCTTGGCACTTAGCTTGGCGCTTGGTTTGGCGCTTGGTTTAGCGCTTGGCTTGGCGCTTGGCTAGGTGCTTGGTTTAACGCTTGCTCTGGCGCTTAACGTCGGGCTTGGCTTGTCGCTTGGCTTTGCGCTTGGCTTGGGGCGTGGTTTGCGCTTGGCTTGGCGCTTGCCTTGGCGCTTGGCTTGGCGCTCGGCTTTGCGTTTGGTGTAGCGCTTGGCTTGGCGCTTTGATTGGCGCTTGGCTTAGCGCTTGCCTTGGCGCTTATCTTTGCACTCAGTTTACAGCTTGGCTTGGCGCTTTGATTGGCGCTTGGCTTAGCGCTTGCCTTGCCGCTTGGCTTGTTGCATGGCTTACCACTTAGCTTGGCGCTTGATTTGGCGCTTGGCTTAGCGATTGTCTTGGCGCTTGGCTTAACGCTTGGCTTGACGCATGGCTTGGCGCTTGTCTTGCAGCTTGACTTTGCGCTTGGTTTGGCAATTGGTTTGGCGCTTAGTTTGGCGTTTGGCCTGGCGCTTGGCTTGGCGCTTGGCTTGGTGCTTGGTTTGGCGGTTAGCATGGCGTTAGGCTAGGCGCTTGGCTTGGCGCTTGGCTTTGCGCCTGGCTTGTCGCATGGCTTGGCACTTAGCTTGTCGCTTGGTTTGGCGCTTGGCTTAGCGCTTGGCTTGGCGCTTAACTTGGCGCTTGGCTTGGCGCTTGGCTTGGCGCTTGGCTTCGCGCTTCGCTTGGCGCTTGGCTTGGCGCTTGGCTTGGCACGTGCCTTGCGCTTGGCCAGGCGCTTGGATTAGCGCTTGGGATAGCGCTTGGCTTGGCGCGTGGCTTGGCGCTTGGCTTGGCGCTTGCGTTGGCGCTTGGCTTGGCGCTTGACTTGGCGCTTGGTTTAGCACGTGCCTTGCGCTTGCCTTGGCGCTTATCTTTGCGCTCGGTTTACAGCTTGGCTTGGCGCTTGGCTTAGCACTTGGCTTGTCGCATGGCTTGGCACTTAGCTTACCGCTTGATTTGGCGCTTGGCTTAGCGCTTGGCTTGGCGCTTGGCTTGGCGCTTGGCTTGGCGCTTGGCTTGGCGCTTGGTTTGGCGCTTGGCTTGGCGCTTGGCTTTGCGCCTGGCTTGTCGCGTGGCTTGGCACTTAGCTTGGCGCTTGGTTTGGCGCTTGGTTTAGCGCTTGGCTTGGCGCTTGGCTAGGTGCTTGGTTTAACGCTTGCTCTGGCGCTTAACGTCGGGCTTGGCTTGTCGCTTGGCTTTGCGCTTGGCTTGGGGCGTGGTTTGCGCTTGGCTTGGCGCTTGCCTTGGCGCTTGGCTTGGCGCTCGGCTTTGCGTTTGGTGTAGCGCTTGGCTTGGCGCTTTGATTGGCGCTTGGCTTAGCGCTTGCCTTGGCGCTTATCTTTGCACTCAGTTTACAGCTTGGCTTGGCGCTTTGATTGGCGCTTGGCTTAGCGCTTGCCTTGCCGCTTGGCTTGTTGCATGGCTTACCACTTAGCTTGGCGCTTGATTTGGCGCTTGGCTTAGCGATTGTCTTGGCGCTTGGCTTAACGCTTGGCTTGACGCATGGCTTGGCGCTTGTCTTGCAGCTTGACTTTGCGCTTGGTTTGGCAATTGGTTTGGCGCTTAGTTTGGCGTTTGGCCTGGCGCTTGGCTTGGCGCTTGGCTTTGCGCCTGGCTTGTCGCATTCCTTGGCACTTAGCTTGTCGCTTGGTTTGGCGCTTGGCTTAGCGCTTGGCTTGGCGCTTAACTTGGCGCTTGGCTTGGCGCTTGGCTTGGCGCTTGGCTTCGCGCTTCGCTTGGCGCTTGGCTTGGCGATTGGCTTGGCGCTTGGCTTTGCGCCTGGCTTGTCGCATTCCTTGGCACTTAGCTTGTCGCTTGGTTTGGCGCTTGGCTTAGCGCTTGGCTTGGCGCTTAACTTGGCGCTTGGCTTGGCGCTTGGCTTGGCGCTTGGCTTCGCGCTTCGCTTGGCGCTTGGCTTGGCGATTGGCTTTGCGCCTGGTTTGGCGCTTGGCTCGGCGCTTGGTTTGGCGCTTGGATTGGCGCTTTACTTTACGCTTGGTTTGGCGCTTGACTTGGCGCTTGGGTTGGCGCTTGGATTAATGCTTTGTTTGGCGCTTTACTTGACGCTTCGCTTGTCGCTTGGCTTGGCGCTTTGGTTGGCGCTTAGTGTGGTGCTTGGTTTGGCGCTATACTTAACGCATGGCTTGGCGCTTGACTTGGCGCGTGGCTTGGCGCTTGACTTGGCGCTTGTTTTGGCGCTTGGCTTGGCGCTTGACTTGGCGCTTTGCTTGGCGCTTCGCTTGGGGCTTGGCTTTGCGCTTGGCTAGGCGCTTGACTTATTGCTTAGTTTGGCGCTTGACTTGGCGCTTGGCTTGGCGCTTGGCTTTGCGCTTGGTTTGGCGCTTGGCTTTGCGCTTCGTTTGGCGCTTGGCTTGGAGCTTGGCTTTACGCTTGGCTTAACGCTTGGCTTGGCGCTTGGCTTTGCGCTTGGTTTGGCGCTTGGCTTGGCGCTTGGCTTAGCGCCTGGCTTGGCGCTTGGGTTTGCGCTTGATTTGGCCCTTTGTTTAACGCCTGGGTTTGCGCTTGGCTTGGCGCCTAGCTTGGGGCTTGGCTTTGCGCTTGGCTAGGCGCTTGACTTATCGCTTAGTTTGGCGCTTGACTTGGCGCTTGGTTTGGCAATTGGCTGGGCGCTTGGTTTGGCGCTTGGCTTGGCACGTGGTTTGGCGCTTGCCTTAGCGCTTGGGTTGGCGCTTGACTTGGCGCTTAGTTTGACGCTTGGCTTGGCGCTTGGTTTAAAACTTGGCTTTGCGCTTTGCTTGGCGTTTGGCCTGGCGCTAGACTTGGCGCTTGGCTTGGTGCTTGGTTTGGCGCTTAGCATGGCGTTAGGCTAGGCGCTTGGATTGGCGCTTGTCTTGTCGCATGGCTTTGCACTTAGCTTGGCGCTTGGTTTGGCGCTTATTTTGACGCTTGGCTTGTCGCATGACTTGGCACTTAGCTTGGCGCTTGGATTGGCGCTTGGTTTTGCGCTTGGCTTGGCGCTTGGCTTAACGCTTGGCTTGACGCGTTCCTTTGCGCTTGTCTTGCCGCTTGACTTTGCGCTTGGTTTGGCACTTGGCTTGGCGCTTGGTTTGGCGCTTGGCTTGGCGCTTGGCTTGGCGCTTGGTTTAAAGTTTGGTTTTGCGCTTGGCTTGGCGTTTGGCCTGGCGCTTGGCTTGGCGTTTGGCTTAGCGCTTGTCTTGTCGCATGGCTTGGCACTTAGCTTGGCGCTTGGTTTGGCGCTTATCTTGGATCTTGGCTTGGCGCTTGGTTTGGCGCTTGGCTTAGCGCTTGGCTTGGCGCTTGGCTTGGCGCTTGGCTTGGCGCTTGGCGCGCTTGTCTTTGCGCTTGGCTTGGCGCTTTACTTGACGCTTGGTTTGGCACTTGACTTGGCGCTTTGCTTGGCGCTTCGCTTGGGGCTTGGCTTTGCGCTTGGCTAGGCGCTTGACTTATCGCTTAGTTTGGCGCTTAACTTGGCGCTTGGCTTGGCGCTTGGCTTTGCGCTTGGTTTGGCGCTTGGCTTGGCGCTTGGCTTAGCGCCTGGCTTGGCGCTTGGCTTGGCGCTTGGCTTGGAGCTTGGCTTTACGCTTGGCTTAACGCTTGGCTTGGCGCTTGGCTTTGCGCTTGGTTTGGCGCTTGGCTTGGCGCTTGGCTTAGCGCCTGGCTTGGCGCTTGGGTTTGCGCTTGATTTGGCCCTTTGTTTAACGCCTGGGTTTGCGCTTGGCTTGGCGCCTAGCTTGGGCTTGGCTTTGCGCTTGGCTAGGCGCTTGACTTATCGCTTAGTTTGGAGCTTGATTTGGCGCTTGGTTTGGCAATTGGCTGGGCGCTTGGTTTGGCGCTTGGCTTGGCACGTGGTTTGGCGCTTGCCTTAGCGCTTGGGTTGGCGCTTGACTTGGCGCTTAGTTTGACGCTTGACTTGGCGCTTGGTTTGGCGCTTGGCTGATCGCTTGGCTTGGCGCTTGGCTTGGCACCAATCTTGGCGCTTGGTTTGGCGCTTGGCTTGGCGCTTAGCTTGGCGCTTGCCTTGGCGCTTAACTTTGCGCTTGGTTTGGCGCTTGTCCTAGAGCTCGGCTTGGCGCCTGGCTTGGCGCCTGGCTTGGCGCTTCCCTTGGCGCTTAACCTTGCGCTGGGTTTGGCGCTTGACCTAGAGCTCGGCTTGGCGCCTGGTCTGGCGCCTGGCTTAGCGCTTGGCTTGGCGCTTGGCTTAGCGCTTAGATTTGCGCTTGGTAAAACGCTTGGTTTGACGCTTGGCTTGGCGCTTGGCTTAACGCTTGGCTTGGCGCTTGGCTTGGTGCTTGGCTAGGTGTTTGATTTGGCGCTTGCTTTGTCGCTTAACTTTTTGCTTGGCTTGTCGCTTGGCATTGCGCTTGGCTTGGGGCGTGTCTTGCGCTTGGCTTGGCGCTTACCTTGGCGCTTGGCTTGGCGCTCGGCTTTGCGTTTGGTGTAGCGCTTGGCTTGGCGCTTAATTTAGCGCTTACCGTGGCGCTTATCTTTAAGCTCGGTTTACAGCTTGGCTTTGCGCTTGGCTTGTCGCATAACTTGGCACTTAGCTTGGCGATTGGATTGGCGCTTGGCTTAGCGCTTGGCTTGGCGCTTGGCTTAACGCTTGGCTTGACGCATGGCTTTGCGCTTGTCTTGCGGCTTGACTTTGCGCTTGGTTTGGCACTTGGTTTGGCGCTTGGTTTAGCGCTTGGCTTGGCGCTTAGTTTAAAACTTGGCTTTGCCCTTGGCTTGGCGTTTGGCCTGGCGCTAGACTTAGCGCTTGGTTTGGTGCTTGGTTTGGCGCTTAGCATGGCGTTAGGCTAGGCGCTTGGCTTGGCGCTTGTCTTGTCGCATGGCTTGGCACTTAGCTTGGCGCTTGGTTTGGCGCTTATTTTGACGCTTGGCTTGGCGCTTGGCTTGTCGCATGACTTGGCACTTAGCTTGGCGCTTGGATTGGCGCTTGGTTTTGCGCTTGGCTTGGCGCTTGGCTTAACGCTTGGCTTGACGCGTGCCTTTGCGCTTGTCTTGCCGCTTGACTTTGCGCTTGGTTTGGCACTTGGTTTGGCGCTTGGTTTGGCGCTTGGCTTGGCGCTTGGCTTGGCGCTTGGTTTGGCGCTTATCTTGGATCTTGGCTTGGCGCTTGGTTTGGCACTTTACTTGGCGCTTGGGTTGGCGCTTTCGTTCGCGCTTGGTTTGGCGCTTATCTTGGATCTTGGCTTGGCGCTTGGTTTGGCACTTTACTTGGCGCTTGGGTTGGCGCTTTACTTCGCGCTTGGTTTGGCGCTTGGGTTGGCGCTTGGTGTGGCGCTTATCTTGGATCTTGGCTTGGCGCTTGGTTTGGCGCTTGGCTTGGCGCTTGACCTGGCGCTTGGGTTGGCGCTTTACTTGACGCTTGGTTTGGCAGTTGACTTGGCGCTTGCCTTGGCGTTTAGCTTGGCGCTTAGCCTGATGCTTGGCTTGGAGCTTGGCTTGCTGCCTGGGTTGGCGCTTGGCTTTGCGCTAGGCTTTGCGCTTGGCTTGGCGCTTGACTTGGCGCTTGGCTTTGCGCTTCGTTTAGCGCTTGGCTTGGCGCTTGGCTTTGCGCTTGGCTTAACGCTTGGCTTGGCGCTTGGCTTGGCGCTTGGCTTGGCACGTGGCTTGGCGCTTGACTTGGCGCTTGGGTTGGCGCCTGGCTTGGAGCTTGGGTTAGCATTTGACTTGGCGCTTGGTTTAGCGCTTGGCTGGGCGCTTGGCTTGGCGCTTGGCTTTCAACTTGGTTTGGCGCTTGGCTGGGCGCTTGGCTTGGCGCTTGGCTTTGCGCTTGGTTTAACGCTTGGCTTGGCGCTTGGCTTTGCACTTGGTTTGGCGCTTGGCTGGGCGCTTGGCTTGCTGCTTGGCTTGGCACATAGCTTATCGCTTGACTTGGCGCTTGGGTTGGCGCCTGGCTTCGAGCTTGGGTAGGCATTTGACCTGACGTTTGGTTTGGCGCTTGACGTAGCGCTCGGCTTGGCGCCTGGATTGGCGCTTGGCTTAGCGCTTGGCTTGACGCTTGGCTTTGCGCTTGGTAAAGCGCTTGGTTTGACGCCTTGCTTGGCGCTTGCCTTGGCGCTTGCGTTGGCGCTTGGCTTGGCGCTTGACTTGGCGCTTGGCTTGGCACGTGCCTTGCGCTTGGCCAAGCGCTTTGATTAGCGCTTGGCATAGCGCATGGCTTGGCGCGTGGCTTGGCGCTTGGCTTGGCGCTTGCGTTGGCGCTTGGCTTGGCGCTTGACTTGGCGCTTGGCTTAGCACGTGCATTGAGCTTGGCTTGGCGCTTGGATTAGCGCTTGGCATAGCGCTTGGCTTGACGCCTTGCTTGGCGTTTGGCTTGGCGCGTGGCTTGGCGCTTGGCTTGGCGCTTGCTTTGGCGCTTGCCTGTGAGCTTGGCTTGGCGCGTGGCTTGGCGCTTGGCTTGGCGCTTGCGTTGGCGCTTGGCTTGACGCTTGCCTTGGCGCTTAACCTTGCGCTTGGCTTGGCGCTTGCGTTGGCGCTTGGCTTGGCGCTTGACTTGGCGCTTGGCTTAGCACGTGCATTGAGCTTGGCTTGGCGCTTGGATTAGCGCTTGGCATAGCGCTTGGCTTGACGCCTTGCTTGGCGTTTGGCTTGGCGCGTGGCTTGGCGCTTGGCTTGGCGCTTGCTTTGGCGCTTGCCTGTGAGCTTGGCTTGGCGCGTGGCTTGGCGCTTGGCTTGGCGCTTGCGTTGGCGCTTGGTTTGGCGCTTGATTTGGCGCTTGGCTTAGCACGTGCTTTGCGCTTGGCTTGGCGCTTGGATTAGCGCTTGGCATAGCGCTTGGCTTGGCGCTTGTCTTGTCGCATGGCTTGGCACTTAGCTTGGCGCTTGGTTTGACGCTTATTTTGGCGCTTGGCTTGGCGCTTGGCTTGCCGCATGACTTGGCACTTAGCTTGGCGCTTGGCTTGGCGCATGACTTGGCGCTTGGCTTAGCAAGTGCCTTGCGCTTGGCTTGGCGCTTGGATTAGCGCTTGGCATAGCGCTTGGCTTGGCGCCTGGATTGGCGCTTGGCTTAGCGCTTGGCTTGGCGCTTGGCTTTGAGCTTGGTAAAGCGCTTGGTTTGACGCTTGGCTAGGCGCTTGGCTTGGCGCTTGCGTTGGCGCTTGGCTGGCGCTTGGCTTGGCGCTTGGCTTGGCGTTTGGCTTATCGCTTGCCTTGGCGCTTGGTTTTGCGCCCGGTTTGCAGCTCTGCTTGGCGCTTGGCTTGGCGCTTGACTTGGCGCTTGGCTTAGCACGTGCCTTGCGCTTGGCTTGGCGCTTGGATTAGCGCTTGGTATAGCGCTTGGCTTGGCGCCTGGATTGGCGCTTGGCTTAGCGCTTGGCTTGGCGCTTGGCTTTGCGCTTGGTAAAGCGCTTGGTTTGACGCTTGGCTTGGCGCTTGGCTTGGCGCTTGCGTTGGCGCTTGGCTTGGCGCTTTACTTGGCGCTTGGCTTAGCACGTGCCTTGCGCTTGGCTTGGCGCTTGGATTAGCGCTTGGCATAGTGCTTTGATTGGCGCCTGGATTGGCGCTTGGCTTAGCGCTTGGCTTGGCGCATGGCTTTGCGCTTGGTAAAGCGCTTGGTTTGACGCTTGGCTTGGCGCTTGGCTTGGCGCTTGCGTTGGCGCTTGGCTTGGCGCTTGGCCAGGCGCTTGGATTAGCGCTTGGCATAGCGCATGATTTGGCGCGTGGCTTGGCGCTTGGCTTGGCGCTTGCGTTGGCGCTTGGCTTGGCGCTTGACTTGGCGCTTGGCTTGGCACGTGCCTTGCGCTTGGCCAGGCGCTTGGATTAGCGCTTGGCATAGCGCTTGGCTTGGCGCGTGGCTTGGCGCTTGGCTTGGCGCTTGCGTTGGCGCTTGGCTTGGCGCTTGACTTGGCGCTTGGCTTAGCACGTGCATTGAGCTTGGCTTGGCGCTTGGATTAGCGCTTGGCATAGCGCTTGGCTTGACGCCTTGCTTGGCGTTTGGCTTGGCGCGTGGCTTGGCGCTTGGCTTGGCGCTTGCTTTGGCGCTTGCCTGTGAGCTTGGCTTGGCGCGTGGCTTGGCGGTTGGCTTGGCGCTTGCGTTGGCGCTTGGCTTGACGCTTGCCTTGGCGCTTAACCTTGCGCTTGGTTTGGCGCTTGACCTAGAGCTCGGCTTGGCGCCTGGTTTGGCGCCTGGCTTAGCGCTTGGCTTGGCGCTTGGCTTAGCGCTTAGATTTGCGCTTGGTAAAGCGCTTGGTTTGACGCTTGGCTTGGCGCTTGGCTTAGCGCTTGGCTTGGCGCTTGGCTTGGTGCTTGGCTAGGTGTTTGATTTGGCGCTTGCTTTGGCGCTTAACTTTGTGCTTGGCTTGTCGCTTGGCTTTGCGCTTGGCTTGGGGCGTGTCTTGCGCTTGGCTTGGCGCTTACCTTGGCGCTTGGCTTGGCGCTCGGCTTTGCGTTTGGTGTAGCGCTTGGCTTTCCGCTTGGTTTAGCGCTTACCTTGGCGCTTATCTTTAAGCTCGGTTTACAGCATGGCTATGCGCTTGGCTTGTCGCATAACTTGGCACTTAGCTTGGCGATTGGATTGGCGCTTGGCATAGCGCTTGGCTTGGCGCTTGGCTTAACGCTTGGCTTGACGCATGGCTTTGCGCTTGTCTTGCGGCTTGACTTTGCGCTTGGTTTGGCACTTGGTTTGGCGCTTTGTTTAGCGCTTGACTTGGCGCTTGGCTTGGCGCTTGGTTTAAAACTTGGCTTTGCGCTTGGCTTGGCGTTTGGCCTGGCGCTTGGCTTGGCGCTTGGCTTGGTAGCTTCGTTTGGCGCTTAGCATGGCGTTAGGCTAGGCGCTTGGCTTGGCGCTTGTCATGTCGCATGGCTTGGCACTTAGCTTGGCGCTTGGTTTGACGCTTATTTTGGCGCTTGGCTTGGCGCTTGGCTTGCCGCATGACTTGGCACTTAGCTTGGCGCTTGGATTGGCGCTTGGTTTAGCGCTTGGCTTGGCGCTTGGCTTAACGCTTGGCTTGACGAGTGGCTTTGCGCTTGTCTTGCCGCTTGACTTTGCGCTTGGTTTGGCACTTGGTTTGTGGCTTGGTTTGGCGCTTGGCTTGGCGCTTGGCTTGGCGCTTGTTTTAAAGTTTGGCTTTGCGCTTGGCTTGGCGTTTGGCCTGGCGCTTGGCTTGGCGTTTGGCTTGGCGCTTGTCTTGTCGCATGGCTTGGCACTTAGCTTGGCGCTTGGTTTGACGCTTATCTTGGATCTTGGCTTGGCGCTTGGCTTCGCGCTTGGCTTCGCGCTTGGCTTCGCGCTTGGCTTGGCGATTAGTTTTGCGCCTGGTTTGGCGCTTGGCTTGGCGCTTGACTTGGCGCTTGGGTTGGCGTTTTACTTGACGCTTGGTTTAACACTTGACTTGGCGCTTGGGTTGGCGCTTTACTTCGCGCTTGGTTTGGCGCTTCACTTGACGCTAGGAGCATCGCTTGGCTTGGCGCTTGGGTTGGCGCTTGGGGTGGTTCTTGGTTTAACGCTTTACTTGGCGCTTCCTTGGCGCTTGACTTGGTGCTTGGGTTGGCGCTTGGTTTGGTGATTGGTTTCGCGGTTTACTTGGCGCTTGGCTTAGCGCTTGACTTGGCGCTTGTTTTGGCGCTTGGCTGGGCGCTTGGCTTGGCGCTTGACTTAGCGCTTGGGTTGGCGCTTGGCTTGGTGCTTGGCTTGGCGTTTGTCTTGGCGCTTGTCTTGTCGCATGGCTTGGCACTTAGCTTAGCGCTTGGGTTGGCGCTTGGCTTGGTGCTTGGCTTGGCGTTTGGCTTGGCGCTTGTCTTGTCGCATGGCTTGGCACTTAGCTTGGCGCTTGGGTTGGCGCTTGGGGTGGTTCTTGGTTTAACGCTTTACTTGGCGCTTCCTTGGCGCTTGACTTTATGTTTGGGTTGGCGCTTGGTTTGGTGATTGGTTTCGCGGTTTACTTGGCGCTTGGCTTAGCGCTTGACTTGGCGCTTGTTTTGGCGCTTGGCTGGGCGCTTGGATTGGCGCTTGACTTAGCGCTTGGGTTGGCGCTTGGCTTGGTGCGTGGCTCGGCGCTTGGTTTGTCGCTTGGTTTGGCGCTTGGCTTGGGGATTGGCCTTGCACTTGGCTTGGCGTTTATCTTGGCGCTTGGCTTGGCGTTTGGCTTGGCGCTTGGATTGGCGCTTGCCTTGGCGTTTGGTTTGGCGCTTGGCTTGGCGCTTGGCTTGGCGCTTGGCTTGGAGCTTGGCTTGGCGCTTGGCTTGGCACGTGGCTTGGCGCTTGACTTGGCGCTTGGGTTGGCGTCTGGCTTGGAGCTTGGGTTGGCATTTGACTTGGCGCTTGGTTTAGCGCTTGGCTGGCCGCTTGGCTTGGCTCTTGGCTTTCAACTTGGTTTGGCGCTTGGCTGGGCGCTTGGGTTGGCGCTTGGCTTCGAGCTTGGGTTGGCATTTGACTTGACGTTTGGTTTGGCGCTTGACGTAGCGCTCGGCTTGGCGCCTGGATTGGCGCTTGGCTTAGCGCTTGGCTTGACGCTTGGCTTTGCGCTTGGTAAAGCGCTTGGTTTGACGCTTGGCTTGGCGCTTGGCTTAGCGCTTGCGTTGGCGATTGGCTTGGCGCTTGACTTGGCGCTTGGCTTGGCACGTGCATTGCGCTTGGCCAGGCGCTTGGATTAGCGCTTGGCATAGCGCATGGCTTGGCGCGTGGCTTGGCGCTTGGCTTGGCACTTGCGTTGGCGCTTGGCTTGGCGCTGGATTTGGCGCTTGTCTTGGCACGTGTCTTGCGCTTGGCCAGGCGCTTGGATTAGCGCTTGGCAATGCGCATGGCTTGGCGCGTGGCTTGGCGCTTGGCTTGGCACGTGCCTTGCGCTTGGCCAGGCGCTTGGATTAGCGCTTGGCATAGCGCATGGCTTGGCGCGTGGCTTGACGCTTGGCTTGGCGTTTGACTTGGCGCTTGGCTTAGCACGTGCCTTGCGCTTGCCTTGGCGCTTATCTTTGCGCTCGGTTTACAGCTTGGCTTGGCGCTTGGCTTAGCACTTGGCTTGTTGCATGGCTTGGCACTAAGCTTGGCGCTTGATTTGGCGCTTGGCTTAGCGATTGGCTTGGCGCTTGGCTTAACGCTTGGTTTGGCGCTTGGCTTGGCGCTCGGCTTTGCGTTTGGTGTAGCGGTTGGCTTGGCGCTTGGCTTGGCGCTTGGATTGGCGCTTGGCTTAGCGCTTGCCTTGGCGCTTGCCTTGGCGCTTGGCTTAGCACTTAGCTTGGCGCTTGGTTTAGAGCTTGGCTTGGCGCTTGGCTTAGCGCTTGGTTTGGCGCTTGGCTTGGCGCTTGGCTTTGCGCCTGGCTTGTCGCGTGGCTTGGCACTTAAGCCTGGCGCTTGGTTTGGCGCTTGGCTTAGCGCTTGGCTTGGCGCTTGGCTTGGCGCTTGGCTAGGTGCTTGGTTTAACGCTTGCTTTGGCGCTTAACGTCGCGCTTGGCTTGGCGCTCGGCTTTGCGTTTGGTGTAGCGCTTGGCTTGGCGCTTGGCTTGGCGCTTTGCTTGGCGCTTGTATTGGCGCTTGGCTTAGCGCTTGCCTTGGCGCTTATCTTTGCACTCAGTTTACAGCTTGGCTTGGCGCTTGGCTTAGCGCTTGGCTTGGCGCTTGGCTTAGCGCTTGCCTTGGCGCTTATCTTTGCGCTCGGTTTACAGCTTGGCTTGGCGCTTGGCTTAGCGCTTGGCTTGTTGCATGGCTTACCACTTAGCTTGGCGCTTGATTTGGCGCTTGGCTTAGCGATTGGCTTGGCGCTTGGCTTAACGCTTGGCTTGACGCATGGCTTGGCGCTTGTCTTGCCACTTGACTTTGCGCTTGGTTTGGCAATTGGTTTGGCGCTTGGTTTGGCGCTTGGCTTGGCGCTTTGCTTGGCGCTTGGTTTAAAGCTTGGCTTTGCGCTTGGCTTGGCGATTGGCCTGGCGCCTGGCTTGGCGATTGGCCTGGCGCCTGGCTTGGCGCTTGGGGTGGTTCTTGGTTTAACGCTTTACTTGGCGCTTTCTTGGCGCTTGACTTGGTGCTTGGGTTGGCGCTTGGTTTGGTGATTGGTTTCGCGGTTTACTTGGCGCTTGGCTTAGCGCTTGACTTGGCGCTTGTTTTGGCGCTTGGCTGGGCGCTTGGTTTGGCGCTTGACTTAGCGCTTGGGTTGGCGCTTGGCTTGGTGCGTGGCTCGGCGCTTGGTTTGTCGCTTGGTTTGGCGCTTGGCTTGGCGCTTGGCCTTGCACTTGGCTTGGCGTTTATCTTGGCGCTTGGCTTGGCGTTTGGCTTGGCGCTTGGATTGGCGCTTGCCTTGGCGTTTGGCTTGGCGCTTGGCTTGGCGCTTGGCTTGGCGCTTTGCTTGGAGCTTGGCTTGTTGCCTGAGATGGCGCTTGGCTTTGCGCTTGGTTTGGCGCCTGTCTTGGCGCTTGCCTTGGCGTTTAGCTTGGCGCTTAGCCTGATGCTTGGCTTGGAGCTTGGCTTGCTGCCTGGGTTGGCGTTTGGCTTTGCGCTAGGTTTTGCGCTTGGCTTGGCGCTTGGCTTTGCGCTTTGTTTAGCGCTTGGCTTGGCGCTTGGCTTTGCGCTTGGCTTAACGCTTCTCTTGGCGCTTGGCTTGGCGCTTGGCTTGGCACGTGGCTTGGCGCTTGACTTGGCGCTTGGGTTGGCGCCTGGCTTGGAGGTTGGGTTGGCTTTTGACTTGGCGCTTGGTTTAGCGCTTGGCTGGGCGCTTGGCTTGGCGCTTGGCTTTCAACTTGGTTTGGCGCTTGGCTGGGAGCTTGGCTTGGCGCTTGGCTTTGCGCTTGGTTTAACGCTTGGCTTGGCGCTTGGCTTTGCACTTGGTTTGGCGCTTGGCTGGGCGCTTGGCTTGCTGCTTGGCTTGGCACATAGCTTATCGATTGACTTGGCGCTTGGGTTGGCGCTTGGCTTCGAGCTTGGGTTGGCATTTGACTTGACGTTTGGTTTGGCGCTTGACGTAGCGCTCGGCTTGGCGCCTGGATTGGCGCTTGGCTTAGCGCTTGGCTTGACGCTTGGCTTTGCGCTTGGTAAAGCGCTTGGTTTGACGCTTGGCTTGGCGCTTGGCTTAGCGCTTGCGTTGGCGCTTGGCTTGGCGCTTGACTTGGCGCTTGGCTTGGCACGTGCCTTGCGCTTGGCCAGGCGCTTGGATTAGCGCTTGGTGTAGCGCATGGCTTGGCGCGTGGGCTTGGCGCTTGGCTTGGCGCTTGCGTTGGCGCTTGGCTTGGCGCTGGGTTTGGCGCTTGTCTTGGCACGTGCCTTGCGCTTGGCCAGGCGCTTGGATTAGCGCTTGGCATAGCGCATGGCTTGGCGCGTGGCTTGGCGCTTGGCTTGGCACGTGCCTTGCGCTTGGCCAGGCGCTTGGATTAGCGCTTGGCATAGCGCATGGCTTGGCGCGTGGCTTGGCGTTTGGCTTGGCGCTTGACTTGGCGCTTGGCTTAGCACGTGCCTTGCGCTTGCCTTGGCGCTTATCTTTGCGCTCGGTTTACAGCTTGACTTGGCGCTTGGCTTAGCACTTGGCTTGTTGCATGGCTTGGCGCAAAGGTTGGCGCTTGATTTGGCGCTTGGCTTAGCGATTGGCTTGGCGCTTGGCTTAACGCTTGGCTTGACGCATGGCTTGGCGCTTGGCTTGGCGCTCGGCTTTGCGTTTGGTGTAGCGCTTGGCTTGGCGCTTGGCTTGGCGCTTGGCTTGGCGCTTGGCTTGGCGCTTGGATTGGCGCTTGGTTTAGCGCTTGCCTTGGCGCTTGCCTTGGCGCTTGGCTTAGCACTTAACTTGGCGCTTGGTTTAGCGCTTGGCTTGGCGCTTGGCTTGGCGCTTGGTTTGGCGCTTGGCTTGGCGCTTGGCTTTGCGCCCGGCTTGTCGCGTGGCTTGGCACTTAAGCTTGGCGCTTGGTTTGGCGCTTGGCTTAGCGCTTTGCTTGGCGCTTGCTTGGCGCTTGGCTAGGTGCTTGGTTTAACGCTTGCTTTGGCGCTTAACGTCGCGCTTGGCTTGTCGCTTGGTTTGCGCTTGGCTTGGGGAGTGGTTTGCGCTTGGCTTGGCGCTCGGCTTTGCGTTTGGTGTAGCGCTTGGCTTGGCGCTTGGCTTGGCGCTTGGCTTGGCGCTTGTATTGGCGCTTGGCTTAGCGCTTGCCTTGGCGCTTATCTTTGCACTCAGTTTACAGCTTGGCTTGGCGCTTGGCTTAGCGCTTGGCTTGGCGCTTGGCTTAGCGCTTGCCTTGGCGCTTATCTTTGTGCTCGGCTTACAGCTTGGCTTGGCGCTTGGCTTAGCGCTTGGCTTGTTGCATGGCTTTACCACTTAGCTTGGCGCTTGATTTGGCGCTTGGCTTAGCGATTGGCTTGGCGCTTGGCTTAACGCTTGGCTTGACGCATGGCTTGGCGCTTGTCTTGCCGCTTGACTTTGCGCTTGGTTTGGCAATTGGTTTGGCGCTTGGTTTGGCGCTTGGCTTGGCGCTTTGCTTGGCGCTTGGTTTAAAGCTTGGCTTTGCGCTTGGCTTGGCGATTGGCCTGGCGCCTGGCTTGGCGCTTGGCTTGGTGCTTGGTTTGGCGGTTAGCATGGCGTTAGGCTAGGCGCTTGGCTTGGCGCTTGGCTTTGCGCCTGGCTTGTCGCATGGCTTGGCACTTAGCTTGTCGCTTGGTTTGGCGCTTGGCTTAGCGCTTGGCTTGGCGCTTGGCTTGGCGCTTGGCTTGGCGCTTGGCTTGGCGCTTGGCTTAGCGCTTGGCTTGGCGCTTGGCTTGGCGATTGGCTTTGCGCCTGGTTTGGCGCTTGGCTCGGCGCTTGGTTTGGCGCTTGGATTGGCGCTTTACTTTACGCTTGGTTTGGCGCTTGACTTGGCGCTTGCCTTGGCGTTTAGCTTGGCGCTTAGCCTGATGCTTGGCTTGGAGCTTGGCTTGTTGCTTGAGATGGCGCTTGGCTTTGCGCTTGGTTTGGCGTTTGTCTTGGTGCTTGCCTTGGCGTTTAGCTTGGCGCTTAGCCTGATGCTTGGCTTGGAGCTTGGATTGCTGCCTGGGTTGGCGTTTGGCTTTGCGCTAGGCTTTGAGCTTGGCTTGGCGCTTGACTTGGCGCTTGGCTTTGCGCTTGGCTTGGCTCTTGGCTTGGCGCTTGGCTAGGTGCTTGGTTTAACGCTTGCTTTGGCGCTTAACGTCGCGCTTGGCTTGTCGCTTGGCTTTGCGCTTGGCTTGGGGCGTGGTTTGCGCTTGGCTTGGCGCTTGGCTTGGCGCTTGGCTTGGCGCTCGGCTTTGCGTTTGGTGTAGCGCTTGGCTTGGCGCTTGGCTTGGCGCTTGTATTGGCGCTTGGCTTAGCGCTTGCCTTGGCGCTTATCTTTGCACTCAGTTTACAGCTTGGCTTGGCGCTTGGCTTAGCGCTTGGCTTGGCGCTTGGCTTAGCGCTTGCCTTGGCGCTTATCTTTGCGCTCGGTTTACAGCTTGGCTTGGCGCTTGGCTTAGCGCTTGGCTTGTTGCATGGCTTACCACTTAGCTTGGCGCTTGATTTGGCGCTTGGCTTAGCGATTGGCTTGGCGCTTGGCTTAACGCTTGGCTTGACGCATGGCTTGGCGCTTGTCTTGCCGCTTGACTTTGCGCTTGGTTTGGCAATTGGTTTGGCGCTTGGTTTGGCGCTTGGCTTGGCGCTTTGCTTGGCGCTTGGTTTAAAGCTTGGCTTTGCGCTTGGCTTGGCGATTGGCTTGGCGCTTGGCTTTGCGCCTGGCTTGTCGCATGGCTTGGCACTTAGCTTGTCGCTTGGTTTGGCGCTTGGCTTAGCGCTTGGCTTGGCGCTTGGCTTGGCGCTCGGCTTTGCGTTTGGTGTAGCGCTTGGCTTGGCGCTTGGCTTGGCGCTTTGCTTGGCGCTTGTATTGGCGCTTGGCTTAGCGCTTGCCTTGGCGCTTATCTTTGCACTCAGTTTACAGCTTGGCTTGGCGCTTGGCTTAGCGCTTGGCTTGGCGCTTGGCTTAGCGCTTGCCTTGGCGCTTATCTTTGCGCTCGGTTTACAGCTTGGCTTGGCGCTTGGCTTAGCGCTTGGCTTGTTGCATGGCTTACCACTTAGCTTGGCGCTTGATTTGGCGCTTGGCTTAGCGATTGGCTTGGCGCTTGGCTTAACGCTTGGCTTGACGCATGGCTTGGCGCTTGTCTTGCCACTTGACTTTGCGCTTGGTTTGGCAATTGGTTTGGCGCTTGGTTTGGCGCTTGGCTTGGCGCTTTGCTTGGCGCTTGGTTTAAAGCTTTGATTTGCGCTTGGCTTGGCGATTGGCCTGGCGCCTGGCTTGGCGATTGGCCTGGCGCCTGGCTTGGCGCTTGGGGTGGTTCTTGGTTTAACGCTTTACTTGGCGCTTTCTTGGCGCTTGACTTGGTGCTTGGGTTGGCGCTTGGTTTGGTGATTGGTTTCGCGGTTTACTTGGCGCTTGGCTTAGCGCTTGACTTGGCGCTTATTTTGGCGCTTGGCTGGGCGCTTGGTTTGGCGCTTGACTTAGCGCTTGGGTTGGCGCTTGGCTTGGTGCGTGGCTCGGCGCTTGGTTTGTCGCTTGGTTTGGCGCTTGGCTTGGCGCTTGGCCTTGCACTTGGCTTGGCGTTTATCTTGGCGCTTGGCTTGGCGTTTGGCTTGGCGCTTGGATTGGCGCTTGCCTTGGCGTTTGGCTTGGCGCTTGGCTTGGCGCTTGGCTTGGCGCTTTGCTTGGAGCTTGGCTTGTTGCCTGAGATGGCGCTTGGCTTTGCGCTTGGTTTGGCGCCTGTCTTGGCGCTTGCCTTGGCGTTTAGCTTGGCGCTTAGCCTGATGCTTGGCTTGGAGCTTGGCTTGCTGCCTGGGTTGGCGTTTGGCTTTGCGCTAGGTTTTGCGCTTGGCTTGGCGCTTGGCTTTGCGCTTTGTTTAGCGCTTGGCTTGGCGCTTGGCTTTGCGCTTGGCTTAACGCTTTTCTTGGCGCTTGGCTTGGCGCTTGGCTTGGCACGTGGCTTGGCGCTTGACTTGGCGCTTGGGTTGGCGCCTGGCTTGGAGGTTGGGTTGGCATTTGACTTGGCGCTTGGTTTAGCGCTTGGCTGGGCGCTTGGCTTGGCGCTTGGCTTTCAACTTGGTTTGGCGCTTGGCTGGGAGCTTGGCTTGGCGCTTGGCTTTGCGCTTGGTTTAACGCTTGGCTTGGCGCTTGGCTTTGCACTTGGTTTGGCGCTTGGCTGGGCGCTTGGCTTGCTGCTTGGCTTGGCACATAGCTTATCGATTGACTTGGCGCTTGGGTTGGCGCTTGGCTTCGAGCTTGGGTTGGCATTTGACTTGACGTTTGGTTTGGCGCTTGACGTAGCGCTCGGCTTGGCGCCTGGATTGGCGCTTGGCTTAGCGCTTGGCTTGACGCTTGGCTTTGCGCTTGGTAAAGCGCTTGGTTTGACGCTTGGCTTGGCGCTTGGCTTAGCGCTTGCGTTGGCGCTTGGCTTGGCGCTTGACTTGGCGCTTGGCTTGGCACGTGCCTTGCGCTTGGCCAGGCGCTTGGATTAGCGCTTGGTGTAGCGCATGGCTTGGCGCGTGGCTTGGCGCTTGGCTTGGCGCTTGCGTTGGCGCTTGGCTTGGCGCTGGGTTTGGCGCTTGTCTTGGCACGTGTCTTGCGCTTGGCCAGGCGCTTGGATTAGCGCTTGGCATAGCGCATGGCTTGGCGCGTGGCTTGGCGCTTGGCTTGGCACGTGCCTTGCGCTTGGCCAGGCGCTTGGATTAGCGCTTGGCATAGCGCATGGCTTGGCGCGTGGCTTGGCGTTTGGCTTGGCGCTTGACTTGGCGCTTGGCTTAGCACGTGCCTTGCGCTTGCCTTGGCGCTTATCTTTGCGCTCGGTTTACAGCTTGACTTGGCGCTTGGCTTAGCACTTGGCTTGTTGCATGGCTTGGCACAAAGGTTGGCGCTTGATTTGGCGCTTGGCTTAGCGATTGGCTTGGCGCTTGGCTTAACGCTTGGCTTGACGCATGGCTTGGCGCTTGGCTTGGCGCTCGGCTTTGCGTTTGGTGTAGCGCTTGGCTTGGCGCTTGGCTTGGCGCTTGGCTTGGCGCTTGGCTTGGCGCTTGGATTGGCGCTTGGTTTAGCGCTTGCCTTGGCGCTTGCCTTGGCGCTTGGCTTAGCACTTAACTTGGCGCTTGGTTTAGCGCTTGGCTTGGCGCTTGGCTTGGCGCTTGGTTTGGCGCTTGGCTTGGCGCTTGGCTTTGCGCCCGGCTTGTCGCGTGGCTTGGCACTTAAGCTTGGCGCTTGGTTTGGCGCTTGGCTTAGCGCTTTGCTTGGCGCTTGGCTTGGCGCTTGGCTAGGTGCTTGGTTTAACGCTTGCTTTGGCGCTTAACGTCGCGCTTGGCTTGTCGCTTGGTTTGCGCTTGGCTTGGGGAGTGGTTTGCGCTTGGCTTGGCGCTCGGCTTTGCGTTTGGTGTAGCGCTTGGCTTGGCGCTTGGCTTGGCGCTTGGCTTGGCGCTTGTATTGGCGCTTGGCTTAGCGCTTGCCTTGGCGCTTATCTTTGCACTCAGTTTACAGCTTGGCTTGGCGCTTGGCTTAGCGCTTGGCTTGTTGCATGGCTTACCACTTAGCTTGGCGCTTGATTTGGCGCTTGGCTTAGCGATTGGCTTGGCGCTTGGCTTAACGCTTGGCTTGACGCATGGCTTGGCGCTTGTCTTGCCGCTTGACTTTGCGCTTGGTTTGGCAATTGGTTTGGCGCTTGGTTTGGCGCTTGGCTTGGCGCTTTGCTTGGCGCTTGGTTTAAAGCTTGGCTTTGCGCTTGGCTTGGCGATTGGCCTGGCGCCTGGCTTGGCGCTTGGCTTGGTGCTTGGTTTGGCGGTTAGCATGGCGTTAGGCTAGGCGCTTGGCTTGGCGCTTGGCTTTGCGCCTGGCTTGTCGCATGGCTTGGCACTTAGCTTGTCGCTTGGTTTGGCGCTTGGCTTAGCGCTTGGCTTGGCGCTTGGCTTGGCGCTTGGCTTGGCGCTTGGCTTGGCGCTTGGCTTAGCGCTTGGCTTGGCGCTTGGCTTGGCGATTTGCTTTGCGCCTGGTTTGGCGCTTGGCTCGGCGCTTGGTTTGGCGCTTGGATTGGCGCTTTACTTTACGCTTGGTTTGGCGCTTGACTTGGCGCTTGCCTTGGCGTTTAGCTTGGCGCTTAGCCTGATGCTTGGCTTGGAGCTTGGCTTGTTGCTTGAGATGGCGCTTGGCTTTGCGCTTGGTTTGGCGTTTGTCTTGGTGCTTGCCTTGGCGTTTAGCTTGGCGCTTAGCCTGATGCTTGGCTTGGAGCTTGGATTGCTGCCTGTTTTGGCGTTTGGCTTTGCGCTAGGCTTTGAGCTTGGCTTGGCGCTTGACTTGGCGCTTGGCTTTGCGCTTGGCTTGGCTCTTGGCTTGGCGCTTGGCTAGGTGCTTGGTTTAACGCTTGCTTTGGCGCTTAACGTCGCGCTTGGCTTGTCGCTTGGCTTTGCGCTTGGCTTGGGGCGTGGTTTGCGCTTGGCTTGGCGCTTGGCTTGGCGCTTGGCTTGGCGCTCGGCTTTGCGTTTGGTGTAGCGCTTGGCTTGGCGCTTGGCTTGGCGCTTGTATTGGCGCTTGGCTTAGCGCTTGCCTTGGCGCTTATCTTTGCACTCAGTTTACAGCTTGGCTTGGCGCTTGGCTTAGCGCTTGGCTTGTTGCATGGCTTACCACTTAGCTTGGCGCTTGATTTGGCGCTTGGCTTAGCGATTGGCTTGGAGCTTGGCTTAACGCTTGGCTTGACGCATGGCTTGGCGCTTGTCTTGCCGCTTGACTTTGCGCTTGGTTTGGCAATTGGTTTGGCGCTTGGTTTGGCGCTTGGCTTGGCGCTTTGCTTGGCGCTTGGTTTAAAGCTTGGCTTTGCGCTTGGCTTGGCGATTGGCATGGCGCTTGGCTTGGCGCTTGGCTTGGTGCTTGGTTTGGCGGTTAGCATGGCGTTAGGCTAGGCGCTTGGCTTGGCGCTTGGCTTTGCGCCTGGCTTGTCGCATGGCATGGCACTTAGCTTGTCGCTTGGTTTGGCGCTTGGCTTAGCGCTTGGCTTGGCGCTTGGCTTGGCGCTTGGCTTGGCGCTTGGGTTGGCGCTTGGCTTCGCGATTGGCTTGGCGCTTGGCTTGGCGATTGGCTTTGCGCCTGGTTTGGCGCTTGGCTCGGCGCTTGGTTTGGCGCTTGGATTGGCGCTTTACTTTACGCTTGGTTTGGCGCTTGACTTGGCGCTTGCCTTGGCGTTTAGCTTGTCGCTTAGCCTGATGCTTGGCTTGGAGCTTGGCTTGTTGCCTGAGATGGCGCTTGGCTTTGCGCTTGGTTTGGCGCTTGTCTTGGCGCTTGCCTTGGCGTTTAGCTTGGCGCTTAGAGTGATGCTTGGCTTGGAGCTTGGATTGCTGCCTGGGTTGGCGCTTGTTTTTGCGCTAGGCTTTGCGCTTGGCTTGGCGCTTGACTTGGCGCTTGGCTTTGCACTTCGTTTAGCGCTTGGCTTGGCGCTTGGCTTTGCGCTTTTCTTAACGCTTGGCTTGGCGCTTGGCTTGGCGCTTGGCTTGGCACGTGGCTTGGCGATTGGCTGGGCGCTTGGTTTGGCGCTTGGCTTGGCGCTTGGCTCAGCGCCTGGCTTGGCGCTTGGGTTTGCGCTTGGTTTGGCACTTTGTTTGACGCCTGGGTTTGCGCTTGGCTTGGCGCCTAGCTTGGGGCTTGGCTTTGCCCTTGGCTTGGCGCTTGGCTTTGCGCTTCGTTTGGCGCTTGGCTTGGAGCTTGGCTTTACGCTTGGCTTAACGCTTGGCTTGGCGCTTGGCTTTGCGCTTGGTTTGGCGCTTGGCTTGGCGCTTGACTTAGCGCCTGGCTTGGCGCTTGGGTTTGCGCTTGGTTTGGCACTTTGTTTGACGCCTGGGTTTGCGCTTGGCTTGGCGCCTAGCTTGGGGCTTGGCTTTGCGCTTGGCCTGGCGCTTGACTTGGCGCTTAGTTTGGCGCTTGACTTAGCGCTTGGTTTGGCGCTTGGCTGGGCGCTTGGCTTGGCGCTTGCCTTGGGGCTTAACCTTGCGCTTGGTTTGGCGCTTGTCCTAGAGCTCGGCTTGGCGCCTGGCTTGGCGCTTGCCTTGGCGCTTAACCTTGCCCTTGGTTTGGCGCTTGACCTAGAGCTTGGCTTGGCGCCTGGTTTGGCGCCTGTCTTAGCGCTTGGCTTGGCGCTTGGCTTAGCGCTTAGATTTGCGCTTGGTAAAGCTCTTGGTTTGACGCTTGGCTTGGCGCTTGGCTTAGCGCTTGGCTTGGCGCTTGGCTTGGTGCTTGGCTAGGTGTTTGATTTGGCGCTTGCTTTGGCGCTTAACTTCGTGCTTGGCTTGTCGCTTGGCATTGCGCTTGGCTTGGGGCGTGTCTTGCGCTTGGCTTGGCGCTTACCTTGGCGCTTGGCTTGGCGCTCGGCTTTGCGTTTGTCGTAGCGCTTGGCTTGGCGCTTGGTTTAGCGCTTACCTTGGCGCTTATCTTTAAGCTCGGTTTACAGCTTGGCTTTGCGCTTGGCTTGTCGCATAACTTGGCACTTAGCTTGGCGATTGGATTGGCGCTTGGCTTAGCGCTTGGCTTGGCGCTTGGCTTAACGCTTGGCTTGACGCATGGCTTTGCGCTTGTCTTGCGGCTTGACTTTGCGCTTGGTTTGGCACTTGGTTTGGCGCCTGGTTTAGCGCTTGGCTTGGCGCTTGGCTTGGCACTTGGTTTAAAGCTTGGCTTTGCGCTTGGCTTGGCGTTTGGCCTAGCGCTGGGCTTGGCGCTTGGCTTGGTGCTTGGTTTGGCGCTTAGCATGGCGTTAGGCTAGGCGCTTGGCTTGGCGCTTGTCTTGTCGCATGGCTTGGCACTTATCTTGGCGCTTGGTTTGGCGCTTATTTTGGCGCTTGGCTTGGCGCTTGGCTTGTCGCATGACTTGGCACTTAGCTTGGCGATTGGATTGTCGCTTGGCTTAGCGCTTGGCTTGGCGCTTGGCTTAACGCTTGGCTTGACGCGTGGCTTTGCGCTTGTCTTGCCGCTTGACTTTGCGCTTGGTTTGGCGCTTGGCTTGGCGCTTGGTTTAAAGTTTGGCTTTGCGCTTGGCTTGTCGCATAACTTGGCACTTAGTTTGGCGATTGGATTGGCGCTTGGCTTAGCGCTTGGCTTGGCGCTTGGCTTAACGCTTGGCTTGACGCGTGGCTTTGCGCTTGTCTTGCCGCTTGACTTTGCGCTTGGTTTGGCACTTGGTTTGGCGCTTGGTTTGGCGCTTGGCTTGGCGCTTGGCTTGGCGCTTGGTTTAAAGTTTGGCTTTGCGCTTGGCTTGGCGTTTGGCCTGGCGCTTGGCTTGGCGTTTGGCTTGGCGCTTTGCTTGTCGCATGGCTTGGCACTTAGCTTGGCGCTTGGTTTGGCGCTTATCTTGGATCTTGGCTTGGCGCTTGGTTTGGCGCTTGGTTTAGCGCTTGGCTTGGCGCTTGGCTTGGCGCTTGGCTTCGCGCTTGTCCTTGCGCTTGGCTTAGCGCTTTACTTGACGCTTGGTTTGGCACTTGATTTGGCGCTTGGGTTGGCGCTTTACTTCGCGCTTGGTTTGGCGCTTCACTTGACGCTAGGAGTATCGCTTGGCTTGGATCTTGGCTTGGCGCTTGGTTTGGCGCTTGGCTTGGCGCTTGACCTGGCGCTTGGGTTGGCGCTTTACTTGACGCTTGGTATGGCACTTGACTTGGCGCTTGGGTTGGCGCTTTACTTCGCGCTTGGTTTGGCGCTTCACTTGACGCTAGGAGTATCGCTTGGCTTGGCGCTTTTGTTGGCGCTTGGGGTGATTCTTGGTTTAACGCTTTACTTGGCGCTTCCTAGGCGCTTGACTTGGTGCTTGGGTTGGCGCTTTACTTGACGCTTGGTTTGGCACTTGACTTGGCGCTTGGGTTGGCGCTTTACTTCGCGCTTGGTTTGGCGCTTCACTTGACGCTAGGAGTATCGCTTGGCTTGGCGCTTGGGTTGGCGCTTGGGGTGATTCTTGGTTTAACGCTTTACTTGGCGCTTCCTTGGCGCTTCCTTGGCGCTTGACTTGGCGCTTGGCTTAGCGCTTGGCTTGTTGCATGGCTTACCACTTAGCTTGGCGCTTGATTTGGCGCTTGGCTTAGCGATTGTCTTGGCGCTTGGCTTAACGCTTGGCTTGACGCATGGCTTGGCGCTTGTCTTGCCGCTTGACTTTGCGCTTGGTTTGGCAATTGGTTTGGCGCTTGGGTTGGCGCTTGGCTTGGCGCTTTGCTTGGCGCTTGGTTTAAAGCTTGGCTTTGCGCTTGGCTTGGCGATTGGCCTGGCGCCTGGCTTGGCGCTTGGCTTGGTGCTTGGTTTGGCGGTTAGCATGGCGTTAGGCTAGGCGCTTGGCTTGGCGCTTGGCTTTGCGCCTGGCTTGTCGCATGGCTTGGCACTTAGCTTGTCGCTTGGTTTAAAGCTTGGCTTAGCGATTGGCTTGGCGCTTGGCTTAACGCTTGGCTTGACGCATGGCTTGGCGCTTGTCTTGCCGCTTGACTTTGCGCTTGGTTTGGCAATTGGTTTGGCGCTTGGGTTGGCGCTTGGCTTGGCGCTTTGCTTGGCGCTTGGTTTAAAGCTTGGCTTTGCGCTTGGCTTGGCGATTGGCCTGGCGCCTGGTTTGGCGCTTGGCTCGGCGCTTGGTTTGGCGCTTGGATTGGCGCTTTACTTTACGCTTGGTTTGGCGCTTGACTTGGCGCTTGCCTTGGCGTTTAGCTTGGCGCTTAGCCTGATGCTTGGCTTGGAGCTTGGCTTGTTGCCTGAGATGGCGCTTGGCTTTGCGCTTGGTTTGGCGCTTGTCTTATTGCTTGCCTTGGCGTTTAGCTTGGCGCTTAGCCTGATGCTTGGCTTGAAGCTTGGATTGCTGCCTGGGTTGGCGCTTGGCTTTGCGCTAGGCTTTGAGCTTGGCTTGGCGTTTGACTTGGCGCTTGGCTTTGCGCTTGGCTTGGCGCTTGGCTTGGCGCTTGGCTAGGTGCTTGGTTTAACGCTTGCTTTGGCGCTTAACGTCGCGCTTGGCTTGTCGCTTGGCTTTGCGCTTGGCTTGGGGCGTGGTTTGCGCTTGGCTTGGCGCTTGGCTTGGCGCTCGGCTTTGCGTTTGGTGTAGCGCTTGGCTTGGCGCTTGGTTTGGCGCTTGTATTGGCGCTTGGCTTAGCGCTTGCCTTGGCGCTTATCTTTGCACTCAGTTTACAGCTTGGCTTGGCGCTTGGCTTAGCGCTTGGCTTGTTGCATGGCTTACCACTTAGTTTGGCGCTTGATTTGGCGCTTGGCTTAGCGATTGGCTTGGAGCTTGGCTTAACGCTTGGCTTGACGCATGGCTTGGCGCTTGTCTTGCCGCTTGACTTTGCGCTTGGTTTGGCAATTGGTTTGGCGCTTGGTTTGGCGCTTGGCTTGGCGCTTTGCTTGGCGCTTGGTTTAAAGCTTGGCTTTGCGCTTGGCTTGGCGATTGGCCTAGCGCTTGGCTTGGCGCTTGCCTTGGTGCTTGGTTTGGCGGTTAGCATGGCGTTAGGCTAGGCGCTTGGCTTGGCGCTTGGCTTTGCGCCTGGCTTGTCGCATGGCATGGCACTTAGCTTGTCGCTTGGTTTGGCGCTTGGCTTAGCGCTTGGCTTGGCGCTTGGCTTGGCGCTTGGCTTGGCGCTTGGGTTGGCGCTTGGCTTCGCGCTTGGCTTGGCGCTTGGCTTGGCGATTGGCTTTGCGCCTGGTTTGGCGCTTGGCTCGGCGCTTGGTTTGGCGCTTGGATTGGCGCTTTACTTTACGCTTGGTTTGGCGCTTGACTTGGCGCTTGCCTTGGCGTTTAGCTTGGCGCTTAGCCTGATGCTTGGGTTGGAGCTTGGCTTGTTGCCTGAGATGGCGCTTGGCTTTGCGCTTGGTTTGGCGCTTGTCTTGGCGCTTGCCTTGGCGTTTAGCTTGGCGCTTAGCCTGATGCTTGGCTTGGAGCTTGGATTGCTGCCTGGGTTGGCGCTTGGCTTGGCGCTTGACTTGGCGCTTGGCTTTGCGCTTCGTTTAGCGCTTGGCTTGGCGCTTGGCTTTGCGCTTTTCTTAACGCTTGGCTTGGCGCTTGGCTTGGCGCTTGGCTTGGCACGTGGCTTGGCGCTTGACTTGGCGCTTGGGTTGGCGCCTGGCTTGGAGCTTGGGTTGGCATTTGACTTGGCGCTTGGTTTAGCGCTTGGCTGGGCGCTTGGCTTGGCGCTTGGCTTTGCACTTGGTTTGGCGCTTGGCTGGGCGCTTGGCTTGGTGCTTGGCTTGGCACATAGCTTATCGCTTGATTTGGCGCTTGGGTTGGCGCTTGGCTTTGAGCTTGGGTTGGCATTTGACTTGACGTTTGGTTTGGCGCTTGGCTTAGCGCTTGGCTTGACGGTTGGCTTTGCGCTTGGTAAAGCGCTTGCTTTGACGCTTGGCTTGGCGCTTGGCTTGGCGCTTGCGTTGGCGCTTGGCTTGGCGCTTGACTTGGCGCTTGGCTTGGCACGTGCCTTGCGCTTGGCCAGGCGCTTGGATTAGCGCTTGGCATAGCGCATGGCTTGGCGCGTGGCTTGGCGCTCGGCTTGGCGCTTGCGTTGGCGCTTGGCTTGGCGCTTGATTTGGCGCTTGGCTTGGCACGTGCCTTGCGCTTGGCCAGGCGCTTGGATTAACGCTTGGCATAGCGCTTGGCTTGGCGCGTGGCTTGGCGCTTGGCTTGGCGCTTGGCTTGGCGCTTGGATTGGCGCTTGGCTTAGCGCTTGCCTTGGCGCTTGCCTTGGCGCTTGGCTTGGCACTTAGCTTGGCGCTTGGTTTAACGCTTGGCTTGGCGCTTGGCTTGGCGCTTGGTTTGGCGCTTGGCTTGGCGCTTGGCTTTGCGCCTGGCTTGTCGCGTGCCTTGGCACTTAGCTTGGCGCTTGGTTTGGCGCTTGGCAAAGCGCTTGGCTTGGCGCTTGGCTTGGCGCTTGGCTAGGTGCTTGGTTTAACGCTTGCTTTGGCGCTTAACGTCGCGCTTGGCTTGTCGCTTGGCTTTGCGCTTGGCTTGGGGCGTGGTTTGCGCTTGGCTTGGCGCTTGGCTTGGCGCTCGGCTTTGCGTTTGGTGTAGCGCTTGGCTTGGCGCTTGGCTTGGCGCTTGGCTTAGCGCTTGCCTTGGCGCTTATCTTTGCGCTCGGTTTACAGCTTGGCTTGGCGCTTGGCTTAGCGCTTGGCTTGTTGCATGGCTTACCACTTAGCTTGGCGCTTGATTTGGCGCTTGGCTTAGCGATTGGCTTGGCGCTTGGCTTAACGCTTGGCTTGACGCATGGCTTGGCGCTTGTCTTGCCGCTAGACTTTGCGCTTGATTTGGCAATTGGTTTGGCGCTTGGTTTGGCGCTTGGCTTGGCGCTTTGCTTGGCGCTTGGTTTAAAGCTTGGCTTTGCGCTTGGCTTGGCGATTGGCCTGGCGCTTGGCTTGACGCTTGGCTTGGTGCTTGGTTTGGCGGTTAGCATGGCGTTAGGCTAGGTTCTTGGCTTGACGCTTGGCTTTGCGCCTGGTTTGTCGCATGGCTTGGCACTTAGCTTATCGCTTGGTTTGGCGCTTGGCTTAGCGACTGGCTTAGCGCTTGGCTTGGCGCTTGGCTTGGCGCTTGGCTTCGCGCTTGGCTTGGCGCTTGGCTTGGCGATTGGCTTTGCGCCTGGTTTAACGCTTGGCTCGGCGCTTGGTTTGGCGCTTGGATTGGCGCTTTACTTTCCGCTTGGTTTGGCGCTTGACTTGGCGCTTGGGTTGGCGCTTGGCTTGGTGCTTTGTTTGGCGCTTTACTTGACGCTTCGCTTATCGCTTGGCTTGGCGCTTTGGTTGGCGCTTGGGGTGGTGCTTGGTTTGGCGCTTTACTTAACGCTTGGCTTGGCGCTTGACTTGGCGCTTGGCTTGGCGCTTGACTTGGCGCTTGTTTTGGCGCTTGGCTTGGCGCTTGACTTTACGCTTTGCTTGGCGCTTCGCTTGGTGCGTGGCTCGGCGCTTGGTTTGTCGTTTGGCTTGGCGCTTGGCTTGGCGCTTGGCTTGGCGCTTGGTTTGGCGGTTAGCATGGCGTTAGGCTAGGTTCTTGGCTTGACGCTTGGCTTTGCGCCTGGTTTGTCGCATGGCTTGGCACTTAGCTTGTCGCTTGGTTTGGCGCTTGGCTTAGCGCTTGGCTTAGCGCTTGGCTTGGCGCTTGGCTTGGCGCTTGGCTTCGCGCTTGGCTTGGCGCTTGGCTTGGCGATTGGCTTTGCGCCTGGTTTGGCGCTTGGCTCGGCGCTTGGTTTGGCGCTTGGATTGGCGCTTTACTTTCCGCTTGGTTTGGCGCTTGACTTGGCGCTTGGGTTGGCGCTTGGCTTGGTGCTTTGTTTGGCGCTTTACTTGACGCTTCGCTTATCGCTTGGCTTGGCGCTTTGGTTGGCGCTTGGGGTGGTGCTTGGTTTGGCGCTTTACTTAACGCTTGGCTTGGCGCTTGACTTGGCGCTTGGCTTGGCGCTTGACTTGGCGCTTGTTTTGGCGCTTGGCTTGGCGCTTGACTTTACGCTTTGCTTGGCGCTTCGCTTGGTGCGTGGCTCGGCGCTTGGTTTGTCGTTTGGCTTGGCGCTTGGCTTGGCGCTTGGCTTTGCACTTGGCTTGGAGCTTGGCTTTACGCTTGGCTTAACGCTTGGCTTGGCGCTTAGCTTTGCGCTTGGGTTGGCGCTTGGCTTGGCGCTTGGCTTAGCGCCTGGCTTGGCGCTTGGGTTTGCGCTTGGTTTGGCACTTTGTTTGACGCCTGGGTTTGCGCTTGGCTTGGCGCCTAGTTTGGGGCTTGGCTTTGCGCTTGGCCTGGCGCTTGACTTGGCGCTTAGTTTGGCGCTTGACTTGGCGCTTGGTTTGGCGATTGGCTGGGCGCTTGGTTTGGCGCTTGGCACGTGGTTTGGCGCTTGCCTTAGCGCTTGGGTTGGCGCTTGACTTGGCGCTTAGTTTGACGTTTGACTTGGCGCTTGGTTTGGCGCTTGGCTGGGCGCTTGGCTTGGCGCTTGCCTTGGCGCTTAACCTTGCGCTTGGTTTGGCGCTTGTCCTAGAGCTCGGCTTGGCGCCTGGCTTGGCGCCTGGCTTGGCGCTTGCCTTGGCGCTTAACCTTGCGCTTGGTTTGGCGCTTGACCTAGAGCTCGGCTTGGCGCCTGGTTTGGCGCCTGTCTTATCGCTTGGCTTGGCGCTTGGCTTAGCGCTTAGATTTGCGCATGGTAAAGCTCTTGGTTTGACGCTTGGCTTGGCGCTTGGCTTAGCGCTTGGCTTGGCGCTTGGTTTGGTGCTTGGCTAGGTGTTTGATTTGGCGCTTGCTTTGGCGCTTAACTTCGTGCTTGGCTTGTCGCTTGGCATTGCGCTTGGCTTGGGGCGTGTCTTGCGCTTGGCTTGGCGCTTACCTTGGCGCTTGGCTTGGCGCTCGGCTTTGCGTTTGTCGTAGCGCTTGGCTTGGCGCTTGGTTTAGCGCTTACCTTGGCGCTTATCTTTAAGCTAGGTTTACAGCTTGGCTTTGCGCTTGGCTTGTCGCATAACTTGGCACTTAGCTTGGCGATTGGATTGGCGCTTGGCTTAGCGCTTGGCTTGGCGCTTGGCTTAACGCTTGGCTTGACGCATGGCTTTGCGCTTGTCTTGCGGCTTGACTTTGCGCTTGGCTTGGCACTTGGTTTAAAGCTTGGCTTTGCGCTTGGCTTGGCGTTTGGCCTGGCGCTAGGCTTGGCGCTTGGCTTGGTGCTTGGTTTGGCGCTTACCATGGCGTTAGGCTAGGCGCTTGGCTTGGCGCTTGTCTTGTCGCATGGCTTGGCACTTATCTTGGCGCTTGGTTTGGCGCTTATTTTGGCGCTTGGCTTGGCGCTTGGCTTGTCGCATGACTTGGCACTTAGCTTGGCGATTGGATTGGCGCTTGGCTTAGCGCTTGGCTTGGCGCTTGGCTTAACGCTTGGCTTGACGCGTGGCTTTGCGCTTGTCTTGCCGCTTGACTTTGCGCTTGGTTGGGCGCTTGGCTTGGCGCTTGGCTTGGCGCTTGGTTTAAAGTTTGGCTTTGCGCTTGGCTTGTCGCATAACTTGGCACTTAGCTTGGCGATTGGATTGGCGCTTGGCTTAGCGCTTGGCTTGGCGCTTGGCTTAACGCTTGGCTTGACGCGTGGCTTTGCGTTTGTCTTGCCGCTTGACTTTGCGCTTGGTTTGGCACTTGGTTTGGCGCTTGGTTTGGCGCTTGGCTTGGCGCTTGGCTTGGCGCTTGGATTAAAGTTTGGCTTTGCGCTTGGCTTGGCGTTTGGCCTGGCGCTTGGCTTGGCGTTTGGCTTGGCGCTTGTTTTGTCGCATGGCTTGGCACTTAGCTTGGCGCTTGGTTTGGCGCTTATCTTGGATCTTGGCTTGGCGCTTAATTTGGCGCTTGGCTTAGCGCTTGGCTTGGCGCTTGGCTTGGCGCTTGGCTTCGCGCTTGTCTTTGCGCTTGGCTTAGCGCTTTACTTGACGCTTGGTTTGGCACTTGATTTGGCGCTTGGGTTGGCGCTTTACTTCGCGCTTGGTTTGGCGCTTCACTTGACGCTAGGAGTATCGCTTGGCTTGGCGCTTGGGTTGGCGCTTGGTTTGGCGCTTATCTTGGATCTTGGCTTGGCGCTTGGTTTGGTGCTTGGCTTGGCGCTTGACCTGGCGCTTGGGTTGGCGCTTTACTTGACGCTTGGTTTGGCACTTGACTTGGCGCTTGGGTTGGCGCTTTACTTCGCGCTTGGTTTGGCGCTTCACTTGACGCTAGGAGTATCGCTTGGCTTGGCGCTTGGGTTGGCGCTTGGGGTGATTCTTAGTTTAACGTTTTACTTGGCGCTTCCTTGGCGCTTGACTTGGTGCTTGGGTTGACGCTTGGTTTAGTGATTGGTTTCGCGGTTTACTTGGCGCTTGGCTTAGCGCTTGACTTGGCGCTTGTTTTGGCGCTTGGCTGGGCGATTGGCTTGGCGCTTGACTTAGCGCTTGGGTTGGCGCTTGGCTTGGTGCGTGGCTCGGCGCTTGGTTTGTCGTTTGGCCTGGCGCTTGGCTTGGCGCTAGGCTTTGCGCTTGGTTTGGCGCTTGGCTAGGTGCTTGGTTTGGCGCTTGGTTTGGCGCTTGGCTTATCGCTTGGCTTGGATCTTGTCTTGGCTCTTGGTTTGGCGCTTGGTGTGGACCTTCACTTATCGCTTGGCTTGCCGCTTGTTTTGGCGCTTGGTTTGCAACTTGGGTTGGCGCTTGGCTTGGCGCCTGGCTTGGTGCTTGGTTTTTTCGCTTGGTTTGGCGCTTGGCTTGGCGCTTGGCTTTGCACTTATCTTGGCGTTTATCTTGGCGCTTGGCTTGACGTTTGGCTTGGCGCTTGGATTGGCGCTTGCCTTCGCGTTTGGCTTGGCGCTTGGCTTGGCGCTTGGCTTGGCGCTTGGCTTGGAGCTTGGCTTGTTGCCTGAGATAACGCTTGGCTTTGCGCTTGGTTTGGCGCTTGTCTTGGCGCTTGCCTTGGCGTTTAGCTTGGCGCTTAGCCTAATGCTTGGCTTGGAGCTTGGCTTGCTGCCTGGGTTGGCGCTTGACTTTGCGCTAGGCTTTGCGCTTGGCTTGGCGCTTGACTTGGCGCTTGGCTTTGCGCTTCGTTTAGCGCTTGGCTTGGCGCTTAACTTTGCGCTTGGCTTAACGCTTGGCTTGGCGCTTGGCTTGGAGCTTGGCTTGGCACGTGGCTTGGCGCTTGACTTGGCGCTTGGGTTGGCGCCTGGCTTGGAGCTTGGGTTGGCATTTGACTTGGCGCTTGGTTTAGCGCTTGGCTGGACGCTTAGCTTGGCGCTTGGTTTTCAACTTGGTTTGGCGCTTGGCTGGGCGCTTGGCTTGGCGCTTGGCTTTGCGCTTGGTTTAACGCTTAGCTTGGCGCTTGGTTTTGCACTTGGTTTGGCGCTTGGCTGGGCGCTTGGCTTGGTGCTTGGCTTGGCACATAGCTTATCGCTTGACTTGGCGCTTGGGTTGGCGCTTGGCTTCGAGCTTGGGTTGGCATTTGACTTGACGTTTGGTTTGGCGCTTGACGTAGCGCTCGGCTTGGCGCCTGGATTGGCGCTTGCGTTGGCGCTTGGCTTGGCGCTTGACTTGGCGCTTGGCTTGGCGCTTGACTTGGCGCTTGGCTTGGAACGTGCCTTGCGCTTGGCCAGGCGCTTGGATTAGCGCTTGGCATAGCGCATGGCTTGGCGCGTGGCTTGGCGCTTGGCTTGGCGCTTGCGTTGGCGCTTGGCTTAGCACGTGCCTTGCGTTTGCCTTGGCGCTTGGATTAGCGCTTGGCATAGCGCTTGGCTTGGCGCCTGGATTGGCGCTTGGCTTAGCGCTTGGCTTGGCGCTTGGCTTTGCGCTTGGTAAAGCGCTTGGTTTGACGCTTGGCTTGGCGCTTGGCTTGGCGTTTGGCTTATCGCTTGCCTTGGCGCTTGGTTTTGCGCTCGGTTTGCAGCTCTGCTTGGCGCTTGGCTTGGCGCATGACTTGGCGCTTGGCTTAGCACGTGCCTTGCGCTTGGCTTGGCGCTTGGAGTAGCGCTTGGCATAGCGCTTGACTTGGCGCCTGGATTGGCGCTTGGCTTAGCGCTTGGCTTGGCGCTTGGCTTTGCGCTTGCTAAAGCGCTTGGTTTGACGCTTGGCTTGGCGCTTGGCTTGGCGTTTGGCTTATCGCCTGCCTTGGCGCTTGGTTTTGCGCTCGGTTTGCAGCTCTGCTTGGCGCTTGATTTGGCGCATGACTTGGCGCTTGGCTTAGCACGTGCCTTGCGCTTGGCTTGGCGGTTGGAGTAGCGCTTGGCATAGCGCATGGCTTGGCGCGTGGCTTGGCGCTTGGCTTGACGCATGGTTTTGCGCTTGTCTTGCGGCTTGACTTTGCGCTTGGTTTGGCACTTTTGTTTGGCGCTTGGTTTAGCGCTTACCTTGGCGCTTATCTTTAAGCTCGGTTTACAGCTTGGCTTTGCGCTTGGCTTGTCGCATAACTTGGCACTTAGCTTGGCGATTGGATTGGCGCTTGGCTTAGCGCTTGGTTTGGCGCTTGGCTTAACGCTTGGCTTGACGCATGGCTTTGCGCTTGTCTTGCGGCTTGACTTTGCGCTTGGTTTGGCACTTGGTTTGGCGCTTGGTTTAGCGCTTGGCTTGGCGCTTGCCTTGGCGCTTGGTTTAAAGCTTGGCTTTGCGCTTGGCTTGGCGTTTGGCCTGGCGCTAGGCTTGGCGCTTGGCTTGGTGCTTGGTTTGGCGCTTAGCATGGCGTTAGGCTAGGCGCTTGGCTTGGCGCTTGTCTTGTCGCATGGCTTGGCACTTAGCTTGGCGCTTGGTTTGGCGCTTATTTTGGCGCTTGGCTTGGCGCTTGGCTTGTCGCATGACTTGGCACTTAGATTGGCGCTTGGATTGGCGCTTGGTTTAGCGCTTGGCTTGGCGCTTGGCTTAACGCTTGGCTTGACGCGTGGCTTTGCGCTTGTCTTGCCGCTTGACTTTGCGCTTGGTTTGGCACTTGGATTGGCGCTTGGTTTGGCGCTTGGCTTGGCGCTTGGCTTGGCGCTTGGTTTAAAGTTTGGCTTTGCGCTTGGCTTGGCGTTTGGCCTGGTGCTTGGCTTGGCGTTTGGCTTGGCGCTTGTCTTGTCGCATAGCTTGGCACTTAGCTTGGCGCTTGGTTTGGCGCTTATCTTGGATCTTGGCTTGGCGCTTGGTTTGGCGTTTGGCTTAGCGCTTGGCTTGGCGCTTGGCTTGGCGCTTGGCTTCGCGCTTGTCTTTGCGCTTGGCTTAGCGCTTTACTTGACGCTTGGTTTGGCACTTGACTTGGCGCTTGGGTTGGCGCTTTACTTCGCGCTTGGTTTGGCGCTTCACTTGACGCTAGGAGTATCGCTTGGCTTGGCGCTTGGGTTGGCGCTTGGTTTGGCGCTTATCTTGGATCTTGGCTTGGCGCTTGGTTTGGCGCTTGGCTTGGCGCTTGGCTTTGCGCTTGGTAAAGCGCTTGGTTTGACGCTTGGCTTGGCGCTTGGCTTGGCGTTTGGCTTATTGCTTGCCTTGGCGCTTGGTTTTGCGCTCGGTTTGCAGCTCTGCTTGGCGCTTGGCTTGCAACTTGGGTTGGCGCTTGGCTTGGCGCCTGGCTTGGTGCTTGGTTTTTTCGCTTGGTTTGGCGCTTGGCTTGGCGCTTGGCTTTGCACTTATCTTGGCGTTTATCTTGGCGCTTGGCTTGACGTTTGGCTTGGCGCTTGGATTGGCGCTTGCCTTCGCGTTTGGCTTGGCGCTTGGCTTGGCGCTTGGCTTGGCGCTTGGCTTGGCGCTTGGTTTGGCGCTTATTTTGGCGCTTGGCTTGGCGCTTGGCTTGTCGCATGACTTGGCACTTAGATTGGCGCTTGGATTGGCGCTTGGTTTAGCGCTTGGCTTGGCGCTTGGCTTAACGCTTGGCTTGACGCATGGCTTTGCGCTTGTCTTGCCGCTTGACTTTGCGCTTGGTTTGGCACCTGGATTGGCGCTTGGTTTGGCGCTTGGCTTGGCGCTTGGCTTGGCGCTTGGTTTAAAGTTTGGCTTTGCGCTTGGCTTGGCGTTTGGCCTGGTGCTTGGCTTGGCGTTTGGCTTGGCGCTTGTCTTGTCGCATAGCTTGGCACTTAGCTTGGCGCTTGGTTTGGCGCTTATCTTGGATCTTGGCTTGGCGCTTGGTTTGGCGTTTGGCTTAGCGCTTGGCTTGGCGCTTGGCTTGGCGCTTGGCTTCGCGCTTGTCTTTGCGCTTGGCTTAGCGCTTTACTTGACGCTTGGTTTGGCACTTGACTTGGCGCTTGGGTTGGCGCTTTACTTCGCGCTTGGTTTGGCGCTTCACTTGACGCTAGGAGTATCGCTTGGCTTGGCGCTTGGGTTGGCGCTTGGTTTGGTGCTTATCTTGGATCTTGGCTTGGCGCTTGGTTTGGCGCTTGGCTTGGCGCTTGACCTGGCGCTTGGGTTGGCGCTTTACTTGACGCTTGGTTTGGCACTTGACTTGGCGCTTGGGTTGGCGCTTTACTTCGCGCTTGGTTTGGCGCTTCACTTGACGCTAGGAGTATCGCTCAGCTTGGCGCTTGGGTTGGCGCTTGGGGTGATTCTTGGTTTAACGCTTTACTTGGCGCTTCCTTGGCGCTTGACTTGGTGCTTGGGTTGGCGCTTGGTTTGGTGATTGGTTTCGCGGTTTACTTGGCGCTTGGCTTAGCGCTTGACTTGGCGCTTGTTTTGGCGCTTGGCTGGGCAATTGGCTTGGCGCTTGACTTAGCGCTTGGGTTGGCGCTTGGCTTGGTGCGTAGCTCGGCGCTTGGTTTGTCGTTTGGCCTGGCGCTTGGCTTGGCGCTAGGCTTTGCGCTTGGTTTGGCGCTTGGCTAGGTGCTTGGTTTGGCGCTTGGTTTGGCGCTTGGCTTATCGCTTGGCTTGGATCTTGTCTTGGCTCTTGGTTTGGCGCTTGGTGTGGACCTTCACTTATCGCTTGGCTTGCCGCTTGTTTTGGCGCTTGGTTTGCAACTTGGGTTGGCGCTTGGCTTGGCGCTTGCGTTGGCGCTTGGCCTGGCGCTTGACTTGGCGCTTGGCTTGGCACGTGCCTTGCGCTTGGCCAGGCGCTTGGATTAGCGCTTGGCATAGCGCATGGCTTGGCGCGTGGCTTGGCGCTTGGCTTGGCGCTTGCGTTGGCGCTTGGCTTAGCACGTGCATTGCGCTTGGCCAGGCGCTTGGATTAGCGCTTGGCATAGCGCTTGGCTTGGCGCCTGGATTGGCGCTTGGCTTAGCGCTTGGCTTGGCGCTTGCGTTGGCGCTTGGCCTGGCGCTTGACTTGGCGCTTGGCTTGGCACGTGCCTTGCGCTTGGCCAGGCGCTTGGATTAGCGCTAGGCATAGCGCTTGGCTTGGCGCCTGGATTGGCGCTTGGCTTGGCGCTTGCGTTGGCGCTTGGCCTGGCGCTTGACTTGGCGCTTGGCTTGGCACGTGCCTTGCGCTTGGCCAGGCGCTTGGATTAGCGCTTGGCATAGCGCTTGGCTTGGCGCCTGGATTGGCACTTGGCTTAGCGCTTGGCTTGGCGCTTGGCTTTGCGCATGGTAAAGCGCTTGGTTTGACGCTTGGCTTGGCGCTTGGCTTGGCGTTTGGCTTATCGCTTGCCTTGGCGTTTGGTTTTGCGCTCGGTTTGCAGCTCTGCTTGGCGCTTGGCTTGGCGCATGACTTGGCGCTTGGCTTAGCACGTGCCTTGCGCTTGGCTTGGCGCTTGGATTAGCGCTTGGAATAGCGCTTGGCTTGGCGCCTGGATTTGCGCTTGGCTTAGCGCTTGGCTTGGCGCTTGGCTTTGCGCTTGGTAAAGCGCTTGGTTTGACGCTTGGGTTGGCGCTTGGCTTGGCGCTTGCGTTGGCGCTTGGCTTGGCGCTTGGCTTGGCGTTTGGCTTGGCGTTTGGCTTATCGCTTCCTTGGCGCTTGGTTTTGCGCTCGGTTTGCAGCTCTGCTTGGCGCTTGGCTTGGCGCTTGACTTGGCGCTTGGCTTAGCACGTGCCTTGCGCTTGGCTTGGCGCTTGGATTAGCGCTTGGTATAGCGCTTGGCTTGGCGCCTGGATTGGCGCTTATCTTAGCGCTTGGCTTGGCGCTTGGCTTTGCGCTTGGTAAAGCGCTTGGTTTGACGCTTGGCTTGGCGCTTGGCTTGGCGCTTGCGTTGGCGCTTGGCTTGGCGCTTGACTTGGCGCTTGGCTTAGCACGTGCCTTGCGCTTGGCTTGGCGCTTGGATTAGCGCTTGGCATAGCGCTTGGCTTGGCGCCTGGATTGGCGCTTGGCTTAGCGCTTGGCTTGGCGCTTGGCTTTGCGCTTGGTAAAGCGCTTGGTTTGACGCTTGGCTTGGCGCTTGGCTTGGCGCTTGCGTTGGCGCTTGGCTTGGCGCTTGGCCAGGCGCTTGGATTAGCGCTTGGCATATCGCATGGCTTGGCGCGTGGCTTGGCGCTTGTGTTGGCGCTTGGCTTGGCGTTTGACTTGGCGCTTGGCTTGGCACGTGCCTTGCGCTTGGCCAGACGCTTGGATTAGCGCTTGGCATAGCGCTTGGCTTGGCGCGTGGCTTGGCGCTTGGCTTGGCGCTTGCGTTGGCGCTTGGCTTGGCGCTTGACTTGGCGCTTGGCTTAGCACGTGCATTGCGCTTGGCTTGGCGCTTGAATTAGCGCTTGGCATAGCGCTTGGCTTGGCGCCTTTATTGGCGTTTGGCTTGGCGCGTGGCTTGGCGCTTGGCTTGGCGCTTGCTTTGGCGCTTGCCTGTAAGCTTGGCTTGGCGCGTGGCTTGGCGCTTGGCTTGGCGCTTGCGTTGGCGCTTGGCTTGGCGCTTGCGTTGGCGCTTGGCTTGGCGCTTGGCCAGGCGACTGGATTAGCGCTTGGCATAGCGCATGGCTTGGCGCGTGGCTTGGCGCTTGGCTTGGCGCTTGCGTTGGCGCTTGGCTTGGCGCTTGACTTGGCGCTTGGCTTGGCACGTGCCTTGCGCTTGGCCAGGCGCTTGGATTAGCGCTTGGCGTAGCGCTTGGCTTGGCGCGTGGCTTGGCGCTTGGCTTGGCGCTTGCGTTGGCGCTTGGCTTGGCGCTTGACTTGGCGCTTGGCTTAGCACGTGCATTGCGCTTGGCTTGGCGCTTGGATTAGCGCTTGGCATAGCGCTTGGCTTGGCGCCTTGTTTGGCGTTTGGCTTGGCGCGTGGCTTGGCGCTTGGCTTGGCGCTTACGTTGGCGCTTGGTTTGGCGCCTGGCTAAGCGCTTGGCTTGGCGCTTAGCTTAGCGCTTAGATTTGCGCTTGGTAAAGCGCTTGGTTTGACGCTTGGATTGGCGCTTGGCTTAGCGCTTGGCTTGGCGCTTGGCTTGGTGCTTGGCTAGGTGTTTGATTTGGCGCTTGCTTTGGCGCTTAACTTCGTGCTTGGCTTGTCGCTTGGCTTTGCGCTTGGCTCGGGGCGTGTCTTGCGCTTGGCTTGGCGCTTACCTTGGCGCTTGGCTTAGCGCTCGGCTTTGCGTTTGGTGTAGCGCTTGGCTTGGCGCTTGGTTTAGCGCTTACCTTGGCGCTTATCTTTAAGCTCGGTTTACAGCTTGGCTATGCGCTTGGCTTGTCGCATAACTTGGCACTTAGCTTGGCGATTGGATTGGCGCTTGGCATAGCGCTTGGCTTGGCGCTTGGCTTACCGCTTGGCTTGACGCATGGCTTTGCGCTTGTCTTGCGGCTTGACTTTGCGCTTGGTTTGGCACTTGGTTTGGCGCTTGGTTTAGCGCTTGGCTTGGCGCTTGGTTTGGCGCTTAGCATGGCGTTAGGCTAGGCGCTTGGCTTGGCGCTTGTCTTGTCGCATGGCTTGGCACTTATCTTGGCGCTTGGTTTGGCGCTTATTTTGGCGCTTGGCTTGGCGCTTGGCTTGTCGCATGACTTGGCACTTAGCTTGGCGATTGGATTGGCGCTTGGCTTAGCGCTTGGCTTGGCGCTTGGCTTAACGCTTGGCTTGACGCGTGGCTTTGCGCTTGTCTTGCCGCTTGACTTTGCGCTTGGTTGGGCGCTTGGCTTGGCGCTTGGCTTGGCGCTTGGTTTAAAGTTTGGCTTTGCGCTTGGCTTGTCGCATAACTTGGCACTTAGCTTGGCGATTGGATTGGCGCTTGGCTTAGCGCTTGACTTGGCGCTTGGCTTAACGCTTGGCTTGACGCGTGGCTTTGCGCTTGTCTTGCCGCTTGACTTTGCGCTTGGTTTGGCACTTGGTTTGGCGCTTGGTTTGGCGCTTGGCTTGGCGCTTGGCTTGGCGCTTGGATTAAAGTTTGGCTTTGCGCTTGGCTTGGCGTTTGGCCTGGCGCTTGGCTTGGCGTTTGGCTTGGCGCTTGTTTTGTCGCATGGCTTGGCACTTAGCTTGGCGCTTGGTTTGGCGCTTATCTTGGATCTTGGCTTGGCGCTTAATTTGGCGCTTGGCTTAGCGCTTGGCTTGGCGCTTGGCTTGGCGCTTGGCTTCGCGCTTGTCTTTGCGCTTGGCTTAGCGCTTTACTTGACGCTTGGTTTGGCACTTGATTTGGCGCTTGGGTTGGCGCTTTACTTCGCGCTTGGTTTGGCGCTTCACTTGACGCTAGGAGTATCGCTTGGCTTGGCGCTTGGGTTGGCGCTTGGTTTGGCGCTTATCTTGGATCTTGGCTTGGCGCTTGGTTTGGCGCTTGGCTTGGCGCTTGACCTGGCGCTTGGGTTGGCGCTTTACTTGACGCTTGGTTTGGCACTTGACTTGGCGCTTGGGTTGGCGCTTTACTTCGCGCTTGGTTTGGCGCTTCACTTGACGCTAGGAGTATCGCTTGGCTTGGCGCTTGGGTTGGCGCTTGGGGTGATTCTTGGTTTAACGTTTTACTTGGCGCTTCCTTGGCGCTTGACTTGGTGCTTGGGTTGACGCTTGGTTTAGTGATTGGTTTCGCGGTTTACTTGGCGCTTGGCTTAGCGCTTGACTTGGCGCTTGTTTTGGCGCTTGGCTGGGCGATTGGCTTGGCGCTTGACTTAGCGCTTGGGTTGGCGCTTGGCTTGGTGCGTGGCTCGGCGCTTGGTTTGTCGTTTGGCCTGGCGCTTGGCTTGGCGCTAGGCTTTGCGCTTGGTTTGGCGCTTGGCTAGGTGCTTGGTTTGGCGCTTGGTTTGGCGCTTGGCTTATCGCTTGGCTTGGATCTTGTCTTGGCTCTTGGTTTGGCGCTTGGTGTGGACCTTCACTTATCGCTTGGCTTGCCGCTTGTTTTGGCGCTTGGTTTGCAACTTGGGTTGGCGCTTGGCTTGGCGCCTGGCTTGGTGCTTGGTTTTTTCGCTTGGTTTGGCGCTTGGCTTGGCGCTTGGCTTTGCACTTATCTTGGCGTTTATCTTGGCGCTTGGCTTGACGTTTGGCTTGGCGCTTGGATTGGCGCTTGCCTTCGCGTTTGGCTTGGCGCTTGGCTTGGCGCTTGGCTTGGCGCTTGGCTTGGAGCTTGGCTTGTTGCCTGAGATAACGCTTGGCTTTGCGCTTGGTTTGGCGCTTGTCTTGGCGCTTGCCTTGGCGTTTAGCTTGGCGCTTAGCCTAATGCTTGGCTTGGAGCTTGGCTTGCTGCCTGGGTTGGCGCTTGGCTTTGCGCTAGGCTTTGCGCTTGGCTTGGCGCTTGACTTGGCGCTTGGCTTTGCGCTTCGTTTAGCGCTTGGCTTGGCGCTTGGCTTTGCGCTTGGCTTAACGCTTGGCTTGGCGCTTGGCTTGGAGCTTGGCCTGGCACGTGGCTTGGCGCTTGACTTGGCGCTTGGGTTGGCGCCTGGCTTGGAGCTTGGGTTGGCATTTGACTTGGCGCTTGGTTTAGCGCTTGGCTGGGCGCTTAGCTTGGCGCTTGGTTTTCAACTTGGTTTGGCGCTTGGCTGGGCGCTTGGCTTGGCGCTTGGCTTTGCGCTTGGTTTGGCGCTTGGCTGGGCGCTTGGCTTGGTGCTTGGCTTGGCACATAGCTTATCGCTTGACTTGGCGCTTGGGTTGGCGCTTGGCTTGGTGCTTGGCTTGGCACATAGCTTATCGCTTGACTTGGCGCCTGGGTTGGCGCTTGGCTTCGAGCTTGGGTTGGCATTTGACTTGACGTTTGGTTTGGCGCTTGACGTAGCGCTCGGCTTGGCGCCTGGATTGGCGCTTGCGTTGGCGCTTGGCTTGGCGCTTGACTTGGCGCTTGGCTTGGCGCTTGACTTGGCGCTTGGCTTGGCACGTGCCTTGCGCTTGGCCAGGCGCTTGGATTAGCGCTTGGCATAGCGCATGGCTTGGCGCGTGGCTTGGCGCTTGGCTTGGCGCTTGCGTTGGCGCTTGGCTTAGCACGTGCCTTGCGCTTGGCTTGGCGTTTGGATTAGCGCTTGGCATAGCGCTTGGCTTGAGGCCTGGATTGGCGCTTGGCTTAGCGCTTGGCTTGGCGCTTGGCTTTGCGCTTGGTAAAGCGCTTGGTTTGACGCTTGGCTTGGCGCTTGGCTTGGCGCTTGCGTTGGCGCTTGGCTTGGCGCTTGACTTGGCGCTTGGCTTGGCACGTGCCTTGCGCTTGGCCAGGCGCTTGGATTAGCGCTTGGCATAGCGCATGGCTTGGCGCGTGGCTTGGCGCTTGGCTTGGCGCTTGCGTTGGCGCTTGGCTTAGCACGTGCCTTGCGTTTGCCTTGGCGCTTGGATTAGCGCTTGGCATAGCGCTTGGCTTGGCGCCTGGATTGGCGCTTGGCTTAGCGCTTGGCTTGGCGCTTGGCTTTGGGCTTGGTAAAGCGCTTGGTTTGACGCTTGGCTTGGCGCTTGGCTTGGCGTTTGGCTTATCGCTTGCCTTGGCGCTTGGTTTTGCGCTCGGTTTGCAGCTCTGCTTGGCGCTTGGCTTGGCGCATGACTTGGCGCTTGGCTTAGCACGTGCCTTGCGCTTGGCTTGGCGCTTGGAGTAGCGCTTGGCATAGCGCTTGACTTGGCGCCTGGATTGGCGCTTGGCTTTGCGCTTGGTAAAGCGCTTGGTTTGACGCTTGGCTTGGCGCTTGGCTTGGCGTTTGGCTTATCGCCTGCCTTGGCGCTTGGATTGGTGCTTGGTTTGGCGCTTATTTTGGCGCTTGGCTTGGCGCTTGGCTTGTCGCATGACTTGGCACTTAGATTGGCGCTTGGATTGGCGCTTGGTTTAGCGCTTGGCTTGGCGCTTGGCTTAACGCTTGGCTTGACGCGTGGCTTTGCGCTTGTCTTGCCGCTTGACTTTGCGCTTGGTTTGGCACTTGGTTTGGCGCTTGGTTTGGCGCTTGGCTTGGCGCTTGGCTTGGCGCTTGGTTTAAAGTTTGGCTTTGCGCTTGGCTTGGCGTTTGGCCTGGTGCTTGGCTTGGCGTTTGGCTTGGCGCTTGTCTTGTCGCATGGCTTGGCACTTAGCTTGGCGCTTGGTTTGGCGCTTATCTTGGATCTTGGCTTGGCGCTTGGTTTGGCGTTTGGCTTAGCGCTTGGCTTGGCGCTTGGCTTGGCGCTTGGCTTCGCGCTTGTCTTTGCGCTTGGCTTAGCGCTTTACTTGACGCTTGGTTTGGCACTTGACTTGGCGCTTGGGTTGGCGCTTTACTTCGCGCTTGGTTTGGCGCTTCACTTGACGCTAGGAGTATCGCTTGGCTTGGCGCTTGGGTTGGCGCTTGGTTTGGCGCTTATCTTGGATCTTGGCTTGGCGCTTGGTTTGGCGCTTGGCTTGGCGCTTGACCTGGCGCTTGGGTTGGCGCTTTACTTGACGCTTGGTTTGGCACTTGACTTGGCGCTTGGGTTGGCGCTTTACTTCGCGCTTGGTTTGGCGCTTCACTTGACGCTAGGAGTATCGCTCGGCTTGGCGCTTGGGTTGGCGCTTGGGGTGATTCTTGGTTTAACGCTTTACTTGGCGCTTCCTTGGCGCTTGACTTGGTGCTTGGGTTGGCGCTTGGTTTGGTGATTGGTTTCGCGGTTTACTTGGCGCTTGGCTTAGCGCTTGACTTGGCGCTTGTTTTGGCGCTTGGCTGGGCAATTGGCTTGGCGCTTGACTTAGCGCTTGGGTTGGCGCTTGGCTTGGTGCGTAGCTCGGCGCTTGGTTTGTCGTTTGGCCTGGCGCTTGGCTTGGCGCTAGGCTTTGCGCTTGGTTTGGCGCTTGGCTAGGTGCTTGGTTTGGCGCTTGGTTTGGCGCTTGGCTTATCGCTTGGCTTGGATCTTGTCTTGGCTCTTGGTTTGGCGCTTGGTGTGGACCTTCACTTATCGCTTGGCTTGCCGCTTGTTTTGGCGCTTGGTTTGCAACTTGGGTTGGCGCTTGGCTTGGCGCCTGGCTTGGTGCTTGGTTTTTTCGCTTGGATTGGCGCTTGGCTTGGCGCTTGGATTGGCGCTTGCCTTGGCGTTTGGCTTGCCGCTTGGCTTGGCGCTTGGCTTGGCGCTTGGCTTGGAGCTTGGCTTGTTGCCTGAGATGGCGCTTGGTTTTGCGCTTGGTTTGGCGCTTGTCTTGGCGCTTGCCTTGGCGTTTAGCTTGGCGCTTAGCGTGATGCTTGGCTTGGAGCTTGGCTTGCTGCCTGGGTTGGCGCTTGGCTTTGCGCTAGGCTTTGCGCTTGGCTTAACGTTTATCTTGGCGCTTGGCTTGGCGCTTGGCCAGGCGCTTGGGTTAGCGCTTGGCATAGCGCATGGCTTGGCGCGTGGCTTGGCGCTTGGCTTGGCGCTTGGCTTGGCACGTGCCTTGCGCTTGGCCAGGCGCTTGGATTAGCGCTTGGCATAGCGCTTGGCTTGGCGCGTGGCTTGGCGCTTGGCTTGGCGCTTGACTTGGCGCTTGGCTTAGCACGTGCATTGCGCTTGGCTTGGCGCTTGGATTAGCGCTTGGCATAGCGCTTGGCTTGGCGCCTTGCTTGGCGTTTGGCTTGGCGCGTGGCTTGGCGCTTGGCTTGGCGCTTGCGTTGGCGCTTGGTTTGGCGCCTGGCTTAGCGCTTGGCTTGGCGTTTGGCTTGGCGCTTGGCTTGGATCTTGGCTTGTTGCCTGAGATGGCGCTTGGTTTTGCGCTTGGTTTGGCGCTTGTCTTGGCGCTTGCCTTGGCGTTTAGCTTGGCGCTTGGCTTAACGCTTATCTTGGCGCTTGGCTTGGCACGTGGCTTGGCGCTTGACTTGGCGCTTGCCTTGGCGTTTAGCTTGGCGCTTAGCCTGATGCTTGGCTTGGAGCTTGGCTTGCTGCCTGGCTTGGCGCTTGGCTTTGCGCTAGGCTTTGCGCTTCGTTTAGCGCTTGGCTTGGCGCTTGGCTTTGCGCTTGGCTTAACGCTTATCTTGGCGCTTGGGTTGGCGCCTGGCTTGGAGCTTGGGTTGGCATTTGACTTGGCGCTTGGTATAGCGCTTGGCTGGGCGCTTGGCTTGGCGCATGGTTTTCAACTTGGTTTGGCGCTTGGCTGGGCGCTTGGCTTGGCGCTTGGCTTTGCGCTTGGTTTAACGCTTGGCTTGGCGCTTGGCTTTGCACTTGGTTTGGCGCTTGGCTGGGCGCTTGGCTTGGTGCTTGGCTTGGCACATAGCTTATCGCTTGACGTGGCGTTTGGTTTGGCGCTTGACGTAGCGCTCGGCTTGGCGCCTGGATTGGCGCTTGCGTTGGCGCTTGGCTTGGCGCTTGACTTGGCGCTTGGCTTGGCACGTGCCTTGCGCTTGGCCAGGCGCTTGGATTAGCGCTTGGCATAGCGCATGGCTTGGCGCGTGGCTTGGCGCTTGGCTTGGCGCTTGCGTTGGCGCTTGGCTTAGCACGTGCCTTGCGCTTGGCTTGGCGCTTGGAATAGTGCTTGGCATAGCGCTTGGCTTGAGGCCTGGTTTGGCGCTTGGCTTTGCGCTTGGTAAAGCGCTTGGTTTGACGCTTGGCTTGGCGCTTGGCTTGGCGCTTGCGTTGGCGCTTGGCCTGGCGCTTGACTTGGCGCTTGGCTTGGCACGTGCCTTGCGCTTGGCCAGGCGCTTGGATTAGCGCTTGGCATAGCGCATGGCTTGGCGCGTGGCTTGGCGCTTGGCTTGGCGCTTGCGTTGGCGCTTGGCTTAGCACGTGCATTGCGCTTGGCCAGGCGCTTGGATTAGCGCTTGGCATAGCGCTTGGCTTGGCGCCTGGATTGGCGCTTGGCTTAGCGCTTGGCTTGGCGCTTGCGTTGGCGCTTGGCCTGGCGCTTGACTTGGCGCTTGGCTTGGCACGTGCCTTGCGCTTGGCCAGGCGCTTGGATTAGCGCTAGGCATAGCGCTTGGCTTGGCGCCTGGATTGGCGCTTGGCTTGGCGCTTGCGTTGGCGCTTGGCCTGGCGCTTGACTTGGCGCTTGGCTTGGCACGTGCCTTGCGCTTGGCCAGGCGCTTGCATTAGCGCTTGGCATAGCGCTTGGCTTGGCGCCTGGATTGGCGCTTGGCTTAGCGCTTGGCTTGGCGCTTGGCTTTGCGCATGGTAAAGCGCTTGGTTTGAAGCTTGGCTTGGCGCTTGGCTTGGCGTTTGGCTTATCGCTTGCCTTGGCGTTTGGTTTTGCGCTCGGTTTGCAGCTCTGCTTGGCGCTTGGCTTGGCGCATGACTTGGCGCTTGGCTTAGCACGTGCCTTGCGCTTGGCTTGGCGCTTGGATTAGCGCTTGGAATAGCGCTTGGCTTGGCGCCTGGATTTGCGCTTGGCTTAGCGCTTGGCTTGGCGCTTGGCTTTGCGCTTGGTAAAGCGCTTGGTTTGACGCTTGGGTTGGCGCTTGGCTTGGCGCTTGCGTTGGCGCTTGGCTTGGCGCTTGGCTTGGCGTTTGGCTTGGCGTTTGGCTTATCGCTTCCTTGGCGCTTGGTTTTGCGCTCGGTTTGCAGCTCTGCTTGGCGCTTGGCTTGGCGCTTGACTTGGCGCTTGGCTTAGCACGTGCCTTGCGCTTGGCTTGGCGCTTGGATTAGCGCTTGGTATAGCGCTTGGCTTGGCGCCTGGATTGGCGCTTATCTTAGCGCTTGGCTTGGCGCTTGGCTTTGCGCTTGGTAAAGCGCTTGGTTTGACGCTTGGCTTGGCGCTTGGCTTGGCGCTTGCGTTGGCGCTTGGCTTGGCGCTTGACTTGGCGCTTGGCTTAGCACGTGCCTTGCGCTTGGCTTGGCGCTTGGATTAGCGCTTGGCATAGCGCTTGGCTTGGCGCCTGGATTGGCGCTTGGCTTAGCGCTTGGCTTGGCGCTTGGCTTTGCGCTTGGTAAAGCGCTTGGTTTGACGCTTGGCTTGGCGCTTGGCTTGGCGCTTGCGTTGGCGCTTGGCTTGGCGCTTGGCCAGGCGCTTGGATTAGCGCTTGGCATAGCGCATGGCTTGGCGCGTGGCTTGGCGCTTGTGTTGGCGCTTGGCTTGGCGTTTGACTTGGCGCTTGGCTTGGCACGTGCCTTGCGCTTGGCCAGACGCTTGGATTAGCGCTTGGCATAGCGCTTGGCTTGGCGCGTGGCTTGGCGCTTGGCTTGGCGCTTGCGTTGGCGCTTGGCTTGGCGCTTGACTTGGCGCTTGGCTTAGCACGTGCATTGCGCTTGGCTTGGCGCTTGAATTAGCGCTTGGCATAGCGCTTGGCTTGGCGCCTTTATTGGCGTTTGGCTTGGCGCGTGGCTTGGCGCTTGGCTTGGCGCTTGCTTTGGCGCTTGCCTGTAAGCTTGGCTTGGCGCGTGGCTTGGCGCTTGGCTTGGCGCTTGCGTTGGCGCTTGGCTTGGCGCTTGCGTTGGCGCTTGGCTTGGCGCTTGGCCAGGCGCTTGGATTAGCGCTTGGCATAGCGCATGGCTTGGCGCGTGGCTTGGCGCTTGGCTTGGCGCTTGCGTTGGCGCTTGGCTTGGCGCTTGACTTGGCGCTTGGCTTGGCACGTGCCTTGCGCTTGGCCAGGCGCTTGGATTAGCGCTTGGCGTAGCGCTTGGCTTGGCGCGTGGCTTGGCGCTTGGCTTGGCGCTTGCGTTGGCGCTTGGCTTGGCGCTTGACTTGGCGCTTGGCTTAGCACGTGCATTGCGCTTGGCTTGGCGCTTGGATTAGCGCTTGGCATAGCGCTTGGCTTGGCGCCTTGCTTGGCGTTTGGCTTGGCGCGTGGCTTGGCGCTTGGCTTGGCGCTTACGTTGGCGCTTGGTTTGGCGCCTGGCTTAGCGCTTGGCTTGGCGCTTAGCTTAGCGCTTAGATTTGCGCTTGGTAAAGCGCTTGGTTTGACGCTTGGCTTGGCGCTTGGCTTAGCGCTTGGCTTGGCGCTTGGCTTGGTGCTTGGCTAGGTGTTTGATTTGGCGCTTGCTTTGGCGCTTAACTTCGTGCTTGGCTTGTCGCTTGGCTTTGCGCTTGGCTCGGGGCGTGTCTTGCGCTTGGCTTGGCGCTTACCTTGGCGCTTGGCTTGGCGCTCGGCTTTGCGTTTGGTGTAGCGCTTGGCTTGGCGCTTGGTTTAGCGCTTACCTTGGCGCTTATCTTTAAGCTCGGTTTACAGCTTGGCTATGCGCTTGGCTTGTCGCATAACTTGGCACTTAGCTTGGCGATTGGATTGGCGCTTGGCATAGCGCTTGGCTTGGCGCTTGGCTTACCGCTTGGCTTGACGCATGGCTTTGCGCTTGTCTTGCGGCTTGACTTTGCGCTTGGTTTGGCACTTGGTTTGGCGCTTGGTTTAGCGCTTGGCTTGGCGCTTGGCTTGGCGCTTGGTTTAAAGCTTGGCTTTGCGCTTGGCTTGGCGTTTGGCCTGGCGCTTGGCTTGGCGCTTGGCTTGGTGCTTGGTTTGGCGCTTAGCATGGCGTTAGGCTAGGCGCTTAGCTTGGCGCTTGTCTTGTCGCATGGCTTGGCACTTAGCTTGGCGCTTGGTTTGGCACGTGGTTTGGCGCTTGCCTTAGCGCTTGGGTTGGCGCTTGACTTGGCGCTTAGTTTGACGCTTGACTTGGCGCTTGGTTTGGCGCTTGGCTGGGCGCTTGGCTTGGCGCTTGCCTTGGCGCTTAACCTTGCGCTTGGTTTGGCCCTTGTCCTAGAGCTCGGCTTGGCGCCTGGCTTGGCGGTTGCTTTGGCGCTTAACCTTGCGCTTGGTTTGGCGCTTGACCTAGAGCTCGGCTTGGCGCCTGGTTTTGCGCCTGTCTTAGCGCTTGGCTTGGCGCTTGGCTTAGCGCTTAGATTTGCGCTTGGTAAAGCTCTTGGTTTGACGCTTGGCTTGGCGCTTGGCTTAGCGCTTGGCTTGGCGCTTGGCTTGGTGCTTGGCTAGGTGTTTGATTTGGCGCTAGCTTTGGCGCTTAACTTCGTGCTTGGCTTGTCGCTTGGCATTGCGCTTGGCTTGGGGCGTGTCTTGCGCTTGCCTTGGCGCTTACCTTGGCGTTTGGCTTGGCGCTCGGCTTTGCGTTTGTCGTAGCGCTTGGCTTGGCGCTTGGTTTAGCGCTTACCTTAACGCTTATCTTTAAGCTCGGTTTACAGCTTGGCTTTGCGCTTGGCTTGTCGCATAACTTGGCACTTAGCTTGGCGATTGGATTGGCGCTTGGCTTAGCGCTTGGCTTGGCGCTTGGCTTAACGCTTGGCTTGACGCATGGCTTTGCGCTTGTCTTGCGGCTTGACTTTGCGCTTGGTTTGGCACTTGGTTTGGCGCCTGGTTTAGCGCTTGGCTTGGCGCTTGGCTTGGCGCTTGGTCTAAAGCTTGGCTTTGCGCTTGGCTTGGCGTTTGGCCTGGCGCTAGGCTTGGCGCTTGGCTTGGCGCTTGGTTTGGCGCTTAGCATGGCGTTAGGCTAGGCGCTTGGCTTGGCGCTTGTCTTGTCGCATGGCTTGGCACTTAGCTTGGCGCTTGGTTTGGCGCTTATTTTGTGCTTGGCTTGTCGCATGACTTGGCACTTAGCTTGGCGATTGGATTGGCGCTTGGCTTAGCGCTTGGCTTGGCGCTTGTCTTGCCGCTTGACTTTGCGCTTGGTTTGGCACTTGGTTTGGCGCTTGGTTTGGCGCTTGGCTTGGCTCTTGGCTTGGCGCTTGGTTTAAAGTTTGGCTTTGCGCTTGGCTTGTCTCATAACTTGGCACTTAGCTTGGCGATTGGATTGGCGCTTGGCTTAGCGCTTGGCTTAGCGCTTGGCTTAACGCTTGGCTTGACGCGTGGCTTTGCGCTTGTCTTGCCACTTGACTTTGCGCTTGGTTTGGCACTTGGTTTGGCGCTTGGTTTGGCGCTTGGCTTGGCGTTTGGCCTGGCGCTTGGCTTGGCGTTTGGCTTAGCGCTTGTCTTGTCGCATGGCTTGGCACTTAGCTTGGCGCTTGGTTTGGCGCTTATCTTGGATCTTGGCTTGGCGCTTGGTTAGGCGCTTGGCTTAGCGCTTGGCTTGGCGCTTGGCTTGGCGCTTGGCTTGGCGCTTGGCTTCGCGCTTGTCTTTGCGCTTGGCTTAGCGCTTTACTTGACGCTTGGTTTGGCACTTGATTTGGCGCTTGGTTTGGCGCTTCACTTGACGCTAGGAGTATCGCTTGGCTTGGCGCTTGGGTTGGCGCTTGGTTTGGCGCTTATCTTGGATCTTGGCTTGGCGCTTGGTTTGGCACTTGACTTGGCGCTTGGGTTGGCGCTTTACCTCGCGCTTGGTTTGGCGCTTCACTTGACGCTAGGAGTATCGCTTGGCTTGGCGCTTGGGTTGGCGCTTGGGGTGATTCTTGGTTTAACGCTTTACTTGGCGCTTCCTTGGCGCTTGACTTGGTGCTTGGGTTGGCGCTTGGTTTGGTGATTGGTTTCGCGGTTTACTTGGCGCTTGGCTTAGCGCTTGGCTTGGCGCTTGGCTTTGCGCATGGTAAAGCGCTTGGTTTGACGCTTGGCTTGGCGCTTGGCTTGGCGTTTGGCTTATCGCTTGCCTTGGCGTTTGGTTTTGCGCTCGGTTTGCAGCTCTGCTTGGCGCTTGGCTTGGCGCATGACTTGGCGCTTGGCTTAGCACGTGCCTTGCGCTTGGCTTGGCGCTTGGATTAGCGCTTGGAATAGCGCTTGGCTTGGCGCCTGGATTTGCGCTTGGCTTAGCGCTTGGCTTGGCGCTTGGCTTTGCGCTTGGTAAAGCGCTTGGTTTGACGCTTGGGTTGGCGCTTGGCTTGGCGCTTGCGTTGGCGCTTGGCTTGGCGCTTGGCTTGGCGTTTGGCTTGGCGTTTGGCTTGGCGTTTGGCTTATCGCTTCCTTGGCGCTTGGTTTTGCGCTCGGTTTGCAGCTCTGCTTGGCGCTTGGCTTGGCGCTTGACTTGGCGCTTGGCTTAGCACGTGCCTTGCGCTTGGCTTGGCGCTTGGATTAGCGCTTGGTATAGCGCTTGGCTTGGCGCCTGGATTGGCGCTTGGCTTAGCGCTTGGCTTGGCGCTTGGCTTTGCGCTTGGTAAAGCGCTTGGTTTGACGCTTGGCTTGGCGCTTGGCTTGGCGCTTGCGTTGGCGCTTGGCTTGGCGCTTGACTTGGCGCTTGGCTTAGCACGTGCCTTGCGCTTGGCTTGGCGCTTGGATTAGCGCTTGGCATAGCGCTTGGCTTGGCGCCTGGATTGGCGCTTGGCTTAGCGCTTGGCTTGGCGCTTGGCTTTGCGCTTGGTAAAGCGCTTGGTTTGACGCTTGGCTTGGCGCTTGGCTTGGCGCTTGCGTTGGCGCTTGGCTTGGCGCTTGGCCAGGCGCTTGGATTAGCGCTTGGCATAGCGCATGGCTTGGCGCGTGGCTTGGCGCTTGTGTTGGCGCTTGGCTTGGCGTTTGACTTGGCGCTTGGCTTGGCACGTGCCTTGCGCTTGGCCAGACGCTTGGATTAGCGCTTGGCATAGCGCTTGGCTTGGCGCGTGGCTTGGCGCTTGGCTTGGCGCTTGCGTTGGCGCTTGGCTTGGCGCTTGACTTGGCGCTTGGCTTAGCACGTGCATTGTGCTTGGCTTGGCGCTTGAATTAGCGCTTGGCATAGCGCTTGGCTTGGCGCCTTTATTGGCGTTTGGCTTATCGCTTGCCTTGGCGTTTGGTTTTGCGCTCGGTTTGCAGCTCTGCTTGGCGCTTGGCTTGGCGCATGACTTGGCGCTTGGCTTAGCACGTGCCTTGCGCTTGGCTTGGCGCTTGGATTAGCGCTTGGAATAGCGCTTGGCTTGGCGCCTGGATTTGCGCTTGGCTTAGCGCTTGGCTTGGCGCTTGGCTTTGCGCTTGGTAAAGCGCTTGGTTTGACGCTTGGGTTGGCGCTTGGCTTGGCGCTTGCGTTGGCGCTTGGCTTGGCGCTTGGCTTGGCGTTTGGCTTGGCGTTTGGCTTGGCGTTTGGCTTATCGCTTCCTTGGCGCTTGGTTTTGCGCTCGGTTTGCAGCTCTGCTTAGCGCTTGGCTTGGCGCTTGACTTGGCGCTTGGCTTAGCACGTGCCTTGCGCTTGGCTTGGCGCTTGGATTAGCGCTTGGTATAGCGCTTGGCTTGGCGCCTGGATTGGCGCTTATCTTAGCGCTTGGCTTGGCGCTTGGCTTTGCGCTTGGTAAAGCGCTTGGTTTGACGCTTGGCTTGGCGCTTGGCTTGGCGCTTGCGTTGGCGCTTGGCTTGGCGCTTGACTTGGCGCTTGGCTTAGCACGTGCCTTGCGCTTGGCTTGGCGCTTGGATTAGCGCTTGGCATAGAGCTTGGCTTGGCGCCTGGATTGGCGCTTGGCTTAGCGCTTGGCTTGGCGCTTGGCTTTGCGCTTGGTAAAGCGCTTGGTTTGACGCTTGGCTTGGCGCTTGGCTTGGCGCTTGCGTTGGCGCTTGGCTTGGCGCTTGGCCAGGCGCTTGGATTAGCGCTTGGCATAGCGCATGGCTTGGCGCGTGGCTTGGCGCTTGTGTTGGCGCTTGGCTTGGCGTTTGACTTGGCGCTTGGCTTGGCACGTGCCTTGCGCTTGGCCAGACGCTTGGATTAGCGCTTGGCATAGCGCTTGGCTTGGCGCGTGGCTTGGCGCTTGGCTTGGCGCTTGCGTTGGCGCTTGGCTTGGCGCTTGACTTGGCGCTTGGCTTAGCACGTGCATTGTGCTTGGCTTGGCGCTTGAATTAGCGCTTGGCATAGCGCTTGGCTTGGCGCCTTTATTGGCGTTTGGCTTGGCGCGTGGCTTGGCGCTTGGCTTGGCGCTTGCTTTGGCGCTTGCCTGTAAGCTTGGCTCTGCGCGTGGCTTGGCGCTTGGCTTGGCGCTTGCGTTGGCGCTTGGCTTGGCGCTTGCGTTGGCGCTTGGCTTGGCGCTTGGCCAGGCGCTTGGATTAGCGCTTGGCATAGCGCATGGCTTGGCGCGTGGCTTATCGCTTGGCTTGGCGCTTGCGTTGGCGCTTGGCTTGGCGCTTGACTTGGCGCTTGGCTTGGCACGTGCCTTGCGCTTGGCCAGGCGCTTGGATTAGCGCTTGGCGTAGCGCTTGGCTTGGCGCGTGGCTTGGCGCTTGGCTTGGCGCTTGCGTTGGCGCTTGGCTTGGCGCTTGACTTGGCGCTTGGCTTAGCACGTGCATTGCGCTTGGCTTGGCGCTTGGATTAGCGCTTGGCATAGCGCTTGGCTTGGCGCCTTGCTTGGCGTTTGGCTTGGCGCGTGGCTTGGCGCTTGGCTTGGCGCTTACGTTGGCGCTTGGCTTGGCGCTTGGCTTTGCGCATGGTAAAGCGCTTGGTTTGACGCTTGGCTTGGCGCTTGGCTTGGCGTTTGGCTTATCGCTTGCCTTGACGTTTGGTTTTGCGCTCGGTTTGCAGCTCTGCTTGGCGCTTGGCTTGGCGCATGACTTGGCGCTTGGCTTAGCACGTGCCTTGCGCTTGGCTTGGCGCTTGGATTAGCGCTTGGAATAGCGCTTGGCTTGGCGCCTGGATTTGCGCTTGGCTTAGCGCTTGGCTTGGCGCTTGGCTTTGCGCTTGGTAAAGCGCTTGGTTTGACGCTTGGGTTGGCGCTTGGCTTGGCGCTTGCGTTGGCGCTTGGCTTGGCGCTTGGCTTGGCGTTTGGCTTGGCGTTTGGCTTGGCGTTTGGCTTATCGCTTCCTTGGCGCTTGGTTTTGCGCTCGGTTTGCAGCTCTGCTTGGCGCTTGGCTTGGCGCTTGACTTGGCGCTTGGCTTAGCACGTGCCTTGCGCTTGGCTTGGCGCTTGGATTAGCGCTTGGTATAGCGCTTGGCTTGGCGGCTGGATTGGCGCTTGGCTTAGCGCTTGGCTTGGCGCTTGGCTTTGCGCTTGGTAAAGCGCATGGTTTGACGCTTGGCTTGGCGCTTGGCTTGGCGCTTGCGTTGGCGCTTGGCTTGGCGCTTGACTTGGCGCTTGGCTTAGCACGTGCCTTGCGCTTGGCTTGGCGCTTGGATTAGCGCTTGGCATAGCGCTTGGCTTGGCGCCTGGATTGGCGCTTGGCTTAGCGCTTGGCTTGGCGCTTGGCTTTGCGCTTGGTAAAGCGCTTGGTTTGACGCTTGGCTTGGCGCTTGGCTTGGCGCTTGCGTTGGCGCTTGGCTTGGCGCTTGGCCAGGCGCTTGGATTAGCGCTTGGCATAGCGCATGGCTTGGCGCGTGGCTTGGCGCTTGTGTTGGCGCTTGGCTTGGCGTTTGACTTGGCGCTTGGCTTGGCACGTGCCTTGCGCTTGGCCAGACGCTTGGATTAGCGCTTGGCATAGCGCTTGGCTTGGCGCGTGGCTTGGCGCTTGGCTTGGCGCTTGCGTTGGCGCTTGGCTTGGCGCTTGACTTGGCGCTTGGCTTAGCACGTGCATTGTGCTTGGCTTGGCGCTTGAATTAGCGCTTGGCATAGCGCTTGGCTTGGTGCCTTTATTGGCGTTTGGCTTATCGCTTGCCTTGGCGTTTGGTTTTGCGCTCGGTTTGCAGCTCTGCTTGGCGCTTGGCTTGGCGCATGACTTGGCGCTTGGCTTAGCACGTGCCTTGCGCTTGGCTTGGCGCTTGGATTAGCGCTTGGAATAGCGCTTGGCTTGGCGCCTGGATTTGCGCTTGGCTTAGCGCTTGGCTTGGCGCTTGGCTTTGCGCTTGGTAAAGCGCTTGGTTTGACGCTTGGGTTGGCGCTTGGCTTGGCGCTTGCGTTGGCGCTTGGCTTGGCGCTTGGCTTGGCGTTTGGCTTGGCGTTTGGCTTGGCGTTTGGCTTATCGCTTCCTTAGCGCTTGGTTTTGCGCTCGGTTTGCAGCTCTGCTTGGCGCTTGGCTTGGCGCTTGACTTGGCGCTTGGCTTAGCACGTGCCTTGCGCTTGGCTTGGCGCTTGGATTAGCGCTTGGTATAGCGCTTGGCTTGGCGCCTGGATTGGCGCTTATCTTAGCGCTTGGCTTGGCGCTTGGCTTTGCGCTTGGTAAAGCGCTTGGTTTGACGCTTGGCTTGGCGCTTGGCTTGGCGCTTGCGTTGGCGCTTGGCTTGGCGCTTGACTTGGCGCTTGGCTTAGCACGTGCCTTGCGCTTGGCTTGGCGCTTGGATTAGCGCTTGGCATAGCGCTTGGCTTGGCGCCTGGATTGGCGCTTGGCGTAGCGCTTGGCTTGGCGCTTGGCTTTGCGCTTGGTAAAGCGCTTGGTTTGACGCTTGGCTTGGCGCTTGGCTTGGCGCTTGCGTTGGCGCTTGGCTTGGCGCTTGGCCAGGCGCTTGGATTAGCGCTTGGCATAGCGCATGGCTTGGCGCGTGGCTTGGCGCTTGTGTTGGCGCTTGGCTTGGCGTTTGACTTGGCGCTTGGCTTGGCACGTGCCTTGCGCTTGGCCAGACGCTTGGATTAGCGCTTGGCATAGCGCTTGGCTTGGCGCGTGGCTTGGCGCTTGGCTTGGCGCTTGCGTTGGCGCTTGGCTTGGCGCTTGACTTGGCGCTTGGCTTAGCACGTGCATTGTGCTTGGCTTGGCGCTTGAATTAGCGCTTGGCATAGCGCTTGGCTTGGCGCCTTTATTGGCGTTTGGCTTGGCGCGTGGCTTGGCGCTTGGCTTGGCGCTTGCTTTGGCGCTTGCCTGTAAGCTTGGCTCTGCGCGTGGCTTGGCGCTTGGCTTGGCGCTTGCGTTGGCGCTTGGCTTGGCGCTTGCGTTGGCACTTGGCTTGGCGCTTGGCCAGGCGCTTGGATTAGCGCTTGGCATAGCGCATGGCTTGGCGCGTGGCTTATCGCTTGGCTTGGCGCTTGCGTTGGCGCTTGGCTTGGCGCTTGACTTGGCGCTTGGCTTGGCACGTGCCTTGCGCTTGGCCAGGCGCTTGGATTAGCGCTTGGCGTAGCGCTTGGCTTGGCGCGTGGCTTGGCGCTTGGCTTGGCGCTTGCGTTGGCGCTTGGCTTGGCGCTTGACTTGGCGCTTGGCTTAGCACGTGCATTGCGCTTGGCTTGGCGCTTGGATTAGCGCTTGGCATAGCGCTTGGCTTGGCGCCTTGCTTGGCGTTTGGCTTGGCGCGTGGCTTGGCGCTTGGCTTGGCGCTTACGTTGGCGCTTGGTTTGGCGCCTGGCTTAGCGCTTGGCTTGGCGCTTAGCTTAGCGCTTAGATTTGCGCTTGGTAAAGCGCTTGGTTTGACGCTTGGCTTGGCGCTTGGCTTAGCGCTTGGCTTGGCGCTTGGCTTGGTGCTTGGCTAGGTGTTTGATTTGGCGCTTGCTTTGGCGCTTAACTTCGTACTTGGCTTGTCGCTTGGCTTTGCGCTTGGCTCGGGGCGTGTCTTGCGCTTGGCTTGGCGCTTACCTTGGCGCTTGGCTTGGCGCTCGGCTTTGCGTTTGGTGTAGCGCTTGGCTTGGCGCTTGGTTTAGCGCTTACCTTGGCGCTTATCTTTAAGCTCGGTTTACAGCTTGGCTATGCGCTTGGCTTGTCGCATAACTTGGCACTTAGCTTGGCGATTGGATTGGCGCTTGGCATAGCGCTTGGCTTGGCGCTTGGCTTACCGCTTCGCTTGACGCATGGCTTTGCGCTTGTCTTGCGGCTTGACTTTGCGCTTGGTTTGGCACTTGGTTTGGCGCTTGGTTTAGCGCTTGGCTTGGCGCTTGGCTTGGCGCTTGGTTTAAAGCTTGGCTTTGCGCTTGGCTTGGCGTTTGGCCTGGCGCTTGGCTTGGCGCTTGGCTTGGTGCTTGGTTTGGCGCTTAGCATGGCGTTAGGCTAGGCGCTTAGCTTGGCGCTTGTCTTGTCGCATGGCTTGGCACTTAGCTTGGCGCTTGGTTTGGCACGTGGTTTGGCGCTTGCCTTAGCGCTTATGTTGGCGCTTGACTTGGCGCTTAGTTTGACGCTTGACTTGGCGCTTGGTTTGGCGCTTGGCTGGGCGCTTGGCTTGGCGCTTGCCTTGGCGCTTAACCTTGCGCTTGGTTTGGCCCTTGTCCTAGAGCTCGGCTTGGCGCCTGGCTTGGCGGTTGCCTTGGCGCTTAACCTTGCGCTTGGTTTGGCGCTTGACCTAGAGCTCGGCTTGGCGCCTGGTTTTGCGCCTGTCTTAGCGCTTGGCTTGGCGCTTGGCTTGGTGCTTGGCTAGGTGTTTGATTTGGCGCTAGCTTTGGCGCTTAACTTCGTGCTTGGCTTGTCGCTTGGCATTGCGCTTGGCTTGGGGCGTGTCTTGCGCTTGGCTTGGCGCTTACCTTGGCGTTTGGCTTGGCGCTCGGCTTTGCGTTTGTCGTAGCGCTTGGCTTGGCGCTTGGTTTAGCGCTTACCTTGGCGCTTATCTTTAAGCTCGGTTTACAGCTTGGCTTTGCGCTTGGCTTGTCGCATAACTTGGCACTTAGCTTGGCGATTGGATTGGCGCTTGGCTTAGCGCTTGGCTTGGCGCTTGGCTTAACGCTTGGCTTGACGCATGGCTTTGCGCTTGTCTTGCGGCTTGACTTTGCGCTTGGTTTGGCACTTGGTTTGGCGCCTGGTTTAGCGCTTGGCTTGGCGCTTGGCTTGGCGCTTGGTTTAAAGCTTGGCTTTGCGCTTGGCTTGGCGCTTGGTTTGGCGCTTAGCATGGCGTTAGGCTAGGCGCTTGGCTTGGCGCTTGTCTTGTCGCATGGTTTGGCACTTAGCTTGGCGCTTGGTTTGGCGCTTATTTTGTGCTTGGCTTGTCGCATGACTTGGCACTTAGCTTGGCGATTGGATTGGCGCTTGGCTTAGCGCTTGGCTTGGCGCTTGTCTTGCCGCTTGGCTTGTCTCATAACTTGGCACTTAGCTTGGCGATTGGATTGGCGCTTGGCTTAGCGCTTGGCTTGGCGCTTGGCTTAACGCTTGGCTTGACGCGTGGCTTTGCGCTTGTCTTGCCACTTGACTTTGAGCTTGGTTTGGCACTTGGTTTGGCGCTTGGTTTGGCGCTTGGCTTGGCGTTTGGCCTGGCGCTTGGCTTGGCGTTTGGCTTAGCGCTTGTCTTGTCGCATGGCTTGGCACTTAGCTTGGCGCTTGGTTTGGCGCTTATCTTGGATCTTGGCTTGGCGCTTGGTTTGGCGCTTGGCTTAGCGCTTGGCTTGGCGCTTGGCTTGGCGCTTGGCTTGGCGCTTGGCTTCGCGCTTGTCTTTGCGCTTGGCTTAGCGCTTTACTTGACGCTTGGTTTGGCACTTGATTTGGCGCTTGGTTTGGCGCTTCACTTGACGCTAGGAGTATCGCTTGGCTTGGCGCTTGGGTTGGCGCTTGGTTTGGCGCTTATCTTGGATCTTGGCTTGGCGCTTGGTTTGGCACTTGACTTGGCGCTTGGGTTGGCGCTTTACCTCGCGCTTGGTTTGGCGCTTCACTTGACGCTAGGAGTATCGCTTGGCTTGGCGCTTGGGTTGGCGCTTGGGGTGATTCTTGGTTTAACGCTTTACTTGGCGCTTCCTTGGCGCTTGACTTGGTGCTTGGGTTGGCGCTTGGTTTGGTGATTGGTTTCGCGGTTTACTTGGCGCTTGGCTTAGCGCTTGACTTGGCGCTTGTTTTGGCGCTTGGCTGGGCGATTGGCTTGGCGCTTGACTTAGCGCTTGGGTTGGCGCTTAGCTTGGTGCGTGGCTCGGCGCTTGGTTTGTCGTTTGGCCTGGCGCTTGGCTTGGCGCTTGGCTTTGCGCTTGGTTTGGCGCTTGGCTAGGTGCTTGGTTTGGCGCTTGGTTTGGCGCTTGGCTTATCGCTTGGCTTGGATCTTGTCTTGGCTCTTGGTTTGGCGCTTGGTGTGGACCTTCACTTATCGCTTGGCTTGCCGCTTGTTTTGGCGCTTGGTTTGCAACTTGGTTTGGCGCTTGGCTTGGCGCTTGGCTTTGCACTTATCTTGGCGTTTATCTTGGCGCTTGGCTTGACGTTTGGCTTGGCGCTTGGATTGGCGCTTGCCTTGGCGTTTGGCTTGGCGCTTGGCTTGGCGCTTGGCTTGGCGCTTGGCTTGGTGCTTGGCTTGTTGCCTGAGATGGCGCTTGGCTTTGCGCTTGGTTTGGCGCTTGTCTTGGCGCTTGCCTAGGCGTTTAGCTTCGCGCTTAGCCTGATGCTTGGCTTGGAGCTTGGCTTGCTGCCTGGGTTGGCGCTTGGCTTTGCGCTAGGCTTTGCGCTTGGCTTGGCGCTTGACTTGGCGCTTGGCTTTGCGCTTCGTTTAGCGCTTGGCTTGGCGCTTGGCTTTGCGCTTGGTTTAACGCTTGGCTTGGCGCTTGGCTTGGCGCTTGGTTTGGCACGTGGCTTGGCGCTTGACTTGGCGCTTGGGTTGGCGCCTGGCTTGGAGCTTGGGTTGGCATTTGACTTGGCGCTTGGTTTAGCGCTTGGCTGGGCGCTTGGCTTGGCGCTTTGTTTTCAACTTAGTTTGGCGCTTGGCTGGGCGCTTGGCTTGGCGCTTGGCTTTGCGCTTGGTTTAACGCTTGGCTTGGCGCTTGGCTTTGCACTTGGTTTGGCGCTTGGCTGGGCGCTTGGCTTGGTGCTTGGCTTGGCACATAGCTTATCGCTTGACTTGGCGCTTGGGTTGGCGCTTGGCTTCGAGCTTGGGTTGGCATTTGACTTGACGTTTGGTTTGGCGCTTGACGTAGCGCTCGGCTTGGCGCCTGGATTGGCGCTTGGCTTGGCACGTGCCTTGCGCTTGGCCAGGCGCTTGAATTAGCGCTTGGCATAGCGCATGCCTTGGCGCGTGGCTTGGCGCTTGGCTTGGCGCTTGCGTTGGCGCTTGGCTTGGCGCTTGACTTGGCGCTTGGCTTGGCGCTTGACTTGGCGCTTGGCTTGGCACGTGCCTTGCGCTTGGCCAGGCGCTTGAATTAGCGCTTGGCATAGCGCATGGCTTGGCGCGTGGCTTGGCGCTTGGCTTGGCGCTTGCGTTGGCGCTTGGCATAGCGCTTGGCTTGAGGCCTGGATTGGCGCTTGGCTTAGCGCTTGGCTTGGCGCTTGGCTTTGCGCTTGGTAAAGCGCTTGGTTTGACGCTTGGCTTGGCGCTTGGCTTGGCGCTTGCGTTGGCGCTTGGCTTGGCGCTTGACTTGGCGCTTGGCTTGGCACGTGCCTTGCGCTTGGCCAGGCGCTTGGATTAGCGCTTGGCATAGCGCATGGCTTGGCGCGTGGCTTGGCGCTTGGCTTGGCGCTTGCGTTGGCGCTTGGCTTAGCACGTGCCTTGCGCTTGGCTTGGCGCTTGGATTAGCGCTTGGCATAGCGCTTGGCTTGGCGCCTGGATTGGCGCTTGGCTTAGCGCTTTGCTTGGCGCATGGCTTTGCGCTTGGTAAAGCGCTTGGTTTGAAGCTTGGCTTGGCGCTTGGCTTGGCGTTTGGCTTATCGCTTGCCTTGGCGTTTGGTTTTGCGCTCGGTTTGCAGCTCTGCTTGGCGCTTGGCTTGGCGCATGACTTGGCGCTTGGCTTAGCACGTGCCTTGCGCTAGGCTTGGCGCTTGGATTAGCGCTTGGCATAGCGCTTGGCTTGGCGCCTGGATTGGCGCTTGGCTTAGCGCTTGGCTTGGCGCTTGGCTTTGCGCTTGGTAAAGCGCTTGGTTTGACGCTTGGCTTGGCGCTTGGCTTGGCGCTTGCGCTGGCGCTTGGCTTGGCGCTTGGCTTGGCGTTTGGCTTATCGCTTCCTTGGCGCTTGGTTTTGCGCTCGGTTTGCAGCTCTGCTTGGCGCTTGGCTTAGCGCTTGGCTTAGCACGTGCCTTGCGTTTGGCTTGGCGCTTGGATTAGCGCTTGGTATAGCGCTTGGCTTGGCGCCTGGATTGGCGCTTGGCTTAGCGCTTGGCTTGGCGCTTGGCTTTGCGCTTGGTAAAGCGCTTGGTTTGACGCTTGGCTTGGCGCTTGGCTTGGCGCTTGCGTTGGCGCTTGGCTAGGCGCTTGGCCAGGCGCTTGGATTAGCGCTTGGCATAGCGCATGGCTTGGCGCGTGGCTTTACGCTTGGCTTGACGCATGGTTTTGCGCTTGTCTTCCGGCTTGACTTTGCGCTTGGTTTGGTACTTGGTTTGGCGCTTGGTTTAGCGCTTACCTTGGCGCTTATCTTTAAGCTCGGTTTACAGCTTGGCTTTGCGCTTGGCTTGTCGCATAACTTGGCACTTAGCTTGGCGATTGGATTGGCGCTTGGTTTAGCGCTTGGCTTGGCGCTTGGCTTAACGCTTGGCTTGACGCATGGCTTTGTGCTTGTCTTGCGGCTTGACTTTGCGCTTGGTTTGGCACTTGGTTTGGCGCTTGGTTTAGCGTTTGGCTTGGCGCTTGGCTTGGTGCTTGGTTTGGCGCTTAGCATGGCGTTAGGCTAGGCGCTTGGCTTGGCGCTTGTCTTGTCGCATGGCTTGGCACTTAGCTTGGCGCTTGGTTTGGCGCTTATTTTGGCGCTTGGCTTGGCGCTTGGCTTGTCGCATGACTTGGCACTTAGCTTGGCGCTTGGATTGGCGCTTGGTTTAGCGCTTGGCTTGGCGCTTGGCTTAACGCTTGGCTTGACGCGTGGCTTTGCGCTTGTCTTGCCGCTTGACTTTGCGCTTGGTTTGGCACTTGGTTTGGCGCTTGGTTTGACGTTTGGCTTTGCGCTTGGCTTGGCGTTTGGCCTGGCGCTTGGCTTGGCGTTTGGCTTGGCGCTTGTCTTGTCGCATGGCTTGGCACTTAGCTTGGCGCTTGGTTTGGCGCTTATCTTGGATCTTGGCTTGGCGCTTGGCTTGTCGCATGACTTGGCACTTAGCTTGGCGCTTGGCTTGACGCGTGGCTTTGCGCTTGTCTTGCCGCTTGACTTTGCGCTTGGTTTGGCGCTTGGCTTGGCGCTTGGTTTAAAGTTTGGCTTTGCGCTTGGCTTGGCGTTTGGCCTGGCGCTTGGCTTGGCGTTTGGCTTGGCGCTTGTCTTGTCGCATGGCTTGGCACTTAGCTTGGCGCTTGGTTTGGCGCTTATCTTGGATCTTGGCTTGGCGCTTGGTTTGGCGCTTGGCTTAGCGCTTGGCTTGGCGCTTGGCTTGGCGCTTGGCTTCGCGCTTGTCTTTGCGCTTGGCTTAGCGCTTTACTTGACGCTTGGTTTGGCACTTGACTTGGCGCTTGGGTTGGCGCTTTACTTCGCGCTTGGTTTGTAGCTTCACTTGACGCTAGGAGTAACGCTTGGCTTGGCGCTTGGGTTGGCGCTTGGTTTGGCGCTTATCTTGGATCTTGGCTTGGCGCTTGGTTTGGCGCTTGGCTTGGCGCTTGACCTGGCGCTTGGGTTGGCGCTTTACTTGACGCTTGGTTTGGCACTTGACTTGGCGCTTGGGTTGGCGCTTACCTTGGCGCTTATCTTTAAGCTCGGTTTACAGCTTGGCTTTGCGCTTGGCTTGTCGCATAACTTGGCACTTAGCTTGGCGATTGGATTGGCGCTTGGTTTAGCGCTTGGCTTGGCGCTTGGCTTAACGTTTGGCTTGACGCATGGCTTTGTGCTTGTCTTGCGGCTTGACTTTGCGCTTGGTTTGGCACTTGGTTTGGCGCTTGGTTTAGCGTTTGGCTTGGCGCTTGGCTTGGTGCTTGGTTTGGCGCTTAGCATGGCGTTAGGCTAGGCGCTTGGCTTGGCGCTTGTCTTGTCGCATGGCTTGGCACTTAGCTTGGCGCTTGGTTTGGCGCTTATTTTGGCGCTTGGCTTGGCGCTTGGCTTGTCGCATGACTTGGCACTTAGCTTGGCGCTTGGATTGGCGCTTGGTTTAGCGCTTGGCTTGGCGCTTGGCTTAACGCTTGGCTTGACGCGTGGCTTTGCGCTTGTCTTGCCGCTTGACTTTGCGCTTGGTTTGGCACTTGGTTTGGCGCTTGGTTTGACGTTTGGCTTGGCGCTTGGCTTGGCGCTTGGTTTAAAGTTTGGCTTTGCGCTTGGCTTGGCGTTTGGCCTGGCGCTTGGCTTGGCGTTTGGCTTGGCGCTTGTCTTGTCGCATGGCTTGGCACTTAGCTTGGCGCTTGGTTTGGCGCTTATCTTGGATCTTGGCTTGGCGCTTGGTTTGGCGCTTGGCTTAGCGCTTGGCTTGGCGCTTGGCTTGGCGCTTGGCTTCGCGCTTGTCTTTGCGCTTGGCTTAGCGCTTTACTTGACGCTTGGTTTGGCACTTGACTTTGCGCTTGGGTTGGCGCTTTACTTCGCGCTTGGTTTGGCGCTTCACTTGACGCTAGGAGTAACGCTTGGCTTGGCGCTTGGGTTGGCGCTTGGTTTGGCGCTTATCTTGGATCTTGGCTTGGCGCTTGGTTTGGCGCTTGGCTTGGCGCTTGACCTGGCGCTTGGGTTGGCGCTTTACTTGACGCTTGGTTTGGCACTTGACTTGGCGCTTGGGTTGGCGCTTTACTTCGCGCTTGGTTTGGCGCTTCACTTGACGCTAGGAGTATCGCTTGGCTTGGCGCTTGGGTTGGCGCTTGGGGTGATTCCTGGTTTAACGCTTTACTTGGCGCTTCCTTGGCGCTTGACTTGGTGCTTGGGTTGGCGCTTGGTTTGGTGATTGGTTTCGCGGTTTACTTGGCGCTTGGCTTAGCGCTTGACTTGGCGCTTGTTTTGGCCCTTGGCTGGGCAATTGGCTTGGCGCTTGACTTAGCGCTTGGGTTGGCGCTTGGCTTGGTGCGTGGCTCGGCGCTTGGTTTGTCGTTTGGCCTGGCGCTTGGCTTGGCGCTAGGCTTTGCGCTTGGTTTGGCGCTTGGCTAGGTGCTTGGTTTGGCGCTTGGTTTGGCGCTTGGCTTATCGCTTGGCTTGGATCTTGTCTTGGCTCTTGGTTTGGCGCTTGGTGTGGACCTTCACTTATCGCTTGGCTTGCCGCTTGTTTTGGCGCTTGGTTTGCAACTTGGGTTGGCGCTTGGCTTGGCGCCTGGCTTGGTGCTTGGTTTTTTCGCTTGGATTGGCGCTTGGCTTGGCGCTTGGCTTTGCACTTATCTTGGCGTTTATCTTGGCGCTTGGCTTGGCGCTTGGGTTGGCGCTTGGCTTGGTGCTAGGTTTGGCGTTTCACTTGACGCTAGGCTTATCGCTTGGCTTGGCGCTTGGGTTGGCGTTTGGCTTGGCGCTTGTCTTGTCGCATGGCTTGGCACTTAGCTTGGCGCTTGGTTTAGCGCTTATCTTGGATCTTGGCTTGGCGCTTGGTTTGGCGCTTGGCTTAGCGCTTGGCTTGGCGCTTGGCTTGGCGCTTGGCTTCCCGCTTGTCTTTGCGCTTGGCTTAGCGCTTTACTTGACGCTTGGTTTGGCACTTGACTTGGCGCTTGGGTTGGCGCTTTACTTCGCGCTTGGTTTGGCGCTTCACTTGACGCTAGGAGTATCGCTTAACTTGGCGCTAGGGTTGGCGCTTGGTTTGGCGCTTATCTTGGATCTTGTCTTGGCGCTTGGTTTGGCGCTTGGCTTGGCGCTTGACCTGGCGCTTGGGTTGGCGCTTTACTTGACGCTTGGTTTGGCACTTGACTTGGCGCTTGGGTTGGCGCTTTACTTCGCGCTTGGTTTGGCGCTTCACTTGACGCTAGGAGTATCGCTTGGCTTGGCGCTTGGGTTGGCGCTTGGGGTGATTCTTGGTTTAACGCTTTACTTGGCGCTTCCTTGGCGCTTGACTTGGTGCTTGGGTTGGCGCTTGGTTTGGTGATTGGTTTTCCGGTTTACTTGGCGCTTGGCTTAGCGCTTGACTTGGCGCTTGTTTTGGCGCTTGGCTGGGCAATTGGCTTGGCGCTTGACTTAGCGCTTGGGTTGGCGCTTGGCTTGGTGCGTGGCTCGGCGCTTGGTTTGTCGTTTGGCCTGGCGCTTGGCTTGGCGCTAGGCTTTGCGCTTGGTTTGGCGCTTGGCTAGGTGCTTGGTTTGGCGCTTGGTTTGGCGCTTGGCTTATCGCTTGGCTTGGATCTTGTCTTGGCTCTTGGTTTGGCGCTTGGTGTGGACCTTCACTTATCGCTTGGCTTTCCGCTTGTTTTGGCGCTTGGTTTGCAGCTTGGGTTGGCGCTTGGCTTGGCGCCTGGCTTGGTGCTTGGTTTTTTCGCTTGGATTGGCGCTTGGCTTGGCGCTTGGCTTTGCACTTATCTTGGCGTTTATCTTGGCGCTTGGCTTGGCGCTTGGGTTGGCGCTTGGCTTGGTGCTCGGTTTGGCGTTTCACTTGACGCTAGGCTTATCGCTTGGCTTGGCGCTTGGGTTGGCGCTTGGATTGGCGCTTGGGTTGGCCCTTTACTTGGCGCTTGGCTTGGCGCTTGACTTGGCGCTTGGCTTGGCGTTTGGTTTGGCGCTTGGCTTGGCGCTTGCCTTGGCGTTTGGCTTGGCGCTTGGCTTGGCGCTTAGCTTCGAGCTTGGCTTGCTGCCTGGGTTGGCGCTTGGCTTTGCGCTTGGTTTGGCGCTTGGCTTGGCGCTTGCTTTGGCGTTTGGCTTGGCGCTTAGTTTGGCGCTTGGCTTGGAGCTTGGCTTGCTGCCTGGGTTGATGCTTGGCTTGGCGCTTGACTTGGCGCTTGTTTTTACGCTTGGCTTGGCGTTTGGCTTGGCGCTTGACTTGGCGCTTGGCTTGGCGTTTTGCTTGGCGCTTGACTTAGCGCTTGTGTCTGCGCCTGGCTTGGTGCGTGGCTCGGCGCTTGGTTTGTCGTTTGGCTTGGCGCTTGGCTTGGTGCTTGGTTTTATACTTGGTTTGGCGCTTGGCTAGGTGCTTGGTTTGGCGCTTGGTTTGGCGCTTGCCTTATCGCTTGGCTTGGATCTTGTCTTGGCTATTGGTTTGGCGCTTGGCGTGGACTTCCACTTATCGTTTGGCTTGCCGCTTGTTTTGGGGCTAGGTTTGCAACTTGGGTTGGCGCTTGGCTTGTCGCCTGGCTTGGTGCTTGGTTTTTTCGCTTGGTTTGGCGCTTGGCTTGGCGCTTGGCTTTGCACTTGGCTTGGCGCTTATCTTGGCGCTTGGCTTGGCGTTTGGCTTGGCGCTTATCTTGGCGTTTGGCTTGGCGCTTGCCTTGGCGTTTGGCTTGGCGCTTGGCTTGGCGCTTGTCTTGGAGCTTGGCTTGCTGCCTGGGTTGGCGCTTGGCTTTGCGCTTGCCTTGGCGTTTGGATTGGCGCTTAGCTTGGGCGCTTGGCTTGGAGCTTGGCTTGCTGCCTGGGTTGGCGCTTGGCTTTGCGCTTGGCTTTGCGCTTGGCTTGGCGCTTGACTTGGCGCTTGGATTTGAGCTTTGTTTAGCGCTTGGCTTGGCGCTTGGCTTTGCGCTTGGCTTAACGCTTTGCTTGGCGCTTGGTTTTGCACTTGGTTTGGCGCTTGGCTTGGCACGTGGCTTGGCGCTTGACTTGGCGCTTGGGTTGGCACTTGGCTTGGAGCTTAGGTTGGCATTTGACTTGGCGCTTGGCTTGGCGCTTGTCTTGACACGTATCTTGGCGCTTGGCTTGGAGCTTGGCTTGCTGCCTGGGTTGGCGCTTGGCTTTGCGCTTGGTTTGGCGCTTGACTTGGCGCTTGACTTGGCGCTTGGTTTTGAACTTTGTTTAGCGCTTGGCTTGGCGCTTGGCTTGGAGCTTGGCTTGCTGCCTGGGTTGGCGCTTGGCTTTGCGCTTGGCTTTGCGCTTGGCTGGGCGCTTGGCTTGGCGCTTGGCTTGGCACGTGGCTTGGCACTTGTCTTGGCGCTTGGGTTGGCGCTTGGCTTAGAGCTTAGGTTGTCATTTGACTTGGTGCTTGTTTTGGCGCTTGGCTTGGCGCTTGCTTTGGCGTTTGGCTTGGCGCTTAGCTTGGCGCTTGGCTTTTCGCTTGGTTTGGCGCTTGGCTTGGCGCTTGGCTTCGCGCTTGGCTTGGCGCTTGGTTTGGCGATTAGCTTTGCGCCTGGTTTGGCGCTTGGCTTGGCGCTTGGATTGGCATTTGAGTTGGCGCTTTACTTGGCGCTTGTTTTGGCGCTTGGCTTGGCGCTTGCTTTGGCGTTTGGCTTGGCGCTTAGCTTGGCGCTTGGCTTGGAGCTTGGTTTTGGGCTCGGTTTGCAGCTTTGCTTGGCGCTTGGCTTAGCGCTTTGTTTGGCGCTTGGCTTGGCGCTTGGCTTAGCATTTGACTTAACGCGTGGCTTGCCGCTTGGCTTGGCGCTTGCGTTGGCGCTTAACTTGGCGCTTGGATTGGCACTTGGCATAGCATTTGACTTAACGCGTGGCTTGCCGCTTGGCTTGGCGCTTGGCTTAGCACGTGCCTTGCGCTTAGCTTGGCACTTGGATTGGCACTTGGCATAGCATTTGACTTAACGCGTGGCTTGCCGCTTGGCTTGGCGCTTGCGTTGGCGCTTAACTTGGCGCTTAACCTAGCGCTTTGCTTGGTGCCTTGCTTGGCGCTTGGGTTGGCGCGTGGCTTGACGCTTAACCTAGCGCTCTGCTTGGCGCCTTGCTTGGCGCTTGGCTTAGCACGTGGGTTGGCGCTAGGTGCTTGGCATGGCACTTGGTTTTGCGCTTGGATTGGCGCATAGCTAGGTGCTTGGTTTGGCGCTTGGTTTGGCGCTTGGTTTGGCGCTTGGGTTATCGCTTGGTTTGGATCTTGTCTTAGCTATTCGCTTGGCTAGGTGCTTGGTTTAGCTCTTGGCTTGGCGCTTGGCTTGGAGCTCGACTTGGCGCTTGGCTTGGAGCTTGGTTTTGCGCTCGGTTTGCAGCTTTGCTTGGCGCTTGCTAAGCGCTTTGTTTGGCGCTTGCTTTGGCGCTTAGTTTAACGCCTGTGTTTGCGCTTGGCTTGATGCCTAGCTTGGGACTTGAGTTTGCGCTTGGTTTGGCGCTTAGTTTAACGCCTGGGTTTGCGCTTGGCTTGGCGCTTAGCTTGGGGCTTGTCTTTGCGCTTGGTTAGGCTCTTGACTTGACGTTTATTTTGGCGCTTGACTTTGCGCTTGGCTTGGCGCTTGGCTTGGCGCTTGGTTTGGCGCTTGGCTTATCGCTTGGCTTGGATCTTGTCTTGGCTATTAGCTTGGCGCTTGGCTAAGTGCTTGGTTTAGCGCTTGGATTGGGGCTTGGCTTTACGCTTGGCTTAACGCTTGGCTTGGCGCTTGGCTTGGCGCTTGGGTTTGCGCTTGGCTTGGCGCTTGGCTTTGCGCTTTGTTTGGCGCTTGGCTTGGCGCTTGGCTTTGCGCTTGGCTTGGCGCTTGGCTTGGCGCTTGGCTTGGCGCTTGGCTTTGCGGTTGGCTTGGCGCTTGGCTTGGCACTTGGTTTTGCGCTTCGTTTGGCGCTTGGCTTAGGGCTTGGCTTTACGCTTGGCTTAACGCTTGGCTTGGCGCTTGGCTTTTCGCTTCGTTTGGCGCTTGGCTTGGCGCTTGGCTTTGCGCTTGGCTTGGCGCTTGGCTTTTCGCTTCGTTTGGCGCTTGGGTTATCGCTTGGCTTGGATCTTGTCTTGGCTATTAGCTTGGCACTTGGCTAAGTGCTTGCTTTAGCGCTTGGCTTGGGGCTTGGCTTTACGCTTGGCTTAACGCTTGGCTTGGCGCTTGGCTTGGCGCTTGGCTTGGCGCTTGGCTTTGCGCTTGGCTTGGCGCTTGGCTTGGCGCTTGGCTTTGCGCTTTTCTTGGCGCTTGACTTTTCGCTTCGTTTGGGCTTGGCTTTGCGCTTGGCTAGGCGCTTGACTTGGCGCTTCGTTTGGCGCTTGGCTCGGGGCTTGGCTTTACGCTTGGCTTAACGCTTGGCTTGGCGCTTGGATTTTCGCTTCGTTTGGCGCTTGGCTTAGCGCTTGGCTTTGCGCTTGGCTTGGCGCTTGGCTTTGCGCTTGGCTTGGCGCTTGGCTTTGCGCTTGGTTTGGCGCTTGGCTTCGCGCTTGGCTTGGCGCTTGGCTTTGCGTTTGGCTTGGCGCTTGGCTTGGCGCTTGGCTTGGCGCTTGGCTAGGCGCTTGACTTGACGTTTATTTTGGCGCTTGGCTTGGCGCTTGGCTTTGCGTCTGGCTTGGCGCTTGGCTTGGCGCTTGGCTTCGCGTTTGGCTTGGCGCTTGGCTTTGCGTTTGGCTAGGTGCTTGGTGTGGCGCTTGGTTTAGTGCTTGGCTTATCGCGTGGCTTGGATCGTGTCTTGGCTATTAGCTTGGCGCTTGGCTAAGTGCTTGGTTTAGCGCTTGGATTGGCACGTGGCTTGGCACTTGTCTTGGCGCTTGGGTTGGCGCTTGGCTTAGAGCTTAGGTTGTCATTTGACTTGGTGCTTGTTTTGGCGCTTGGCTTGGCGCTTGCTTTGGCGTTTGGCTTGGCGCTTAGCTTGGCGCTTGGCTTTTCGCTTGGTTTGGCGCTTGGCTTGGCGCTTGGCTTCGCGCTTGGCTTGGCGCTTGGTTTGGCGATTAGCTTTGCGCCTGGTTTGGCGCTTGGCTTGGCGCTTGGATTGGCATTTGAGTTGGCGCTTTACTTGGCGCTTGTTTTGGCGCTTGGCTTGGCGCTTGCTTTGGCGTTTGGCTTGGCGCTTAGCTTGGCGCTTGGCTTGGAGCTTGGTTTTGGGCTCGGTTTGCAGCTTTGCTTGGCGCTTGGCTTAGCGCTTTGTTTGGCGCTTGGCTTGGCGCTTGGCTTAGCATTTGACTTAACGCGTGGCTTGCCGCTTGGCTTGGCGCTTGCGTTGGCGCTTAACTTGGCGCTTGGATTGGCACTTGGCATAGCATTTGACTTAACGCGTGGCTTGCCGCTTGGCTTGGCGCTTGGCTTAGCACGTGCCTTGCGCTTAGCTTGGCACTTGGATTGGCACTTGGCATAGCATTTGACTTAACGCGTGGCTTGCCGCTTGGCTTGGCGCTTGCGTTGGCGCTTAACTTGGCGCTTAACCTAGCGCTTTGCTTGGTGCCTTGCTTGGCGCTTGGCTTGGCGCGTGGCTTGACGCTTAACCTAGCGCTCTGCTTGGCGCCTTGCTTGGCGCTTGGCTTAGCACGTGGGTTGGCGCTAGGTGCTTGGCATGGCACTTGGTTTTGCGCTTGGATTGGCGCATAGCTAGGTGCTTGGTTTGGCGCTTGGTTTGGCGCTTGGTTTGGCGCTTGGGTTATCGCTTGGTTTGGATCTTGTCTTAGCTATTCGCTTGGCTAGGTGCTTGGTTTAGCTCTTGGCTTGGCGCTTGGCTTGGAGCTCGACTTGGCGCTTGGCTTGGAGCTTGGCTTTGCGCTCGGTTTGCAGCTTTGCTTGGCGCTTGCTAAGCGCTTTGTTTGGCGCTTGCTTTGGCGCTTAGTTTAACGCCTGTGTTTGCGCTTGGCTTGATGCCTAGCTTGGGACTTGAGTTTGCGCTTGGTTTGGCGCTTAGTTTAACGCCTGGGTTTGCGCTTGGCTTGGCGCTTAGCTTGGGGCTTGTCTTTGCGCTTGGTTAGGCTCTTGACTTGACGTTTATTTTGGCGCTTGACTTTGCGCTTGGCTTGGCGCTTGGCTTGGCGCTTGGTTTGGCGCTTGGCTTATCGCTTGGCTTGGATCTTGTCTTGGCTATTAGCTTGGCGCTTGGCTAAGTGCTTGGTTTAGCGCTTGGATTGGGGCTTGGCTTTACGCTTGGCTTAACGCTTGGCTTGGCGCTTGGCTTGGCGCTTGGGTTTGCGCTTGGCTTGGCGCTTGGCTTTGCGCTTTGTTTGGCGCTTGGCTTGGCGCTTGGCTTTGCGCTTGGCTTGGCGCTTGGCTTGGCGCTTGGCTTGGCGCTTGGCTTTGCGGTTGGCTTGGCGCTTGGCTTGGCACTTGGTTTTGCGCTTCGTTTGGCGCTTGGCTTAGGGCTTGGCTTTACGCTTGGCTTAACGCTTGGCTTGGCGCTTGGCTTTTCGCTTCGTTTGGCGCTTGGCTTGGCGCTTGGCTTTGCGCTTGGCTTGGCGCTTGGCTTTTCGCTTCGTTTGGCGCTTGGGTTAACGCTTGGCTTGGATCTTGTCTTGGCTATTAGCTTGGCACTTGGCTAAGTGCTTGCTTTAGCGCTTGGCTTGGGGCTTGGCTTTCCGCTTGGCTTAACGCTTGGCTTGGCGCTTGGCTTGGCGCTTGGCTTGGCGCTTGGCTTTGCGCTTGGCTTGGCGCTTGGCTTGGCGCTTGGCTTTGCGCTTTTCTTGGCGCTTGACTTTTCGCTTCGTTTGGGCTTGGCTTTGCGCTTGGCTAGGCGCTTGACTTGGCGCTTCGTTTGGCGCTTGGCTCGGGGCTTGGCTTTACGCTTGGCTTAACGCTTGGCTTGGCGCTTGGATTTTCGCTTCGTTTGGCGCTTGGCTTAGCGCTTGGCTTTGCGCTTGGCTTGGCGCTTGGCTTTGCGCTTGGCTTGGCGCTTGGCTTTGCGCTTGGTTTGGCGCTTGGCTTCGCGCTTGGCTTGGCGCTTGGCTTTGCGTTTGGCTTGGCGCTTGGCTTGGCGCTTGGCTTGGCGCTTGGCTAGGCGCTTGACTTGACGTTTATTTTGGCGCTTGGCTTGGCGCTTGGCTTTGCGTCTGGCTTGGCGCTTGGCTTGGCGCTTGGCTTCGCGTTTGGCTTGGCGCTTGGCTTTGCGTTTGGCTAGGTGCTTGGTGTGGCGCTTGGTTTAGTGCTTGGCTTATCGCGTGGCTTGGATCGTGTCTTGGCTATTAGCTTGGCGCTTGGCTAAGTGCTTGGTTTAGCGCTTGGATTGGGGCTTGGCTTTACGCTTGGCTTAACGCTTGGCTTGGCGCTTGGGTTTGCGCTTGGCTTGGCGCTTGGCTTTGCGCTTCGTTTGGCGCTTGGCTTGGCGCTTGGCTTTGCGCTTGGCTTGGCGCTTGGCTTAGCGCTTGGCTTGGCGCTTGGCTTTGCGGTTGGCTTGGCGCTTGGCTTGGCGCTTGGTTTTGCGCTTGGCTTTTCGCTTCGTTTGGCGCTTGGCTTGGCGCTTGGCTTGGCGCTTGGCTTTGCGCTTGGCTTGGCGCTTGGCTTAGCGCTTGGCTTGGCGCTTGGCTTTGCGGTTGGCTTGGCGCTTGGCTTGGCGCTTGGTTTTGCGCTTGGCTTTTCGCTTCGTTTGGCGCTTGGCTTGGCGCTTGGCTTGGCGCTTGGCTTTGCGCTTGGCTAGGCGCTTGACTTGGCGCTTAGTTTGGCGCTTGGCTTATCGCTTGGTTTAGCGCTTGGCTTGGGGCTTGGCTTTACGCTTATCTTAACGCTTGGCTTGGCGCTTGGCTTGGCGCTTGGCTTGGCGCTTGGCTTGGCGCTTGGCTTTGCGCTTGGCTTGGCGCTTGGCTTTTCGCTTCGTTTGGCGCTTGGCTTTGCGCTTGGCTAGGCGCTTGAACTGGCGCTTCTTTTGGCGCTTGGCTCGGGGCTTGGCTTTACGCTTGGCTTAACGCTTGGCTTGGCGCTTGGCTTTTCGCTTCGTTTGGCGTTTGGCTTGGCGCTTGGCTTTGCGCTTGGCTTGGCGCTTGGCTTTGCGCTTGGCTTGGCGCTTGGCTTTGCGCTTGGTTTGGCGCTTGGCTTGGCGCTTGGCTTGGCGCTTGGTTTTGCGCTTGGCTTGGCGCTTGGCTTGGCGCCTGGCTTGGCGCATGGGTTTGCGCTTGGTTTGGCGCTTAGTTTGGCGCCTGGCTTTGCGCTTGGCTTTGCGCCTAGCTTTGGGCTTGGCTTTGCGCTTGGCTAAGCGCTTGACTTGGCGCTTAGTTTGGCGCTTGACTTGGTGCTTGGTTTGGCGCTTGGCTAGGGGCTTGGCTTGGCGCTTGGCTTGGCACGTGGCTTGGCGCTTGACTTGGAGCTTGGTTTGGCATTTGATTTGACGCTTGGTTCGGCGCTTGGCTGAGCGCTTAGCTTGGCGCTTGGCGCTTGGCTTGGCGCTTAACCTGGCGTTTAGCGTTGCGCTTGGCTTGGCGCGTGTCTTGGATCTTGGCTTGGCGCTTGCGTTGACGCTTAACTTTGCGCTTGGTTTGACGCTTGACCTAGCGCTCGGCTTGGCGCCTGGCTTGGCGCTTTCTTGGCGCTTGGCTTTGCGCTTGGCTTGGTGCTAGGTCTGGCACTTTACTTGGCGCTTGGCTTGGCGCTTGCCTTGGCGCTTGGGTTGGCGCTTGACTTGAAGCTTGATTTGGCGCTTTACTCTGCGCTTGGGTTGGCGCTTGGCTTGGTGCTTGGTTTGGCGCTTTAATTAGCGTTTGGCTTGGCGCTTGACTTGGCGCTTGTTTTGGCGCTTGGCTTAACGCTTGGCTTGGCGCTTGACTTAGCGCTTTGCTTGGCGCTTGACTTAGCGCTGAGGTTGGCGCTTGACTTGGCTCTTGGCTTGGCGCTTGGCTTGGTGCTTGGTTTGGCGTTTGGCTTGGCGTTCGGGTTGACACGTGGTTTGGCGCTTGGCTTGGCGTGCGGCTTAGCGCGTGACTTGGCGTTTGGCTTGGCGCTTGGTTTCGCGATTGGCTTAGCGCGTAGCTTGGCGTTTGACTTAGCGCTTGCTTTGGCGCTTGCCTGGGAGCTTGGCTTGGCGCTTGGCTTGGCGCGTGGCTTGACGCGTGGCTTGGCGCTTAATGCTTGGCTTGGCGCTTGGTTTGGCGCTTGGCTTATCGCTTAAATTGGATCTTGTCTTGTCTATTAGCTTGACGCTTGGCTAGGTGCTTGGTTTAGCGCTTGGCTTAGCGCTTGGCTTGGAGCTGGGGATGGCGCTTGGCTTGGCGCTCGGCTTTGCGCTTGATTTGGCGCTTGGAGTGGACCTTCACTTATCGCTTGCCTTGCCGCTTGTTTTGGCGCTTGGTTTGCAACTTGGCTTGGCGCTTGGCTTGGCGCCTGGCTTGGTGCTTGGTTTTTGCGCTTGGTTTGGCCATTGGCTTGGCGCTTGGCTTTATACTTGGATTGGCGCTTATCTTGGCGCTTGACTTGGCGCTTGACTTGGTGTTTGGCTTGGCGCTTGTCTTGGCGCTTGGCTTGGAGCTTGGCTTTAGCCTGGGTTAGCGCTTGGCTTTGTGCTTGGTTTGGCGCTTGGCTTGGCGCTTGGCTTGGGGCATGGCTTTGCGCTTCGTCTGGCGCTTGGCTTGGCGCTTGGCTTGGCGCTTGGCTTGGCGCTTGGCTTGGCGCTTGCCTTGGCGCTTAACCTTGCGTTTGGTTTGGTGCTTGACCTAGCGCTCGGCTTGGCGCCTGGCTTGGCGCCTGGCTTGGCGCTTGGCTTGGCGCTTGACTTGGCGGTTGGCTTGGTGCTTATCTTTGCGCTCGGTTTACAGCTTGGCTTGGCGCTTAACTTGGCGCTTGGCTTGGCGCATGGCTTGGCACTTAGCTTGGCACTTGGTTTGGCGTTTGGCTTAGCGCTTGGCTTGGCGCTTGGCTTAACGCTTGGCTTGGCGCATGGCTTGGCGCTTGTCTTGCTGCTTGGCTTTGAGCTTCGTTTGGCACTTGGCTTGGCGTTTGGCTTGGCGCTTGGCTTGGTGCTGGGCTTTGCGCTTGGATTGGCGTTTAGCTAGGTGCTTGGTTTGGCGCTTGGTTTGGCGCTTGGCTTATCGCTTGGTTTGAATCTTGTCTTAGCTATTCGCTTGGCTAGGTGCTTGGTTTAGCTCTTGGCTTGGCGCTTGGCTTGGAGCTCGACTTGGCGCTTGGCTTGGATCTTGGTTTTGCGCTCGGTTTGCAGCTTTGCTTGGCGCTTGGCTTAGCGCTTTGTTTGGCGCTTGGTTTGGCGCTTAGTTTAACGCCTGGGTTTGCGCTTGGCTTGATGCCTAGCTTGGGGCTTGAGTTTGCGCTTGGTTTGGCGCTTGGATTGGCGCTTGGCATAGCGCTTGGCTTGGCGCGTGGCTTGGCGCTTGGCTAGGTGCTTGGTTTAGCGCTTGGCTTAGCGCTTGGCTTGGAGCTGGGGTTGGCGCTTGGTTTGGCGCTTGGCGTGGACCTTCACTTATCGCTTGCCTTGCCGCTTGTTTTGGCGCTTGGTTTGCAACTTGGCTTGGCGCTTGGATTGGCGCCTGGCTTGGTGCTTGGTTTTTGCGCTTGGTTTGGCGATTGGCTTGGCGCTTGGGCTTATACTTGGATTGGCGCTTATCTTGGCGCTTGGCTTGGCGCTTGACTTGGTGTTTGGCTTGGCGCTTGTCTTGGCGCTTGGCTTGGAGCTTCTCTTGCTGCCTGGGTTAGCGCTTGGCTTTGTGCTTGGTTTGGCGCTTGGCTTGGCGCTTGGCTTGGCGCATGGCTTTGCGCTTCGTCTGTCGCTTGGCTTGGCGCTTGGCTTGGCGCTTGGCTTGGCGCTTGCCTTGGCGCTTAACCTTGCGTTTGGTTTGGTGCTTGACCTAGCGCTCGGCTTGGCGCCTGGCTTGGCGCCTGGCTTGGCGCTTGGCTTGGCGCTTGACTTGGCGGTTGGCTTGGTGCTTATCTTTGCGCTCGGTTTACAGCTTGGCTTGGCGCTTAACTTGGCGCTTGGCTTGGCGCATGGCTTGGCACTTAGCTTGGCACTTAATTTGGCGCTTGGCTTAGCGCTTGGCTTGGCGCTTGGCTTAACGCTTGGCTTGGCGCATGGCTTGGCGCTTGTCTTGCTGCTTGGCTTTGAGCTTCGTTTGGCACTTGGCTTGGCGTTTGGCTTGGCGCTTGGCTTGGTGCTGGGCTTTGCGCTTGGATTGGCGCTTACCTAGGTGCTTGGTTTGGCGCTTGGTTTGGCGCTTGGCTTATCGCTTGGTTTGAATTTTGTCTTAGCTATTCGCTTGGCTAGGTGCTTGGTTTAGCTCTTGGCTTGGCGCTTGGCTTGGAGCTCGACTTGGCGCTTGGCTTAGAGCTTGGTTTTGCGCTCGGTTTGCAGCTTTGCTTGGCGCTTGGCTTAGCGCATTGTTTGGCGCTTGGTTTGGCGCTTAGTTTAACGCCTGGGTTTGCGCTTGGCTTGATGCCTAGCTTGGGGCTTGAGTTTGCGCTTGGTTTGGCGCTTAGTTTAACGCCTGGGTTTGCGCTTGGCTTGGCGCTTGGATTGGCGCTTGGCATAGCGCTTGGCTTGGCGCGTGGCTTGCCGCTTGGCTTGGCGCTTGCGTTGGCGCTTAGCTTGGCGCTTAACCTAGCGCTCGGCTTGGCGCCTTGCTTGGCGATTGGCTTGGCGCTTGCTTTGGCGCTTGCGTGGGAGCTTGGCTTGGCGCTTGGCTTAGCACGTGGGTTGGCGCTTAGTGCTTGGCTTGTAGCTTGGCTTTGCGCTTAGCTTGGCGGTTGGCTAGGTGCTTGGTTTGGCGCTTGGTTTGGCGCTTGGCTTATCGCTTGTCTTGGATCTTGTCTTAGCTATTAGCTTGGCGCTTGGCTAGGTGCTTGGGTTAGCTCTTAGCTTGGCGCTTGGCTTGGAGCTGGGGTTGGCGCTTGGATTGGGGCTCGACTTTGCGTTTGGTTTGGCGCTTGGCGTGGACCTTCACTTATCGCTTGGCTTGCCGCTTGTTTTGGCGCTTGGTTTGCCACTTGGCTTGGCGCTTGGCTTGGCGCCTGGCTTGGTGCTTGGTTTTCTCGCTTGGTTTGGCGCTTGGCTTTGCGCTCTGTTTGGCGCTTGGCTTTGCGCTTGGTTTGGCGCTTGGCTTTTCGCTTGGCTTTGCGCTTCGTTTGGCGCTTGGCTTGGCGCTTGGCTTTACGCTTGGCTTAACGTTTGGCTTGGCGCTTGGCTTTGCGCTTGGTTTGGCGCTTAGTTTAACGCCTGGGTTTGCGCTTGGCTTGATGCCTAGCTTGGGGCTTGGGTTTGCGCTTGGTTTGGCGCTTAGTTTAACGCCTAGGTTTGCGTTTGGCTTGGCGCCCAGCTTGGGGCTTGGTTTGGCGCTTTACTTGACGCTAGGCTTATCGCTAGGCTTGGCGCTTGGGTTGGCGCTTGGGGTGGTACTTGGTTTGACGCTTTACTTGGTGCTTCACTTGACGCTAGGCTTATCGCTTGGCTTGGCGCTTGGCTTGGCGTTTGGTTTGGCGCTTGGCTTGGCGCTTGGCTTGGCACCTGGTTTGGCGCTTGGCTTAGCGATTGGCTTTGCGCTGGGTTTGTCGCATGGCTTGGCATTTAGCTTGGCGCTTGGTTTAGCGCTTGGCTTAGCGCTTGATTTGGCGCTTGGCTTGGCGCTTAGTTTGGCGCTTAGTTTAACGCCCGGGTTTGCGCTTGGCTTGATGCCTAGCTTGGGGCTTGGGTTTACGCTTGGTTTGGCGCTTAGTTTAACGCCTGGGTTTGCGCTTGGCTTGGCGCCTAGCTTGGGGCTTCGTTTGGCGCTTCACTTGACGCTAGGCTTATCGCTTGGCTTGGCGCTTGGCTTGGCGTTTGGGTTGGCGCTTGGTTTGTCGCATGGCTTGGCACTTAGCTTGGCGCTTGGTTTGGCGCTTGGCTTGGCGCTTGGCTTGGCACCTGGTTTGGCGCTTGGCTTAGCGATTGGCTTTGCGCTGGGTTTGTCGCATGGCTTGGCATTTAGCTTGGCGCTTGGTTTAGCGCTTGGCTTAGCGCTTGATTTGGCGCTTGGCTTGGCGCTTAGTTTGGCGCTTAGTTTAACGCCCGGGTTTGCGCTTGGCTTGATGCCTAGCTTGGGGCTTGGGTTTACGCTTGGTTTGGCGCTTAGTTTAACGCCTGGGTTTGCGCTTGGCTTGGCGCCTAGCTTGGGGCTTCGTTTGGCGCTTCACTTGACGCTAGGCTTATCGCTTGGCTTGACGCTTGGCTTGGCGTTTGGGTTGGCGCGTGGTTTGGCGCTTGGCTTGTCGCATGGCTTGGCACTTAACTTGGAGCTTGGTTTGGCGCTTGGCTTGGCGCTTGATTTGGCACTTGGTTTGGCGCTTGGCTTAGCGATTGGCTTTGTGCTGGGCTTGTCGCATGGTTTGGTACTTAGCTTGGCGCTTGGTTTGGCGCTTGGCTTAGCGCTTGATTTGGCGCTTGGCTTGGCGCTTGGTTTGGCGCTTGGCTTGGCGCTTGGATTGGCGCTTAGGTTGGCCCTTTACTTGGCGCTTGGGTTGGCGCTTTGTTTGGCGCTTGGCTTGGCGCTTGGCTTTGCGCTTGGCTTGGCGCTTAGCTTGGCGCTTGGCTTGGCGCTTGGCTTTGCGGTTGGCTTGGCGCTTGGCTTGGCACTTGGCTTTGCGCTTCGTTTGGCGCTTGGCTTAGGGCTTGGCTTTACGCTTGGCTTAACGCTTGGCTTGGCGCTTGGCTTTTCGCTTCGTTTGGCGCTTGGCTTGGCGCTTGGCTTTGCGCTTGGCTTGGCGCTTGGCTTTTCGCTTCGTTTGGCGCTTGGCTTTGCGCTTGGCTAGGCGCTTGATTTGGCGCTTAGTTTGGCGCTTGGCTTATCGCTTGGCTTGGATCTTGTCTTGGCTATTAGCTTGGCACTTGGCTAAGTGCTTGCTTTAGCGCTTGGCTTGGGGCTTGGCTTTACGCTTGGCTTAACGCTTGGCTTGGCGCTTGGCTAGGCGCTTGACTTGGCTCTTCGTTTGGCGCTTGGCTCGGGGCTTGGCTTTACGCTTGGCTTAACGCTTGGCTTGGCGCTTGGATTTTCGCTTCGTTTGGCGCTTAACTTAGCGCTTGGCTTTGCGCTTGGCTTGGCGCTTGGCTTTGCGCTTGGCTTGGCGCTTGGCTTGGCACTTGGTTTGGCGCTTGGCTTAGCGATTGGCTTTGCGCTGGGTTTGTCGCATGGCTTGGCATTTAGCTTGGCGCTTGGTTTAGCGCTTGGCTTAGCGCTTGATTTGGCGCTTGGCTTGGCGCTTGGTTTGGCGCTTAGTTTAACGCCCGGGTTTGCGCTTGGCTTGATGCCTAGCTTGGGGCTTGGGTTTACGCTTGGTTTGGCGCTTAGTTTAACGCCTGGGTTTGCGCTTGGCTTGGCGCCTAGCTTGGGGCTTGGTTTGGCGATCTCCTTGGAGCGTGGCTTAGCGCTTGGCTTGGCGCGTGGCTTAAAGCGTGGCTTGGCGCGTGGCTTAGCGCTTGGCTTGGCGCTTGGCTTGGCGCTTGGCTTGGCGTTTTTCTTGGCGCGTGGCTTGGCATTTGGCTTGGCGCTTGGCTTGGCGCTTGGTTTGGCGTTTTTGTTGGCGCGTTGCTTGGCGCTTGGCTGAGCGCTTGGCTTGGCGTTTAGATAGGCGCTTTTCTTATCGCGTGGTTTGTCGCTTGGCTTGGTGCTTTTTTTGGCATGTGGCTTGGCGCACGGCTTGGCGCTTTTCTTGGCGCGTGGTTTTGCACCTGGCTTGGCGTTTGGCTTGGCGCTTGGCTTGGCGCATGGCTTGGCGTTCTCCTTGGCGCGTTGCTTGGCGCTTGGCTGGGCGTTTATTTTTGGCGCTTGGCTTGGCGCTTATCTTATCGCTTAGATTGGCGCTTGGCCTGGCGCATAGCTTGGCGTTTTGCTTGGCGTTTTTCTTGGCGCGTGGTTTTAAGCCTGGCTTGGCGCTTGGCTGGGCGCTTGGCTTGGCGCTTGGCTTGGCGTTTGGCTTGGCGCTTGGATTGGCGCATGGCTTGGCGTTCTCCTTGGCGCGTGGCTTGGCGCTCAGCTGGGCGTTCATTTATGGCGCTTGGCTTGGCGCTTGGCTTGGCGTTTGGCTTGGCGCATGGCTTAGCGTTCTCCTTGGCGCTTGGCTGGGCGCTTGGCTTGGCGTTTTGCTTGGCGCTTTTCTTGGCGCGTGGCTTGGCGCTTGGCTGGACGCTTGGCTTGGCGCTTGGCTTGACGCTTTTCTTGGCGCGTGACTTGGCGCGTGGCTTGGCGCTTGGCTTGGCGCTTGGTTTGGCGCTTGGCTTGGCGCATGGCTTGGCGCTTGGCTTGGCGCTTGGCTTGGCGCTTGGCTTGGCGCTTGGCTTGGCGCTTGGCTTGGCGCTTGGCTTGACGCTTTTCTTGGCGCGTGACTTGGCGCGTGGCTTGGCGCTTGGCTTGGCGCTTGGTTTGGCGCTTGGCTTGGTGCATGGCTTGGCGCATGGCTTGGCGCTTGGCTTGGCGCTTGGCTTGGCGCTTGGCTTGGCGCTTCTCTTGGCGCGTGGCTTGTCGCTTGGCTTTGCGCTTTTCTTGGCGCGTAGTTTGGAACTTGGCTTGGCGCTTGGTTTGGCGCTTGGCTTGGCGCATGGCTTGGCGCTTGGCTTGGCGCTTGGCTTGGTGATTTTTTTCGCGCTTGCCCTGGCGCTTGGCTTGGTGATTTCTTTAATGCTTGGCTTGGCGCTTGGCTTGGCGCTTGGCTTGGCGCTTTTCTTGGCGAGTGGCTAGTCGCTTGGCTTGGCGCATGGCGTGGCGCTTTTTTTGGCGCGTGGCTTGGCGCTTGGCTTGGCGCTTGGCTTGGCGCTGATCTTGGCGCTTTTCTTGGCGCGTGGCTTGGCGCGTGGTTTGTCGATTGGTTTGGCGCTTTTTTTGGCGCGTGGCTTGGCGCTTGACTTGGCGCGTGGCTTGGCTTGGCGCTTTTTTTGGCGCGTGGCTTGTCGCTTGGCTTGGCGCTTTTCTTTGCGCGTGGCTTGGCGCTGGGCTTGGCGCTCTTCTTGGCGCGTGGCTTGGCGCGTGGCTTGGCGCTTGGCTGGGCGCTTGGCTTGGCGCTGGGCTTGGCGCTTTCTTTTCGAAAGGCTTGTCGCTTGGTTTAGCGCTTTTCTTGGCGGGTGGCTTGGCACTTGGCTTGGCGCTTGGCTTGGCGCGTGGCTTGGCGCTTGGCTTGGCGCGTGGCTTGGCGCTTGGCTGCTCGCTTGGCTTGGCGCTTTCCTTGGCGTTTTTTTTTGGCGCGCAGTTTAGCGCTTGGCTTGGCGCTTGCCTTAACGCATGGCTTGACGCTCTCCTTGGCGCGTAGCTTGGCGCGTGGCTTGGCGCTTGGCTTGGCGCTTGGTTAGGCGCTTGGCTTGGCGCTTGGTTTGGCGCTTGGCTTGGCGCTTTTCTTGGAATGTGGCTTGGCGCGTGGCTTGGCACTTGGTTTGGCGCTTGTCTTAACGCATGGCTTAACGCTTTCTTTGGCGCGTAGCTTGGCGCTCTCCTTGGCGCGTGGTTTGGCGCTTGTCTTAACGCATGGCTTGGCGCTTTCTTTGGCGCGTGGCTCGGCACTTGGCTTGGCGCTTGGCTTGGCGCTTGGCTTGGTGCTTCTCTTGCCGCTTGGTTTTTCGAATGGCTTAGCGCTTCCCTTGGCGCGTGGCTTGGCGCTTGGCTGGGCGCTTGGCTTGGCGTGTGGCTTGGCGCTTGGTTTGGCGTGTGGCTTGGTGCTTAGGTTAGCGCCTATTTTGACGCTTGGCTTGGCGCTTGCTTTGGCGCTTGGCTTGGTGATTTTTTTCGCGCTTGCCCTGGCGCTTGGCTTGGTGATTTCTTTAACGCTTGGCTTGGCGCTTGGCTTGGCGCTTGGCTTGGCGCTTTTCTTGGCGAGTGGCTAGTCGCTTGGCTTGGCGCATGGCGTGGCGCTTTTTTTGGCGCGTGGCTTGGCGCTTGGCTTGGCGCTTGGCTTGGCGCTGAGCTTGGCGCTTTTCTTGGCGCGTGGCTTGGCGCGTTGTTTGTTGATTGGTTTGGCGCTTTTTTTGGCGCGTGGCTTGGCGCTTGACTTGGCGCGTGGCTTGGCGCTTGGCTTGGCGCTTTTCCTGGCGCGTGGCTTGTCGCTTGGCTTGGCGCTTTTCTTTGCGCGTGGCTTGGCGCTGAGCTTGGCGCTTTTCTTGGCGCGTGGCTTGGCGCGTTGTTTGTCGATTGGTTTGGCGCTTTTTTTGGCGCGTGGCTTGGCGCTTGACTTGGCGGGTGGCTTAGCACTTGGCTTGGCGCTTGGCTTGGCGCGTGGCTGGGCGCTTTTCTTGGAGCGTGGCTTGGCGCGTGGCTTGGCGCTTGGCTGCTCGCTTGGCTTGGCGCTTACCTTGGCGTTTTTTTTTTGACGCGCAGCTTAGCGCTTGGCTTGGCGCTTGCCTTAACGCATGGCTTGACGCTCTCCTTGGCGCGTAGTTTGGCGCTCTCCTTGGCGCGTGGCTTGGCGCTTGGCTTGGCGCTTGGTTAGGCGCTTGGCTTGGCGCTTGGCTTGGCGTGTGGCTTGGCGCTTTTCTTGGAGCGTGGCTTGGCGCGTGGCTTGGCACTTGGTTTGGCGCTTGTCTTAACGCATGGCTTGACGCTTTCTTTGGCGCGTGGCTCGGCACTTGGCTTGGCGCTTGGCTTGGCGCTTGGCTTGGTGCTTCTCTTGCCGCTTGGCTTTTCGAATGGCTTAGCGCTCCCCTTGGCGCGTGGCTTGGCGCTTGGCTTGGCGCTTGGTTAGGCGCTTGGCTTGGCGCTTGGCTTGGCGTGTGGCTTGGCGCTTTTCTTGGAGCGTGGCTTGGCGCGTGGCTTGGCACTTGGTTTGGCGCTTGTCTTAACGCATGGCTTGACGCTTTCTTTGGCGCGTGGCTTGGCACTTGGTTTGGCGCTTGTCTTAACGCATGGCTTGACGCTTTCTTTGGCGCGTGGCTCGGCACTTGGCTTGGCGCTTGGCTTGGCGCTTGGCTTGGTGCTTCTCTTGCCGCTTGGCTTTTCGAATGGCTTGGCGCTCTTCTTGGCGCGTGGCTTGGCGCGTGGCTTGGCGCTTGGCTTGGCGCTTGGTTAGGCGCTTGGCTTGGCGCTTGGCTTGGCGTGTGGCTTGGCGCTTTTCTTGGAGCGTGGCTTGGCGCTCTCCTTGGCGCGTGGTTTGGCGCTTGTCTTAACGCATGGCTTGGCGCTTTCTTTGGCGCGTGGCTCGGCACTTGGCTTGGCGCTTGGCTTGGCGCTTGGCTTGGTGCTTCTCTTGCCGCTTGGCTTTTCGAATGGCTTAGCGCTCCCCTTGGCGCGTGGCTTGGCGCTTGGCTGGGCGCTTGGCTTGGCGTGTGGCTTGGCGCTTGGTTTGGCGTGTGGCTTGGTGCTTAGGTTAGCGCCTATTTTGACGCTTGGCTTGGCGCTTGGTTTGGCGCTTGACTTGGCGCTTGGCTTGACGCTTGCATGGTGGTTGCTTTGGCGCTTGGCTTGGCGCTTGGTTTGGCGCTTGACTTGACGTTTACTTTGGCGCTTGACTTGGCGCTTGGCTTGGCGCTTGGTTTGGCGCTTGTTTTGGCGCTTGGCTTATCGCTTGGCTTGGATCTTGTTTTGGCTATTAGCTTGGCACTTGGCTAAGTGCTTGCTTTAGCGCTTGGCTTGGGGCTTGGCTTTACGCTTGGCTTAACGCTTGGCTTGGCGCTTGGCTAGGCGCTTAATTTGGCGCTTGGCTTTGCGCTTGGCTTGGCGCTTGGCTTTGCGCTTGGCTTGGCGCTTGGTTTTGCGCTTGGTTTGGCGCTTGGCTTCGCGCTTGGCTTGGCGCTTAACTTTGCGTTTGGCTTGGCGCTTGGTTTGGCGCTTGGCTTGGCGCTTGGCTAGGCGCTTGACTTGACGTTTATTTTGGCGCTTGACTTGACGCTTGGCTTGGCGCTTGGCTAGGTGCTTGGTTTGGCGCTTGGTTTGGCGCTTGGCTTATCGCTTGGCTTGGATCTTGTCTTGGCTATTAGCTTGGCGCCTGGCTAAGTGCTTGGTTTAGCGCTTGGATTGGGGCTTGGCTTTACGCTTGGCTTAACGCTTGGCTTGGCGCTTGGGTTTGCGCTTGGCTTGGCGCTTGGCTTTGCGCTTCGTTTGGCGCTTGGCTTGGCGCTTGGCTTTGCGCTTGGCTTGGCGCTTCTCTTGGCGCTTGGCTTGGCGCTTGGCTTGGCGCTTGGCTTGGCGCTTGGCTTTGCGGTTGGCTTGGCGCTTGGCTTGGCGCTTGGCTTTGCGCTTCGTTTGGCGCTTGGCTTAGGGCTTGGCTCTACGCTTGGCTTAACGATTGGTTTGGCGCTTGGCTTTTCGCTTCGTTTGGCGCTTGGCTTGGCGCTTGGCTTGGCGCTTGGCTTGGCGCTTGGCTTTGCGCTTGGCTTGGAGCTTGGCTTTTCGCTTCGTTTGGCGCTTGGCTTTGCGCTTGGCTAGGCGCTTGACTTGGCGCTTAGTTTGGCGCTTGGCTTATCGCTTGGTTTAGCGCTTGCCTTGGGGCTTGGCTTTACGCTTATCTTAACGCTTGGCTTGGCGCTTGGCTTGGCGCTTGGCTTGGCGCTTGCCTTTGCGCTTGGCTTGGCGCTTGGCTTGGCGCTTGGTTTTGCGCTTGGCTTGGCGCTTGGCTTTTCGCTTCGTTTGGCGCTTGGCTTTGCGCTTGGCTAGGCGCTTGAACTGGCGCTTCGTTTGGCGCTTGGCTCGGGGCTTGGCTTTACGCTTGGCTTAACGCTTGGCTTGGCGCTTTGCTTTTCGCTTCGTTTGGCGCTTGGCTTTTCGCTTGGCTTTGCGCTTGGCTTGGCGCTTGGCTTTGCGTTTGGCTTGGCGCTTGGCTTTGCGCTTGGTTTGGCGCTTGGCTTGGCGCATGGCTTGGCGCTTGGCTTGGCGCTTGGCTTGGTGATTTTTTTCGCGCTTGCCCTGGCGCTTGGCTTGGTGATTTCTTTAACGCTTGGCTTGGCGCTTGGCTTGGCGCTTGGCTTTGCGCTTTTCTTGGCGCGTAGTTTGGCACTTGGCTTGGCGCTTGATTTGGCGCTTGGCTTGGCGCATGGCTTGGCGCTTGGCTTGGCGCTTGGCTTGGTGATTTTTTTCGCGCTTGCCCTGGCGCTTGGCTTGGTGATTTCTTTAACGCTTGGCTTGGCGCTTGGCTTGGCGCTTGGCTTGGCGCTTGGCTTGGCGCTTTTCTTGGCGAGTGGCTAGTCGCTTGGCTTGGCGCATGGCGTGGCGCTTTTTTTGGCGCGTGGCTTGGCGCTTGGCTTGGCGCTTGGCTTGGCGCTGGGCTTGGCGCTTTTCTTGGCGCGTGGCTTGGCGCGTGGTTTGTCGATTGGTTTGGCGCTTTTTTTGGCGCGTGGCTTGGCGCTTGACTTGGCGCGTGGCTTGGCGCTTGGCTTGGCGCTTTTCTTGGCGCGTGGCTTGTCGCTTGGCCTGGCGCTTTTCTTTGCGCGTGGCTTGGCGCTGGGCTTGGCGCTCTTCTTGGCGCGTGGCTTGGCGCGTGGCTTGGCGCTTGGCTGGGCGCTTGGCTTGGCGCTGGGCTTGGCGCTTTCTTGGCGAAAGGCTTGTCGCTTGGTTTAGCGCTTTTCTTGGCGCGTGGCTTGTCGCTTGGCGCTTTTCTTTGCGCGTGGCTTGGCGCTGGGCTTGGCGCTCTTCTTGGCGCGTGGCTTGGCGCGTGGCTTGGCGCTTGGCTGGGCGCTTGGTTTGGCGCTTGGCTTATCGCTTAAATTGGATCTTGTCTTGTCTATTAGCTTGGCGCTTGGCTAGGTGCTTGGTTTAGCGCTTGGCTTAGCGCTTGGCTTGGAACTGGGGTTGGCGCTTGGCTTGGCGCTCGGCTTTGCGCTTGGTTTGGCGCTTGGCGTGGACCTTCACTTATCGCTTGCCTTGCCGCTTGTTTTGGCGCTTGGTTTGCAACTCGGCTTGGCGCTTGGCTTGGCGCCTGGCTTGGTGCTTGGTTTTTGCGCTTGGTTTGGCGATTGGCTTGGCGCTTGGCTTTATACTTGGATTGGCGCTTATCTTGGCGCTTGGCTTGGCGCTTGACTTGGTGTTTGGCTTGGCGCTTGTCTTGGCGCTTGGCTTGGAGCTTGGCTTGCTGCCTGGGTTAGCGCTTGGCTTTGTGCTTGGTTTGGCGCTTGGCTTGGCGCTTGGCTTGGCGCATGGCTTTGCGCTTCGTCTGGCGCTTGGCTTGGCGCTTTGCTTGGCGCTTGGCTTGGCGCTTGCCTTGGCGCTTAACCTTGCGTTTGGTTTGGTGCTTGACCTAGCGCTCGGCTTGGCGCTTGGCTTGGCGCTTGACTTGGCGGTTGGCTTGGTGCTTGGCTTAACGATTGGCTTGGCGCATGGCTTGGCGTTTGTCTTGCTGCTTGGCTTTGAGCTTCGTTTGGCACTTGGCTTGGCGTTTGGCTTGGCGCTTGGCTTGGTGCTGGGCTTTGCGCTTGGATTGGCGCTTAGCTTGTAACATCCTCCCCTCTTTATAGGGGTTGGAATATTTAACTGTACCACGGGTTAGCTCATAAATCGCAGATAGGTTCAATTCTCCACTCAGATATACCTCAAATAAGCAAAACACACTAACGGAGTATCCTGTATAACATTTATTTTGTTTATCTATTGTACAAAAGTAAAAATTCATGTAAGGAAATAAACGAGAATTCTATTGTTCAAAATTAACATTTTTGGTTTGAAATAACGCTGTCGGTTCCTGCCGCTGCTGCAACCCGCGTCACGTCCGTGCCGGCAGGGTCTGTCTACTTCCTAGGAGCTCCGCTTCGAAAGCGTCGTGAATTGTCGGCGCTTCCCGAACGGCGTTGAACTGCGCTCTGATAGCGGCGCCGTGCAGTCTGTCAAATTTGTCGGTTTGCGGTTTCTAGCTTCTGTAATCAAATAACAAATTAAAAATGCTAACGCGGGTTCTTTCCCCTAAACGTGTAACTACAGTTCGGTGGCGAAATACTTCGAGGAGTTCGCCGCCCGGCGGGGCTTCGCTTGAAGAACGAAACTCCGCGGATCGGCGTGACTTTTGAGGTTAACAATCCCCGACACCTGCAGGAGAACTCTTTGGCAACGTTACCCGTGTGGTCCGCAGAGTTCCCTAGCAAGACGGCCACAACAATTCTCACGGATTAATTCAGGTAAATTCTACTTAGGTAGCTTGAAACCTCTAATTCGGCTTGAATAGCAAGGCGGTGAATTTGAAATGCAAGGGGGCTGGGATTTCGATGTTATGTTATTTATTTCTGGGCTACAGGCGGTTTTCGTTGAATACTATTTTACAAGGAAGCTATCGCCAGAGTGTCAGGCGTTTCTATAAAACCACTAACTTAAACTCCGGTTATTAGGAAGTTTCGGAATAATAATGCTGAGTGACAGGCGTTTATATAAAACCACTATCTTGAACTCAACTTCAAAAGGTTCGGGAAAAGAATGCTGAGTGTCAGGCGTTTATTTAAAACCACTAACTTAAACTCAGGTTATTAGGAAGTTTCGGAATAATAATGCTGAGTGACAGGCGTTTATATAAAACCACTATCTTGAACTCAGCTTCAAAAGGTTCGGGAAAAGAATGCTGAGTGTCAGGCGTTTATTTAAAACCACTAACTTAAACTCAGGTTCGGGACGGATCCCCAGGTACTAGTAGAGTCCACGGAGCGACTCTCTGGACAGGTGACCTATCGAAAGGAAAGGTCTCGGAAATAATAAATCTCTCTCCACAAATGTGCCGGGCGAGTCCTTTTATATGCTTTGTAAAGCCATTAAGTGGGGAGGAAGCGTACGTCATACCTTTGTCTTTTGCTGTTATCACGGTCGGAGCTGCCTTATCTTACTGGAACACACCGCGGCCTTTGATAACGCTTGAGGTCGCGACGTTTAAATTGGCAAATATTATTTAATATTCGATTAATTCCAATCAAACGGAAGCTTAGCGTTACATATGCCGGTCTCTTCGGAGGAGATGGGAGTTTGGTGGGCATCCTCTCCAAGGAGGTCGTTTCTACACCGTAGGGAATCACCTGGAGCGTCTTCAGGATAGACTTGGGAATTGCGGTTTCAATCCCCGGTGCCCTAGGTGCCTGGAGAGTGTAGAAATGTAGCTCCTAGATAGTTTAATTGTTTCCGCTTATTGTTTGTCCCGGATTAGGCCTAGCTGGATGGCGTCTTTCCTCTTTATTCGCAGCATTTTTCCGGCTGGCAATTTTATACGAATATTACGCCGCCTTCGTCGTCGTCTGGGTACTGTGGCTGGCGTCGACGTGGATTTTGATTCCAGTAACAGTTCCGGAAGTACGGCTGGCGAGAGTTCTGGCTCAGGCAACTGTAGTTGTTGCAGCTCGACGAGCGCTTCGCCGAGGAGGTCATCCCTCTCGAGTGGTAACACTGCGTCGGCCACGGGCATATCGGAGAGCTTTTCTGGCTGAAGTTCTGGTGGGATTTTGTTTGGTTTCCACCCTAGGCCGCATTCGGCCAGGAAGGCCTTCATAATTGGTGAAGTTGTTGAGGGCGTTTTGGGCATAGGTGGCCCACTAGGGGTGCCTGGATCAGAGGGTAGTTCTTCAACCTCCATCTTCTTTGGAGTGCTGGCTAGGCCCTTCGAGGACTCGGAGAACAGTCGTTTAAATTTTAGAGCCAACTCTCGGAGTTCCGCCTCCAGGTCAGGGCGGAGCTTAGAGAGCGGGATTCTCACCTGGAGCCCTTCTACAGGAGTTAGCTTGCCGGGCTCTTTCCTCTCTGGTGTAGCTGGTAGAGGTGAGAGCATAGCCGGGACTGGACTCCACCTAGGTAAAGGCGACCATCGGTCACTGGTCGGCATCTCCGGCGAGTTGTATGCACCCGGGTTCCAGGGGCGGATTTTTCTCTGACCTTTACGAGGCTTCTTTAATTTGTAGGGCCAACTGCTGGATGGCCGAACGCTTGCATTATTTCTTATTGGTGGCATTCTTGATTTCACCCAGGAATAACTCGAATAATGATGGCAGGACCTTGGACTGACCTATATATACTTGTTGTCCTAATTACTACCCTTTCCGGTCCCTTGTAGGTAGAGGGACAGTTATCTAGAACCGAAAGATTGCAGGTGTTTACTAAAAATTTTTCTAGAAATGTTTTCACGACAGGTGCGGGGTAAATTTTGAAAAAACATTTCTAGCAGGTGGACAGGAAAATTACTAGAAGGCTTTCTTGATATCCTTGACGTGGACTCTGCCGACTTCCCTTCCGGTTTGGGGATCGCTGAGTTCCACTATTACAGGGGAGATTACCTTCTTGATTACGTAGGGCCCTGCGTATTTGGCCGTCAACTTCGCCGAAATTCCCTGAGCGGCGTCTGAGAGTATCCTGTCCCTCTTAAACACCTGGTGGCCTACCTGGGGCCGATACTCTCGTCTTCTCAGATTGTAATGGTGGCTCTGCCTCGCAAAGGCCTTGGCCAGATTGTTTCTTACTATTTCCATTACATCTTCAAGCTTTCGGAGCTGTTCTCGGTATAGTTCAGGGGTCGGAGCTTCTTCGTCAGGGTCGAATTCGGGCTCCGCTTCTCCACGTAGTGTGCGTGGCGGCAACATCTCTCGCCCCAGGTTCAGGAGGGCTGGGGTGAATCCTGTAGACTCATGTTTGGAGGTGTTGAGGGCAAACATTATCTCCGGTAGCCAGGCATCCCACTGCTTCTGCTTCCCTCGGGCTAACTGTGCGATGATGGTTCCCACTACTTTGTTAGCTCTCTCCACTGGGTTGGCTTGGGGCGTATATGGCGGCGTCAGTCGGTGCTGGATGCCGTATTCTTTAGCCAATGCTTTGAATAACTTGCTAATGTACTGGGGTCCATTATCTGAAATTATGATTCTGGGTGTGCCAAATCGATAAATAATTCTCTCTTTCAGGGCTTGGCTCACGGCTTTGGCGGTAGCGGTGCGAAGGGGATGGACCTCAATCCACTTTGTGAAGCGGTCCTGAAAAACGAGAAGCCACGCGTTTCCTTTGGAGGACCTAGTGAGGGGGCCAATCAGGTCTGTGCTGATGGCTTCCCATGGACCTCGAACTCGTGACCAGAACATTTTCCCAGCTGGTTGTTGCTGTGGATGCTTGTATTGTTGACAAATTGGACACGAGCGTACGTATCGGTGAATGTCTTGCTGCATCCTTGGCCAATAGTACAATCTCTGTATTCTAGCTGTCGTCTTGGTCACCCCCAGGTGTCCTGCGGTGGGATCATCGTGGCATTCCTGTAGGACCTGGCGTCGTTGGGGCTTCGAGACGCACAGCTTCCATTCGGGATGAAAACCTTCGGCCAGGTCTTCACTCACATTTGGAAAACTCCGAAAAAGATTTCCGTTTTCTAGTTTCCAAGTATTATACTTGGCAGGGAATTTTCGCACTAGACGAATCATTTTTCGCGTCCAGGAACATAGGGCGGCTGGTTCCCGGACGGCGATGGGGGAGAGGTCGTCTTTGGGACCTCCTGGAGCTCGGGATAGCGCGTCAGCTACATGATTGAGGGCTCCTGTGCGATATTCGACTTCAAAGTCGTATTGCTGAAGTTCCAAAGCCCAGCGGGCCAAACGTGCTGAAGGATTGGGCAGGTTCCTCAGCCATCTTAGGCTACGGTGGTCGGTCACTACCTTAAAGTGGTAGCCCTCTAAGTAACCTTTAAACTTCTTTATGGCGAAGAGGACGGCCAGGCACTCCAGCTCGGTGGCGGAATACTTTGCTTCCGCCTCGGTTAGGGATCGGCTGGCATAGGCAATGACTCTCTCTTGCTTCTCCAGCACCTGGGTGAGGACGGCTCCTAATCCAGTGGTGCTGGCGTCCGTCTGGAGGACAAAGGGAACGGAGAAATCGGGGCAGGCAAGAATCGGGGCTGAAGTTAGGGCTCTCTTCAGCCCGTCCAGGGCTTCTTGTTGTTTCTCCGTCCACCTGAACTTATTTCCTTTTCGGAGCAGAGCGTTCAGGGGGGATGCGATCTGGGCGAACCCGGGGATAAACTTTCGGTACCACGAGGCCATACCCAAAAAGCGCCTTACAGCCTTTGGCGTCTGGGGGCGGTCCATCTTCAAGATCGCTTCTACTTTTTCGGGATCTGTCTGTATACCGTTCCGGTTGACGACGTGCCCCAGGTATTTCAACTCCGGCTGGCAGAAGTTGCACTTCTCCGGGTGGAGCTGAAGGCCGGCGGACCGAAGTCTCTGAAAAACCACCTGGAGATGTTGCAGATGATCCTGGAACGACTTACTGACGACGATGATGTCGTCCAGGTAGCAAAAGGCATGTGGCTCGAGCTCGGGACCAATGACCTTGTCCAGGAACCTCTGGAACGTGGCTGGTGCCGCCTGGAGGCCGAAGGGGAGGACTTTAAACTGATACAATCCCCTTCCGGGGACGGTGAAGGCGGATATGGGGCGGCTTTCCATGGCAAGCGGGATTTGCCAATAGCCATGCTTTAAATCAAGAGTACTAATGTACCGGGCCCCACGTAGCTTGTTTAGAATCCCATCTATGAAGGGCAGAGGGTAGGCGTCGGCGCAGGTGGCCTCGTTCACCTTCCTATAGTCAACGCAGAAACGATATTGACCTGAAGGTTTCTTAACTAGGACGACAGGAGAGCTGAAAGAACTGCTGGAGGGCTCAATGATCCCGTCTGCCAGCATCTTATCCACCTCCTCGTCGATGATGGCCTGCATCGCCGGGTTTCGCGGGTAGTATCTCTGCTTGATGGGCCCCATGCCTTCTTTCAGGGTGATTTTGTGTTCCACTAAGGTGGTGGGTCCGTTAGCTGTGGGGAATCTACCTAACTCTTCTTTCAGGAACTCGCCTAACTGTTCAGCCTGGGTGGCGGACAAGGATTTAATGCTTGCGGCGCCTTCTGAGTTCCTTCTAGTATTCAGGACGACTTCCGTTGAACCTAGCGTCATAACCTGGGAGGCGGGGCGTATGACGGCTTCGTACCTACTTAGGAAGTCGAGTCCTAGAATAACGTCGCTGGAGAGGGTGTCCACTACGTTGGCCTGTAGCACATAGGGGTTCTCTTGGATAAAAATGGGGAGTTCATAATGGCCCTGGGTGGTAATCATTTGTCCGTCAGCCAGCTGGACACGGTCTGGGGGATGTGGCTTGTTGACAACACCTTGTTGACTCAGGAACCTCTGGAGAATTTTGCCTATATAGGACTTAGCGGCGCCTGTGTCAACGAGGGCGTTGAACGGTCTTCCCTTAATGACTATTGGGAGGAACAACCGGGCATCTATGGTGGATACTCGCGGCGAGGAGTTCGGTACCTGGTTGTAGAAGTTTCGGACCCGTCGGAGCCACTTGGACCACTCAGGGGGTTGGAGTCGGCTGGTGGAGGCCCTGGCCTTCAGGTGTCGAGGATGCCTCACAGATCTCGACGGCCGGATGCGTTTCCCGGCCTCTTACAGGGGCAATCCCTCGTTAGGGTATCTGGTTTACCGCACCAGGAGCAGAAAAGTTTAGAAGGTCTCTGGCACTGGAACCTTCGGTGGCCTCGCTGCCCACATTTCCAACAATTTTCAGTACGGTTATAGGCGGTGCTAGTTGAGGGGGTAGGAGACTTGGGGGCCGATGGCGTACGTAGATTATCCTCTGGGGTTTGTAAGGACGACACGGTGGGTGTCTTGAATCCCTGGGAGAACGTGACCTTGGGTTTTGCTGGTTTATACGCGGTCTCCGCCATATAGGCCTGACTTGCCGTGGGGGGTGGTTGGAATGAAGCTTGCTCCAGCTGGAGGGCTTCGAATTCTTCAGCCATCTGTACCAGCTCGTCCAGCCTATGGAAGTCCTTCCTACGTACATACAATTTATATTCCGGACGGAGGTTTTCGTATATACGTTCCAACTGCTCGTGTTCTCTGGTGACTCCAGACCTACGTAACAGCGTCTGGAGGGCTGTGACGAAGTCGGCCACGGATTCCTTCTGGCCTTGTGTCCGGTTCCTAATTTCTTCGGCCATCCGGAATTGGAACCTCGGGGGTAAGTATTGGTTATGAAAAGCCGTCACAAAATGATCCCAATTTCTCCATTTTTGCTTATTATTTCTGACCCACAATAATACTTTTCCTTTGAACAGCTCGGGCAAGGCGGTGAGGACTTCCTGTTCCCGGAATTGGTAACATGTGGAAAGTTCCTCTATCCTTTCTAAAAACGAGATGGGGTCGGACGTGCCGTCGAACTTCAGGCCCCATTTCCTGATGCTGTTGCAAATTTGGGCATTATTCAGTCTAGGTGGATCCGGATTTTGTTCCCGTTCTTCCTGGTGGTTATCTCCACCCTCCATGACTTGACGCTCCTCTTGTGTGTCTTCTTGGGTGTCGTCGTCGTCTTCTTCTCCTGGCCCAGCTCCTTTCAGGTATTGCGACACTTTCTGTCTTAACTGCTGTACAGTGCCTTCTGTTTCCAGGCCTAATCCCGCTGCAAGTCCTCGGAGGTCTTCTACTCGGAGGGTGTAAATCCAGCCTACTTTAATCTTCGGGGGAACCGGTGTGCCGTTGCCATTTCCATTTCCGTCTTCCAGGTTCGCCATGACTCTTGGAGATCACGTTTTGTATGAAGACTTCTGAAATGTAAAAGCTACACAGTTTTTAATCAAGTTTATTTTCTAGGTTTGCTCGGGCGCCAATCTAGCGGACGTGGGTGTATATTTGCTATTTGTGCATATCTGAGTTCGAGTCCCTGCTCTTAGGACGCCATTGTAACATCCTCCCCTCTTTATAGGGGTTGGAATATTTAACTGTACCACGGGTTAGCTCATAAATCGCAGATAGGTTCAATTCTCCACTCAGATATACCTCAAATAAGCAAAACACACTAACGGAGTATCCTGTATAACATTTATTTTGTTTATCTATTGTACAAAAGTAAAAATTCATGTAAGGAAATAAACGAGAATTCTATTGTTCAAAATTAACATTTTTGGTTTGAAATAACGCTGTCGGTTCCTGCCGCTGCTGCAACCCGCGTCACGTCCGTGCCGGCAGGGTCTGTCTACTTCCTAGGAGCTCCGCTTCGAAAGCGTCGTGAATTGTCGGCGCTTCCCGAACGGCGTTGAACTGCGCTCTGATAGCGGCGCCGTGCAGTCTGTCAAATTTGTCGGTTTGCGGTTTCTAGCTTCTGTAATCAAATAACAAATTAAAAATGCTAACGCGGGTTCTTTCCCCTAAACGTGTAACTACAGTTCGGTGGCGAAATACTTCGAGGAGTTCGCCGCCCGGCGGGGCTTCGCTTGAAGAACGAAACTCCGCGGATCGGCGTGACTTTTGAGGTTAACAATCCCCGACACCTGCAGGAGAACTCTTTGGCAACGTTACCCGTGTGGTCCGCAGAGTTCCCTAGCAAGACGGCCACAACAATTCTCACGGATTAATTCAGGTAAATTCTACTTAGGTAGCTTGAAACCTCTAATTCGGCTTGAATAGCAAGGCGGTGAATTTGAAATGCAAGGGGGCTGGGATTTCGATGTTATGTTATTTATTTCTGGGCTACAGGCGGTTTTCGTTGAATACTATTTTACAAGGAAGCTATCGCCGGAGTGTCAGGCGTTTCTATAAAACCACTAACTTAAACTCCGGTTATTAGGAAGTTTCGGAATAATAATGCTGAGTGACAGGCGTTTATATAAAACCACTATCTTGAACTCAACTTCAAAAGGTTCGGGAAAAGAATGCTGAGTGTCAGGCGTTTATTTAAAACCACTAACTTAAACTCAGGTTATTAGGAAGTTTCGGAATAATAATGCTGAGTGACAGGCGTTTATATAAAACCACTATCTTGAACTCAGCTTCAAAAGGTTCGGGAAAAGAATGCTGAGTGTCAGGCGTTTATTTAAAACCACTAACTTAAACTCAGGTTCGGGACGGATCCCCAGGTACTAGTAGAGTCCACGGAGCGACTCTCTGGACAGGTGACCTATCGAAAGGAAAGGTCTCGGAAATAATAAATCTCTCTCCACAAATGTGCCGGGCGAGTCCTTTTATATGCTTTGTAAAGCCATTAAGTGGGGAGGAAGCGTACGTCATACCTTTGTCTTTTGCTGTTATCACGGTCGGAGCTGCCTTATCTTACTGGAACACACCGCGGCCTTTGATAACGCTTGAGGTCGCGACGTTTAAATTGGCAAATATTATTTAATATTCGATTAATTCCAATCAAACGGAAGCTTAGCGTTACAAGCTAGGTGCTTGGTTTGGCGCTTGGTTTGGCGCTTGGCTTATCGCTTGGTTTGAATCTTGTCTTAGCTATTCGCTTGGCTAGGTGCTTGGTTTAGCTCTTAACTTGGCGCTTGGCTTGGAGCTCGACTTGGCGCTTGGCTTGGAGCTTGGTTTTGCGCTCGGTTTCCAGCTTTGCTTGGCGCTTGGCTTAGCGCTTTGTTTGGCGCTTGGTTTGGCGCTTAGTTTAACGCCTGGGTTTGCGCTTGGCTTGATGCCTAGCTTGGGGCTTGAGTTTGCGCTTGGTTTGGCGCTTAGTTTAACGCCTGGGTTTGCGCTTGGCTTGGCGCTTGGATTGGCGCTTGGCATAGCGCTTGGCTTGGCGCGTGGCTTGCCGCTTGGCTTGGCGCTTGCGTTGGCGCTTAGCTTGGCGCTTAACCTAGCGCTTGGCTTAGCGCGTGGCTTGGCGATTGGCTTGGCGCTTGCTTTGGCGCTTGCGTGGGAGCTTGGCTTGGCCCTTGGCTTAGCACGTGGGTTGGCGCTTAGTGCTTGGCTTGTAGCTTGGCTTTGCGCTTAGCTTGGCGGTTGGTTAGCTGCTTGGTTTGGCGCTTGGTTTGGCGCTTGGCTTATCGCTTGTCTTGGATCTTGTCTTAGCTATTAGCTTGGCGCTTGGCTAGGTGCTTGGGTTAGCTCTTAGCTTGGCGCTTGGCTTGGAGCTGGGGTTGGCGCTTGGATTGGGGCTCGACTTTGCGTTTGGTTTGGCGCTTGGCGTGGACCTTCACTTATCGCTTGGCTTGCCGCTTGTTTTGGCGCTTGGTTTGCCACTTGGCTTGGCGCTTGGCTTGGCGCTTTTCTTGGCGCCTTTTTTAGCGCGTGGCTTGGGGCTTGGCTTGCCGCTTGGCTTGGCGCTTTTCTTGGCGCCTTTTTTAGCGCGTGGCTTGGCGCTTGGCTTAACGACTGTCTTGGCGCATGGCTTGGCGCTCTCCTTGGCGTTTGGCTTGGCGCGTGGCTTGTCGCTTAGCTTGGCGCTCACTTTGGCGCGTGGCTTGGCGCTTAGCTTGGCGCGTAGCTTGGCGCTTGGCTTAGCGTTTTTCTTGGCGCGTGGCTTAGAGCTTGGCTTGGCGCTTGGCTTGCCGCTTGGCTTGGCGCTTTTCTTGGCGCTTTTCTTGGCGCCTTTTTTAGAGCGTGGCTTGGCGCTTGGCTTAACGACTGTCTTGGCGCATGGCTTGGCGCTCTCCTTGGCGTTTGGCTTGGCGCGTGGCTTGTCGCTTAGCTTGGCGCTCACTTTGGCGCGTGGCTTGGCGCTTAGCTTGGCGCGTAGCTTGGCGCTTGGCTTAGCGTTTTTCTTGGCGCGTGGCTTAGAGCTTGGCTTGGCGCTTGGCTTGCCGCTTGGCTTGGCGCTTTTCTTGGCGCGTGGTTTGGCGCGTGGCTTGTCGCTTGCCTTGGCCCTCTCCTTGGTGCATGAGGTGACGCTTTTCTTGGCGCGTGGCTTGCCGCCTGGCTTGGCGCTTTTCTTGGCGGGTGGCTTGGCGCTTGGCTTGGCTCGTAGTTTGGCACTTGGCTTGGCGCACAATTTGGCGCGTGGCTTGTCGCTTGGCTTGGCGCTCTCTTTGGTGCATGGGGTGACGCTTTTCTTGGCACGTGGCTTGTCGCCTGGATTGGCGCTTTTCTTTGCGAGTGTCTTGGCGCTTGGCTTGGCGCTTGGCTTGGCGCTGGGCTTGGACCTTTTCTTGGCGCGTGGCTTGGCGCGTAACTTGGCGCTTGGCTGGGCGCTTGGCTGGGCGCTTGGCTGGGCGCTTGGTTTGGCGCTTGGCGCTTGGTTTGGCGCTCAATTTGGCGCGTGGCTTGCCGCGTGGCTTGTCGCTTGGCTTGGCGCTCTCTTTGATGCATGGGGTGACGCTTTTCTTAGCGCGTGGCTTGTCGCCTGGCTTGGCGCTTTTCTTGGCGGGTGGCTTGGCGCTTGGCTTGGCACTTGGCTTGGCGCTGGGCTTGGACCTTTTCTTGGTGTTAAACATGGCGCTTGGCTTGGCGCGTGGCTTGGCGCGTGGCTTGGCGCGTGGCTTGGAGCGTGGCTTGTCGCTTGGCTTTTCGCTCTCTTTGGTGCATGGGGTGACGCTTTTCTTGGCGCGTGGCTTGTCGCCTGGCTTGGCGCTTCTCTTGGCGGGTGGCTTAGCACTTAGCTTGTTGCGTGGCTTGGCGCTTGGCTGGGCATTTGGCTTGGCGTTTGGCTCGGCGCTTGGCTTGGCGCTTTTCTTGGCGCGTGGTTTGGCGCGTGGCTTGTCGCTTGCCTTGGCCCTCTCCTTGGTGCATGAGGTGACGCTTTTCTTGGCGCGTGGCTTGCCGCCTGGCTTGGCGCTTTTCTTGGCGGGTGGCTTGGCGCTTGGCTTGGCTCGTAGTTTGGCACTTGGCTTGGCGCACAATTTGGCGCGTGGCTTGTCGCTTGGCTTGGCGCTCTCTTTGGTGCATGGGGTGACGCTTTTCTTGGCACGTGGCTTGTCGCCTGGATTGGCGCTTTTCTTTGCGAGTGTCTTGGCGCTTGGCTTGGCGCTTGGCTTGGCGCTGGGCTTGGACCTTTTCTTGGCGCGTGGCTTGGCGCGTAACTTGGCGCTTGGCTGGGCGCTTGGCTGGGCGCTTGGCTGGGCGCCTGGTTTGGCGCTTGGCGCTTGGTTTGGCGCTCAATTTGGCGCGTGGCTTGCCGCGTGGCTTGTCGCTTGGCTTGGCGCTCTCTTTGATGCATGGGGTGACGCTTTTCTTAGCGCGTGGCTTGTCGCCTGGCTTGGCGCTTTTCTTGGCGGGTGGCTTGGCGCTTGGCTTGGCACTTGGCTTGGCGCTGGGCTTGGACCTTTTCTTGGTGTTAAACATGGCGCTTGGCTTGGCGCGTGGCTTGGCGCGTGGCTTGGCGCGTGGCTTGGAGCGTGGCTTGTCGCTTGGCTTTTCGCTCTCTTTGGTGCATGGGGTGACGCTTTTCTTGGCGCGTGGCTTGTCGCCTGGCTTGGCGCTTCTCTTGGCGGGTGGCTTAGCACTTAGCTTGTTGCGTGGCTTGGCGCTTGGCTGGGCATTTGGCTTGGCGTTTGGCTCGGCGCTTGGCTTGGCGCTTTTCTTGGCGCGTGGTTTGGCGCGTAACTGAGCCGCTTGGCTGGGCGCTTGGCTTGGCGCTGGGCTTGGACCTTTTCTTGGCGTTAGACATGGCGCTTGGCTTGGCGCGTGGCTTGGTGCGTGGCTTGGCGCGGGGCTTGGAGCGTGGCTTGTCGCTTGGCTTGGCGCTGGGCTTGGACCTTTTCTTAGTGTTAGACATGGCGCTTGGCTAGGCGCGTGGTTTGGCGCGTGGCTTGGCGCGTGGCTTGGAGCGTGGCTTGTCGCTTGGCTTGGCGCTCTCTTTGGTGCATGGGGTGACGCTTTTATTGGCGCGTGGCTTGTCGCCTGGCTTGGCGCTTTTCTTGGCGGGTGGCTTAGCACTTAGCTTGTTGCGTGGCTTGGCGCTTGGCTGGGCATTTGGCTTGGCGTTTGTCTCGGCGCTTGGCTTGGCGCTTTTCTTGGCGCGTGGTTTGGCGCTTCTCTTAGCGGGTGGCTTAGCACTTAGCTTGTTGCGTGGCTTGGCGCTTGGCTGGGCATTTGGCTTGGCGTTTGGCTCGGCGCTTGGCTTGGCGCTTTTCTTGGCGCGTGGTTTGGCGCGTAACTGGGCCGCTTGGCTGGGCGCTTGGCTTGGCGCTGGGCTTGGACCTTTTCTTGGTGTTAGACATGGCGCTTGGCTTGGCGCGTGGCTTGGTGCGTGGCTTGGCGCGGGGCTTGGAGCGTGGCTTGTCGCTTGGCTTGGCGCTGGGCTTGGACCTTTTCTTAGTGTTAGACATGGCGCTTGGCTAGGCGCGTGGTTTGGCGCGTGGCTTGGCGCGTGGCTTGGAGCGTGGCTTGTCGCTTGGCTTGGCGCTCTCTTTGGTGCATGGGGTGACGCTTTTATTGGCGCGTGGCTTGTCGCCTGGCTTGGCGCTTTTCTTGGCGGGTGGCTTAGCACTTAGCTTGTTGCGTGGCTTGGCGCTTGGCTGGGCATTTGGCTTGGCGTTTGTCTCGGCGCTTGGCTTGGCGCTTTTCTTGGCGCGTGGTTTGGCGCGTAACTTGGGCGCTTGGCTAAGCGCTTGGCTTGGCTCTTGGCTTGGCGCTTGGTTTGGCGCTCTTCTTTGCGCGTGGCTGGGCAATTGCCTTGGCGCTTGACTTGGCGCTTGGCTTGGCGCCTTTCTTGGCGCATGGCTTGGCACTCTCCTTGGCGTTTGGCTTGGCGTTTGGCTTGTCGCTTGTCTTGGCGCGTGGCTTGCCGCTTGGCTTGGCGCTTGCGTTGGGGCTTAGCTTGGCGCTTAACCTAGCGCTTGGCTTGGCGCGTGGCTTGGCGATTGGCTTGGCGCTTGCTTTGGCGCTTGCGTGGGAGCTTGGCTTGGCCCTTGGCTTAGCACGTGGGTTGGCGCTTAGTGCTTGGCTTGTAGCTTGGCTTTGCGCTTAGCTTGGCGGTTGGTTAGGTGCTTGGTTTGGCGCTTGGTTTGGCGCTTGGCTTATCGCTTGTCTTGGATCTTGTCTTAGCTATTAGCTTGGCGCTTGGCTAGGTGCTTGGGTTAGCTCTTAGCTTGGCGCTTGGCTTGGAGCTGGGGTTGGCGCTTGGATTGGGGCTCGACTTTGCGTTTGGTTTGGCGCTTGGCGTGGACCTTCACTTATCGCTTGGCTTGCCGCTTGTTTTGGCGCTTGGTTTGCCACTTGGCTTGGCGCTTGGCTTGGCGCCTGGCTTAGTGCTTGGGTTTTTCGCTTGGTTTGGCGCTTGGCTTTGCGCTCTGTTTGGCGCTTGGCTTGGCGCTTTTCTTGGCGCCTTTTTTAGCGCGTGGCTTGGGGCTTGGCTTGCCGCTTGGCTTGGCGCTTTTCTTGGCGCCTTTTTTAGCGCGTGGCTTGGCGCTTGGCTTAACGACTGTCTTGGCGCATGGCTTGGCGCTCTCCTTGGCGTTTGGCTTGGCGCGTGGCTTGTCGCTTAGCTTGGCGCTCACTTTGGCGCGTGGCTTGGCGCTTAGCTTGGCGCGTAGCTTGGCGCTTGGCTTAGCGTTTTTCTTGGCGCGTGGCTTAGAGCTTGGCTTGGCGCTTGGCTTGCCGCTTGGCTTGGCGCTTTTCTTGGCGCGTGGTTTGGCGCGTGGCTTGTCGCTTGGCTTGGCTCTCTCCTTGGCGCGTGGCTTGGCGCTTTTCTTGGCGCCTTTTTTAGAGCGTGGCTTGGCGCTTGGCTTAACGACTGTCTTGGCGCATGGCTTGGCGCTCTCCTTGGCGTTTGGCTTGGCGCGTGGCTTGTCGCTTAGCTTGGCGCTCACTTTGGCGCGTGGCTTGGCGCTTAGCTTGGCGCGTAGCTTGGCGCTTGGCTTAGCGTTTTTCTTGGCGCGTGGCTTAGAGCTTGGCTTGGCGCTTGGCTTGCCGCTTGGCTTGGCGCTTTTCTTGGCGCGTGGTTTGGCGCGTGGCTTGTCGCTTGCCTTGGCCCTCTCCTTGGTGCATGAGGTGACGCTTTTCTTGGCGCGTGGCTTGCCGCCTGGCTTGGCGCTTTTCTTGGCGGGTGGCTTGGCGCTTGGCTTGGCTCGTAGTTTGGCACTTGGCTTGGCGCACAATTTGGCGCGTGGCTTGTCGCTTGGCTTGGCGCTCTCTTTGGTGCATGGGGTGACGCTTTTCTTGGCACGTGGCTTGTCGCCTGGATTGGCGCTTTTCTTTGCGAGTGTCTTGGCGCTTGGCTTATCGCTTGGCTTGGCGCTGGGCTTGGACCTTTTCTTGGCGCGTGGCTTGGCGCGTAACTTGGCGCTTGGCTGGGCGCTTGGCTGGGCGCTTGGCTGGGCGCTTGGTTTGGCGCTTGGCGCTTGGTTTGGCGCTCAATTTGGCGCGTGGCTTGCCGCGTGGCTTGTCGCTTGGCTTGGCGCTCTCTTTGATGCATGGGGTGACGCTTTTCTTAGCGCGTGGCTTGTCGCCTGGCTTGGCGCTTTTCTTGGCGGGTGGCTTGGCGCTTGGCTTGGCGCTTGGCTTGGCGCTGGGCTTGGACCTTTTCTTGGTGTTAAACATGGCGCTTGGCTTGGCGCGTGGCTTGGCGCGTGGCTTGGCGCGTGGCTTGGAGCGTGGCTTGTCGCTTGGCTTTTCGCTCTCTTTGGTGCATGGGGTGACGCTTTTCTTGGCGCGTGGCTTGTCGCCTGGCTTGGCGCTTCTCTTGGCGGGTGGCTTAGCACTTAGCTTGTTGCGTGGCTTGGCGCTTGGCTGGGCATTTGGCTTGGCGTTTGGCTCGGCGCTTGGCTTGGCGCTTTTCTTGGCGCGTGGTTTGGCGCGTAACTGGGCCGCTTGGCTGGGCGCTTGGCTTGGCGCTGGGCTTGGACCTTTTCTTGGTGTTAGACATGGCGCTTGGCTTGGAGCGTGGCTTGTCGCTTGGCTTGGCGCTGGGCTTGGACCTTTTCTTAGTGTTAGACATGGCGCTTGGCTAGGCGCGTGGTTTGGCGCGTGGCTTGGCGCGTGGCTTGGAGCGTGGCTTGTCGCTTGGCTTGGCGCTCTCTTTGGTGCATGGGGTGACGCTTTTATTGGCGCGTGGCTTGTCGCCTGGCTTGGCGCTTTTCTTGGCGGGTGGCTTAGCACTTAGCTTGTTGCGTGGCTTGGCGCTTGGCTGGGCATTTGGCTTGGCGTTTGTCTCGGCGCTTGGCTTGGCGCTTTTCTTGGCGCGTGGTTTGGCGCGTAACTTGGGCGCTTGGCTAAGCGCTGGGCTTGGCTCTTGGCTTGGCGCTTGGTTTGGCGCTCTTCTTTGCGCGTGGCTGGGCAATTGCCTTGGCGTTTGACTTGGCGCTTGGCTTGGCGCCTTTCTTGGCGCATGGCTTGGCACTCTCCTTGGCGTTTGGCTTGGCGTTTGGCTTGTCGCTTGTCTTGGCGCGTGGCTTGTCGCTTGGCGGGCGCTCTCCTTGGCGCGTGGCTTGGCGCTTAGCTTGGCGTTTGGCTCGGCGCTTGGCTTGGCGCTTTTCTTGGCGCGTGGTTTGGCGCGTAACTGGGCCGCTTGGCTGGGCGCTTGGCTTGGCGCTGGGCTTGGACCTTTTCTTGGTGTTAGACATGGCGCTTGGCTTGGCGCGTGGCTTGGTGCGTGGCTTGGCGCGGGGCTTGGAGCGTGGCTTGTCGCTTGGCTTGGCGCTGGGCTTGGACCTTTTCTTAGTGTTAGACATGGCGCTTGGCTAGGCGCGTGGTTTGGCGCGTGGCTTGGCGCGTGGCTTGGAGCGTGGCTTGTCGCTTGGCTTGGCGCTCTCTTTGGTGCATGGGGTGACGCTTTTATTGGCGCGTGGCTTGTCGCCTGGCTTGGCGCTTTTCTTGGCGGGTGGCTTAGCACTTAGCTTGTTGCGTGGCTTGGCGCTTGGCTGGGCATTTGGCTTGGCGTTTGTCTCGGCGCTTGGCTTGGCGCTTTTCTTGGCGCGTGGTTTGGCGCTTCTCTTGGCGGGTGGCTTAGCACTTAGCTTGTTGCGTGGCTTGGCGCTTGGCTGGGCATTTGGCTTGGCGTTTGGCTCGGCGCTTGGCTTGGCCCTTTTCTTGGCGCGTGGTTTGGCGCGTAACTGGGCCGCTTGGCTGGGCGCTTGGCTTGGCGCTGGGCTTAGACCTTTTCTTGGTGTTAGACATGGCGCTTGGCTTGGCGCGTGGCTTGGTGCGTGGCTTGGCGCGGGGCTTGGAGCGTGGCTTGTCGCTTGGCTTGGCGCTGGGCTTGGACCTTTTCTTAGTGTTAGACATGGCGCTTGGCTAGGCGCGTGGTTTGGCGCGTGGCTTGGCGCGTGGCTTGGAGCGTGGCTTGTCGCTTGGCTTGGCGCTCTCTTTGGTGCATGGGTTGACGCTTTTATTGGCGCGTGGCTTGTCGCCTGGCTTGGCGCTTTTCTTGGCGGGTGGCTTAGCACTTAGCTTGTTGCGTGGCTAGGCGCTTGGCTGGGCATTTGGCTTGGCGTTTGTCTCGGCGCTTGGCTTGGCGCTTTTCTTGGCGCGTGGTTTGGCGCATAACTTGGGCGCTTGGCTGGGCGCTTGGCTTGGCTCTTGGCTTGGCGCTTGGTTTGGCGCTCTTCTTTGCGCGTGGCTGGGCAATTGCCTTGGCGCTTGACTTGGCGCTTGGCTTGGCGCCTTTCTTGGCGCATGGCTTGGCACTCTCCTTGGCGTTTGGCTTGGCGTTTGGCTTGTCGCTTGTCTTGGCGCGTGGCTTGTCGCTTGGCGGGCGCTCTCCTTGGCGCGTGGCTTGGCGCTTAGCTTGGCGCGTGGCTTGTCGCTTGGCTTGGCGCTCTCCTTGGAGCATGTCTTGGCGCTTGGCTTGGCGCTTGGTTTGGCGTTTTTCTTGGTGCGTGGCTTGTTGCTTGGCTTGGCGCTTTTATTGGCGCGTGGCTTGGCACTTAGCTTGGCGCGTGGCTTGGCGCTTGGCTGGGCACTTGGCTTGGCGTTTGTCTCGGCGCTTGGCTTGGCGCTTTTCTTGGCGCGTGGCTTGGCGCGTAACTGGGGCGCTTGGCTTGGCGCTTGGCTTGGCGCTTAGTTTGGCGCGTTTCTTAGCGAGTGGCTGGGCGCTTGGCTTGGCGCTTTTGTTCGCGCGTTGCTTGGCGCTTGCTTTGCCGCTTGGCTTGGGGCTTGGCTTGGCTATTTTCTTAGCGCTTTCCTTGGCGCGTGGCTTGGCGCTTGGCTTTCCGGTTGACTTGGCGCTCTCCTTGTCGCGTGGTGTGTTGCTTCGCTTGGCGCATTTCTTGGCGTGTGGCTTGGCACTTGTCTTGGCGCTTAACTTGGCGCTTGGCTTGGCGCACGGCTTGGCGCTTGACTTGGCGCTTGGCTGTAGGCTTGGCTTCACGCTTTGCTTGAAGATTGGCTTGGCGCATGTCTTGGCGCTTTTCTTGGCGCGTGGTTTGGCACTTTTCTTGGCGCGTGGCTTGGCGTTTGGCTTGCTGCTTGGCCTGGCGCTTGGCTTGGCGCTTGGCTTGGCGCTTTTCTTAGCGATTTTTTTGGCGCGTGGTTTAGCGCTTGGCTTGGCGCGTGGCTTGGTGCTTGACTTGGCGCTTGGCTTGGCGTTTTTCTTAACACTTTTCGTGGCACGTGATTTTGCGCTTGGCTTGGCGCCTGGCTTGACGCTTATCTTGGCGCGTGGTTTGGCGCGTGGTTTGGCGCTTTTCTGGGCGCTTGGCTTGGCGCTTGGCTTGGCGCTTGGCTTGGCGCTTGGCTTGGCGTTTGGCTTGGCGCTTAGCTTGGCGCTTTTCTTGGCGCGTGGCTTGGCGTTTGGCTTGCTGCTTGGCTTGGCGCTTGGCTTGGCGCTTTTCTTGGAGCATTTCTTGGCGCGTAGTTCGGCGCTTGGCTTGGCGCGTGGCTTGGTGCTTCGCTTGGCGCTTGGCTTGGCGCTTTTCTTAACGCGTGGTTTGGCGCTTGGCTTGGCGCTTTTCTTGGCGCGTGGCTTGGCGCTTGGCTTGGCGCTTGGCTTGGCGCTGGGCTTGGCGCTTTTCTTGGCGCGTGGTTTGGCGCGTGGTTTGTCGCTTAGCTTGGCGCTCTCCTTGGCGCGTGGCCGAGCGCTTGGCTTGGCGCGTGGCTTGGCGCTTGGCTTGGCGCTTTTCTTGGCGCGTGGCTTGTCGCTTGGCTTAGCGCTCTTCTTGGTGCATGGGATGGCGCTTTACTTATCGCGTGGCTTGGCGCTTGGCTTGGCGTTTAACTTGGCGCTTGTCCTGGCGCGTGGCTTGGCGCGTGATTTGTCGCTTGGTTTGGCGCTTTCCTTGGAGCATAGCTTGGTGCTTGGCTAAGCGCGTGGCTTGGCGCTTGGCTTAGCGCTTATCTAGGCGCGTGGCTTGGCGCGTGGCTTGTCGCTTGGCTTGGCGCTCTCCTTGGTGCATGGGATGGCACTTTTCTTGGCGCGTGGCGTGGCGCTTGGCTTGGCGCTTTTCTTGGCGCGTGGTTTGGCGTTTGGCTTGCTGCTTGGCTTGGCGCTTGGCTTGGCGCTTTTCTTGGAGCTTTTCTTGGCGCGTGGTTTGGCGCTTGGCTTGGCGCTTCTCTTGGCACGTGTTTGTCGCTTAGCTTGGCGCCCTCCTTGGCGCGTGGCTTGGCGCTTGGCTGAGCGGTTGGCTTGGCGCTTGGTTAGACGCTTGGCTTGGCACTTGGCTCTGCGCTAGGCATGACGTTTGGCTTGGCGCATGCCTTGGCGCTTTCCTTGGCGCGTGGCTTTTCGTTTGGCTGGGCGTTTGGCTTGGTGCTTGTCTCGGCGCTTGGCTTGGAGCTTTTATTGGCGCGTGGCTTGGCGCGTAGCTTGGCGCGTGGCTTGGCTTTTGGCTGGGCGTTTGGGTTATCGCTGGGCTTAACGCTTGGCTTGGCACTTGGCTTGGCGCTTGGCTTGACGCTTGACTTGAAGCATGCCTTGGCGTTCTCCGTGGCGTGTGGCTTGGCGCTTGGCTTGGCGGTTGGCTTGGCGCTCTCCTTGGTTCGTGGCTTAGCGCTTGTCTGGGCGCTTCGCTTGGCGTTTGGCTTGGTGCTTTTCTTGGCGCGTGGTTTGTCGCTTAGCTCGGCGCTTTTCTTGGCGTGTGACTTGGCACTTGGCTTGGCGCTTAACTTGGCGCTTGGCTTGGCGCACGGATTGGCGATATCCTTGGGGCTTAATTGGAGCTTGGTGTGGGGCTTTTCTTGGCGCGTGGTTTGGGGCTTGGTTTGGCGTTGGGATTGGCGCTTTTCTTGGCGCGTGGCTTAGCGCGTGGCTTGGCGCGTGGTTTGTCGCTTGGCTTAGCGCTCTCCTTGGAGCGTGGCTTGGCGCTTGGCTTGGCGCGTGGCTTGGCGCTTGGCTTGGCGTTTTTCTTGACGCGTGGCTTGTCGCTTGGCTTGGCGCCTTTCTTGGCGGGTGGCTTGGCGCTTGGCTTGGCGTTTGGCTTGGCGCATTGCTTGGCGCTCTTCTTGGCGCGTGGTTTGGCGCTTGTCTGGGCGCTAGGCTTGGCGCTTGGCTTGGCTCTTGTCTTGGCGCTTGGCTTGGCGCCTTCTTGGCGCGTAGCTTGTCGCCTAACTTGGCGCTTTTCTTGGCGGGTGGCTTGGCACTTGGGTTGGCGCTTGGCTTGGCGGGTGGCTTGGCGCTTTTCTTCGCGCGTTGTTTGGCGCGTAGCTTGGCGCTTGGCTGTCTAAGCGCTTGGCTTAGCGCTTGGCTTGACGCTTGGCTTGGTGCTTGGCTTGGCGCTTGGCTTTCAGCTTTTCTTGGCGCTTTTCTTGGGGCGTGGTTTGGCGCTTGGCTTGGCGCTTCGCTTGGTGCTTGTCCTGGCGCATGGCTTAACGCTTTCCTTGGCGCGTGGCTTGGCGCTTGACTGGGCGCTTGGCTTGGCGCTTGTCTTGGCGCTTTTTCTGGCGCGTAGCTTGTCGCTTGGCTTGGTGCTTTTCCTGGCGCGTGGCTTTGCACTTGGCATGGCGCTTGGCTTAGCGCTTGGTTTGGCGCTTGGCTTGGCGCTTGGTTTGGCGCATGGCTTGGCGCTCTCTTTGGCGCGTGGCTTGGCGCTTGGCTGGTCGCTTGGCTTGGCGCTTGGCTTGGTGCTTTTTTTGGCGCTTGACTTGGCGCTTGGCTTAGCGCCTGGCTTGGCGCTTTTCTTAACCCTTTTCTTGGCACGTGATTTTGCGCTTGGTTTGGCGCTTGGCTTGACGCTTTTCTTGGCGCGTGGTTTGGCGCGTGGTTTGGCGCTTGGCTTGGCGCTTGGCTTGGCGCTTGGCTTATCGTTTGGCTTGGCGCTTAGCTTGGCGTTTTTCTTGGCGCGTGGCTTGGCGCTTGGCTTGGCGCGTGGCTTGGTGCTTCGCTTGGCGCTTGGCTTGGCGCTTTTCTTGGCGCTTTTCTTGGCGCTTGGCTGGGCGCTTGGCTTTACGCTTGGCTTAACGCTTAACTTGGCACTTGGCTTTGCGTTTGGTTTGGCGCTTGGCTTGGCGCTTGGCTTAGCGCTTTTCTTGGCGCTTTTCTTGGCGCTTGGCTGGGCGCTTGGCTTTACGCTTGGCTTAACGCTTAACTTGGCACTTGGCTTTGCGCTTGGTTTGGCGCTTGACCTAGAGCTCGGCTTGGCGTCTGGCTTGGCGCCTGGCTTAGCGCTTGGCTTGGCGCTTGGCTTGGCGCTTAGCTTTGCGCTTGGTGAAGCGCTTGGTTTGACGCTTGGCTTGGCGCACGGTTTGCAGCTTTGCTTGGCGCTTGGCTTGGCGCTTGACTTGGTGCTTGGTTTCTCGCTTGGCGCTTGTTTTGGCGTTTGGCTTAGCGCTTGGCTTGGCACTTGGCTTAGCAGGTGGCTTGCGCTTGGCTTGGCGTTTGGCTTGGCGCTTGGCTCGGCGCTTGGCTTGGTGCTTGGTTTTGGCGCTTGCTTTGACGCTTAAATTCGCGCTTGGCTTGTCGCTTGGCTTTGCGCTTGGCTTGGATCGTGGCTTGCGCTTGGCTTGGCGCTTGCCTTGGCGCTTGGCTTGGCGCTCGGCTTTGCGTTTGGTGTAGCGCTTGGCTTGGCGCTTGGTTTGGCGCTTGGTTTGGCGCTTGGCTTAGCGCTTGCCTTGGCGCTTATCTTTGCGCTAGGTTTACAGCTTGGCTTGGCGCTTGGCATTGCGCTTGGATTGGCGCGTGGCTAAGCGCTTGGCTTGGCGCTTGCCTTGGCGCTTAACCTTGCACTCGGTTTGGCGCTTGACCTAGAGCTCGGCTTGGGGCCTAGCTTGGCGGCTGGTTAAACGCTTGGCTTGGCGCTTGGTTTGGCGCTTGGTTTAACGCTTGGCTTGACGCATGGCTTGGCGCTTGTCTTGCCGCTTAACTTTGCGCTTGGTTTGGCACTTGGCTTGGCGCTTGGTTTGGCCCTTGGCTTGGCGCTTGGCTTGGCCCTTGGTTTAAAGCTTGGCTTTGCGCTTGGCTTGGCGCTTGGCTTGTCGCATTGTAACGCTAGCTCCCGTTTGAATCCGATTAATTCAATATTAAATAATATTTGCTGATTTAAACGTCGCCGACCTCTAGCGTTATCAAAGGCCGCGGTGTGTTCCAGGCGAGATAAGATAGCGCAGCCGAAGTTCCGCCCGTGAAAACAGCTCAAACAAAGGTATGACGCGCGCCGTTTCTCCCCACCTAACAGCATTTCAAAGCATATAAAAGGGCTTGCAGACAGAGATTCCAGAGAGATTTCCAAGAGATACCTGATACTCCTCCAGCAAACACCTAGTTCCCAAATCCTTCATCCTGCCCTGTCCAGAGAGTCTCTCCGCTGATTCTACTAGTACCTGGGGATCCGTCCCGAACCTGAGTTTAAGTTAGTGGTTGTATATCAACGCCTGACACTCAGCATAATTATTCCGAAACTCCCTAATAACCTGAGTTTAAGTTAGTGGTTGTATATCAACGCCTGACACTCAACATTATTTTCCCGAACCTTCCGAACCTGAGTTTAAGTTAGTGGTTGTATATCAACGCCTGACACTCAGCATAATTATTCCGAAACTCCCTAATAAGCCGAGTTTAAGTTAGTGGTTGTACATCAACGCCTGACACTCCGGCAATGTTTTCCTTGTAAAAATCCTACACCGAAAACCGCTTGTAAGTCAGTAATAATTAACTTGCATTTCAAATTCACCGCCTTGCTATTCAAGCAGAATTAGAAGTTTCAAGCTGTCTAAGTAGAATTTACCTGAATTAATCCGTGAGAATTGTAGCGGCCGTTTTGCTTGAGAACTCTGTGGGCTGCACTTATAGTTTCGCCAAAGAGTTCTCCTGCAGGTGTCGGGGATTGTTAACCTCAAAAGTCACGCCGATCCGGAATTTCGCTCTTCAAGTGAAGCCCCGCCGGGCGGCGAATTCCTCGAAGTATTTCACCACCGAACTATATTTACACGTATAGGGTGAAAACCCGCATTAGCAGTTTTAATTGTTATTTGCTTACAGAAATCAGAAACCGCAAACCGGCAAATTCTGACAGGCCGCCCGGCGTTGCATTCAGCGCGCAGCTCGTCCCGATGCGCGACGAAGTAGCGGTCCGGCCGATCACGACGTCTTCAAGCGAATCGCACACCAGGTCGCGCCCGCTACAACCAGGAAGCGGCTACCGTGGTAGAATCCATCTCCGCTAAAACCAGGGAGTCGCGTTTTTATACTATCGTTTCAATTTGAGCAATTTATCTCGTTCAATTAATTACACAACAATTTGCTTATGTATGATAGATATAAATAATAAATGTTATACAGGATACTCCGTTAGTGTGTTTTGCTTATTTATGGTATATCTGAGCTAACGTTTGAACCTATCTCCGATCTAATGAGCTAACCCGTGGTAAATTAAATATTTCAACCCCTAGAAAGAGGGGCGGATATTACATGGCGTCTCCGAGCAGGGACGTGAACTCAGATATATGTACATAGATTGGCAAACACACACCTGCAGCTCCAGATGGCGCCCGAGTCCCGAGAAAACTCTGAAAAATACCGAACCAGTAAATTTTGTTGTAATTTGAATAATGTACAAAACCTGTTTCAGCCTAGCCGTCCAGGGGAATCTACCAGAGCCCAGCAACCGAGATATCCCAGTCTAGAATTCCGAGTTCCCCGTCCAGGTCCCGTCCGTTCCAGATAAGATCTTCCCGAGATCCCGTCCAGTCCAGAAAATCCTTCTCCAACCCTCCGGGGCCAGCAGCTTCACTGCTGGTACGGGATTTTGCGTCCCCGAGGTACCTTAGCTAAATTGCCGACAATGCTACGGACCGCCCGCGTAGTACCGTCTTCCGGAATTCCAAAAAAAGTCCGTAATCCGCAGTCCGTCCGAGACAATCCCGATGTCTCGCCCGTAGAGTCCGTAATCCGCAGCCCGTCCGTGAAATGCCAGATGAAGACAACCCTGATGTCTCGTCCGCCGGAATATTTGCAGGTATTCGTGTAAGCACCTGGTGCGCCTGTGAATTAAAGAATGTAATTATACATGATTGCCGAATGCGAGTTTGAATGCCGCCCTAGTTAGTGAGAATGCTAGAATGCCAGAATGTTTGCTAGTGCTATCCCGAATGTTATTCTTCCTTTTGGAGCGTGCTCTCTGCCACCGTAAAACCGGATAATGACAGGAGATCGTAGACGAATAGTCGAAGCTCGAAGGAGAGAATGTGTTTTCCGTACCAGAATACCGTCCAGAGAGCGTATTTTAGAATGCGTCCCAGAGCGATCCTGCGCACCGTTTTTTCTTAATTGTATGCTGGTCTCCGCAGCCTCTACAATTTCCCGTTGTGTGAGAATGTCTGAGAATAGGTTATCCTGAAACCTATACGTTTTTGCACGCTGAGAGAATCCCGGAATACTTGAAGGTCGAAACCGCGACTGTACCGGCTCCAGTATTTAAATGTTGAATGTTTGAACATTTGAAAGTTTGAACGTTGGCCGAATTGCAAACTGAAACCGCAGTTTTGCAACCGCCTGCAACATAAGTTTGTGTGCACTCCTTGAACGTGGCATTTCGCCCCAGTGCCTATAAGAAGCGCGCGTTCACTCCGTCGAGTGCATATTTTTGGTGCAATAGAATGCACCCCATGAAATGGCATCCAGGCCATTGCCAGGAATACATAATTCCAGAATGTATGTGAATGATATCCTGAAGGACCTGTAGGTCGAAACCGCGACGCCGCCGTGTCTTGAAGAGTGCATGTGTATCGCATACGTATGTTTCTCCGCCGACAGAATATAAGTTGAAACCGCAACCTCTGTATTCGACCAGGCCAGAATTTAGAGTACAAATTGTACTCATCCTGTATATAGTTTCGAAAGAAACACCCGTTAAAATTGTACTCATCCTGTATATAGTTTCGAAAGAAACACCCGTTAAAATTGTACTCATCCTGTATATAGTTTCCGAAGATTAAAATTTTACTCACCCTGTATATAGTTTCCGAAGATTAAAATTTTACTCATCCCGTATATAGTTTCCGATTATCCCGAAGAAACGCCTGTTAAAATCTAGCACCCTCGCGTTTCCCAGTTTGAATGTTTTCTGTGTTATCCCTGCATTGTTTTGAGAACCCCCTTGAAGGAGGTGCCCCCCCGAATTCTCGTTTCCTCCGAAGGGACCGGCATATGTAACGCTAGCTCCCGTTTGAATCCGATTAATTCAATATTAAATAATATTTGCTGATTTAAACGTCGCCGACCTCTAGCGTTATCAAAGGCCGCGGTGTGTTCCAGGCGAGATAAGATAGCGCAGCCGAAGTTCCGCCCGTGAAAACAGCTCAAACAAAGGTATGACGCGCGCCGTTTCTCCCCACCTAACAGCATTTCAAAGCATATAAAAGGGCTTGCAGACAGAGATTCCAGAGAGATTTCCAAGAGATACCTGATACTCCTCCAGCAAACACCTAGTTCCCAAATCCTTCATCCTGCCCTGTCCAGAGAGTCTCTCCGCTGATTCTACTAGTACCTGGGGATCCGTCCCGAACCTGAGTTTAAGTTAGTGGTTGTATATCAACGCCTGACACTCAGCATAATTATTCCGAAACTCCCTAATAACCTGAGTTTAAGTTAGGGTTGTATATCAACGCCTGACACTCAACATTATTTTCCCGAACCTTCCGAACCTGAGTTTAAGTTAGTGGTTGTATATCAACGCCTGACACTCAGCATAATTATTCCGAAACTCCCTAATAAGCCGAGTTTAAGTTAGTGGTTGTACATCAACGCCTGACACTCCGGCAATGTTTTCCTTGTAAAAATCCTACACCGAAAACCGCTTGTAAGTCAGTAATAATTAACTTGCATTTCAAATTCACCGCCTTGCTATTCAAGCAGAATTAGAAGTTTCAAGCTGTCTAAGTAGAATTTACCTGAATTAATCCGTGAGAATTGTAGCGGCCGTTTTGCTTGAGAACTCTGTGGGCTGCACTTATAGTTTCGCCAAAGAGTTCTCCTGCAGGTGTCGGGGATTGTTAACCTCAAAAGTCACGCCGATCCGGAATTTCGCTCTTCAAGTGAAGCCCCGCCGGGCGGCGAATTCCTCGAAGTATTTCACCACCGAACTATATTTACACGTATAGGGTGAAAACCCGCATTAGCAGTTTTAATTGTTATTTGCTTACAGAAATCAGAAACCGCAAACCGGCAAATTCTGACAGGCCGCCCGGCGTTGCATTCAGCGCGCAGCTCGTCCCGATGCGCGACGAAGTAGCGGTCCGGCCGATCACGACGTCTTCAAGCGAATCGCACACCAGGTCGCGCCCGCTACAACCAGGAAGCGGCTACCGTGGTAGAATCCATCTCCGCTAAAACCAGGGAGTCGCGTTTTTATACTATCGTTTCAATTTGAGCAATTTATCTCGTTCAATTAATTACACAACAATTTGCTTATGTATGATAGATATAAATAATAAATGTTATACAGGATACTCCGTTAGTGTGTTTTGCTTATTTATGGTATATCTGAGCTAACGTTTGAACCTATCTCCGATCTAATGAGCTAACCCGTGGTAAATTAAATATTTCAACCCCTAGAAAGAGGGGCGGATATTACAGCATGGCTTGGCACTTAGCTTGCCGCATGTCTTGCCACTTGACTTTACGGTTGGTTTGGCACTTGGCTTGGCGCTTGGTTTGGCGCTTGGCTTGGCGCTTGGATTGGCGCTTGGTTTAAAGCTTGGCTTGGCGCTTGGCTTGGCGGTTGGTTTGTCGCATGGCTTGGCACTTAGCTTGGCACTTGGTTTGGCGCTTGGCTTAGCGCTTCGCTTGGCGCTTGGCTTAACGCTTGGCTTGACGCATGGCTTGGCGCTTGTCTTGCCGCTTGACTTTGCGCTTGGTTTGGCACTTGGCTTGGCGTTTGGGCTGGCGCTTGGCTTAACGCTTGGCTTGGTGCTTGGTTTGGCGCTTAGCATGGCGTTAGGCTAGGCATACAGCCTGGCGCTTGGCTTGGCGCTTGGCTTGGCGCTTGGCTTGGCGCTTGGCTTGGCGCTTGGCTTGGCGCTTGGCTTGGCGCTTGGCTTGGCGCTTGGCTTGGCGCTTGGCTTGGCGCTTGGCTTGGCGCTTGGCTTGGCGCTTGGCTTGGCGCTTGGCTTAGCGCTTGCCTTGGCGCTTATCTTTGCGCTCGGTTTACAGCTTAGCTTGGCGCTTAGCTTGGCCCTTGGTTTAAAGGTTGGCTTTGCACTTGCTTGGCGCTTGGCTTGTCGCATGGCTTTTTCACTTAGCTTGGCGCATGCCTTGCCGCTTGACTTTGCGGTTGGTTTGGCGCTTGGCTAGGCGCTTGGTTTAAAGCTTGGCTTGGCGCTTGGCTTGGCGCTTGATTTGTCGCATTGCTTGGCACTTAGCTTGGCACTTGGTTTGGCGCTTGGCTTAGCGCTTGGCTTGGCGCTTGGCTTAACGCTTGGCTTGGTGCTTGGTTTGGCGCTTAGCATGGCGTTAGGCTAGGCGTTTGGCTTGGCGCTTGGCTTGGCGCTTGGCTTGGCGCTTGGCTTGGCGCTTGACTTGGCGCTTGGTTTAGCGCTTGCCTTGGCGCTTATCTTTGCGCTCGGTTTACAGCTTGGCTTGGCGCTTGGCTTGGCGCTTGGCTTGGCGCTTGGCTTTACGCTTGGCTTAACGCTTGGCCTGGCGCTTGGCTTTGCGCTTGGTTTGGCGCTTGTCTTGGCGCTTGGCTTAGCGCCTGGCTTGGCGCTTGGCTTTGCGCTTGGTTTGGCGCTTGGCTTGGCGCTTGGCTTCGCGCTTTGTTTGGCGCTTGGCTTGGCGCTTGGCTTTACGCTTGGCTTAACGCTTGGCCTGGCGCTTGGCTTTGCGCTTGGTTTGGCGCTTGTCTTGGCGCTTGGCTTAGCGCCTGGCTTGGCGCTTGGCTTTACGCTTGGTTTGGCGCTTGGCTTGTCGCTTGGCTTAGCGCCTGGCTTGGCGCTTTTGTTTGCGCTTGGTTTGGGGCTTAGTTTAACGCCTGGGTTTGCGCTTGGCTTGGCGAATAGCTTGGGGCTTGGCTTTGCGCTTGGCTAGGCGCTTGACTTGGCGCTTATTTTGGCGCTTAGTAGATAACCAAAACCGGTTCGGCCTCAGGTAGTGACGTCATTTTGGCGGGAAATTCAAATTCGCGCAGTCTGTCAGACTGCAAAGTGGCACTTCCGGTGAACTGATTTCAGTCTGTCAGACTGCAAAGTACACTTCCGGTGATAGCACGTGAGGCCGAGAATCGGCATGTCGGTACGGGGCCATATGTGTTCGGGGGTAGTAGCCGGGGGCGGAGCCCTGGTATCTGCACCGGGGGTCGGAAGCCGGGAACTGTGACCTGAAGCCGGGGGCCGGAAGCAGGGTGGCTCAAATATTTGTATAGGGGTTGCATCTCGTAAACGGGTGGGAAAAACGGAAAACGGGTAAAAAAATGGCACCCCCTATAACCTCATAGCCAGCAAATAAAACCATCTATAACATAGTAGAAATTTGAAGTGCCTTTGTAGCAATTTCGATATTGTAAGCCAGAAATGAGCACATAGCGATAAGCTGATAAGAAACCGCAAGAGTTGATAAGGACTTAGCGAGCGAGAGTAACCACAGATAAGCGACAAGCGGTACAGGATATGCCATCTATCGGTTAAAATGTTTATAGTAATCTGTAGGGGGGCGACATCTACTAACAACCACAAAATAATTTAAACAAAAAACGATTGCATGTATGTGAGATACGGGGACGCCAGATAACCTCAACGGATGTGTTAAATGATAAACCAAGCACGCTATCGACTGCAACAACAAATTTGTACCTCGATTTATGATACAATGTGATTTCAACTACTAAAAATGATCAATCATTCATATTTATTTAACACTAGAGCAAATCAATGCACAGCGAAATCCTAGACACCGCGACAACAAAAGATAAATAATGTTTCAACATAGTAGTAGCTACATATTAGGGCGGATGAACTGTATTGATATCTAAATAAATAAATAAAAAGAATTTGAGCTATGAAAGTAATCTGATAGCTGTATTCACATAGTTTGAGTAGTTTAGTAGATGGGCAGTGCCGGTTCTGGCTCACTTTAAGCATAGGGAAACTCAAAACATAACCTCACTTCTGAACTGGATGGCATGTCCATCCAAAGCATGACGTAATCACCCCTTAGAGAGCAAGTTAAGGTGACTGAAGAGTTTCTTGTAGGAAAAGAAGTATTTTTTATGTCAACAATAACCAGAAGGTCGTTGTAGGGTTGGTATTGCATCATTGCCCAGAAGGTATAACCGGAAGTGGAGTCTGCACCGGGAGCCGGAGACTGAGGGCTGAGGCCAGGGGCTGAAGCCGAGAACAGGAAGCAGGAGGCTGGGGGCTGAGGCCGGGGGCTGAGGGCTGGAGGCCGCTGAGGGTTCAAATAGACGATTAAATATTAAAAAAAGAAAAAAGGGGCTGTATCTCGTAAACGGGTGGGAAAAACGAAAAACGGGTGAAAAAATCACACCCCCTAAAACCGACACCTGCAATTGAAGCCATCTATAACATACTAAAAATTGGAAGCGTCCTTATGACATTTTTGAAAATTATATTTTGGATCCGCAAAAACCGATAAGCCTCCAAACAGTACATGATGCGTCATCTAGCGATAATACATCGGAATTAATTAATGTAATCAAACATTACACACCATCTGTATCCATACTCTGAAACTATCCGTAATCTAATTAGAAGTATACATCTGACCAAATATCCGCTAGCAATTTATCGTGTTGGAAACCATAAACAGAAATCTCAACCGAGCATCCTGTTGCTAATATCGCAAAGCAAAACCTAGATAGTACTAATTAACCGAGTATCCTGTTGCAAATATCTCGCAGGAAAACCATAATCTTGAGACTAAACCGAGAATCCGTTTCACGCTATCAAAGAAAATTTAATTCATTTTTGTGGTGAAGAAGCTGGTGATAAGCATTTAGTATATAAACAAACACGGAAAATTATTATTTTAATCCAGTTTTCGAGCTCTCCACGTGTGTATAGTGCTTCGAGTATCAACATCAGTTTACTTCAAGTGCTAATAAAAAGTATCAACATTAGTTTACTTCAAGTGTTAGCAAAAAGAGCGCCAACATCAATTTACTTCTGGACAAACAGATGGATTTAAATGCAGTGAATGCCGCCGTATTTTAAGCTTAATTCATAATATTTTAATATATCTTATACAATTAGTGTTATTATTTTACGTCAACAGACAGTCGATATTAATTTAAATTTTGCGCAATTACATTGCTGGGTGAACAAACTAAAAGTTTTAGTATAGTCTATATTCCTACAAGGCAAAGATTGACATACAGAATATTTTAAGATTTTAATGGTGATGAATACATTTGTTTATAAGATAAAGATTAATATATAGGAGAGCCATTCGTTATCGTAGAGGAGAAGAGAGCTGACCGGCTTAACGCAACCCGCATCAGTTTACTTCTGCACAAACAATAAAGATGGATTTAAACCAGGTGAATTCCGCTGGAACGATGGCGGGTAACAAGGAGTTACAGCAGACGGGTGGTGCGATGTTAAAAATAGTGCAAAATACGTATAAAAACATTATGGAGGTTGGTGTGCAGCGCAGAAAACTGGAAAAACTATTAAAACAATGTAAATTAATTTTCCGGCTGTTAAAGAAAGCTATTCGTGCGGAAAATGTAAATATTGGTGAAAAACGTCATCTGGAAACCATATGCGGACACATGAAACGGTATGAAAAAATTATATGTGCCCATCTTGTCAACAAAACAGGTGCAGGGGTGAGAAAAGAAGCGCGAAGTGCTCGAATAGTGTGGGAGGAGATGGAGAATGCGTATAAATGCAGACTTCGGACCGGAGTGATTGTAAATTTAAAACATAAGGACCCCAAACCGTTTTTACAAGATGCATTTCATTTATTTGCTCCGCGTATAAAGAATGTGCATAAGAAACTTCAAACCGCTATGAAAGTGAACACCACCTTTTGCGGGGAGTTTGTTAAAGAAACCAAGGACAATGTTATAACCGACTTGAAATATTTTAATACAAAAAACAATTTAATTCTTCAAGAACATGTGGAAAATCGCGCAAACTTAAATCAGTGGTATTTCGATAACGTGCAAGATTCCATTTTAAATCAAATAAGTGAATTTGAAGAACAAGAAAGTGGATGGGCGTTATCGGAGATTATATCGTTAGCTGTAAATATAAACAGTTGTACTGTGTTTCATGCATCTTCGTACATCGAACTACCGCAATATATAAAAAAGAAGCATGCGTGTGTCAACGTGAAAAATGATGATCAAGCCTGTTTTGCTTGGGCAATTGTATCCGCCCTGCATCCGGCCAACATCAACAGCGATAGAGTTTCCAAGTACCCCCATTATTCGGATGTGTTAAATTGTGAAGGATTAGACTTCCCAGTGAAAATTCTGCAAATTCCGAGGTTTGAAAAAAACAATCCAAACATTTCCGTCAATGTGTATGTGTTAAACAGAAGCAACAAAAGAGGAATTAGTTTATGCCCCGCGTATCTATCTTCCGACAAGAAACAGAATCATGTGAACCTACTAATGTTTACCGACCCCGCGAATATGATAGACGCAGATCTCGATGAACTGTCTGATTTAAACCCCGGTACAGTAATTAGGGATCCCGAGCCCGAAGTAAATTACCACTACTGCTGGATTAAAAATTTAAGTAGGTTAGTAAGCATGCAGTTAAGTAAACATAATCATAAATGTTATATATGCGATAGATGTCTGCATTATTTTTATAGCCGACAAAAGTTAAACGCTCACGAAATTGATTGCAAAAAATTAAACGAGTGTAAAATTAATCTCCCTCGGCCGGGCGAAAAACTAACCTTCGCTAATTATAAATATCAACAAACAGTACCATTTATTTTATATAGCGATATAGAATCTACATTAAATCCTGTAAGTGAAAGCGTCGGAAAAAATACTGTAAAGTATCAAAAACATGAAGCCTGCAGCATAGGTTATTATTTGCAATGTTCATATGATGATTCACTTTCACATTATAAATCATATACGGGTGCGGATTGCATGGAATGGTTCGGAAAGGAATTACATAAAATTGGATTGGATTTGAGTTGCCATTTTGAAAATATAGTTCCCATGATAATGCTAAACGAATTGGAAGAACGCGAATATCGAGAAGCAGCACATTGTTATATTTGCGAGAAGCCTTTTGTGGAGGATGATATCAAGGTAAAAGATCATTGTCACTTCACAGGCAAGTATAGGGGTCCGGCACATCAAAGCTGTAACCTAAATTATAAAGTAGATCGTGTAATACCGGTTGTTTATCATAACCTTAGTGGTTATGACAGTCATTTCTTGATAAAAGATGTCGTTACAGCTTTTCCGGGTAACATTTATGTTTTGCCCCAGAATAAAGAGAGATACATTTCATTTACAAAAACCCACAGTGATGCCAATAGTTTAAAATTCAGATTTATCGATTCATTTAGATTTATGAGTTCGGGATTAGATAAATTGTCCTCCTATTTAAACAAAGAAGATTTCAAAATTCTCCAGTCACAAAACAAAGAGCTAAACAAACATCAATTATCTCTGTTAACACGAAAAGGTGTATTTCCCTACGACTATATAACTTCCCTTGGCGTTTTAACGGAACGTAAATTACCGCCAAAAGAAAAATTTTATAGTAAATTAAAAGATTCCTATATTTCGGATAAAGATTCTGCACACGCGGTTGAAGTGTGGAATGCATTCAATTGCCAAACAATACTGGATTATACAATGTTATATTTAAAAACAGATATTTTGTTGTTAGTAGATATTTTTGAAAATTTTCGAGCGAGTTGTCATAGAACTTACGGATTAGATCCTGCCCACTATTATACATTACCTGGATATACCTGGGACGCCATGCTAAAATATACAAAAATAGAACTGGCACTCATATCCGATATAGATATGTTGCTATTTGTTGAGCGAGGTATCCGCGGGGGTATTAGCCAGTGTTCTAAACGATATTCTAAAGCAAACAATAAATACTATTCCGCAGACTATAATCCAACGCAACCCTCAAAGTATATCGTTTATTACGACGTGAATAATTTGTATGGATGGGCAATGATGCAATACCTACCCTACAACACTTTTCGATTTTTATCACTTACAGAAATGAGCTGCGTTGATGTTAATAGTATCGACGATGAGTCTGCAAAAGGGTACATTTTAGAAGTAGATATTGAGTATCCAAACGATATCACGCTACATAATCTTTACGCAGATATGCCAATGTGTGCCGAACACTCTGTTCCCCCAAATTCAAAATTACCAAAACTAATGACAATGTTGAATAAAAAAGAACGATATGTTGTTCATTATAGGAATCTGAAACAAGCTATAGCTGCAGGTTTACGTGTTACCAAAGTACATCGCATACTATCGTTCGATCAAGCTCCATGGTTAAAATCATACATTGAGCTAAACACTCAACTTAGAACAAACGCGAAAAACGAATTTGAGAAAAACCTGTTCAAATTAATGAATAACGCGGTTTTCGGTAAAACCATGGAGAATGTTCGTAAACACAAAATAGTTAAATTAGTAACACGCTGGGGTGGTCGATATGGAGCTAACCACTACATATCTCAACCTAATTTTCACAGCCGAACATTATTTAATGAAAATCTTGTAGCCATAGAATTATCAAAGCTTGAAATAATGTTTAAGAAACCAATATATGTAGGTATGTCCATATTAGATATAAGTAAAACGTGTTTGTACGATTTCCACTACAATTATATGTTACGCAATTTTAGTTATAAGGATTGTAAACTGTTGTATTCAGATACGGATAGTTTTTTGTATGAGATAACGTGCGACGATATTTATGATATTATGAAACGAGACATTAATATGTTTGATACAAGCGATTACCCCAAAGACAATATCTACAACATCCCATTGGTGAACAAGAAAGTTCCTGGACTTATGAAAGACGAGTGCAACGGTAAAATAATCACAGAATTTATTGGTTTGTGATCGAAAATGTACAGTGTGAGGGTTGAAATTAAAGATACGGTTAAAAAGGCTAAAGGTGTACTAGAAAATGTAGTTAAAAATACAATTTCTTTTGACGATTATGTAGCATGTTTGTTTGATAATAAGGATGCTGTAAGAAATCAAAACCTAATTACAGCTAAACGCCATGGTGTACATAGTGTAAGTCAAGATAAAGTAGCTCTTACTAGCGCAGATGATAAGAGATACATTTGTGAAAATAAAATAGATACCCTTCCTTGGGGACATTGTTCGCTTTAATATGTATGCTTTTGACGCAATAAATGTATTAAATGCACTCTGTGTTTTATTTTACAACAAAGACTGATACAGATATAGTATTAACATATATATGTAATATGTACAGCTATATTGGACTGCTATGGCACTGCTATGGCACTGCTATGGCACTGATATGGACTGCTTTGAACAGCTTTGGACTGCTATGATCTGGTTTTTGGACAGCTATGAACTGGTTTTGGACTGCTATGGTACTGCTTTGGACTGGTTAACAGGCTGTCCATTACCTGTTCATAACAGTCTAAAAACCTGTCTGCCTGTCTGTAGGTCTATCTGTCTGTCTATCTGTCTGCTTGTTTGTCTGTCTGTCCGTCTACCTGTCAGCCTGTCAGTCTGTCTGTACACCTATTCAGACTTGTTGAAACGCGTAGCGAGCCAGACCGCTTCCGCTAAAATAATTTCATCTTATCACTTCTATTTATACACGTCAGATTAGCCGAGTGAGACACCTTACATTCAACACAGTGATAGTGATCTTTTATCCTTTTCAAGATGCATTCAACGGAAACATATGGAATCGCCTCTTCGGGCAACAATGGAGGGTGCCGATGATTGCAGAAACATCTCGATTACAGAAGGCTTATTAAGCATATTTCATATGGGTATAACAAAGACAGATACAGGTATAGTATTAACATATATAATATGTACAGCTATATTGAACAGATATGACACAGCTATGATACTGCTCTGTTGCTTATGGCCATCTGTTCATAACAGTCTAAAAACCAGCCCAAAGCAGTCCAAAAACCAGTTCATAGCAGTCCAAAGCAGGTCATAGCAGTAACTCGAAAGGTAAATTATAGTTAACTTAACTTAGACTGCGGCGACAGGAAGTGACGTCATTTTGACGAGAAATTCAAATTTAGCAGTGCCATAGCAGCGCCATCAGCAGTGCCATATAGCTGTACCTCTGTTACATTAGGCTCGCCTTCTGTAATCGAGATGTTCCTGCAATCATCGGCACCCTCCATTGTTGCCCGAAGAGGCGATTCCATATGTTTCCGTTGAATGCATCTTGAAAAGGATAAAAGATCACTATCACTGTGTTGAATGTGAGGTGTCTCACTCGGCTAATCTGACGTGTATAAATAGGAGTGATAAGGTGAAATTATTTTAGCGGAAGCGGTCTGGCTTGCTACGCGTTTCAACAAGTCTGAATAGGTGTACAGACAGACTGACAGGCTGACAGGTAGACGGACAGACAGACAGACAAGCAGACAGATAGACAGACAGATAGACCTACAGACAGGCAGACAGGTTTTTAGACTGTTATGAACAGGTAATGGACAGCCTGTTAACCAGTCCACAGCAGTACCATAGCAGTCCAAAACCAGTTCATAGCTGTCCAAAAACCAGTTCATAGCAGTCCAAAGCTGTTCAAAGCAGTCCATATCAGTGCCATAGCAGTGCTATAGCAGTCCAATATAGCTGTTCATATTACATATATATGTTAATACTATATCTGTATCAGTCTTTGTTGTAAAATAAAACACAGAGTGCATTTAATACATTTATTGCGTCAAAAGCATACATATTAAAGCGAACAATGTCCCCAAGGAAGGGTATCTATTTTATTTTCACAAATGTATCTCTTATCATCTGCGCTAGTAAGAGCTACTTTATCTTGACTTACACTATGTACACCATGGCGTTTAGCTGTAATTAGGTTTTGATTTCTTACAGCATCCTTATTATCAAACAAACATGCTACATAGTCGTCAAAACAAATTGTATTTTTAACTACATTTTCTAGTACACCTTTAGCCTTTTTAACCGTATCTTTACCTTCAACCCTCACACTGTACATTTTCGATCTCAAACCAATAAATTCTGTGATTATTTTACCGTTGCACTCGTCTTTCATAAGTCCAGGAACTTTCTTGTTCACCAATGGGATGTTGTATATTGCAATGGTCTTTAGCCCTCAAATTGGCTCTGATTGCAGTACAAGCAATTAACAAATTAAATCACTAAAGCACAGAGTTGTAATAATGCAAGCATCTGAGAAAATTCACATAAATTGCCAAATCATAATAACACTGGTATAATTCGCCAATGACATTGATTGTATTTGAATAGGCACAGAAGTATGGAAGCTCAAATTCCGTGTACTGGGTTTAGCAATGTAATTTTAATCGTAATATAATAGATTTGCACAAACTAGAAGCCGAATCTAAAATTAATTAAGAACTGGCACAAAAAGTTCAAGTTAGGCACAGCCTAGAAAAGGAAGCGTAGAAAGTAAAGTCATTAGAGAATGAATAGCAAATGAACATTTTTAATAAAGGTGAGAACAAGAATGACTAGAAAAATAAGGCAAAGAACATAGAAAAGCCAGGCAAGTCATTTATGACATGAAAATACAAGACTTGGGGTTTTGAAGAGATTGAAATAGCAAGAAATTAGATGGAATTCAAATAAACAAGAAATTAGACAATGTTGGTGGATTAAAAGCTTAGTCAGTGTAGTGATAAACAATGGGCATTTAAGTGTTATAAAAATCAAGTGAGTGGCGCATTAAAGAACATTGAGAAATAAACAATTCCAAAAGACGATAATTTTAGTACATAAGAGTTTGTAAATAACTGATAACATTTGTTAAATTAGATTATAAGTTATGTTTTTGTACCTGGTTGATTTCCTACAATTCAAATCTGTAGACAGTGTTTTGTCAATAACGACAAGGGATAGCTTTTGTTCTGAATAAATTGGTGAAAGTGCTTGGTTTTTACTCTATCTTAATTTCAAGATTTTTCATAGAAAGCATAAATTTACATAAAAATAAATAGCACCATCGTAATCAGCGAATTCGAGTGTATCAGCACGAATAAAGGCAGGTTTTTCTACGACCAAAAGTGAAATTTCCTCCGACTGCCTTCGACGATCCCAACGGTGGCTGTTCCGAACATTACGACAACCATCATATGAGGGGTTCAAGGCATGCCAGCAGTTCAACGGGGTTAGCAGAGGGAAGCACGAGCCGTCAGCCAGCGTTGCAGCATCCAGAGGGCCTTGCAGCAAGCTAGGAACGCCGAGGGGCCCCAACGAAGCCCAGCTACGACAACCAAAGTGAGGTTAGTAGTGTAAAATTTTGATCTCCGCGAACGGCGTGAAAATTTGAGCATACCTTATTTACGACCTGGAGAACACGAAAACCATAACAGTTCCCGTGGAAGGCGAGATGTTTTCCCAGGATTTTCAATTAAAATTATCAGTTGGAGGCACCAAGAAACAAGTGCGAATACGGCGTCCTTTTTAAAATGCACCAATAACGATCTGGAAAACAAAGGAATACATAGACGCCACTTGAAGGCAATTATTAAAAATCTTACCGTAAAATTTGTTCATTTAATTTACTTGATAAATCAATTCCAAACGCGAGCTGAGAAAACTTGATCTTGGTGTGATAGATTTGACATTTCAGTTTAACAACGGCACATCACGCCTACATTTTAGACATTCTGCCTACAGTTCAGAGGCGTACCATAAAATTTTAACTAGGAAAGTTTAGGAACCCAACACCTGAGATTTTGAGTTTTATTTTCATGTCTCTGTTAAAAATTGAGCTAGCAAAACTAGTAAATCAGATGAATGGAGTAGAAAAAGGGCAAACTACCATAAGAGTAATTCTCAATTTTGGCGTACCCAACGAAATAAATTAATCAGTTAGTTTGATCTTAGCAAGTGGTAGAACTAAATTAAATATTGTGTGGTGACTCTTTTTATTTATTACACTAATTATAAACATACAAATATTATTGGTATAGGGTCATTGCAATATATTGTCTTTGGGGTAATCGCTTGTATCAAACATATTAATGTCTCGTTTCATAATATCATAAATATCGTCGCACGTTATCTCATACAAAAGACTATCCGTATCTGAATACAACAGTTTACAATCCTTATAACTAAAATTGCGTAACATATAATTGTAGTGGAAATCGTACAAACACGTTTTACTTATATCTAATATGGACATACCTACATATATTGGTTTCTTAAACATTATTTCAAGCTTTGATAATTCTATGGCTACAAGATTTTCATTAAATAATGTTCGGCTCTGAAAATTAGGTTGAGATATGTAGTGGTTAGCTCCATATCGACCACCCCAGAGTGTTACTAATTTAACTATTTTGTGTTTACGAACATTCTCCATGGTTTTACCGAAAACCGCGTTATTCATTAATTTGAACAGGTTTTTCTCAAATTCGTTTTTCGCGTTTGTTCTAAGTTGAGTGTTTAGCTCAATGTATGATTTTAACCATGGAGCTTGATCGAACGATAGTATGCGATGTACTTTGGTAACACGTAAACCTGCAGCTATAGCTTGTTTCAGATTCCTATAATGAACCACATATCGTTCTTTTTTATTCAACATTGTCATTAGTTTTGGTAATTTTGAATTTGGGGGAACAGAGTGTTCGGCACACATTGGCATATCTGCGTGAAGATTATGTAGCGTGATATCGTTTGGATACTCAATATCTACTTCTAAAATGTACCCTTTTGCAGACTCATCGTCGATACTATTAACATCAACGCAGCTCATTTCTGTAAGTGATAAAAATCGAAAAGTGTTGTAGGGTAGGTATTGCATCATTGCCCATCCATACAAATTATTCACGTCGTAATAAACGATATACTTTGAGGGTTGCGTTGGATTATAGTCTGCGGAATAGTATTTATTGTTTGCTTTAGAATATCGTTTAGAACACTGGCTAATACCCCCGCGGATACCTCGCTCAACAAATAGCAACATATCTATATCGGATATGAGTGCCAGTTCTATTTTTGTATATTTTAGCATGGCGTCCCAGGTATATCCAGGTAATGTATAATAGTGGGCAGGATCTAATCCGTAAGTTCTATGACAACTCGCTCGAAAATTTTCAAAAATATCTACTAACAACAAAATATCTGTTTTTAAATATAACATTGTATAATCCAGTATTGTTTGGCAATTGAATGCATTCCACACTTCAACCGCGTGTGCATAATCTTTATCCGAAATATAGGAATCTTTTAATTTACTATAAAATTTTTCTTTTGGCGGTAATTTACGTTCCGTTAAAACGCCAAGGGAAGTTATATAGTCGTAGGGAAATACACCTTTTCGTGTTAACAGAGATAATTGATGTTCGTTTAGCTCTTTGTTTTGTGACTGGAGAATTTTGAAATCTTCTTTGTTTAAATAGGAGGACAATTTATCTAATCCCGAACTCATAAATCTAAATGAATCGATAAATCTGAATTTTAAACTATTGGCATCACTGTGGGTTTTTGTAAATGAAATGTATCTCTCTTTATTCTGGGGCAAAACATAAATGTTACCCGGAAAAGCTGTAACGACATCTTTTATCAAGAAATGACTGTCATAACCACTAAGGTTATGATAAACAACCGGTATTACACGATCTACTTTATAATTTAGGTTACAGCTTTGATGTGCCGGACCCCTATACTTGCCTGTGAAGTGACAATGATCTTTTACCTTGATATCATCCTCCACAAAAGGCTTCTCGCAAATATAACAATGTGCTGCTTCTCGATATTCGCGTTCTTCCAATTCGTTTAGCATTATCATGGGAACTATATTTTCAAAATGGCAACTCAAATCCAATCCAATTTTATGTAATTCCTTTCCGAACCATTCCATGCAATCCGCACCCGTATATGATTTATAATGTGAGAGTGAATCATCATATGAACATTGCAAATAATAACCTATGCTGCAGGCTTAATGTTTTTGATACTTTACAGTATTTTTTCCGACGCTTTCACTTACAGGATTTAATGTACATTCTACATCGCTATATAAAATAAATGGTACTGTTTGTTGATATTTATAATTAGCGAAGGTTAGTTTTTCGCCCGGCCGAGGGAGATTAATCTTACACTCGTTAAATTTTTTGCAATCAATTTCGTGAGCGTTTAACTTTTGTCGGCTATAAAAATAATGCAGACATCTATCGCATATATAACATTTATGATTATGTTTACTTAACTGCATGCTTACTAACCTACTTAAATTTTTAATCCAGCAGTAGTGGTAATTTACTTCGGGCTCGGGATTCCTAATTACTGTACCGGGGTTTAAATCAGACAGTTCATCGAGATCTGCGTCCATCATATTCGCGGGGTCGGTAAACATTAGTAGGTTCACATGATTCTGTTTCTTGTCGGAAGATAGATACGCGGGGCATACACTAATTCCTCTTTCGTTGCTTCTGTTTAACACATACACATTGACGGAAATGTTTGGATTGTTTTTTTCAAACCTCGGAATTTGCAGAATTTTCACTGGGAAGTCTAATCCTTCATAATTTAACACATCCGAATAATGGGGGTACTTGAAAACTCTATCGCTGTTGATGTTGGCCGGATGCAGGGCGGATACAATTGCCCAAGCAAAACAGGCTTGATCATCATTTTTCACGTTGACACACGCATGCTTCTTTTTTATATATTGCGGTAGTTCGATGTACGAAGATGCATGAAACACAGTACAACTGTTTATATTTACAGCTAACGATATAATCTCCGATAACGCCCATCCACTTTCTTGTTCTTCAAATTCACTTATTTGATTTAAAATGGAATCTTGCACGTTATCGAAATACCACTGATTTAAGTTTGCGCGATTTTCCACATGTTCTTGGAGAATTAAATTGTTTTTTGTATTAAAATATTTCAAGTCGGTTATAACATTGTCCTTGGTTTCTTTAACAAACTCCCCGCAAAAGGTGGTGTTCACTTTCATAGCGGTTTGAAGTTTCTTATGCACATTCTTTATACGCGGAGCAAATAAATGAAATGCATCTTGTAAAAACGGTTTGGGGTCCTTATGTTTTAAATTTACAATCACTCCGGTCCGAAGTCTGCATTTATACGCATTCTCCATCTCCTCCCACACTATTCGAGCACTTCGCGCTTCTTTTCTCACCCCTGCACCTGTTTTGTTGACAAGATGGGCACATATATTTTTTTCATACCGTTTCATGTGTCCCCATATGGTTTCCAGATGACGTTTTTCACCAATATTTACATTTTCCGCACGAATAGCTTTCTTTAACAGCCGGCAAATTAATTTACATTGTTTTAATAGTTTTTCCAGTTTTCTGCGCTGCACACCAACCTCCATAATGTTTTTATACGTATCTTGCACTATTTTTAACATCGCACCACCCGTCTGCTGTAACTCCTTGTTACCCGCCATCGTTCCAGCGGAATTCACCTGGTTTAAATCCATCTTTATTGTTTGTGCAGAAGTAAACTGATGCGGGTTGCGTTAAGCCGGTCAGCTCTCTTCTCCTCTACGATAACGAATGGCTCTCCTATATATTAATCTTTATCTTATAAACAAATGTATTCATCACCATTAAAATCTTAAAATATTCTGTATGTCAATCTTTGCCTTGTAGGAATATAGACTATACTAAAACTTATAGTTTGTTCACCCAGCAATGTAATTGCGCAAAATTTAAATTAATATCGACTGTCTGTTGACGTAAAATAATAACACTAATTGTATAAGATATATTAAAATATTATGAATTAAGCTTAAAATACGGCGGCATTCACTGCATTTAAATCCATCTGTTTGTCCAGAAGTAAATTGATGTTGGCGCTCTTTTTGCTAACACTTGAAGTAAACTGATGTTGATACTTTTTATTAGCACTTGAAGTAAACTGATGTTGATACTCGAAGCACTATACACACGTGGAGAGCTCGAAAACTGGATTAAAATAATAATTTTCCGTGTTTGTTTATATACTAAATGCTTATCACCAGCTTCTTCACCACAAAAACGAATTAAATTTTCTTTGATAGCGTGAAACGGATTCTCGGTTTAGTCGCAAGATTATGGTTTTCCTGCGAGATATTTGCAACAGGATACTCGGTTAATTAGTACTATCTAGGTTTTGCTTTGCGATATTAGCAACAGGATGCTCGGTTGAGATTTCTGTTTATGGTTTCCAACACGATAAATTGCTAGCGGATATTTGGTCAGATGTATACTTCTAATTAGATTACGGATAGTTTCAGAGTATGGATACAGATGGTGTGTAATGTTTGATTACATTGTTACATCAACAATTGCCGATGGTAAATCGGAACATGCTCGCACTAACTCAGGAAAAGAGTCGTGGGCAACTTACCTTCCAAAAAAACTAAAGATCGAACGGATAAGGGCGCCAAGGGGTTTGCAGCCTATGTTCCACTCTTTCATTTAAGCGACAAACCACTAAGTTCGCTCAAGATAGCAATGCAACGTACACAATAAAACAAAACCCACAGAGTAATAAATCGTATAATATTTCCAATAGATAATGGATCGGATAACAGGGAGGCATAAAATTGTTTTGTAATTACTGGCATAAAGTACACAGACAAGACTAGTACAAAATAAATATGTATCACAGTAGGCAAATATATATCACATTATTACTTATTTCACAGATTCAATCGGGTGCATCCGAAATCGCAGCTAGGCTGACGGCCTCGTAACTAATTTCTAAATGGACTTACTTTCAGCACTAAATTTGGCCAAAACACATTGATTAATAGCAAACCGAAGGCTAAGAGAATGTCACCATTGTACTGCGTTCCACTTTTTAGTATGTATCAAGTTAATAATTTACGGATACCCACGTAAGCAATCAGATCTGTCTGCCCTATGGAAATAAGCACTGCTGAATACTGTTCCAGCTATTTTAATTAATCCGAAGGAGCATGGAACTATCGCAACTAGGTTTGCCACTCGCTCAGCGAAATGTCAATCCAAAATGAGCTTCGGCGAATTTACTTTAAAATAAGCACAGCGAAAGCTCGCACTTCGTGTGACCCTTGATTACAACAATTACTTGCGGTGAAGCCGCTAATAACAGGACCCTATATGAATTGCTAAACAAGATAACGCAGGCAATTGAAAATTCCAGTGCATCTTAGCAGTTAACGAACATAATACTATGCCGCACAACGAAATCGTTTGAGAGTTCGTATAACAAAATGCAAAATAATCGAGGTAGGTTTCAAACCAGACTCGGCTTCACGACGTCACTCCAAACACCAGGGGGCTGCTCCTGAGGGAAGCTGTGAGCCACCGAGAACTGGGGACTCTGCCTCAAATCTCTCCGAGGGGTGTGCGAGGAACCACAGCCATCGACTTTGGGATGATCTCAGCCCGAAGCAAGGAGCTGAGCAAACACACAACCAAAATTAGTGGTCGAATAAGAAGAGAGAAGCGTGCTTACCCAGGAAAGCCTGATAAACGCCCAACAGAAAAATGTGCTTTTACACTATCAAAGGTCTTGGTAATTTTCCTGGCCCATCGACGGAAAGGATGTTAAAATAACGGCTGCCACAACCACTAGGTTCTTTGGGCGTCCTTTACGAACCCTTCTTTCAGTTCAGCTTCCTACATGGGAGACGATGCACCTCGAAGATTGTCCAAAAAACCAATTTAGCGGGCGGACATCTTAGCAAGAAAATTTTCACGAAAGAGGACGCTTCCCTAACGCCATCTCACGACAGCGGCGAAAGTTGGTGCCGATAATATAGAAACCTGTATTTCGAATACAACTATTCGAAATAGGAATTAGAAACCTGTGTTTCCACTAGAAATGTTTCAATTCAAGTAGCAATCTGTATTGTTCGAACAACAAAGGTTGCCTGCCAATCAGGCGGAGAGTACTGCATAATTACGAGAAAACAATTCATTGGTTTCAACTCCCCCCTTTCTTAAAGAGGTTTGACCCTCAAACATCCAAACTACAACCATAAAAACCACGAAAAACCTGCACCTCAGAACAACAACTACTGGTGTGGACAGAGGTGACACCCAGAGGACCTCAAAGCCAGAACGACCCACACGACAGGGATCGAGTCTACTCGTCGCTGCGAGGTGGAGAGTGCTGCGCCGGTGAGCAGACCCGTGACGACCCATCGCGGAGCGGTCCCAGACCCCAGTCCCCCCAACCATCATCCCAAGACCACACCAAGTACCCGCCCCCTTGAATACTTCCAAAACTAAAAAAAAACCCCGAGGTGGAAGATACCCCGGCAGTTATGGTACTGCTAGACCGAAATAGGACTACAAAAACAAACTAAGAGAACGATCAGGGTTCTTCTTTTGACGATCGTGAGGAGAAGGTAACCCTGGGAAAAGAGGATCTGAAGGAGATCAGTGAAGCGACAGGCAGAGCCACATTTATGCTCCTCACCAATCATACTGGTTGAGGGTCCCTCCCACACCGCGTACGGAGGGGACAAAGGTCCCTACAACCTTTACCTCATGCACTCTGAAGACTCCATTCACGCTCAAGTCACAAACATACCAGATCAAAGAGAAAGTTAGAAAAATAGGAAAGCAACTCATGGGATCCCCACATTCATACCAAAGACCATATACTTTGAACGAAAAGGGAAAAGGGATAGGTAAATGTCGGAAGGAAAGAAGGCGAAGAATGAAGGACTGATCGTCTCGACACAAACTAAATTATTCACCAGATAAATCTGTGAACAATAATCCCGAACTAACGGAATCTCGCTCGTACGAACCAAAAGACGTTCACCAATAAAATCTGTGAACAATGATCCCTCACTATCGGAAACTTTATCGTACAGCAGAAAAAAAGGTTCACCAGAAGAATCTGTGAACAACAACTCCGTTTTAACGGAAAACAAACCTAACACTGAGCAACTAACTACTCACGAATGTTAACCCAAAATCCAACAAGGACTAGTGTCAAGCAATCCAAAATCCCTCAAATGACGTAAACGGTACATAACCTAAATAAATATTGCAAGACACAAGGTGCTAACCAAACGACACCCACAAAACTCACATTCGCAAGCATTCAGCTACCCTAATGCTAAAGAGACGGGGAGAACAAGATGATATAGCTCCCTATACTCTAAAAAAAGGAAAAGCAAGATGACAATGCTTCCTATAGTGACCTTCCCTGCGTGCCCAACCAACCACCCTACGCACGTTCACTCTAAATCCTTATCTTCATGAACCTTTAAATCCTGTACATGCCACGAACCTAAACTCCGACGAGTCTCAAAATCCTCCAGCTCATACACATTCGGCGATACCTTTTGTCTAACACGGCATTTGATAAACTTGGGAGTCAGCTTGGCAGCCACGTAATCGGCCTTATTCGAGAGGGTATAATTCCTCTTCCACACAGTCTGACCTAACTCTAAACTAACTGGTCGACGCCTCAAATTATAACGCTGAGTGCTGGCATGGAAAGCCTTATCGAGACGCGCCTTAACAGTAGCATAAATGCTCCTCAAACCCTTAAGATGTTCGTTAAGATCGGTCCGATCGTGGAAATCAAGAGGTTGGTTGCCCTGGTCCCGAAGTCGATGCATCTTCCCCGACAGACACGGTTCTCTACCAAAATTCAAATAGGCTGGGGAATAACCTGTAACTTCATGTACCGCTGTACGTAACGCATAACCCAACTGTGGTAACTTCTCATCCCATGTTCGGTGGTCGTTGTTAACATAGGACCGTATCATGGTCTTGATGACTCGATTCACCCGTTCACATGGGTTTGCCTGTGGATGGTAATTGGCATTATACACAATCTTGCTGTCATAGCGCTTGGCTAAATCCCGAAATGCCTTACTGACGTACTGCTTCCCATTATCAGAAATTATCCTCTCGGGAGCACCGAAGACCAACATAACCTCATTCTCAAGATGTTTAACCACCGCCGCACTCGTAGCTGTCTTCAGAGGGAACATCATTGCATACTTCGTGAAACAATCGACAACAACCAAAATAAACCGATTACGCTTAGCTGACACCGGAAGCGGACCTACCAAATCAGTACAGATAACCTCCAAGGAAGAGAAAGAATACGCTTGTGCATTTCACCATAAGGTTTCCTCTGGTCGGGTTTCTGGGAAGTACACACTGGGCATCTACGAACGTAACGGGCCACATCGACGTTCATCTTTGGCCAGTAATAACGAGCTGAAACACGCCTAAGAGTTTTGAAATAACCAAAGTGTCCAGCCGTCGGCTCATCATGATTCTCCACTAAAACTTTGGCACGTACAGATTTTGGAACCACCAGCTTCCAATCACAATCCCTATTCAAGTTAGGAGACCCTGCATGCGTTAACTTAAAGATGTTATTGCCCTCCACACGCCACTGGGGAAAATTGTGAGGGGTTTCAACAATTCTTGCCCTAAGCTTCGTATACCACTGGTCCTGGTCGGCTTCTTGAATCTCAATTGCTGCTATAGCCCTAGACAACGCATCCGGTACTACATTCTCAGATCCCTTACGGTAACTAATCGTGAAATCGTAACCCTGTAACCTTAACGCCCAACGAGCTAAACGACCTGATGGATTCTGTAGCTTCCATAACCACAATAGAGAATGGTGATCGGTGACAACATGGAATTGGACTCCTTCCACATACGGGCGGAACTTCTCGATAGCCCATACCACAGCGAGACACTCGAGCTCGGTTGCTGAAAACTTTTTCTTCTGGTGAGTCAAACTCCTGCTAGCATAGGCGATAACACGCTCTTCCCCTCCGATCTTCTGGGTGAGTACGCAACCTAAACCAACTTGTGAGGCATCAGTCTGCAAGGTGAAAAATTCCTTGAAATCCGGACAAGTCAAGATAGGGGCCGAAACTAGACACTGTTTTATGTCTTGAAATGCTGCCTCGGCCTCAGGATTCCAGCTAAAAGTCGCCGACTTCCGAGTCAATCGATGAAGTGGTGCCACACGAGAAGCAAAATCTCTAACAAACCTCCTATACCACGAGATGAGCCCTACAAAACGCCGGACATCCTTACTAGACTTCGGAGTAGGATAATTCACCATACACTCAACCTTAGACGGATCTACTCGCAAGCCTTGCCTATCGATGACATAACCTAAATATTTCAGTTGCGATTTCACAAACTCACACTTCTCGGGATTTACCGTGAGTCCAGCCTGTAACAATCTGGTGAAGACCTTTTGCAAAATCTCTAAATGCATCGTGAAGGTAGGGGTGGCCACAATGATATCATCCAAATAAACTGACACGTAAGGTGTTAAGTCAGAACCCAACAGCTGGTCTACCAAACGCTGAAAAGTCCCGGGCGCATTATGCAAACCGAACGGTAATCTACGGAACTGGTAGAGCCCCTTACCAGGAACGACAAACGCTGTCTTCTCCTTGCTGCTCTCCTCCAACTCCACCTGCCAGTAAACGGACTTTAAATCAATGGACGACAAGTATTGGGCGTTAGAAAGCCTATCAAGAATGACGGACATATACGGCAATGGGTACGCATCCCGCTTGGTCACACTATTCACCTTCCTGAAATCTACGCAAAACCGATATTCCCCGCTGGACTTCTTGACCATCACCACTGGTGAACTCCATGGCGAAGAAGAAGGTTCAATGACTCCCAACTCTAACATGGTGTCAATTTCTTGGTCAATCTTTTCCTGAATATAGGGCGACACCGGATAGTAACGCTGTTTAATAGGAAGGGCATCTCCCGTGTCGATAACATGCTTGATTCCTTTGGCACAACCTAAGCCTGGCTTCATCTGCTGGAAAAAATGTGCCACCAAGTCATCTAAGGCTTGAGCCTCTCCACTGGTTAGCTCCTCTTTTATGCGGATGGCGTTGACGACCGCCTTATTACCAAAATCCCAAGTATTCTTCCTAAAGTGCGAAACCAGATCCATTCCCTTCCAAAAATCAATGCCTAAGATGATGTCCTCGGCGATATCCTGAATTACCACGGCCTTAATAACTTTGACTTTATCCTTCAACCTAAAGGGTACATAAATTTCACCCAACGCTGTGCAAGATCGACCGTCAGCTACCGTAACCGAAGAGTAACTGCTCTCTAATGTAAGTCCGATGTCCTGTAATTTCTTCCAACCGGCTCCTCCAATCACAGTTCGACTAGCCCCGGAATCCAACAGACACACGAATAATATTCCATAAACCTCCACCTGTAAGTAAGGACGAGGATCCCTTTTTCGATTAGAGAAAGCACTAAAAACTTTGGCCCTCCGGCCCTGAAAATTAACAGAACTCGAACTCCACGATGAATTGGCCGACTGCCCTCTTAAGATCGACGTCCGGCTACCCGACGACCTTGTACCTCGTTTCCCGAACACTTCGGACAAGTACTCTTCACTACACCTGTAGCGCCACATGAAAAACAAAAACGTCTCGTTCGAGGTTTAGAACACCTAGTAAAATTGTGACCAGTCTCCAGACAATTCCAACATTTCCTCGCTGGGACCACAGTATCAATAGATTCAACACGAGCCTTGGGAGTTTTACCATTAGATGGACAAGCTAAGTCGGGTTCCAAAAAATCAACCTTATTGACCGTAGGGGTTCGATAACTAGTTGCCAGATCTTTAGTAGCCTCCAACTTCTTGCACAACTGCAATAATTCCGAAACGCTATGATAATCCTGTAAAGCAACCCCCCTAATGAAAAATGGATCGATGTTACGTCGAATCACCGTTAATTTCTCCCGCTCTGATGGTGGGTGAGATAGCCTAGAAAACAAGTTCACCATACAAGCGAAATAATTTCCAACATTTTCTTGAGGACCCTGGACCCGCGCCGTAATTTCATTCCACAGTTCGACTTCATAGTCGAACGGCAAGTATTCCTCCCTCAAACAACGAATAAAGTCGTCCCACGAGTTGATCTGACCCCTAGCAGAACGATACCAGATCAATGCGCTACCACACAGCAAGTCGATGATGGCATTCTTCAAGTCTGCTGGAGCGACTCCTCGGGCGACCCGTAACTCTTCCACTCTTTCAATGAAAGCGTTTACGCTAAGTCCAGTATTATCCCCACTGAAAGAAATACCCCACTTGTGGACTGGTACAACCTTACAGCTAGCATTAGAATTGCTTGAAGGCGGCTGAGTAACATTAACAGCAGCGGCAGAACTCCTCACTCCTGCTGGAACCAAAGGATCTCCCGCAGGTTGACCTAATTTGTCTAAATTGTCCTCAATGCAATTCAGTTGATCTACTACCTTGTTGATCGACTTCTCAAGGCCGACCTCCTTATCTGAAATGACCAACCTACTCAAACGTCCATATAAATGTCGAAGTTTGGATGAGACAACCCTAAACTCGTTTTGTTCAGGAGACCTAATTGCGCTAACAAAGTCTGTCAACTCAGTGGTCTTCTTATCGCAGACCTCAATCTCCTTCGCCACATCGGCCACAAAACTCGGTGCTAGTGGAAGTTCCCCAAACTGTTCTTTCCCTAAAAATTCCTTTAATTTCTTCCTCATAGTAGCAACAGTCTCTCCCTTCAAGCTGGTACAACCCCTAACCGATAATTCATAAATAAGTTCGTCGCGAGCTAGACGATGAGGATCCATGATCACAATCAATAAATACAAACGACTACTTAATACAGTAACTTCAACTAATCGATTAAATATTTATACCCTAACAATAGCATGCACCAACAAAGGTTCACCAAAATCCCCAATTACACCTAAATGTACCTCAATATACCTAAATATACCTAAATGCCAAAATCCAAAATCTATCATGCACCTAATGTACCAAAAAAAATATGGCTCGAATGCCAAATATGCTACCAAGCAAAAATCCAAACGTTCGTAAGGTTGGAGAAAGTCCTACCATACGAATCCCTAAATCTCAAATAATGGCTTAAACGCCAAACTCTAAAATCCTATGCACGGATGGAGAATGTTCTAACAAATCTCGCAACAACGACACAACAATTCCAGCCGTACAAATATTCAACAATCGGTGCTTCGTAGCTCAAAAAAATATTCCAAACCAAATTCCCAAATTCGCACAAGACTCCTATAAACATATCCTGAAATAAACAAATTCGCCAAGACGAACAGGATGCAAGGAGTAACAAGGGCTAAAGTATAAACAATAACTAGTAATATACTCAATAAATAACATCAAACAATCCTAACTAAATATTTGCCAGTAATTACGGGATCCCTAACTAGAAAAGTTTCTCAAAAAATTGCCTTCACAGCGGGCGCCATTTTGTTACATCAACAATTGCCGATGGTAAATCGGAACATGCTCGCACTAACTCAGGAAAAGGGTCGTGGGCAACTTACCTTCCAAAAAAACTAAAGATCGAACGGATAAGGGCGCCAAGGGGTTTGCAGCCTATGTTCCACTCGTTCATTTAAGCGACAAACCACTAAGTTCGCTCAAGATAGCAATGCAACGTACACAATAAAACAAAACCCACAGAGTAATAAATCGTATAATATTTCCAATAGATAATGGATCGGATAACAGGGAGGCATAAAATTGTTTTGTAATTACTGGCATAAAGTACACAGACAAGACTAGTACAAAATAAATATGTATCACAGTAGGCAAATATATATCACATTATTACTTATTTCACAGATTCAATCGGGTGCATCCGAAATCGCAGCTAGGCTGACGGCCTCGTAACTAATTTCTAAATGGACTTACTTTCAGCACTAAATTTGGCCAAAACACATTGATTAATAGCAAACCGAAGGCTAAGAGAATGTCACCATTGTACTGCGTTCCACTTTTTAGTATGTATCAAGTTAATAATTTACGGATACCCACGTAAGCAATCAGATCTGTCTGCCCTATGGAAATAAGCACTGCTGAATACTGTTCCAGCTATTTTAATTAATCCGAAGGAGCATGGAACTATCGCAACTAGGTTTGCCACTCGCTCAGCGAAATGTCAATCCAAAATGAGCTTCGGCGAATTTACTTTAAAATAAGCACAGCGAAAGCTCGCACTTCGTGTGACCCTTGATTACAACAATTACTTGCGGTGAAGCCGCTAATAACAGGACCCTATATGAATTGCTAAACAAGATAACGCAGGCAATTGAAAATTCCAGTGCATCCTAGCAGTTAACGAACATAATACTATGCCGCACAACGAAATCGTTTGAGAGTTCGTATAACAAAATGCAAAATAATCGAGGTAGGTTTCAAACCAGACTCGGCTTCACGACGTCACTCCAAACACCAGGGGGCTGCTCCTGAGGGAAGCTGTGAGCCACCGAGAACTGGGGACTCTGCCTCAAATCTCTCCGAGGGGTGTGCGAAGAACCACAGCCATCGACTTTGGGATGATCTCAGCCCGAAGCAAGGAGCTGAACAAACACACAACCAAAATTAGTGGTCGAATAAGAAGAGAGAAGCGTGCTTACCCAGGAAAGCCTGATAAACGCCCAACAGAAAAATGTGCTTTTACACTATCAAAGGTCTTGGTAATTTTCCTGGCCCATCGACGGAAAGGATGTTAAAATAACGGCTGCCACAACCACTACGTTCTTTGGGCGTCCTTTACGAACCCTTCTTTCAGTTCAGTTTCCTACATGGGAGACGATGCACCTCGAAGATTGCCCAAAAAACCAATTTAGCGGGCGGACATCTTAGCAAGAAAATTTTCACGAAAGAGGACGCTTCCCTAACGCCATCTCACGACAGCGGCGGAAGTTGGTGCCGATAATATAGAAACCTGTATTTCGAATACAACTATTCGAAATAGGAATTAGAAACCTGTGTTTCCACTAGAAATGTTTCAATTCAAGTAGCAATCTGTATTGTTCGAACAACAAAGGTTGCCTGCCAATCAAGCGGAGAGTACTGCATAATTACGAGAAAACAATTCATTGGTTTCAACATTAATTAATTCCGATGTATTATCGCTAGATGACGCATCATGTACTGTTTGGAGGCTTATCGGTTTTTGCGGATCCAAAATATAATTTTCAAAAATGTCATAAGGACGCTTCCAATTTTTAGTATGTTATAGATGGCTTCATTTGCAGGTGACGGTTTTAGGGGGTGTGATTTTTTCACCCGTTTTTCGTTTTTCCCACCCGTTTTTCGTTTTTCCCACCCGTTTACGAGATACAGCCCCTTTTTTCTTTTTTTAATATTTAATCGTCTATTTGAACCCTCAGCGGCCCCCAGCCCTCAGCCCCCGGCCTCAGCCCCCAGCCTCCTGCTTCCTGTTCTCGGCTTCAGCCCCTGGCCTCAGCCCTCAGTCTCCGGCTCCCGGTGCAGACTCCACTTCCGGTTATACCTTCTGGGCAATGATGCAATACCTACCCTACAACGACCTTCTGGTTATTGTTGACATAAAAAATACTTCTTTTCCTACAAGAAACTCTTCAGTCACCTTAACTTGCTCTCTAAGGGGTGATTACGTCATGCTTTGGATGGACATGCCATCCAGTTCAGAAGTGAGGTTATGTTTTGAGTTTCCCTATGCTTAAAGTGAGCCAGAACCGGCACTGCCCATCTACTAAACTACTCAAACTATGTGAATACAGCTATCAGATTACTTTCATAGCTCAAATTCTTTTTATTTATTTATTTAAATATCAATGCAGTTCATCCGCCCTAATATGTAGCTACTACTATGTTGAAACATTATTTATCTTTTGTTGTCGTGGTCGCTAGGATTTCGCTGTGCATTGATTTGCTCTAGTGTTAAATAAATATGAATGATTGATCATTTTTAGTAGTTGAAATCACATTGTATCATAAATCGAGGTACAAATTTGTTGTTGCAGTCGATAGCGTGCTTGGTTTATCATTTAACACATCCGTTGAGGTTATCTGGCGTCCCCGTATCTCACATACATGCAATCGTTTTTTGTTTAAATTATTTTGTGGTTGTTAGTAGATGTCGCCCCCCTACAGATTACTATAAACATTTTAACCGATAGATGGCATATCCTGTACCGCCTGTCGCTTATCTGTGGTTACTCGCGCTCGCTAAGTCCTTATCAACTCTTGCGGTTTCTTATCAGCTTATCGCTATGTGCTCATTTCTGGCTTACAATATCGAAATTGCCACAAAGGCACTTCAAATTTCTACTATGTTATAGATGGTTTTATTTGCTGGCTATGACGTTATAGGGGGTGCCATTTTTTTACCCGTTTTCCGTTTTTTCCACCCGTTTACGAGAAGCAACCCCTATACAAATATTTGAGCCACCCTGCTTCCGGCCCCCGGCTTCAGGTCACAGTTCCCGGCTTCCGACCCCCGGTGCAGATACCAGGGCTCCGCCCCCCGGCTACTACCCCCGAACACACTCCCGCCTGCGTCGCATATGGCCCCGTACCGACATGCCGATTCTCGGCCTCACGTGCTATCACCGGAAGTGTACTTTGCAGTCTGACAGACTGAAATCAGTTCACCGGAAGTGCCACTTTGCAGTCTGACAGACTGCGCGAATTTGAATTTCCCGCCAAAATGACGTCACTTCCTGAGGCCGAACCGGTTTTGGTTATCTACTAAGCGCCAAAATAAGGGCCAAATCAAGCGCCTAGCCAAGCGCAAAGCCAAGCCCCAAGCTATTCGCCAAGCCAAGCGCAAACCCAGGCGTTAAACTAAGCGCCAAACCAAGCGCAAAGCCAAGCCCCAAGCTAGGCGCCAAGTCAAGCGCAAACCCAGGCGTTAAACTAAGCGCCAAACCAAGCGCAAACAAAAGCGCCAAGCCAGGCGCTAAGCCAAGCGCCAAGCCAAGCGCCAAACCAAGCGCAAAGCCAAGCGCCAAGCCAAGCGTTAAGCCAAGCGTAAAGCCAAGCGCCAAGCCAAGCGCCAAACAAAGCGCAAAGCCAAGCGCCAAGCCAAGCGCCAAACCAAGCGCAAAGCCAAGCGCCAAGCCAGGCGCTAAGCCAAGCGCCAAGACAAGCGCCAAACCAAGCGCAAAGCCAAGCGCAAAGCCAAGCGTTAAGCCAAGCGTAAAGCCAAGCGCCAAGCCAAGCGCTACGCCAAGCGCCAAACCAAGCGCCAAGCTAAGTGCCAAGCCAAGCGCCAGGGCAAACGCCTAGCCTAACGCCATGCTAAGCGCCAAACCAAGCACCAAGCCAAGCGCCAAGCCAAGCGCCAGGCCAAACGCCAAGCCAAGTGCCAAACCAAGCGCAAAGTCAAGCGGCAAGACAAACGCCAAGCCATGCGCCAAGCCAAGCGTTAAGCCAAGCGCCAAGCCAAGCGCTAAGCCAAGCGCCAAACCAAGCGCCAAACCAAGCGCCAAGCCAAGCTTTAAACCAAGCGCCAAGCCAAGCCCCAAACCAAGCGCCAAGCCAAGTGCCAAACCAACCGCAAAGTCAAGCGGCAAGGCATGCGCCAAGCTAAGTGCCAAGCCATGCGACAAGCCAAGCGCCAAGCCAAGCGCAAAGCCAAGCTTTAAACCAAGGGCCAAGCCAAGCGCCAAGCCAAGCTGTAAACCGAGCGCAAAGATAAGCGCCAAGGCAAGCGCTAAGCCAAGCGCCAAGCCAAGCGCCAAGCCAAGCGCCAAGCCAAGCTCCAAGCCAAGCGCCAGGCCGTACGCTTAGCCTAACGCCATGCTAAGCGCCAAACCAAGCAGCAAGCCAAGCGTTAAGCCAAGCGCTAGCCCAAATGCCAAACCAAGTGCCAAACCAAGCGCAAAGTTAAGCGGCAAGACAAGCGCCAAGCCATGCGTCAAGCCAAGCGTTAAGCCAAGCCCCAAGCCAAGCGCTAAGCCAAACGCCAAACCAAGTGCCAAGCTAAGTGCCAAGCCATGCGACAAACCAACCGCCAAGCCAAGCGCCAAGCCAAGCGTTAAACCAAGCGCCAAGCCAAGTGCCAAACCAACCGCAAAGTCAAGCGGCAAGACATGCGCCAAGCTAAGTGCCAAGCCATGCGACAAGTCAAGCGCTAAGCCAAGCGCCAAGCCAAGCGCCAAGCCAAGCGCCAAGCCAAGCGCCAAGCCAAGCGCCAGGCCGTACGCTTAGCCTAACGCCATGCTAAGCGCCAAACCAAGCACCAAGCCAAGCGTTAAGCCAAGCGCTAGCCCAAATGCCAAACCAAGTGCCAAACCAAGCGCAAAGTTAAGCGGCAAGACAAGCGCCAAGCCATGCGTCAAGCCAAGCGTTAAGCCAAGCCCCAAGCCAAGCGCTAAGCCAAACGCCAAACCAAGTGCCAAGCTAAGTGCCAAGCCATGCGACAAACCAACCGCCAATCCAAGCGCCAAGCCAAGCGTTAAACCAAGCGCCAAGCCAAGTGCCAAACCAACCGCAAAGTCAAGCGGCAAGACATGCGCCAAGCTAAGTGCCAAGCCATGCGACAAGCCAAGCGCCAAGCCAAGCGCAAAGCCAAGCTTTAAACCAAGGGCCAAGCCAAGCGCCAAGCCAAGCGCCAAACCAAGCGCCAAGCCAAGTGCCAAACCAAGCGCAAAGTTAAGCGGCAAGACAAGCGCCAAGCCATGCGTCAAGCCAAGCGTTAAGCTAAGCGCCAAGCCAAGCGCTAAGCCAAGCGCCAAACCAAGCGCCAAGCCAAGCGCTTAACCAGCCGCCAAGCTAGGCCCCAAGCCGAGCTCTAGGTCAAGCGCCAAACCAAGTGCAAGGTTAAGCGCCAAGGCAAGCGCCAAGCCAAGCGCCAAACCAAGCTGTAAACCGAGCGTAAAGATAAGCGCCAAGGCAAGCGCTAAGCCAAGCGCCAAACCAAGCGCCAAGTCAAGCGCCAAGCCAAGCGCCAAGCCAAGCGTTACACCAAACGCAAAGCCGAGCGCCAAGCCAAGCGCCAAGGCAAGCGCCAAGCCAAGCGCAAGCCACGATCCAAGCCAAGCGCAAAGCCAAGCGACAAGCCAAGCGCGAATTTAAGCGCCAAGGCAAGCGTCAAACCAAGCACCAAGCCAAGCGCCAAGCCAAGCGCCAAGCCAAGCGTTACACCAAACGCAAAGCCGAGCGCCAAGCCAAGCGCCAAGGCAAGCGCCAAGCCAAGCGCAAGCCACGATCCAAGCCACGCGCCAAGCCAAGCGCAATGCCAAGCGCCAAGCCAAGCTGTAAACCGAGCGTAAAGATAAGCGCCAAGGCAAGCGCTAAGCCAAGCGCCAAACCAAGCGCCAAGTCAAGCGCCAAGCCAAGCGCCAAGCCAAGCGTTACACCAAACGCAAAACCGAGCGCCAAGCCAAGCGCCAAGGCAAGCGCCAAGCCAAGCGCAAGCCACGATCCAAGCCAAGCGCAAAGCCAAGCGACAAGCCAAGCGCGAATTTAAGCGCCAAGGCAAGCGTCAAACCAAGCACCAAGCCAAGCGCCAAGCCAAGCGCCGAGCCAAGCGCCAAGCCAAACGCCAAGCCAAGCGCAAGCCACCTGCTAAGCCAAGCGCCAAGCCAAGCGCTAAGCCAAACGCCAAAACAAGCGCCAAGCGCCAAACCAAGCACCAAGTACTGCATAATTACGAGAAAACAATTCATTGGTTTCAACATTAATTAATTCCGATGTATTATCGCTAGATGACGCATCATGTACTGTTTGGAGGCTTATCGGTTTTTGCGGATCCAAAATATAATTTTCAAAAATGTCATAAGGACGCTTCCAATTTTTAGTATGTTATAGATGGCTTCATTTGCAGGTGACGGTTTTAGGGGGTGTGATTTTTTCACCCGTTTTTCGTTTTTCCCACCCGTTTTTCGTTTTTCCCACCCATTTACGAGATACAGCCCCTTTTTTCTTTTTTTAATATTTAATCGTCTATTTGAACCCTCAGCGGCCCCCAGCCCTCAGCCCCCGGCCTCAGCCCCCAGCCTCCTGCTTCCTGTTCTCGGCTTCAGCCCCTGGCCTCAGCCCTCAGTCTCCGGCTCCCGGTGCAGACTCCACTTCCGGTTATACCTTCTGGGCAATGATGCAATACCTACCCTACAACGACCTTCTGGTTATTGTTGACATAAAAAATACTTCTTTTCCTACAAGAAACTCTTCAGTCACCTTAACTTGCTCTCTAAGTGGTGATTACGTCATGCTTTGGATGGACATGCCATCCAGTTCAGAAGTGAGGTTATGTTTTGAGTTTCCCTATGCTTAAAGTGAGCCAGAACCGGCACTGCCCATCTACTAAACTACTCAAACTATGTGAATACAGCTATCAGATTACTTTCATAGCTCAAATTCTTTTTATTTATTTATTTAGATATCAATACAGTTCATCCGCCCTAATATGTAGCTACTACTATGTTAAAACATTATTTATCTTTTGTTGTCGCGGTGTCTAGGATTTTGCTGTGCATTGATTTGCTCTAGTGTTAAATAAATATGAATGATTGATTATTTTTAGTAGTTGAAATCACATTGTATCATAAATCGAGGTACAAATTTGTTGTTGCAGTCGATAGCGTGCTTGGTTTATCATTTAACACATCCGTTGAGGTTATCTGGCGTCCCCGTATCTCACATACATGCAATCGTTTTTTGTTTAAATTATTTTGTGGTTGTTAGTAGATGTCGCCCCCCTACAGATTACTATAAACATTTTAACCGATAGATGGCATATCCTGTACCGCCTGTCGCTTATCTGTGCTTACTCGCGCTCGCTAAGTCCTTATCAACTCTTGCGGTTTCTTATCAGTTTATCGCTATGTGCTCATTTCTGGCTTACAATATCGAAATTGCCACAAAGGCACTTCAAATTTCTACTATGTTATAGATGGTTTTATTTGCTGGCTATGAGGTTATAGGGGGTGCCATTTTTTTACCCGTTTTTCGTTTTTCCCACCCGTTTACGAGATGCAACCCCTATACAAATATTTGAGCCACCCTGCTTCCGGCCCCCGGCTTCAGGTCACAGTTCCCGGCTTCCGACCCCCGGTGCAGATACCAGGGCTCCGCCCCCCGGTTACTACCCCCGAACACACCCCCGCCTGCGTCGCATATGGCCCCGTACCGACATGCCGATTCTCGGCCTCACGTGCTATCACCGGAAGTGTACTTTGCAGTCTGACAGACTGAAATCAGTTCACCGGAAGTGCCGCTTTGCAGTCTGACAGACTGCGCGAATTTGAATTTCCCGCCAAAATGACGTCACTTCCTGAGGCCGAACCGGTTTTGGTTATCTACTAAGCGCCAAAATAAGCGCCAAATCAAGCGCCAAACCAAGCGCAAAGCCAAGCCCCAAGCTAGGCGCCAAGTCAAGCGCAAACCCAGGCGTTAAACTAAGCGCCAAACCAAGCGCAAACAAAAGCGCCAAGCCAGGCGCTAAGCCAAGCGCCAAGCCAAGCGCCAAACCAAGCGCAAAGCCAAGCGCCAAGCCAAGCGTTAAGCCAAGCGTAAAGCCAAGCGCCAAGCCAAGCGCCAAACAAAGCGCAAAGCCAAGCGCCAAGCCAAGCGCCAAACCAAGCTCAAAGCCAAGCGCCAAGCCAGGCGCTAAGCCAAGCGCCAAGACAAGCGCCAAACCAAGCGCAAAGCCAAGCGCCAAGCCAAGCGTTAAGCCAAGCGTAAAGCCAAGCGCCAAGCCAAGCGCTACGCCAAGCGCCAAACCAAGCGCCAAGCTAAGTGCCAAGAGATGCGCCAGGGCAAACGCCAGGCCGTACGCTTAGCCTAACGCCATGCTAAGCGCCAAACCAAGCACCAAGCCAAGCGTTAAGCCAAGCGCTAGCCCAAATGCCAAACCAAGTGCCAAACCAAGCGCAAAGTTAAGCGGCAAGACAAGCGCCAAGCCATGCGTCAAGCCAAGCGTTAAGCCAAGCGCCAAGCCAAGCGCTAAGCCAAGCGCCAAACCAAGTGCCAAGCTAAGTGCCAAGCCATGCGACAAACCAACCGCCAAGCCAAGCGCCAAGCCAAGCTTTAAACCAAGCGCCAATCCAAGCGCCAAACCAACCGCAAAGTCAAGCGGCAAGACATGCGCCAAGCTATGTGCCAAGCCATGCGACAAGCCAAGCGCCAAGCCAAGTGCCACACCAAGCGCAAAGTTAAGCGGCAAGCCAAACGCCAAACCACGGGCCAAGAAAAGCGCCAAGCCGAGCGCCACGCCACGCGCCAAGAAAAGTGCCACCCCATGCACCAAGGAGTGCGCCAAGCCAAGCGACAAGCCACGCACCAAGCCACACGCCTAGATAAGCGCTAAGCCAAGCGCCAAGCCACGCGCTTAGCCAAGCGCCAAGCTATGCTCCAAGGAAAGCGCCAAACCAAGCGACAAATCACGCGCCAAGCCACGCGCCAAGACAAGCGACAAGTTAAGCGCCAAGCCAAGCGCCAAGCCACGCGATAAGTAAAGCGCCACCCCATGCACCAAGAAGAGCGCTAAGCCAAGCGACAAACCACGCGCCATAAAAAACGCCAAGCCAAGCGCCAAGCCACGCGCCAAGCCAAGCGCTAGGCCACGCGCCAAGGAGAGCGTCAAGCTAAGCGACAAACCAAACGCCAAGCGAAGCACCAAGCCACGCGCCAAGCCAAGCGCCGAACTACGCGCCAAGAAAAGCTCCAAGAAAAGCGCCAAGCCAAACGCCAAGCCACGCGCCAAGAAAAGCGCCAAACTAAGCGCCAAGACAAACGCCAAGCCAAGCGCCAAGCCAAGCGCCAAGCCAAGCGCCAAGCCAAGCGCCAAGCCAAGCGCCCAGCAAAGCGCCAAACCACGCGCCAAACCACGCGCCAAGAAAAACGCCAAGCCAAGCGCCAAGCCAAGCGCCCAGCAAAGCGCCAAGCCAAGCAACAAGCCACGAGCCAAGAAAAACGCCAAGCCAAGCGCCAAACCACCCGCCAAGAAAAGCGCCAGGCCAAGCGACAAGCCACGCGTTAAGAAAAACGCCAAGCCAAGCGCCAAGCCACGCGCCAAGCCAAGCGCCAAGCCACGCCCAAAGGAGAGCGCTAGGCCAAGCGACAAACCACGCGCCAAGCCACGCGCTAAGCCACGCGCCAAGAAAAGCGCCAATCCCAGCGCCAAACCAAGCCCCAAACCACGCGCCAAGAAAAAGCGCCACACCAAGCTCCAAGCCAAGCCCCAAGGATAGCGCCAAGCCGTGCGCCAAGCCAAGCGCCCAGACAAGCGCTAAGCCACGAACCAAATAGAGCGCCACGCCAACCGCCAAGCCAAGCGCCAAGCCACACGCCAAGGAGAACGCCAAGGCATGCTTCAAGTCAAGCGTCAAGCCAAGCGCCAAGCCAAGTGCCAAGCCAAGCGTTAAGCCCAGCGATAACCCAAACGCCCAGCCAAAAGCCAAGCCACGCGCCAAGCTACGCGCCAAGCCACTCGCTAATAAAAGCGCCAAGCCAAGCGCCGAGACAAGCACCAAGCCAAACGCCCAGCCAAACGCCAAGCCAAGCGCCAAGCCAAGTGCCAAGCCAAGCGTTAAGCCCAGCGATAACCCAAACGCCCAGCCAAAAGCCAAGCCACGCGCCAAGCTACGCGCCAAGCCACTCGCCAATAAAAGCGCCAAGCCAAGCGCCGAGACAAGCACCAAGCCAAACGCCAAGCCAAGCGCCAAGCCACGCCCAAAGGAGAGCGCTAGGCCAAGCGACAAACTACGCGCCAAGCCACGCGCTAAGCCACGCGCCAAGAAAAGCGCCAATCCCAGTGCCAAACCAAGCCCCAAACCACGCGCCAAGAAAAAGCGCCAAACCAAGCTCCAAGCCAAGCCCCAAGGATAGCGCCAAGCCGTGCGCCAAGCCAAGCGCCCAGACAAGCGCTAAGCCACGAACCAAATAGAGCGCCACGCCAACCGCCAAGCCACACGCCAAGGAGAACGCCAAGGCATGCTTCAAGTCAAGCGTCAAGCCAAGCGCCAAGCCAAGTGCCAAGCCAAGCGTTAAGCCCAGCGATAACCCAAACGCCCAGCCAAAAGCCAAGCCAAGCGCCGAGACAAGCACCAAGCCAAACGCCCAGCCAAACGCCAAGCCACACGCCAAGGAGAGCGCCAAGGCATGCGCCAAGCCAAACGTCATGCCAAGCGCAGAGCCAAGTAACTGCTGAGTCGCTGAGTTGGCCGGACGTGTCTTTAACAAGCTCTTAAATAAAGTTTACGTTTGTGTGTAGCTACTGCTAATAAAATGAGTACCTGTGTTAAATGTGATGAACCTCTGCCAGAAGATAATGATTTTGTGGTATGTCAAGGTTGTGAGGCAAAAATGCACTATCTATGTGCAGGCGTACGGGAATCTAAGTGGCGTACGAACACTGTTGAAAGTAAAGCATCATGGAGATGTATTACATGCAAAAGTCAACCAGATCAAGTGAAAGTAACCGAAAAAAATGAGCACGAAAAGTCTTCTAAGATTCTAAACGCCAATCTACCAGGTGTATCTATTAATGCTTTGGGAAATATGATTAGACAAATAATACAGGAAGAAAATGGTCAACTTGCATCTAAAATGGAGGAATACCAAAAATGCGTTGAATTTTGTAGTAGTAAAATTGATGATTTCACAAAGCTAATAAAAACCTTTACAGAAGAGAACAAAATTTTAACCAAAAAGTATAATGCGCTGGAAGATAAATACAAACAGCTGGAAAAGGAAAATGATGGCCTTAAAGTACTGTTTGAAGAAAATCAGCAATATAATAGAAATCACAATCTCATTATCAGCGGAATCCCTGATGTGAAAAATGAAAATTTGTTAGATCTTGCCATAACATTAGGTAACAGTGTCGAAGCTCCTCTTGCAATCAGTGATGTACAAGCTATCCATCGCATGAATACTAAAATTAAAACTGAAACTGCTGGACCCGTGATTATACAATTTTCAAATAGAATAGTGCGCGACAAATTTTTACAAAAATGTAAGTCCCGGCGTCCAACCACTACAAATATATACCCGGATTTACGTCCTAATCCCATTTACGTAAATGAACACCTCACGCCGTATTTTAAAAATTTAATGTACGAGGCAAAGACAAAAGTGAGTGACAACAAAAAAGTATATAAATTTGTGTGGTTTAAAAACTCAAAGTTGCTGGCAAGAAAGAGCGAAAATGGACCAGTGATTCGTATTAAATCAATCAAGGAAATATAATAAATACACGGCTTAAAAATGTATTTCTTCCATATTGTGCAATGGCTAATTTAATAGAAAATGATGAATTTCATACTGTAAGTAGTATCCGTATAACAAACATTAAAGAATGTAATCTTAAACTAAAAACTAATCCAGGTCTGAAAATATATCATACGAATATTAGAAGCATCGCTAAAAATTTTCTAAATTTAGAGGTATGGTTATCTCAATTTGACATGCAATTCGACGTGATTGCCTTATCGGAAACGTGGAAGGTGGAGAACTGTGATAATTTCATACTTCCGGGTTACGCTGTTGTTTACAATCAAGGTGAAATCAATCAAAATGACGGAGTTATTGTTTTAATAAAGAATACGTTAAATTTTCAGCACTTTATAATACAAATAGGCGAAATAAAATGTTTACGACTCAACGTTAAAATAAACAACCGACAAATTTTTCTAAGTATTATCTACAGACCGCCTTCCACGAATCTTGATAGCTTTTTGGATAACTTTGATTTATTTTTAAAACAAGTCTGTATAAACGGGGAGGAAATAATTGCCGGCGACATGAATATAAATATTTTAAATGATTCTTTAAAAACAAATATTTATTTGAATTCTTTGTATGAACAGGGATTTACGTCATGTGTAAACGATTACACCAGGGATGAAAATGGCTGTAAATCATGTATTGACCATATCTTTATCAAAACCAAACATCCATTACACAACATTAATTCAATAATACTAGAATCTAAAATAACTGACCACTTTCCTATAATTCTTTGTCTAAATTTTTTAGAAATTCCAAACTCGGTAATTAGACACAAAATCAAAAAAACTGTTAATTTGACAAAATTAAAACAAATGTTGAGTAAGGAAACCTGGTGTGAGACGTTTGAGCATGACGATTTGAATAGAATTGTAGATAATTTTGTTGGAAAATTCTTATGTTACCTAAAAGACAGCACAATGGAGTACCGACAAAATAGGAAAGAGGTTCATAGAAAGCCGTGGATTACCAATGGTTTGGTCAAATCAATACAAATACGAGATAATCTTTTCCAAACATACAAAAAAACTCAAGATGTTGAGGTACACCAGCAATATAAAATCTATCGCAACAGGCTTAATAATCTAGTGTCAAAGGCTAAAACTAGTTACTATGAAAAACGATTTTTTGAAACTCAGGGAGACAACAAAGCCGTTTGGAATATTGTAAAAAGCTCATTAAGTAAGACTAATAAAAATGATAACATAAAAAATATAAAAATAAAAGGTCATATGGTATCTGACAAAAAAGTGCTAGCTAATGAATTTAACAATTTCTTTATAAATATTGCAGAAAAGATGGCAAGTAAAATTAAAAATCCGCAAACACAAACAAAATACCTGCCGACGTGCAATAATACTATCTTTTTCTCTCCTGTAGATATTTTTGAAATAAAAAAAATATATACAACAACTTAAAGGTAATAAATCACCAGGTCTAGATGGTATTACTGCAAACGTATTAAAAGAAATTGCAGATCAAATAGTGCATCCGTTAGTTCGAATAATTAATTTATCTTTCGAAAAAGCAGAATGCCCGAATCACTTTAAAACTGCTGTTATCAAACCACTATACAAAAACGGTGACCAAGAAATACTAGAAAATTATCGTCCAATATCATTAATATCAAATTTGGCAAAAATATTTGAAAAAGCGGTTAAACATAGACTTGATAATTTCATTGCTAAAAATAAAATCTTATCCGACAATCAGTTTGGTTTTCGTGAAAAAAGAAGTACACAAGATGCGATAGCAAAATTAACTAGCATTATATATAATAATTTAGATGACAGTAGTCCTACAGTAGCAGTTTTTATAGATCTAGCTAAGGCCTTTGACACTGTCAGCCACTTAAGATTGTTAGAAAAACTTGAACATATGGGAATTAGAGGCAAGGTAAATAAATTACTTAAAAGTTATTTATCTAACCGAAAGCAATATGTACAAGTTGAAGATATAATAAGTGATTGTTTGATAATCAAATCTGGTGTACCTCAAGGAACAATCCTCGGTCCAATCTTATTTACTCTATATATTAACGATCTACTTTTAGCTAACCGTTCTGGTGAAATTTTGGCATACGCTGACGATACTGTAGTTGTATATAAAGCGGAAGATTGGGAAACAGTAAAAGAACTTGTAGAAAAAGACTTGACGCAAATAAAACTTTGGTTAGATTTGAATCTATTGTCAATGAACATTAAAAAAACAAATTTTATAACTTTTGCTTCATACAAAAAAAAATCTTCCAAATTATTCTCAAATAATCCTTCATGATGAAGGATGTGTGAGCCAAAACTGTAATTGTTCTACATTCATTAACAAAACTACTACAGTTAAGTATCTAGGTATAACAATAGACTCATGTTTTAAATGGGATATCCACTTATCGCTATTAGTAAAAAAAATACGTGGTTTTTGTTATGTTTTTAAAAATTTAAAAGAATTTTTACCGTTCCCAGTCTTAAAAAGGATTTATCAAGCCTTGGTTGAGTCCCATCTCACCTATGGCATTATAGGTTGGGGTGGAGCATATAAAACATATTTGCATAATCTCGAAGTTGCTCAAAAACTTATATTAAAAATAATATTAAAAAAACCAATGTTGACTCATTCAGATGAAGTTTTTAAGTTATCCCAAGTACTCGACGTCAAAACACTATTTGTCAAGTCTGTTTTATTGCGAGCCTTTTATAATGAATCAGTTGCTAATTATTATGAGGATAAAAACTGTTATAGGACAAGAAGTCACAAAAACAAAATTTTGAATTTTCCTATTGTTAACAAGTCCCACGGTCAAAGAAGTTACAAATATCTGTTAATCAAAATTTATAATTCAGTTCCCTTTCAAATTAAACATGAAACAATTTATAAAATTTATGTACAAAAAATTAAGAAATGGCTGCTGGACTGTACAAGCAATAAATATTTTCATGAAATTTTTTAACCTAATTCTTAACGTAATTCTAACTCTTATTAACTCTTACTCAATCCTGTGTTGTTGGTGCTACATAGTAACTGTTAACCTATATGGGTTTTTTCAATACATAGTCTTAAGTTAAAATATGTTGATTACAATACTGTCCATCTCGGGCGACTATACAATAATTATTTATTTTAGACTCACGTACAAGTTTTATAAACTTAAGTGAGTAGTTCCTGTTTATTTTATTTTGAAGTACTATATTTTCTTTTGTATAAACGTTTAATTTGTTTCTGATATAAAATAAAAAAAAAAAAAAAAAAAAAAAAAGTGCCAAGCCAAGCGTCAAACCAAGCGCAAAGCCAACCGCTCAGCCAAGCGCCAAGCCACGAGCCAAGGAGGGCGCCAAGCTAAGCCACAAACCACGCGCCAAGAAAAGCGCCAAGAAAAGCGCCAAGCCAAGCGCCAAGTCAAGCACCAAGCCACGCGCCTATATAAGCGCTAAGCCAAGCGCCAAGCCACGCGCTTAGCCAAGCGCCAAGCTATGCTCCAAGGAAAGCGCCAAACCAAGCGACAAATCACGCGCCAAGCCACGCGCCAAGACAAGCGCCAAGTTAAGCGCCAAGCCAAGCGCCAAGCCACGCGATAAGTAAAGCGCCACCCCATGCACCAAGAAAAACGCCAAGCCAAACGCCAAGCCACGCGCCAATCCAAGCGCTAGGCCACGCGCCAAGGAGAGCGCCAAGCTAAGCGACAAACCACGCGCCAAACCACGCTACAAGAAAAGCGCCAAGCCCAGCGCCAAGCCAAGCGCCAAGCCAAGCGCCAAGCCAAGCGCCAAGCCACGCGCCAAGAAAAGCGCCAAGCCAAGCGCCAAGCAAAGCACCAAGCCACGCGCCAAGCCAAGCGCCGAACTACGCGCCAAGAAAAGCTCCAAGAAAAGCGCCAAGCCAAGCGCCAAGCCAAGCAGCAAGCCAAACGCCGAGCCACGCGCCAAGAAAAGCGCCAAGCTAAGCGCCAAGCCAAACGCCAAGCCAAGCGCCAAGCCAAGCGTCAAGCCAAGCGCCAAGCCAAGCGCCCAGCAAAGCGCCAAACCACTCCCCAAACCACACGCCAAGAAAAGCGTCAAGCCAAGCGCCAAGCCAAGCGCAAAATCACGTGCCACGAAAAGTGTTAAGAAAAACGCCAAGCCAAGCGCCAAGTCAAGCACCAAGCCACGCGCCAAGCCAAGCGCCAAACCACGCTCCAAAAAAAGCGCTAAGAAAAGCGCCAAGCCAAGCGCCAAGCCAAGCGCCAAGCCAAGCGCCAAGCCAAGCAGCAAACCAAACGCCAAACCACGCGCCAAGAAAAGCGCCAAGCCACGCGCCAAGGAAAGCGCCAAGCCATGCGCCAAGCCAATCTTCAAGCAAAGCGTGAAGCCAAGCCCCCAGCCAAGCGCCAAGTCAAGCGCCAAGCCGTGCGCCAAGCCAAGCGCCAAGTTAAGCGCCAAGGCAAGTGCCAAGTTACACGCCAAGAAATGCGCCAAGCCAAGCAACACACCACGCGACAAGGAGAGCGCCAAGCCAACCGGCAAGCCAAGCGCCAAGCCACACGCCAAGAAAAGCGCCAAGAAAAAAGCCAAGCCAAGCGTCAAGCAAAGCACCAAGCCAGGCGCCAAGCCAAGCGCCGAACTACGCGCCAAGAAAAGCTCCAAGAAAAGCGCCAAGCCAAGCGCCAAGCCAAGCAGCAAGCCAAACGCCAAGCCACGCGACAAGAAAAGCGCCAAGCTAAGCGCCAAGCCAAACGCCAAGCCAAGCGCCAAGCCAAGCGTCAAGCCAAGCGCCAAGCCAAGCGCCCAGCAAAGCGCCAAACCACGCGCCAAACCACGCGCCAAGAAAAGCGCCAAGCCACGCGCCAAGGAAAGCGCCAAGCCATGCACCAAGCCAAGCGCAAAATCACGTGCCACGAAAAGTGTTAAGAAAAACGCCAAGCCAAGCGCCAAGTCAAGCACCAAGCCACGCGCCAAGCCAAGCGCCAAACCACGCGCCAAAAAAAGCGCTAAGAAAAGCGCCAAGCCAAGCGCCAAGCCAAGCGCTAAGCCAAGCGCCAAGCCAAGCAGCAAACCAAACGCCAAGCCACGCGCCAAGAAAAGCGCCAAGCCACGCGCCAAGGAAAGCGCCAAGCCATGCACCAAGCCAATCTTCAAGCAAAGCGTGAAGCCAAGCCCCCAGCCAAGCGCCAAGTCAAGCGCCAAGCCGTGCGCCAAGCCAAGCGCCAAGTTAAGCGCCAAGGCAAGTGCCAAGTTACACGCCAAGAAATGCGCCAAGCCAAGCAACACACCACGCGACAAGGAGAGCGCCAAGCCAACCGGCAAGCCAAGCGCCAAGCCACGCGCCAAGAAAAGCGCCAAGAAAATAGCCAAGCCAAGCCCCAAGCCAAGCGGCAAACCAAGCGCCAAGCCAAGCGCCGAACCAAGCGCCAAGCCAAGCGCCAAACCAAGCGTCAAACTAAGCACCAAGCCAAGCGTTAAAGAAATCACCAAGCCAAGCGCCAAGCCAAGCCCCAAGCCAAGCGCCAAGCCAAGCGCCAAGCCAAGCGCCGAACCAAGCGCCAAGCCAAGCGCCAAACCAAGCGTCAAACTAAGCACCAAACCAAGCGCCAAGCCAAACGCCAAACCAAGCGCCAAGCCAAGCGCCAAATCGAGCACCAAGCCAAGCGCCAAAGAAATCACCAAGCCAAGCGCCAGGGCAAGCGCTAAGCCAAGCGCCAAGCCAAGCGCCAAGCGAAGCGCCAAACCAAGCGCCAAGCCAAGCGCCAAAGAAATCACCAAGCCAAGCACCAGCGCAACCGCTAAGCCAAGCGCCAAGCCAAGCGCCAAGCCAAGCGCCAAATCAAGCGCCAAACCAAGCGCCAGGTCAAGCGCCAAGCCAAGCGCCAAAGCAAGCACCATGCCAAGCGCCAAGCTAAGGGCTGAGTCAAGCGCCAAACCAAGCGCCAAGCCAAGCGCCAAGCCAAGCGCCAAGCCAAGCGCCAAATCAAGCGCAAAACCAAGCGCCAAGTCAAGCGCCAAGCCAAGCACCTAAGCAAGCGCCAAGCCAAGCGCCAAGCCAAGCCAACAACCAAGCGCTAAGCCAAACGCCAAACCAAGCGCCAAGCTAAGCGCCAAAGCAAGCACCATGCCAAGCGTCAAGCCAAGCGCCAAGTCAAGCGCCAAACCAAGCGCCAAACCAAGCGCCAAGCCAAGCGTCAAAATAATCGCTAACCTAAGCACCAAGCCACACGCCAAACCAAGCGCCAAGCCGCACGCCAAGCCAAGCGCCCAGCCAAGCGCCAAGCCACGCGCCAAGGGGAGCGCTAAGCCATTCGCCAAGCCAAGCGCCAAGAGAAGCGCCAAGCCAAGCGCCAAGCCAAGCGCCAAGCCAAGCGCCAAGCCAAGCGCCAAGCCAAGCGCCAAGCCACGCGCCAAGGAAAGCGCCAAGCTACGCGCCAATGAGAGCGTCAAGCCATGCGTTAAGTCAAGCGCCAAGCCAAGCGCTAAACTGCGCGAAAAAAAAAACGCCAAGGAGAGCGCCAAGCCATGCGTCAAGCTAAGCGCCAAGCCAAGCGCCCAGACAAGCGCCAAGCCAAGCGCCAAAACACGCGCCAAGAAAGCGCCAAGCTAAGCGCCAAGCCAAACGCCAAGCCACGCGCCAAGAAAAGCGCCAAGCCAAGCGACAAGCCACGCGCCAAGAAAAGCGCCAAGCCAAGCGCCAAGCCAAGCGCCAAGCCAAGCGCCAAGCCAAGCGTCAAAATAGGCGCTAACCTAAGCACCAAGCCACACGCCAAACCAAGCGTCAAGCACACGTTAAGCCAAGCGCCCAGCCAAGCGCCAAGCCACGCGCCAAGGGGAGCGCTAAGCCATTCGCCAAGCCAAGCGCCAAAAGAAGCGCCAAGCCATGCGCCAAGCCAAGCGCCAAGTCAAGCGGAAAACCACGCGCCAAGCCAAACACCAAAGCAAGCACCATGCCAAGCGTCAAGCCAAGCGCCAAGTCAAGCGCCAAACCAAGCGCCAAACCAAGCGCCAAGCCAAGCGTCAAAATAGGCGCTAACCTAAGCACCAAGCCACACGCCAAACCAAGCGTCAAGCACACGTTAAGCCAAGCGCCCAGCCAAGCGCCAAGCCACGCGCCAAGGGGAGCGCTAAGCCATTCGCCAAGCCAAGCGCCAAAAGAAGCGCCAAGCCATGCGCCAAGCCAAGCGCCAAGCCAAGCGCCAAGCCAAGCGCCAAGCCACGCGCCAAGGAGAGCGTCAAGCCATACGTTAAGGCAAGCGTCAAGCCAAGCGCTAAGCTGCGCGCCAAAAAAACGCCAAGGAAAGCGCCAAGCCAAGCGTCAAGCTAAGCGCCAAGCCAAGCGCCCAGCCAAGCGCCATGCCACGCTCCAAGAAAAGCGCCAAGCCACGCGCCAAGCCAAGCGCCAAGCCAAGCGCCCGGCCAGGCGCCAAGCCACGCGCCAAGGTAAGCGCCAAGCCATGCGCCAAGCCAAGCGCCAAGCTAAACGCCCAGCCAAGCGCCAAGCCACGCACCAAGTCACGCGCCAGGAAAAGCACTAAGCCAAGCGACAAGCCACGCGATAAGAAAGCGCCAAGCCAAGCGACAAGACACGCGCCAAGAAAGCGGCAAGCCAAGCGTCTAGCCAAGCGCCAAGCCAAGAACCAAGCCAAGCGACAAGCCACGAGCGAAGAAAGCGCTAAGCCAAGCGTCCAGCCAAGCGCCAAGCCACGCGTCAAGGAGAGCGCCAAGCCATGCGCCAAGCCAAGCGCCAAGCCAAGCGCCAACCCAAGCGCCAAGCTACGCGCTAAGCCAAGCGCCAACTCAAGCGCCAAGATAGGCGCTAACCCAAGCACCAAGCCACACGCCAAACCAAGCGCCAAGATAAGCGCCAAATGAAGCGCCAAAACATGCGCCAAGCCAAACGTCAAGGCAAGCGACAAGCCAGGCGCTAAGCCAAGCGCCAACTCAAGCGCCAAGATAGGCGCTAACCAAAGCTCCAAGCCACACGCCAAACCAAGGGCAAAGCCAATCGCCAAGAGCCAAACCAAACGGCCAGCCAAGCGCCAAGCAAAGCGCCAAGTCAAGCTCTAAACTAACCACAAAGCCAAGCGCCAAGGCAAGCGCCAAGCCAGGCGCTAATCCAAGCGCCAAGCCATGCGTCAAAATAGGCGCTAACCTAAACACCAAGCCACACGCCAAAGCAAGCGCCCAGCCAAGCGCCAAGCCACGCGCCAAGGGGAGCGCTAAGCCATTCGCCAAGACAAGCGCCAAGCAAAGCGCCAAGTCAAGCTCTAAACTATGCGCAAAGCCAAGCGCCACGGCAAGCGCCAAGCCAGGCGCTAATCCAAGCGCCAAGCTAAGCTCTAGGTCAAGCGCCAAACTAAGCGCCAAGCCAAGCGCCAAACCAAGCGCCAAGCCACGCGCCAAGCCAAGCGCCATGCCTAACACAAAGCCAAGCGCCAAGCCAAGCGTTAAGCCAAGCGCCAAGCCAAGCGCCAAGCCAAGACCCAAGCCATGCGCCAAGCCAAGCGGCAAGCCAAGCACCAAGCCAAGCGCCAAGCCATGCGCCTAGCCAAGCGCCAAGCCAATCCCCAAGCCAAGCGCCTAGCCAAGCACCAAGCCAAGCGCCAAGTCAAGCGCCAAGATAGTCGCTAACCAAAGCACCAAGCCACACGCCTAGCCAAGGGCAAAGCCAATAACCAAGCCAAGCGTCAAACCAAGCGCCAATCCAAGCGCCAAACCCAGCGCCAAGCCAAGCGTTAAAGAAATTACCAAGCCAAGCGCCAAGTCAAGCGCCAAGATAGTCGCTAACCAAAGCACCAAGCCACACGCCTAGCCAAGGGCAAAGCCAATAACCAACCCAAGCGCCAAACAAATCACCAAGCCATGCGCCAAGCCAAGCGGCAAGCCAAGCGCCAAGCCAAGCGCCAAGCCAAGCGCCTAGCCAAGCGCCAAGCCAAGCCCCAAGCCAAGCGCCTAGCCAAGCACCAAGCCAAGCGCCAAGTCAAGCGCCAAGATAGGCGCTAACCAAAGCACCAGGCCACACGCCTAGCCAAGGGCAAAGCCAATCACCAAGCCAAGCGTCAAACCAAGCGCCAATTCAAGCGCCAAACCAAGCGCCAAGCCAAGCGTTAAAGAAATTACCAAGCCAAGCGCCAGGGCAAGCGCCAAACCAAGCGCCAAGTCAAGCGCCAAACCAAGGCCAAGCCAAGCGCCAAACCAAGCGCCAACCCAAGCGCCAAACAAATCACCAAGCCAAGCGCCAGGGCAAGCGCCAAGCCAAGCGCCAAACCAAGCGCCAAACCAAGCGCCAAACCAAGCGTCAAACTAAGCGCCAAGCCAAGCGCCAAAGAAATCACCAAGCCAAGCGCCAGGGCAAGCGCCAAGCCAAGCGCCAAGCCAAGCGCCAAGCCAAGCGCCAAGCCAAGCGCCAAGCCAAGCGCCAAGCCAAGCGCCAAGCCAATCGCCAAACCAAGCGCCAAGATAAGCGCTAAATCAAGCGCCAAGACATGCGCCAAGCCAAACGTCAAGGCAAGCGCCAAGCCAGGCGCTAAGCCAAACGCCAACTCAAGCGCTAAGATAGGCGCTAACCAAAGCTCTAAGCCACACACCAAGCCAAGGGCAAAACTAATCGCCAAGCCACGCTCCAAGGAGATCGCCAAACCAAGCGCCAATCCAAATGCCGAGCCAAGCGCTCAGCCAAGCGCCAAGCAACGCGCCAACAAAAGCGCCAAGCTAAGCGCCAAGCCAAGCGCCAAACCAAGTGCCAAGCCACGCTCCAAGAATGCGCCAAGTTAAACGATAAGACACGCGCCAAGAAAGCGCCAAGCCAAGCGTCTAGCCAAGCGCCAAGCTAAGCCCCGAGCTAAGCAGCAAGCCAAACGCCAAGCCACGCGCCAAGAAAAGCGCTAAGCCAAGCGCCAAACCACGCGCCAAGCCACGCTCCAAAAAAAGCGTCAAGCCAAGCGATAAGCCAAGCGCCAAGCCAATCGACCACCCAAGCGCCAAGGAGAGCGCCAAGCCATGCGCCAAACCAAGCGCTACGCCAAGCGCTACGCCAAGCGCAAAGCCAAGCGCCAAGCCAAGCGCCAAATCGAGCACCAAGCCAAGCGCCAAAGAAATCACCAAGCCAAGCGCCAGGGCAAGCGCTAAGCCAAGCGACAAGCGAAGCACCAAACCAAGCGCCAAGCAAAGCGCCAAGCCAAGCGCCAAATTGAGCACCAAGCCAAGCGCCAAAGAAATCACCAAGCCAAGCGCCAGGTCAAGCGCTAAGCCAAGCGACAAGCGAAGCACCAAACCAAGCGCCAAGCCAAGCGCCAAACCAAGCGCCAAACCAAGCGCCAAGTCAAGCGCCAAGCCAAGCGCCAAAGCAAGCACCATGCCAAGCGCCAAAAAAATTACCAAGCCAAGCCCCAGGGCAAGCGCTAAGCCAAGCGCCAAGCCAAGCGCCAAACCAAGCGCCAAGCCAAGCGCCAAATCAAGCGCCAAGCCAAGCGCCAAACCAAGCGCCAAACCAAGCGCCAAGTCAAGCGCCAAGCCAAGCGCCAAAGCAAGCACCATGCCAAGCGCCAAGCCAAGCGCCAAGTCAAGCGCCAGGGCAAGCTCCAAGCCAAGCCCCCACCAAGCGCCAAGCCAAACGCCAAACCACGCGCCAAGCCAAGCGCCAAAGCAAGCAGCATGCCAAGCGTCAAGCCAAGCGCCAAGTCAAGCGCTAAACCAAGCGCCAAACCAAGCGCCAGGGCAAGCGCTAAGCCAAGCGACAAGCGAAGCACCAAACCAAGCGCCAAGCAAAGCGCCAAGCCAAGCGCCAAATCGAGCACCAAGCCAAGCGCCAAAGAAATCACCAAGCCAAGCGCCAGGTCAAGCGCTAAGCCAAGCGACAAGCGAAGCACCAAACCAAGCGCCAAGCCAAGCCCCAAAAAAATTACCAAGCCAAGCCCCAGGGCAAGCGCTAAGCCAAGCGCCAAGCCAAGCGCCAAACCAAGCGCCAAGCCAAGCGCCAAATCAAGCGCCAAGCCAAGCGCCAAACCAAGCGCCAAACCAAGCGCCAAGTCAAGCGCCAAGCCAAGCGCCAAAGCAAGCACCATGCCAAGCGCCAAGCCAAGCGCCAAGTCAAGCGCCAGGGCAAGCTCCAAGCCAAGCGTCAAAATAGGCGCTAACCTAAACACCAAGCCACACGCCAAACCAAGCGCCAAGCCAAGCGCCAAAGCAAGCAGCATGCCAAGCGTCAAGCCAAGCGCCAAGTCAAGCGCCAAACCAAGCGCCAAGCCAAGCGCCAAAGCACGCGCCAAGCCAAGCGCCAAAGCAAGCAGCATGCCAAGCGTCAAGCCAAGCGCCAAGTCAAGCGCCAAACCAAGCGCCAAACCAAGCGCCAAGCCAAGCGTCAAAATAGGCGCTAACCTAAACACCAAGCCACACGCCAAACCAAGCGCCAAGCCACACGCCAATCCAAGCGCCCAGCCAAGCGCCAAGCCACGCGCCAAGGGGAGCGCTAAGCCATTCGCCAAGACAAGCGCCAAAAGAAGCGCCAAGCCATGCGCCAAGCCAAGCGCCAAGCCAAGCACCAAGCCAAGCGTCAAACCAAGCGCCAAGCCAAGCGCCAAACCAAGCGCCAACCCAAGCGCCAAAGAAATCACTAAGAAAAGCGCCAGGGCAAACGCCAAGCCAAGCGCCAAACCAAGCGTCAAACTAAGCGCCAAGCCAAGCGCCAAAAAAATCACCAAGTCAAGCGCCAAAGCAAGCGCCAAGCCAAGCGCCAAGCCAAGCGCCAAGCCAAGCGCCAAATCGAGCACCAAGCCAAGCGCCAAAGAAATCACCAAGACAAGCGCAAGGGCAAGCGCTAAGCCAAGCGCCAAGCGAAACGCCAAACCAAGCGCCAAGCCAAGCGCCAAAGAAATCACTAAGCCAAGCGCCAGAGCAAGCGCTAAACCAATCGCCAAGCCAAGCGCCAAACCAAGCGCCAAGCCAAACGCCAAATCAAGCGTCAAACCAAGCGCCAAGTCAAGCGCCAAGCCAAGCGCCAAAGCAAGCACCATGCCAAGCGCCAAGCCAAGGGCTAAGTCAAGCGCCAAACCAAGCGTCAAGCCAAGCGCCCAGCCAAGCGCCAAGCCACGGGCCAAGGAGAACGTTAAGCCATGCGCTAAGACAAGCACCAAGCCAAGCGCCAAGTCAAGTGCCAAGCCACGCGCCAAGAAAAGCGCCAAGCCAAGCGCCAAGCCACGCGCCAAGTCAAGCGCCAAGCCACTCGCCAAAAAGAGCGCCAAACCATTCGACAAACCACGCGCCAAGCCACGCGCCAAGAAAAGCGCCAAGCTTAGCGCCAAGCCAAGCGCCAAGCCAACCGCCAAGCCACGCGCCAAAAAAAGCGCACCGCCATGCGCCAAGACAAGCGACTAGACACTCGCCACGAAAAGCGCCAAGCCAAGCGCCAAGAAAGCGTTATAAAAATCACCAAGCCAAGCGCCAGGGCAAGCGCCAAGCCAAGCGCCAAGCCAAGCGCCAAACCAAGGCCAAGCCAAGCGCCAAACCAAGCGCCAATCCAAGCGCCAAAGAAATCACTAAGCCAAGCGCCAAAGCAAGCGCCAAGCCAAGCGCCAAGCCAAGCGCCAGGCCAAGCGCCAAACCAAGCGCCAAGCCAAGCGCCAAATCGAGCACCAAGCCAAGCGCCAAAGAAATCACCAAGCCAAGCGCCAGGGCAAGCGCCAAGCTAAGCGCTAAGCCAAGCGCTATGCCAAGCGCCAAGCCAAGCGCTAAGCCAAGCGCCAAGCCAAGCGCCAAGCCAAGCGCCAAACCAAGCGTCAAACTAAGCACCAAGCCAAGCGCCAAAAAAATTACCAAGCCAAGCGCCAGGGCAAGCGCCAAGCCAAGCGCCAAGCCAAGCGCCAAACCAAGCTCCAAACCAAGGACCAAATCGAGCACCAAGCCAAGCGCCAAAGAAATCACCACGCCAAGCGCCAGGGCAAGCGCTAAGCCAAGCGCCAAGCGAAGCGCCAAACCAAGCGCCAAGCCAAGCGCCAAACCAAGAGCCAAGCCAAGCGCCAAATCAAGCGCCAAACCAAGCGCCAAGTCAAGCGCCAAGCCAAGCGCCAAAGCAAGCGCCAAGCCAAGCGCCAGGGCAAGCGCCAAGCCAAGCGCCTAGCCAAGCGCCAAGCCAAGCGCCAAACCAAGCGTCAAGCCAAGCGCCAAATCGAGCACCAAGCCAAGCGCCAAAGAAATCACCAAGCCAAGCGCCAAGCCAAGCGCCAAGCCAAGCGCCAAGCCAAGCGCCAAGCCAAGCGCCGAACCAAGCGCCAAGCCAAGCGCCAAACCAAGCGTCAAACTAAGCACCAAGCCAAGCGCCAAAAAAATCACCAAGCCAAGCGCCAGGGCAAGCGCCAAGCCAAACGCCAAACCAAGCGCCAAGCCAAGCGCCAAACCAAGCGCCAAGCCAAGCGCCAAATCGAGCACCAAGCCAAGCGCCAAAGAAATCACCAAGCCAAGCGCCAGGGCAAGCGCTAAGCCAAGCGCCAAGCCAAGCGCCAAGCGAAGCGCCAAACCAAGCGCCAAGCCAAGCGCCAAGCCAAGCGCCAAATCAAGCGCCAAACCAAGCGCCAGGTCAAGCGCCAAGCCAAGCGCCAAAGCAAGCACCATGCCAAGCGCCAAGCCAAGGGCTGAGTCAAGCGCCAAACCAAGCGCCAAGCCAAGCGCCAAATCAAGCGCCAAACCAAGCGCCAGGTCAAGCGCCAAGCCAAGCGCCAAAGCAAGCACCATGCCAAGCGCCAAGCCAAGGGCTGAGTCAAGCGCCAAACCAAGCGCCAAGCCAAGCGCCATGCCAAGCGCCAAGCCAAGCGCCAAATCAAGCGCAAAACCAAGCGCCAAGTCAAGCGCCAAGCCAAGCGCCAAAGCAAGCGCCAAGCCAAGCGCCAAGCCAAGCCAACAACCAAGCGCCAAGCCAAACGCCAAACCAAGCGCCAAGCCAAGCGCCAAAGCAAGCACCATGCCAAGCGTCAAGCCAAGCGCCAAGTCAAGCGCCAAACCAAGCGCCAAACCAAGCGCCAAGCCAAGCGTCAAAATAATCGCTAACCTAAGCACCAAGCCACACGCCAAACCAAGCGCCAAGCCGCACGCCAAGCCAAGCGCCCAGCCAAGCGCCAAGCCACGCGCCAAGGGGAGCGCTAAGCCATTCGCCAAGCCAAGCGCCAAGAGAAGCGCCAAGCCAAGCGCCAAGCCAAGCGCCAAGCCAAGCGACAAGCCACGCGCCAAGGAAAGCGCCAAGCTACGCGCTAATGAGAGCGTCAAGCCATGCGTTAAGTCAAGCGCCAAGCCAAGCGCTAAACTGCGCGCCAAAAAAAAACGCCAAGGAGAGCGCCAAGCCATGCGTCAAGCTAAGCGCCAAGCCAAGCGCCCAGCCAAGCGCCAAGCCAAGCGCCAAAACACGCGCCAAGAAAGCGCCAAGCTAAGCGCCAAGCCAAACGCCAAGCCACGCGCCAAGAAAAGCGCCAAGCCAAGCGACAAGCCACGCGCCAAGAAAAGCGCCAAGCCAAGCGCCAAGCCACGCGCCAAGTCAAGCGCCAAGCCACGCGCCAAAAAGAGCGCCAAACCAATCGACAAACCACGCGCCAAGCCACGCGCCAAGAAAAGCGCCAAGCCCAGCGCCAAGCCAAGCGCCAAGCCAAGTGCCAAGCCACGCGCCAAAAAAAGCGCCACGCCATGCGCCAAGCCAAGCGACTAGCCACTCGCCAAGAAAAGCGCCAAGCCAAGCGTTAAAGAAATTACCAAGCCAAGCGCCAGGGCAAGCGCCAAGCCAAGCGCCAAGCCAAGCGCCAAACCAAGGCCAAGCCAAGCGCCAAACCAAGCGCCAATCCAAGCGCCAAAGAAATCACTAAGCCAAGCGCCAAATCAATCGCCAAGCCAAGCGCCAAGCCAAGCGCCAAGCCAAGCGCCAAACCAAGCGCCAAGCCAAGCGCCAAATCGAGCACCAAGCCAAGCGCCAAAGAAATCACCAAGCCAAGCGCCAAGCCAAGCGCCAAGCCACGCGCCAAGGAAAGCGCCAAGCTACGCGCCAATGAGAGCGTCAAGCCGTGCGTTAAGTCAAGCGCCAAGCCAAGCGCTAAACTGCGCGCCAAAAAAAAACGCCAAGGAGAGCGCCAAGCCATGCGTCAAGCTAAGCGCCAAGCCAAGCGCCCAGCCAAGCGCCAAGCCAAGCGCCAAAACACGCGCCAAGAAAGCGCCAAGCTAAGCGCCAAGCCAAACGCCAAGCCACGCGCCAAGAAAAGCGCCAAGCCAAGCGACAAGCCACGCGCCAAGAAAAGCGCCAAGCCAAGCGCCAAGCCACGCGCCAAGTCAAGCGCCAAGCCACGCGCCAAAAAGAGCGCCAAACCAATCGCCAAGCCAAGCGCCAAGCCAAGCACCAAACCAAGTGCCAAGCCAAGCGCCAAATCGAGCACCAAGCCAAGCGCCAAAGAAATCACCAAGCCAAGCGCCAGGGCAAGCGCCAAGCCAAGCGCCAAGCCAAGCGCCAAGCCAAGCGCCAAACCAAGCGTCAAACTAAGCACCACGCCAAGCGCCAAAAAAATCACCAAGCCAAGCGCCAGGGCAAGCGCCAAACCAAGCGCCAAGCCAAGCGCCAAGCCAAGCACCAAACCAAGTGCCAAGCCAAGCGCCAAATCAAGCACCAAGCCAAGCGCCAAAGAAATCACCAAGCCAAGCGCCAAGCCAAGCGCCAAACCAAGCGCCAAGCCAAACGCCAAATCAAGCGCGAAACCAAGCGCCAAGTCAAGCGCCAAGCCAAGCGCCAAAGCAAGCACCATTCCAAGCGCCAAGCCAAGGGCTAAGTCAAGCGCCAAACCAAGCGCCAAGCCAAGCGCCAAGCCAAGCGCCAAGCCAAGCGCCAAGCCAAGCGCCAAGCCAAGCGCCAAACCAAGCGTCAAACTAAGCACCAAGCCAAGCGCCAAAAAAATCACCAAGCCAAGCGCCAGGGCAACCGTTAAGCCAAGCGCCAAGCCAAGCGCCAAGCCAAGCGCCAAGCCAAGCGCTAATCCAAGCGCCAAGCGAAGCGCCAAACCAAGCGCCAAACCAAGCGCCAAAGAAATCACCAAGCCAAGCGCCAGGGCAAGCGTTAAGCCAAGCGCCAAGCCAAGCGCCAAACCAAGCGCCAAGCCAAACGCCAAATCAAGCGCCACACCAAGCGCCAAGTCAAGCGCCAAGCCAAGCGCCAAAGCAAGCACTATTCCAAGCGCCAAGCCAAGGGCTAAGTCAAGCGCCAAACCAAGCGCCAAGCCAAGCGCCAAGCCAAGCGCCAAGCCAAGCGCCAAACCAAGCGTCAAACTAAGCACCAAGCCAAGCGCCAAAAAAATCACCAAGCCAAGCGCCAGGGCAAGCGCCAAGCCAAGCGCCAAGCCAAGCGCCAAGCCAAGCGCCAAACCAAGCGCCAAGCCAGGCGCCAAATCGAGCACCAAGCCAAGCGCAAAAGAAATCACCAAACCAAGCGCCAGGGCAAGCGTTAAGCCAAGCGCCAAGCCAAGCGCCAATCCAAGCGCCAAGCCAAACGCCAAATCAAGCGCCACACCAAGCGCCAAGTCAAGCGCCAAGCCAAGCGCCAAAGCAAGCACTATTCCAAGCGCCAAGCCAAGGGCTAAGTCAAGCGCCAAACCAAGCGCCAAGCCAAGCGCAAAGCCAAGCGCCAAGCCAAGCGCCAAGCCAAGCGCCAAACCAAGCGTCAAACTAAGCACCAAGCCAAGCGCCAAAAAAATCACCAAGCCAAGCGCCAGGGCAAGCGCCAAGCCAAGCGCCAAGCCAAGCGCCAAACCAAGCGCCAAGCCAGGCGCCAAATCGAGCACCAAGCCAAGCGCAAAAGAAATCACCAAGCCAAGCGCCAGGGCAAGCGCTAAGCCAAGCGCCAAGCGAAGCGCCAAACCAAGCGCCAAGCCAAGCTCCAAAGAAATCACCAAGCCAAGCGCCAGGGCAAGCGCTAACCCAAGCACCAAGCCACACGCCAAACCAAGCGCCAAGATAAGCGCCAAGCCAAGCGCCAAACCAAGCGTCAAACTAAGCAACAAGCCAAGCGCCAAAAAAATCACCAAACCAAGCGCCAGGGCAAGCGCCAAGCCAAGCGCCAAGCCAAGCGCCAAGCCAAGCGCCAAACCAAGCGCCAAGCCAGGCGCCAAATCGAGCACCAAGCCAAGCGCCAAACCAAGCGCCAAGCCAGGCGCCAAATCGAGCACCAAGCCAAGCGCAAAAGAAATCACCAAGCCAAGCGCCAGGGCAAGCGCTAACCCAAGCACCAAGCCACACGCCAAACCAAGCGCCAAGATAAGCGCCAAATGAAGCGCCAAAACATGCGCCAAGCCAAACGTCAAGGCAAGCGACAAGCCAGGCGCTAAGCCAAGCGCCAACTCAAGCGCCAAGATAGGCGCTAACCAAAGCTCCAAGCCACACGCCAAACCAAGGGCAAAGCCAATCGCCAAGCGCCAAACCAAACGGCCAGCCAAGCGCCAAGCAAAGCGCCAAGTCAAGCTCTAAACTAACCACAAAGCCAAGCGCCAAGGCAAGCGCCAAGCCAGGCGCTAATCCAAGCGCCAAGCCAAGCGTCAAAATAGGCGCTAACCTAAACACCAAGCCACACGCCAAACCAAGCGCCAAGCCACACGCCAAAGCAAGCGCCCAGCCAAGCGCCAAGCCACGCGCCAAGGGGAGCGCTAAGCCATTCGCCAAGACAAGCGCCAAGCAAAGCGCCAAGTCAAGCTCTAAACTATGCGCAAAGCCAAGCGCCACGGCAAGCGCCAAGCCAGGCGCTAATCCAAGCGCCAAGCTAAGCTCTAGGTCAAGCGCCAAACTAAGCGCCAAGCCAAGCGCCAAACCAAGCGCCAAGCCACGCGCCAAGCCAAGCGCCATGCCTAACACAAAGCCAAGCGCCAAGCCAAGCGCCAAGCCAAGACCCAAGCCATGCGCCAAGCCAAGCGGCAAGCCAAGCACCAAGCCAAGCGCCAAGCCATGCGCCTAGCCAAGCGCCAAGCCAATCCCCAAGCCAAGCGCCTAGCCAAGCACCAAGCCAAGCGCCAAGTCAAGCGCCAAGATAGTCGCTAACCAAAGCAGCAAGCCACACGCCTAGCCAAGGGCAAAGCCAATAACCAAGCCAAGCGTCAAACCAAGCGCCAATCCAAGCGCCAAACCCAGCGCCAAGCCAAGCGTTAAAGAAATTACCAAGCCAAGCGCCAAGTCAAGCGTCAAAATAGGCGCTAACCTAAACACCAAGCCACACGCCAAACCAAGCGCCAAGCCACACGCCAAGGCAAGCGCCCAGCCAAGCGCCAAGCCACGCGCCAAGGGGAGCGCTAAGCCATTCGCCAAGACAAGCGCCAAGCAAAGCGCCAAGTCAAGCTCTAAACTATGCGCAAAGCCAAGCGCCACGGCAAGCGCCAAGCCAGGCGCTAATCCAAGCGCCAAGCTAAGCTCTAGGTCAAGCGCCAAACTAAGCGCCAAGCCAAGCGCCAAACCAAGCGCCAAGCCACGCGCCAAGCCAAGCGCCATGCCTAACACAAAGCCAAGCGCCAAGCCAAGCGTTAAGCCAAGCGCCAAGCCAAGCGCCAAGCCAAGCCCCAAGCCATGCGCCAAGCCAAGCGGCAAGCCAAGCACCAAGCCAAGCGCCAAGCCATGCGCCTAGCCAAGCGCCAAGCCAATCCCCAAGCCAAGCGCCTAGCCAAGCACCAAGCCAAGCGCCAAGTCAAGCGCCAAGATAGTCGCTAACCAAAGCACCAAGCCACACGCCTAGCCAAGGGCAAAGCCAATAACCAAGCCAAGCGTCAAACCAAGCGCCAATCCGAGCGCCAAACCCAGCGCCAAGCCAAGCGTTAAAGAAATTACCAAGCCAAGCGCCAAGTCAAGCGCCAAGATAGTCGCTAACCAAAGCACCAAGCCACACGCCTAGCCAAGGGTAAAGCCAATAACCAACCCAAGCGCCAAACAAATCACCAAGCCATGCGCCAAGCCAAGCGGCAAGCCAAGCGCCAAGCCAAGCGCCAAGCCAAGCGCCTAGCCAAGCGCCAAGCCAAGCCCCAAGCCAAGCGCCTAGCCAAGCACCAAGCCAAGCGCCAAGTCAAGCGCCAAGATAGGCGCTAACCAAAGCACCAGGCCACACGCCTAGCCAAGGGCAAAGCCAATCACCAAGCCAAGCGTCAAACCAAGCGCCAATTCAAGCGCCAAACCAAGCGCCAAGCCAAGCGTTAAAGAAATTACCAAGCCAAACGCCAGGGCAAGCGCCAAACCAAGCGCCAAGTCAAGCGCCAAACCAAGGCCAAGCCAAGCGCCAAACCAAGCGCCAACCCAAGCGCCAAACAAATCACCAAACTAAGCGCCAGGGCAAGCGCCAAGCCAAGCGCCAAAGAAATTACCAAGCCAAGCGCCAGGGCAAGCGCCAAGCCAAGCGCCAAGCCAAGCGCCAAGCCAAGCGCCAAGCCAAGCGCCAAGCCAATCGCCAAACCAAGCGCCAAGATAAGCGCTAAATCAAGCGCCAAGACATGCGCCAAGCCAAACGTCAAGGCAAGCGCCAAGCCAGGCGCTAAGCCAAACGCCAACTCAAGCGCTAAGATAGGCGCTAACCAAAGCTCCAAGCCACACACCAAGCCAAGGGCAAAACTAATCGCCAAGCCACGCTCCAAGGAGATCGCCAAACCAAGCGCCAATCCAAATGCCGAGCCAAGCGCTCAGCCAAGCGCCAAGCAACGCGCCAACAAAAGCGCCAAGCCAAGCGCCAAGCCAAGCGCCAAACCAAGTGCCAAGCCACGCTCCAAGAATGCGCCAAGTTAAACGACAAGCCACGCGCCAAGAAAGCGCCAAGCCAAGCGTCTAGCCAAGCGCCAAGCTAAGCCCCAATGTTTAATCTTGTCTTTAACAGATTAACCAGATATAAATTTATAATTATTCATTTAAATTTTACGAAACATTCTAAAAATTAAAAGCCACCAAAAACGCAAGATTGCATTATGCAAGCGCGGCGACCTACTCACAGTCAAGTTTAAACACCTCGCAGTCGCCGCTCAGCATTTTTACACGGCTTCGCGTACACAATTACGCAAGGCCGTGACAAGGTTTAAATGCCTACAATCGCAGCTCAGCATAAAAGACGCTCGAGTTCATGGAGTCCATATCATATCACGGAAGCAAAACCGCTGAGTATTGTTTTGCAATACTAGTAAATTAACCTACTGAATATAATACATTGCACCTGTTATTAGAAATGAACTTTGTATATTACTATGATCTAAGCAAATTTGTTTGTATATATAGAACAATTATTTTTGTAATAAACCAGTCTGCATTTACTTGTTAGATTCACTTACTGCGTCGCTGTGGGTCCAAGCCTATAAATAATTAAGGGATGTGAGGCTGCATCTCACACAGTGACGAATTATCATCCCGTTAAGTGGCATGACTAAGCTGTCTTAAAGCGGAAACTGCTGTCTCAGTTCTGCGCTTAACATAAGGGATGGAACCAGCAAAATAACGTAACGGACGCCTGATTTCCACAGCCTCCAGGCGAATCTGTTCATGGTCCTTCGAGCCGGATCTGTCTACAACTAAGAAGAGGTACATCCCGAGAAGAAAACAACATCTACCAACCCACCCGGTTCCCCGAAAATGGCAAACAATATGGAGGAATTCAATCAGCTAGCTGTCGCCCAAGAAGGACTCGGCCAGAAGATCACGCAGGTATTTTCCAACAGCAAAAAGGACCCTGCCAGCCGAAAAACAGAAGCTTACATCGCCAGCCGAAACAAGACGCTGGACGAAACTTGGAACGCCGTGACCAAAAATCACGCCAAAATGGTGCAGCTAAGTATTCCTACACATAATTATTTTACCACAGGGTATTACGAACAAATTAAAGCCATCTACTGCGAAGCAAAAAGTTATTTGCAGAGCTGTTTAAAGGCAACTGAAAATCCCGACCCCTCTGAAACTAGGAGGCGAGAGGAAACAGTTGTAAATCCCGAGCAAAAGGTTCGTATCCGAAAACTGCAGATTCGGATGCAGAATTTTAAGCAATCTTTGGACGACGCCGAACTGGAACAAGCATTCGGAAGGCCCGCCATCACAAAGAGGGAATTAAAGGAAGAATGGGACCGGGTGATCGAGATGGACGAAGAAGTCATGTCTAACGAGATGGATTCAAACCAGACGCACTTCAGTCCTGAATTTACTACGTTGAAAGACAGGTACCGAAATTTAATTAATTTGTTACAAGCACCAACAAGGAACGAGCAAGCATCAGCCATCTCGCTTCCTCAAGTTAAAATCCCCATATACGAGGGAAATTATGAGGAATGGGCCACTTTTAAGGACCTATTCACCAAATTAGTAGATGACAACCAAAACATGGATGATGTCATCAAAATGCAGTATTTAAAAACGCATGTCAAGGGAGAGCCCAGCCGACTAATCCAGCATCTCGCAGTGACTCAAGCCAACTACAACACCGCTTGGAATTTGCTGCAACAAAGGTATCAAAATAATCGCCTTATTCTAACCAAATTGCTAGACACCATCTTCGATCAGCCGGTCCTCTCCAAGGAATCAGCCCAAGGGTTGAAAAGATTGCATGACTCCACTAAGGAATGTGTGGAAGCAATCAAAAATTTGGGCATTTCCACCGACAGCTGGGGTCCGTGGATTAACCGAGTTATTACTCGAAAATGGGATCCTGAAACTAACAAATTATATGAGCAGTCGCTTCAGTGCCCAAATGAAGTTCAGGATCACCAAACTCTAATGGCCTTCTTACAAATGCGGTTCCAATTCTTGGAATCCATTGATGGAGCTCGAAAACCAACTCAGGACAAGCCACAGAAAAATTACGCTGCCGGATATCTCAACTGCAAGATGTGCAATGGGGATCATTACATCGATAACTGTGGTCAATTCCAGAGGCTCTCCACCCACGAAAAGCAAGAAGTGGTAAGAACCTACCGATTGTGCTTTCGATGTTTGCGACACGATTCTAATATACAATGTCGTTCGTATTATAACTGCAAAATCTGCCGCTTTCCACACCATACTCTGCTTCACAAGGCACAGCCGCCATCAAAGCCAATACCTGCTCCGAAGATGAAGACGTTTTCTCACGCAGCAGCCATGCAGACCTCCAACGCTCCAGAGAAGAAGCCAAAACCCACAATCATTGCCGCCAACCTAGGCGCAAAGAAGAGCCAAGTGCTACTGGCCACAGCAACGGTTCAAGTTAAGGCAGCATCCGGGATGACTCATCTCTTGAGGGTCTTGATAGATCCAGGGTCTCAAGGTTCCTTCATCACCGAAGCCGCAGCCGAATTATTAGCGCTACCCAGGACCAAGGTTCGAGCAGAAATCTCCGGAATTGGGAACAGCGAAACAAAAGTCGCAAAATGGAAAATCACAGGTTTGATTACGCCAAGATTTCCAAGTAAATTTTCCTTACCTGTTACTTTACTGGTACTTCCCAAACTTACAAAAACCATGCCTTCATCACCCATTCCGAACATAAAAATGGATGCCTGGAAACATGTCTTCATCGCCGATCCAACCTTCAACCGACCTGGCCCCATAGATATACTTCTAGGCGCTGAAGAATATTCCCAAATAATTCTCGAGGGAATCAAGAAATCCAAAGATGGCATCCTAGGACAGAATACCGAATTGGGATGGATCTTATCAGGAACCATTGGAAGACGACCTCCCACCAGCCTTAAGGTCAACACCATGGTTGCCAAAATTGAAGAGGATGAGCAGTTGCAGAAATTCTGGAACATTGAAGAGGCTTCTCCTCAAAGGAAACTTTCCCCAGATGATCAGGTATGTGAAAATAAATTCACAGACACAGTCCAGCGAGACGTAGATGGAAGATACGTAGTAAGGATTCCATTCAAACAAACTCCAGTACACATGGGAAGGTCCAAACCCTCAGCATTGGCACGATTCATACATCTGGAGAAGAAATTAGGACAAGATCAAGATCTAGCAGTCCAATACAAGAAATTCATGCAAGAATACTTGGATTTAGGACATATGGAAAAGGTGGCAAAGGAAGATGAGAATAACGGCAAGTATTACATTCCCCACCATGGCGTCATCCGAGAAGCAAGTTCATCAACCAGGCTTCGTGTCGTTTTCGATGCCTCTAGCAAGGCCTCTCACGGAAAATCCTTAAATGAGATGATGTACGCTGGACCTAAACTTCAGCAAGAACTGGTCGACATTCTACTTCGATGGAGAACACACAGGATTGTTTTTTCTGCAGACATTGAAAAAATGTACCGACAAATCAGAATGAACAACCAAGACCAGGAGTACCAAAGAGTCCTATGGAGATTCGACAAATCACAGCCAATCAGGGAATATAAGCTGTGCACCGTCACTTATGGAACCGCATCAGCTCCCTATCTTGCCATTCGAACCTTGCATCAACTCGCAGAGGACGAAAAGGTCTCATTTCTATTAGCTTCAGAAGCAGTGAAGAAAGATTTCTACGTAGACGACGTGCTTTCTGGGGCCGACACTGTGGAAGAAGCGATCCAACAACAAGGCCAGCTCATTTCCTTACTAAAGCGTGGAGGCTTTACTCTACATAAATGGTGCAGTAATGAGTCAGCCATCATTCAAGAACTCCCAGAAGAGTTAAAGGAACAAACATACCTCGAAATAAGTGAAGACGGCGTAAAAAAATCCTTGGGCATTCACTGGTCTCCATATGAAGATGTTTTCTGTTTTAAGGTAGACGTTAAGCAACAGGAATCTACCAAACGCACCATACTATCCGAAGTTGCCAAAATTTTCGACCCATTGGGATGGTTAGCACCCGTCATCATCACTGCCAAGCTACTCATCCAAGAACTATGGCTCGAAAATATCAAATGGGATGACCCAGTGTCTGAAAATATCCAAGGCAAATGGGAGACGCCCAGGTCTCAACTCAAGGCAGTGGAAGAAATTACTTTACCAAGGTGGTTGTTTATCAAAAGGGAATCTCTAGTAGAGCTGCATGGATTCTGTGACGCTTCCGAAAGAGCTTTCGGGGCCGCGATTTATACCAGAGTCACCACATCATCCGGCCAAGTCAAGGTATCCTTATTAATAGCCAAATCCAAGGTGGCACCAGCCCGAGCCAAGACGACATTACCAAGACTGGAACTCTGCGCAGCAGTACTCCTTTCCAATCTACTTCAAAGGGTAATTGCAGCATTAGACCTTCCTAAGGTGTCTATCTTCGCCTGGACCGACTCCATGGTTACATTAGGATGGATAAAAGGAGACCCGGTACGATGGAAGACGTTCGTCGCGAATCGAGTAGCCGAAATCAACAATCTAATTCCGGCTCAACATTGGAACCACGTCAAATCCGAAGAGAATCCTGCAGACGTCATCTCCCGAGGCATTAGTCCAGAAAAACTAAAGAATCATCTCCTATGGTGGGACGGACCGAGCTGGCTAGTTAACAAGAGTTCATGGCCGTGTCAACCAGACACCGCAACCACCGAGGAAGAAGCAAGAAGTTACACTGTGCATCAAACTACCATTCATCAAGACGAGAACGAAGTCGTTCATCGTTTTTCTTCTCTAACAAGAATGGTACGAGTCATGTCACATTGCCGAAGATTCATCAACAAGTGTAAGCGACTTCCCACCCAATCAGGATGCCTATCAGTGAAGGAAATGGACGACACCATCCTCCTACTCGTTAAGGTCATCCAAGGAAGTGATCCTATTTTGAGGGCAACAGGATCTCAACTCCGGCAGAACAAATATGTGAGTTCCAGTAACAAGCTTGCCAACCTCAATCCCTTCATCGATCAGCATGGAATAATCCGTGTTGGAGGAAGATTAGAAAATTCCACCTTGTCCTTCAATGAAAAACACCCAATCATACTCCCGTACTCCAGTCATATTTCCAAACTAATAATCCAAGAGGCGCATCTACGCACGCTGCACGGTGGCACCCAACTCACTCTCTCATATATCCGAAGAAAATATTGGATCATCAACGCGAAGAAAGCAGTCAGCTCCAGCATCCAGAAGTGTTTCCGATGTCTACGATACAAAGCAGAGGCAGCACAGCAACTGATGGGAAATCTTCCATCAACCAGAGTGAATTCAACTCCTCCATTCTTCCATTCCGGAGTGGACTACGCCGGCCCAATACAGATCCGAACATCCAAGGGAAGAGGGCATTCTTCGCACAAAGGGTACATTGCTGTTTTTGTCTGTCTATCAACCAAGGCAATCCACCTAGAGGCCGTCAGCGACATGACAACCAACAGCTTCCTAGCAGTCTTCAGGAGGTTTACTGCCCGAAGAGGACGCTGTGCACACCTATACAGCGACAACGGAACAAACTTCGTTGGCGCAAGAAAAGTGTTGGACAAGGAGACCCGCCAAACAATTGAAGGCCCAGTTGTCCAAGAAACCTTAGCAACCGGTGGTACCCAATGGCACTTCATCCCTCCAATAGCCCCTCACTTCGGAGGGATATGGGAAGCAGGGGTAAAATCAATGAAGCATCATCTGAAGAGAACTATTGGCCACGCTACTCTCACCTTTGAAGAGTTAACAACTCTTCTCTGCCAAATTGAGGCCTGCCTAAACTCACGTCCTCTATGTCCACAAGGCAACGATATTGAGGACACAACTGCTCTGACGCCAGGCCATTTCCTAATAGGGAGGGAAATCATATCGCCACCAGACCCAATCAACACTCCAATATCTTCAAATCTATCGAATCGTTGGAGGATAATCCAAAAGATCAAGCAAGATTTTTGGAAATCATGGAGCTCGGACTACCTTCATGGACTACAGCAACGAAACAAATGGAAGAAACCATTGGAGAACACTAAAGTTGGAGATTTAGTGTTAATCAAAGAAGATAGTATCAATCCTAGTAAGTGGCCTTTAGCAAGAGTCACTGCAACTCATCCAGCAGCCGATGGATCAGTACGAGTAGTGACGCTCCAGAAATCAGGAGGACATCAGCTAAAACGATCCATAGGCAGCATCATTCCATTACCAGCAACTACCGAGGAATCGCAGGAACCAGAGGCAGAAGATAAAATTTCAACTAACATTATCCAGACACGATCATCCCCAGCACCAAGGAAATCTGTCGCGTCCAAATGGAAACTGCTGTTACTCATCTTTACCCTTCTTACCACCAATACATTAAGTAAAGCAGAATTTAATATCCAAAAACCAGACAGCGGGTACTATGTAGAACACATTGGACACGGGAAGATTGAGAGAGGAACATTCCGGATCGAAATCCAGTTCGAGAGGGGGAAGATCGAAGAAGACTTCGAAACAGTCACAGACATGGTAGACAAATTCGACAATCTCTGCGACTCTGCAAAAGAACTGTCCGAAGACACATTATGCAAGACACTGGTGCATCATCTTCTGGAACAAAAAAAGCATATGGAATGGATTAGAGATGGTATGGAAGAAATAATAACAAGACGAGAAAAAAGAGGAGTCCTTGGCACAGTATTAACATCAATTTTTGGAGTCAACGATGAAGTCTATCAAGATATAGACAGGCTAGACAAGAATCAACAGGAACTAATAAAAATGGACAGTCAACAATCCAAATTCTTGCTATCAGCACTTTCCAGGTTTAATGAAACCGAAGAACGAATCGACAAGAAGCTGGAACATTTCCAAGAAAAATTAAACCAAGGAATCCGGGCCATTAACAACATGGACAAATGGTATAAAGCAACCGACTCCAACCGACTAAATATTCACATCATCAGTGTATACCAAGTCGCCACAAATGTAATTAGTGAACTGTGCAACTACCATATTCACATCTTAAACGTTCACTTCCAGCAAGGTAATCTGTACGAGCTAATAACACCTGCTCAAATTAAACAGATCCTCGCTAATGCAACCAGTAAACTTTCACCAAATTTGGAGATATTACCAACGCCAATTCTAAAGGTTGACATTGGGCATGACGACATCTACATCAACGTCCAAGGGTATTTCATCATAGTGGAAAAAACGGAATACTCCTTAATTAAAGTGACACCAATTCCTCTCCAAATCAGCAATGGATCCTACTGGATGATCGATGTGCCGAAAGGAATCTTCGCTGTGGATTACAACCTACAAATGTACTTCCACGAAACAGATGAAGAATTCAAAGAAGAGCTACAAATTTCTCCCACTACCTATGTTTGCAGTCCAACGGTAGTTAAAGGAATTGAAAACAACCCAAACTGCATCATTGACGATATATATCACCGAGTAGAAACCAGTCAATGTCTCCTACGAAGACATCGCATCCAGTCCATTATTTGGAAACAATTGTACATGGAAAACACCTGGCTATTTGTAGTCAGTAAGCCAACCCGCATAGCAATCACTTGTAGTGGAAACAGGGAAGAAGTCACCGTCAACACTACAGGTGTCATTCAAATTTCATCGGATTGCATCATCCAAACTGCGAGGAATACATTAACCCCAAGGCACAACAGAAAATACAAGATCCTGGCTGGATACTCCAAGGCTATCAGTATCAATATTACCAACCCAATCACAACAAACTCATTTTCAGAAATCGCAGAGGAACCTGTACTAACTCAGTCAGACCACTTCGAAGACCTACAAGCATCGCAGTTAGATTTCCAGGAGCATATAAAAAACTTCACCTGGAAAGCCATCCGACATCATTCTCACCTGTCTATTGGGGTCACAGGCAGCCTTTTGGGAACCGCTGCCCTACTAGGAGCTATCTACTACATTCGGCAACGAATAACACGAAGGAAGCCACCACCCGCACAACCCCAGGCAGAAGAATATCCTCTCAAAACGCTCAATCTCGAAGAAACAATATAATTTATCGGTTTGCTTTTTTGTGGCTTAAAATTGGCAATATGTTTAATCTTGTCTTTAACAGATTAACCAGATATAAATTTATAATTATTCATTTAAAATTTACGAAACATTCTAAAAGTTAAAAGCCACCAAAAACGCAATATTGCATTATGCAAGCGCGGCGACCTACTCACAGTCAAGTTTAAACACCTCGCAGTCGCCGCTCAGCATTTTTACACGGCTTCGCGTACACAATTACGCAAGGCCGTGACAAGGTTTAAATGCCTACAATCGCAGCTCAGCATAAAAGACGCTCGAGTTCATGGAGTCCATATCATATCACGGAAGCAAAACCGCTGAGTATTGTTTTGCAATACTAGTAAATTAACCTACTGAATATAATACATTGCACCTGTTATTAGAAATGAACTTTGTATATTACTATGATCTAAGCAAATTTGTTTGTATATATAGAACAATTATTTTTGTAATAAACCAGTCTGCATTTACTTGTTAGATTCACTTACTGCGTCGCTGTGGGTCCAAGCCTATAAATAATTAAGGGATGTGAGGCTGCATCTCACACAGTGACGAATTATCATCCCGTTAAGTGGCATGACTAAGCTGTCTTAAAGCGGAAACTGCTGTCTCAGTTCTGCGCTTAACATAAGGGATGGAACCAGCAAAATAACGTAACGGACGCCTGATTTCCACAGCCTCCAGGCGAATCTGTTCACCTATAGAAATCAATCTTAATTAGAAATATGTAAATACTGATATAAAAAATATATAGAAGAGAAGATAATCTCGAAAATTAGTGAGTAGATTCAAAGGCAGCTTTATAATACTTGCAGTTCGTAGAAGTAAACAACAAACCTAGTTGGTATTTAAAATAATTAATATTCAAGCAACAAGTAATAGTATTTAACATTACTAGAGGTAAGAGGGTTTTTACTGGCGTATAGAAGGATATGATTGGCGAGCCAGTCACCTTCTTGAGCCAGTAAAACGTGTTACCTTGGGTGTATTGTTGAATATTTTATTTGTTCCTCACTTGTAAATAACCAGAAATTTACCATTTATTCAAAATGTCAAACTGGCAAGCAACTAAATTCATCAATATGACACATGCTAAGGAAGACAACTCTGGCTTTGCACGCTATCATTTATCTATGAGCACGCTTTCGAAAATTTTACTGGCTAGCCAGTAAGAAATTTACTGGCTAGCCAGTTAAGAAACATTTTCAAGGTGAATACAGTGACTTGATAAATTGATGTTTACAAGTGAGGAACAAATAAACATTTTTTATTTAAAAGTGCACTAATATAATAATTTATTTTGACAGATAGTGATTTTTCATTAAAGAACGAAATCAATTTCAGTTAGTCCGAAATAAATATGTTAACATTTTCGTACTTGCATACATGCATAATAAATTGTTATTTTTATCTGTGTTGTATGAAAATAAGTTTTTTATGCGTGCAAAGATTCAAGGTTTTACGATTTACCAATTTATATAGTACATTGCAAGTGCCTTTTTTACAATTTTATTTTAAAACGTAATACTTTTACTAATTCTATATGCTTGCCAAGTTTTAAATGAATCGGTAGTTTTCTATAACCAAAAATGTCAAATTTGAAAAATTTGCTCAAAATTTCTATTAAGTTACTAACCAATTTTCATTTTATCTGCAAAAGATGTAGTTATGCCGGGAGAGAAATATCCTCATTAGTTGTGAGGGAAAAAATTAAAAATAAAAGAATGTTGAGGAATATGTATCATTTAAGAAGTAAACTGCATATTAAAAAAAGTATAAAAGTTTAATAACTGGACATTCACAGCTTTGTATTCTACTTATAATGATCTATCAGATTGTTGATAAAAAAATTAAATATGGGTAATTTACATATTGTAGTACATACGCTTATTTTGTCAGCTAAAGTTTTCAGTAAATACTTTTTGATAATCTTTAGACTTTAGGTAATGTACTTTATATTTCATATTTTAGATATTTCAGCTACAGATAACCATTTTTTATAAACAATATTTATGACCAGTATGGAACCCTAAAAATTAAAAGTTGGCTGTATTTAGCTTGTCGAAGATATTGTTGCCAGAATGTTATTCTGGGCGAATATAAATTAAAACATTTCATTTTAAATTTGGAAAACTACAATGAAAAGCAAATAATCGGTAATTGGTTTATAATAAATTTCAATACTTTTGAATTATCGTGATTTTCATTAATCACAGTTTACCATATTTTTTATTTAAAGAGTATTATCCATAAGCAATGACAGAATGCAATACTGTAACTGTAACCGCGTATATCTGCAATTGTCGAAAAGATTTTCAGATATCGGCATGAGATGAATTGTTTGGGAATCTCTTAAAAGATTTCGGTTTTTCTGACAACCCACCTTCAAATTCGAATACAGATTCAAGGCTTTTGAATAAAGTAAGTTCTTTGTATATTGCGTTAAGAATACATTATAGATATAGTTCAGTCATTGAATTGATTTCTGTGTTACACCTAAAACAAGAATACATTTGATTGCCTTCAATAGCAAATCTTTACGATAACTGACATCTTGAAGTTCTGAAGATTGAAAACCTACAAAGATTTTCCCATTATATAAAATGAAATTAGTCCAAAAAGTCCTGTGTCCAAAGTATATAAGACAGTATACTTTTTATATTGTTGTTTTCCGTGGTTTTTATCTTTAAAACTGCATTCAGGTTACTATAAATATAATGCTTTCCTAGGTCACTATCTTAGATTTTGAACTTTCGTCGAATTCTTGAACATCAGGGCGATGGACTTAATTTGAATTATATCCTAATGTGTCAATACATATATGGTTATTTTCCATTATGTTGCCAACGAGGATAATAGCAATTAAAATATAGCGCCAGTAATAAAATGTGATGCGTTCAACGTGTATCCCATTCTTTTTTTATATTCGTTTTTATATTGCTTTATGTGCTGTTATTGTTATATCGGAAATATTTACACCATCACTCCGTATTTGAACAAGGATAAGTTTCTTCCCGATAACATATTAACACTACAATCAGTGTTAAGCTCATAATGTTTATAATCGATATATTATACGCTTGGGCGATAACCGATAAAACTGACTATTATTATAAAAATATTGTTAAATAACATCTAGAAAGGGCAACAAACTGTATGTTTGTATAGTTTTTCAATAGGTTTTGTTATGCCGAGTGAAAATACAGTCTACAGACAAATAAAAAAAACTTCGTGATTTAAATATTTACAGTCAAGTTACTTTATCGAGGTAGCACGCAATTTTTTTAATGTACAGATGCACGTCATTGTTTGTTACTACAGATTTATATTATTCTGTACGGCAGAATAAAAAACACTCTAGTACAAAGTTTAGTGGACGTTATCGAAACTGTAGTAGTAAACAACTTTTTAGAACTTCATTCTGCCCATTTATATACCTGTATCAAATTTGCCATGTACTTTTTTAGCAGTTTTCGAAGATTATAAAAAGACGAGAGGAAGTAAGTGATTATAAATATTTTCTTAAATTTAAAAATTATTTATAACTAAACGAAATTTATGCAACAAGATATTTAATGAGGTAAATTAGTACCACTTGAATAGACCCCCTGACCTATTAATTAGTCCAAAAACCAACTTTTCAGATTTGGATCTTTTTGGTATAAACCATTATTTACAGAGTCGCCCTAAATCTGTATTCCAAAGTTCATTTTCAATTACATTTAAAACAGCCATTATTCTCCTTTTCCCATCTCCTGGAACCATTTTGGTGAAGAACTAACGGGTGTTCATAAACAGTCGTCATCCCAGTTGCTTTGAAAAACAAAATGTTATGTCTTTGATTAATTCGTGCAACACAATGAAACGTCATTGAGTACTGTCATAGCGCAGTTTTTCTCAATTATAATAGACATACGTTTTTGAAGTCAAAACCTACTGGGATGACGACTGTTTATGAACACCCGTTATAATTAAGACACATTCGTAGATAACGTTTTACATCCATGTCACAAACATCAATGTGCAAGTCTTTTTGGCAGCATCTCACATAATCAATTTTTCTTCATTTCTTGCAGTTTTTAATTTATTATTTTTCTAACGAAATTTACCAGAAAAAGAATGGCAAGAATATCAAGGCTGTTGGGATTTGCGTTCTTTAGTGAAATGAACTATACGCGGTTGTAGGAATAGACTGTACTTCAGTTAGCTATAAGCCATTTGTATCATAAATATTTTAAGGTAGAATTTCGTAGGCAAAATGGTATATTAAAATTACAACAAGCGAATATTTAGCCGATGTTTAGAAACGTGCCTTTCTCTGGGAAGCTGGAGATATTTCAATCTCACGAATAGATTAGAGTAAATGTATGCAGGGTTTACTTCGTAAGCCGAAATGTTGGACAAAGGTATATGGTTAGTACGTGATCAGGACTGTTGCAACTCGATCATAAAATGTACGTGCCGGCGGGAGCAAATTCTTTTAGCAGAATTGTAAAACTTTATTAGCGATAATTTGCGAGGGGTCGAGCTTGACAAATTTTAGTGTGTGAAAGCTTCAAATTTGTCAAATTCATAGGACTATTATGAACTGTCACGTCCGTATGTACGTGCCGAGACCTGCTCTGATAGGCTTATTTGGAAATTTGTAAACGCCTACCGAGTTTTCTTGGTCAAACTGGACTTAGAATTTAGTTAGTTAATAAGAAGATGTTAATAAGTAAAGTTAAGAAGCAACGGTATTAAACAAGTGTTCTTTAAACGGCAGAAAAATAAATGCAAGTATGTGTACTTAAGTGTTCTTATTAATCTCGCAACAGTAGCTTTAGTCTTTGTGTCCAAGTGTATTTTAACTAAAAGGATTGCCAGTTACCCCGACTTTAGGCGTATCGCTACAAGGCCTATTCACAGAAAACCAGAGGTCAGAAGATAATAATGATAATAATGAAACCGATCAACAAAACCCAGAAGAAAAAACTTACGGTCACTTTTAAAGAAATTAAGGATATTGTAAAAACACTGAAAAACAATAGATCTCCCGGTATATCTCCGGAGCCTATAAAGTATGGACCCGAAAAGCTTCTTCGTACAGAGGCATCAGCATTATATCTACATTAGGTAGGCTAGTCTACAGTATAAGAGCAAAAGACTGACCAGCACTTTTAAACGTACTTATTTCGAAGGCGCTTCCATATATTTACCACATGGTTGTGATTAAAACATTTATCTCATGCCAAAAAAATTGTTAGACAAAATGGCAATAGACGATAAAAGGATAGACCTTACTGATCATAGACTTCGAAATCCAAGATCCGACAGGGGAAGAAAACGCAGGGCTTCTCTGGTCGTCATCCAACGCAACCCCTGTGCAATAAAGACAATTAAGACATCCTTGACATCGAACGTGAAAAGCTTGTAGTATATGGCAGACAAGGCGCGCGACGTAATACAAGAAATTGAAAGACTCGGCTCGAGTAGGAATTGTGGTCAACAAAAAGATTAGAAAAGCCGTAACCAACTTTCTTACCATTCTCAAACCGAACTAATGTTATTACAGATAAATGGGAAACTAAAAAACACAGATTTACGCTCCAACAGCTGACAAACCCGACGTTGAAGTAACTGTAAAAAAATCTATGAAAATCATCTTCACTTATAGAAAAATTAAAGAAAATTCTAGAATTTGAATGCAGATCATAGTGTCTAGTTTAACAGAGCTCTCCATATCGTATGCAAACTATAGTTATATTTCCAGTGGAGTTACAAGACTATAGTTATTTTCACATACGAGAATATACAGGGGATTGTAAATTGTAAATTTCGTCAATCTTACGATTGGTTCTTGAGGAAGATAAACTCAGTAGTTGATACATTTTTATTATAATATGTATAATACAATAATATCAGTAGGCTTCGAACTGTCAAAATGAAATTACTGAACAGTTGTAAATTTAAAAATGGGTTATCTTGGAAAAAAGAAGACCATTAACTATAAATTAGTTTATATTTATATTTTTATATTTTATTCCGCACTCCGCCTTTAGCCGTTAGGCCATTTATAGGCGTCACTGTACATTTATGGAGACTTCCAACCTCACTAACGACTGTCATGATGTTATTATGACAACCAACTTTTTTCCGTGGCAGCCGTACCACGAGGTACCGGGAGAAGCAGTCGTGGAACTCCCATCCAAGTTCTGACCAGAGAGAGCGTTGCTTAACTCTGCTGATCGAACGTGGACGCTTGTTCAAGCTACACTACCCGGGACCTAAATGTATAGTTGAATGCACCATGTACATAATTATTGTTGCTCACTTAACATTTTGCTTGATAAACTACAGGATACAAATAGATTTCCTTGATGTACGCCACTGGAATTATCACAGCAATAAGGTATATCAATTTCTCCTATTTAATAGCCAAAAATTCTCGGTATATGAATACTGGTAGTAAAATAATTTCCGCTAGCTGTCCAAAGTCGTGTTTATAGAATATTATTGAAGAGACAGGCAATATAATAACACGGAAACTGTCATTATTATGACCAGTAGTTTAGTTCGTGGCAATTTTTCGAAATCATTCACATTTAAAAACATAAAGTGCAATTTATTTTAAATAATTTTGTCTATATCAGTCAACGTTATTTATTCCCAGGAATTAAATATTAAATTCAGTAAATTACTGATATTATTACCTGTTCAGTTATTTGTCACTTTCAAAGTTTGACTTGACTTCCGATTATGACTGCTTCAGTCGCAGGGTCACAATACAACTTTTATAGCATTATTATCTACTGTATTTTCTCTAAAAACCACAGTCGTACTTCGCTTCCAGCTGTATAACGTTCAACTAGTCACTCGCACCATTGTAAAAGGTCGTTTTTCCGTATTGCAGATCATGAATCAGCTTCTGACATATTTCAGGTTTTACATGACTATTATTTGTACAAATGTAAGTTTGCTCTTTGTCTCTGAGAAATACGCAAAATTATGACATTTTAAAAATGGTTGTATCGCAGAGCGTACTTATTACTGTCGGAAGTTCTGAATATGGTAATAAATAGCTTATTGATACCAGCAAATGCGCCTTTAAAGATGTTCATGTATATTGGGCCTATTGTGAGAAAAATATTAAAACTTATTTCGAGAGCTGTGAAATATTACATAAGCCTAGGCAGCCTACTTGAATCAAGCAATTTTAACGACACCTGTTCGTGTTCTTCCTTTTCAAATTCCCAACAATGAACGCTTTTCCGTTTGATTCCGCTTTCTGCATTTGTATCTGTCGGAAATCTGCTCGAAGCTATAGGTCGGTCTTTGTTAGCACGTGTTTTCAATTTCCAACTGGAAAGCCCCCAATTGATACGCAGCATCTTTTTGCCCTCTTGCTCCAATTTCGGTTAATTAGTCGGTTTGGTATTTAAGAGAAAGCGGGCGATGATGCGATTAAGTGATGGGATAAGTAAATGAGAGTCCTCCGTCTAGCCATGTTATTATGGGGTAATAAATCAACGAAGTTGCTTAAGCCGCTTACGACCGCGTCAACTAATTGTAGTTAATTTGGGAAAATTTAGTCTGATGCGACACGTTTCCAATTTTTCATTAGAAGTTCCGTAAATCCAGGAAATAGTAATTACCTCCCTATACAGGGTGCCCGTTTTTCGATCATATGCATGGGAATCTCGCTTGTCTTGAGAGATACGAGGTCGGTTAAATTGGAACGAAGTTGCATAATTCAGTGCTGTTCAATATTTTAGTAGGAAATTTTCGCTAGCTCACTTAGTTATGTTGATATGTGCAAAATTTAAATTTTCGTCTTTTGCGCGTGTTGTCGTTATACTTACATCAAAAATATTAAATTGTGTTGAAATTTTCATAATGGAACTTGTTATGCTTATTAGGCCAGTCACCGTAGACACAAAAATCGCGTTAGGTCGCAAAAAATTGCACAGTTCTGATTTTTTTGGATCTTGTTAGGATAGATACCAATAGTGTAAAACCAAGTTTGCAGCTTCGAAAGACCTGTCTTGGTATGTGAAATTTTGAAAAATATTTAAAAAAATTGAAAAGTTAATTTTTAGCTAAAGTTGAAAAAATTAGGGGTTTTCTGGTCTTCAGATTGTTCAGCTAGCTAAAAAATCTCATTGAAGAATTACTTAATTTCCGAAACATAGCACTTTTCGGATTTTGACAATTTCGAAAAACTCCATTTTCTAAATAAGTAAAAATTACTCGGTATGGTATATGATAGGGGCTGAATAGGTGCTTAGTCAAGCACATTTTATTGACGTAAAAACTTTTTTTGAAAATAAAAATAATAGTAATTTATTATACAAGACGATAAAGTTAAATTTTATCCACGAGTGAATCGTTTAACGTCGAGACGAAGTCGAGACGTTAATGATTCAAGAGTGGATAGAAATAACTTTATCGTCGTGTATAATACAATATTTTTTTCTATAGCAAGAACTTTAACAATTTCAAAAGAAAATAATGACAGTCAATCACATTTCAAAATGTCAGTAGCTAGATTGGGTTGCTACGATAATAGGAAGCTGCCATATTTAATTTAAACAAAAGTTAGAAAATTAAATTACTTTATCTATCCTTGATGTTAAAGTGCTACTTTATCTACCCTTGCTGTTAAAGTAAAACTTGACCTTTTGTTTTGAGTTGATAAAAGCACACTTTAACATGTGCTATAGAAAAAAATATTTTTTTCATATTATGCCGACTTTTTGGCGGACACTGTATATAACAATATATCAAATTTATAAATGTAATGTCATTTTTATAACATTCTATAGGTAACTGTTCAATATTAATAACAGAAGTTCCATTTCTTGAAAAATCCGATTTCCTTAATTTGTCGTCTTTTCCTGATAACAAGGGAACTATTGGTCCTATAGGGTTCCGCTTATACTTAAATGAAAGCTAAGTAACTGCTCTATAACTTTATTTCCCATGACTTTCCTCGTAGCATGAGTATTTTAACCGATATTCTGCTCGGAAGACGGCTAAAACTACAATTTCGAACTTTTGGGAAAATTAGCCAATTTTTGAAGCGCTTTATCTCGGGAGGTATTGGACCTACGAAGCTGCTGTTACACTCAAATTGTAGAAAATTGTCTACTGTCTACTTTAAAAGTATTCAGGACGACTTTTTCCGTAGGACGCACCTTTTAGAAGTAATAAGCCAAAAACTAAAAAAAGTCCGAAAAAAAAGTTTTCGAGCACCACGCAGTTAGCACAGTTCTTTCGAAGCTGCAAACTTGGTTTTACACTATTGGTATCTATCCTAACAACATCCCAAAAATTCAGAACTGTGCAATTGTTTGCGACCTACGACGTTTTAAACGACTGGCCTATATGTTTACAAAATGCTTATATTAAGCGTATTACAAAGTTGCAAACTGTGTGAAATTATAATAATTTTTCCATTAGATGTTGTTTGTAGTAATTTATCGTGTCAAAAATTATGATCCTGAATCTTTTTACCTCGTAAATCTAATTGTAAAAATTGCAGTTTTTTAATATGATGTTTACTGAAAGGTAAAAGAACATTCGAATAAATTGTGGAAGCCGCTAAAAATATTACTGCGCTGTTGCAACATTTCATGATTAATGATTAAATCTAATTACGAAGCAGGAAAACTTCTCCTGAGGCTTTTTCTCAAGAGTTATAACTTCTCATAAAAAAAGTTTTTACTGCTCATCTCGGAAGTCACGAAATATAAGTTTTTATTTGTGCATACAGAAATTCTGCGCTAGATTATTAAATAGCAGAGAGGCTGTGTGCCTGGAAATATTTCGAATGCAACAAATTGAAGTTATTTGACCTACTTGGATGTTAGTTGTTGCTATAAATATTTTTCAGCAAAATGTAATTTGAAATACTGCGTCTGTTCAAAAGCTAAAAAGTGAGTTTATTTCATTCGGAAAGAATACAGTGCATTTTTCCCATATTGAAATATTGTATAAAGTATCTTCCTTTTTGTTTAGGTGATGTAGTTACGAAAGTCAGCAACGTACTGTGCCAATAATACAGTGTCCTCTCAAACTTCTGGGTCATTTTTGGATTGTTTCCTGTAAATTAGTGGTAAGAAAGGATGCCGACGTACAGTTTTTGTTGGAATGCATTTTCATAACTTAGATTTTTTGAATTTAGTTCCTTTTAACTAGAGTTGCCAAACGTCCTGATATTTCAAAATTGTACCGATTTGGAGGTAGTTGTTCAGCAACGAAATGCTGTCTCGAAATGTCGAGCGATTTCTGCAAATTCTGGTTCAATACCTCAACTATAAGCTACAACTAGTTGTTTAACAAAAATTGTAATCCGGTATTCAAAGGAGTTTTTTAATATGCGATCCATTATGGGTTTACGCGAATAACACATTCATCCACATTTATTATAAGTTGACACAATACGGCTACGGCCTCGTATGGTGGTTTTACTTCGATTCACTCAGTAGCTCAGTGGTAGCGGTGTGTACGAAAAGTAGTTGGGGCGAAGCTTCTGTCAAAGTATAGCAATTGGCCTTAAGTTATGGTTTTCTTCTATGTTTAATTAATATTTACAAATTATTACTAGTATTTACAACAAGGAAATAAAACTGCAAAAAGGCAGCTCGTCTCAATAGCCCAGACGCTGGGGCCGGTGTGGGTGGTGGTGACGGCGCTGGCTAGCTTCTGGAGGATGCTTGCTGATGGCCGGATACGTGGCGAGGCAGAGCTTGGGGGCCTGGTGACGCGTACAAGCGAAGCCTTCTCACGTCGCGAAGCTCCTTCCGGACGTGGCAGACCTGGTGAGCTTCTCGACGAGGGTTGTTGTTGGCCGGCTGCGCGGAGAGGCAGGATCGACCAGCGGTAAAGATGCGCCGGACTAGGGCTTCGGGGACCTAGCGACGCGTCCAGACGAAGGTGTTAGCTGGCGATGCGCTTCTTGCAGACCGTGGCGGACCTGGTGCGCTTCATGTAGCATCTCTGATTAAGGGTGGGGGCCGGCTAGGACGAACTTTGGATGTTCGTTCCACGGGTTGAAATTGCTGTTAGTTGATTACACACTTCGGCCGAACTTGGACGGTTCGAGTCTGAAGCTTGAAGTGCTTTCGAAGAAGCGAGATCGGCCATTGTTGAAGGGGGCGGCGGGCCAAAGCTTCGGGAACCTGGTGACGCGTCCAGGCGAAGTCTTCTCGCGACACGGGGAGCAGTCCTGATGACGGCTAGCGATTGGCTAGGACGAATTTCGGCGGTGCGATCCAAAGCTGGCATAGCTGGAAGTGTGATTGCAAACTTAGGGCGATCAGGGAGGCTGGTCTGAATCTTTGATAGCAGCCTTAGGCCGAACTGGTTCGTTCGATGCCAAAGTCCTGAATGTTTTCCTCCTCAAATGTTCCTGCTCATTAAGGGGGGCGCGACTTTGTCTTAACCGCTCCTTGGCTCTGGTTGCCAGAGAGGGAGGAATTTAAGCGTTTATTCGGGAATTCTTTGTTTTTTCAACTCTTTCGGTACTTCAGTTGGAGTCGCGTTTTGTTGAGCATCGTACAACTTTCTCGATTTGGCGTCGTTTGACACCAAATTCTATGCTTCTAGCACCATTCTGACGGGTTTCCCTTGTTAGAACAATTTTCCAAATCCTAACATTTTCACGATTCACGCAAGTAAACTTCGTAATTGAGTGGTGTACTCAAAGTGTATTTCCATACGACAGTTATTTCCGATTTATTTAAGCCAAATCTTCAGCTTGGTAATGTTATCAAAGTTGATTCCGCAAGAACCTTATTTCCGCGTAGGTTTATTAACACTCTGCAGTTCATTTATATTCGCCGAATTTCATTTATAAATTCACCCTTTATTCTCTCCTGCAAGCAGTGCAGTTTCAGCTTCTCGATTTCTCAGTATTGTTCTGACACAGTTAACCTTCCCTTGGTGTGAAGTGTTGAGTCAGCTTTCGTGATTCTAGAATTTTCCCCGAGCATATGGAGTGACGCAGTCCGTTCCCATATGCTTTGTGCCTTATTGTCGCCTTCTTATAATTTGTTGTTAAGGATGGCTCGGTGTTTCTCCCCGAGCTCGTATAAATTGTTTAGTCAGATATTGCATCAGTTAGTTGGAATTTTCCGCTTGGTTCCTGCTTTCGCATGGGCAGAAGAAAGATGCATTTTCGGACGCGGCAGCCGCCGTTGAACTGCCTACGTTGTTCTGAATTCAATTGCCGCCTGTCTCCGAACTAGAAAACACGTGTGCGATTTTTGGCTCCGGTCGCCGCCGTCGCCGCGGCCCGAGGGCCCCCTTGAAGACGCTGTAATTCCGCTTCCAGCTTAAATAGTTACCGGAGTGTTATTTTTTCGATGTCACGAGAGTCCAATTTACACTTTCATACTGAACGTATGGATCGGTTGCGCAAAAACAAAGTAACATCCCTTATCGTTTAGAGGTGTGCGTCGTGCCATCCGGGGTTTATTTATAAAACTACATGCTACACGTTTCGTTAATTTAAGTGCCACCAAGTACGAACTTACGCTGCTACAGCGAATTTTCGAAGGAAACGCGTTATAAGGATCTTTGTCATCTGTCGTTTCGGTCCAGCCCAATTCTTCTGTGAAGGATATCATTGCAACAATTTCCCTGCTAAGTTGGTCGGCCACTCCACTGCCGTCGTCGCTACAACCCCTGTTGTTATTGTTGCTCCAAGAACACCCCCTGCTCGACAGCATCTTCAGGCTACATCGTAGAATACCCCTAGGAGAAGCCTCCCGGCCTGCTGTCAAAGGAAATACAGTTGTTGGGCTCTGTATCGTGCTAGATTAACTAGATACCGTTCGCTTTGAATTTACAAAGCTGTGCCTAAAGATACTGTGGTAATCTGACTCCAATTACCGAGAGCAGCCATTTTATAATGGTCGTTCTTGGATTCAGGTACCAACAGATTTAGTGGACGTACTGTCCCCATATACCTTGTAGATCATTGTAAAAATGTTGACTAACCCCGATTTTATTACATGCTCCACGTCCAAACTCATATGTATGTAAATATTGAGTCAATGGACCAACAAAATGACAGGAACTAATATGCTTGTCGTGTTGTGTATACTTCTCTGTACAGGGCCCAAACCACTGAAAACGGGACACCCAAAGGTAGGTGTAAACGTCGGTGCCGTGGGACGCCTCCTGGGGGTAACAACGCGATTCTACGGCGATTGGGTTTGGCTTTTAGCCAATCGTTAGTTGAATTTAGATCTACATTTCCAAAAGTCGTGGCGCCCGTCGATTTTCCTTTAAACAATTACCATCAACTACCCCTATCGTGGTACCTTGCCCTGAACTGTGCCCTATCGATCCCCCTCCCGATTGAGTTTTAGCTGGAGCCAATAGGGATGGAAGGGACAAGCAGGGGCGAGCAGTGCTACGAATATTCATTGGGGGTCTTAATGATCATTTTATTCTGTAACACCCTCTCATATGTGCCGCAGCGTTTGAAGTAATCTCTTCTTGTTGCGAGGTTGTTCACAAACGATCCTTTTTCCGGCGAAAATCCGTTGTTCGGAATAATGTCGGCGTATTTGGCATTTTCAGTTTCAAAATCGGAACTGTGTATTTATAACCTGTATTGCACTTTTAGTTTGAAATTGAAACAACTAGTTTTCGCATATATTAATATCCTTTCTGAATAATAGTTTAATGTGTTTCTTTAGTATGTATTTAATTTCTAGTATTTATAAAGGTAACTACGAAGAAATGAAAAAAAAAATATTCCGTACACATAACATGGGAAGTTTAATATTAAACGGTTTTAAAAAGAATCGTTTAACGGTGTGGTATCAAGAATAGGGATCATTGGCCCTTACTATTTTCAAGGAAATGGTCGTGCTGTAAGCGTGAATTCAGATCGTTACTTGGCAATACTCCAAGAGTTTCTTCTGCCTGCTCCTAAACAAATGGAACTGGATAATGTATGGTTTCAGCAAGATGGGACTTGCCCACACAGCAAAAATTTCCATGAATTTGTTGAGACAAACCTTCCCCGGGCGGCTGATCTTCCTGAGAGGAAACATCAACTGGGGCCGGCGCGCTCGCCTGATTTATCCCCCTCCGATTACTTTCTTTGGGGCTATCTTAAATCCGTGACTTATAACGATCGCCCCCACATCCTAGATGCCCTTCAAGACAATATTCGAGTGGATATTGCCAACATACCGGTCGCAATTGAAAAATAAAAATGAAGGGTTTTCAAACCTGTACAGTTTATAATTTAATTTTGAAAAAAGTAAGTTGCCGCCTCAACGGCAAAAGTGCACTGCTCGACTGACCACAGAATTTTCGTAACTAAAATGGGTGCGAACATAAACTTCCCATCTGCTCCCTTCCACTGAGACCATCCCCCAACCTCGATGACCCTCTGAGACTTCACGCCGTCCTTTTCAAAAACGCAAGTTGCTGTGCTCCACCCTGTACAATCGTAGCTCTCCTCTGAAGACTGATCTATGAAGTAGTGTAACAAGACTACACAAAACATATATACACACACGTGACTTAGATGTAGCACCAAGGGCCCCCGTGGAGACCTATGTGCGGTAACTCTCCACGCAAAAATCCAAACATCCATCTATTTTTGACGTGCAATCGTTGGTAACAGCTAGGTTATTTGTTCGCCTAATGCTCTGCATGTACCAACCTTGTACCAAACTTTTGCCTAAGTAAACAAGTTGGAGTATCGAGACGCAATCTCCTGACGCCCGGCTGTCTGGCCTTAAATAGGTCTTTCTTACGCAAGAAGGGGTTTTATGACCCTTAGCTACCTCGTACAATTCTCGCCTTACAACGGCCCATTGTCCGTCGAGTAGACTGACAAGGCCAGTAGTTCGGATTTATTAAGTTGGGACAAAAAGGAGGCTGGTATTCAGACTCCTCTCTATTGACGAAATGGGTTGAACGCAGTTTCGCTGTGTCGACTTGGTATCTATTCGCTTCCATTTCTAGTAGTTCGGCTGTATAACTGAACCTTTTCGACTTGGCAGGAGACGTGGTTATTCTTTTGTACTCCTATTCGCTGGGTGCTTCCATGATGTGGCGATACGGAGTAGTTTTTTGAAGATAATACAGTTTGTTGTAAAGTGTTTATAAAGAGCTTGGCAATCTGTCTAAAACGGCGGAAGCAATTTGTCATCCCTTGCTGCAAGCTTGACGTATACAAATCACATCTTGAGGTTTAGAAAGTTTTTTAAATGCAACACACACAATTAACTCTGAACGCCCACTGGTTTGTAGTCTATGCTACACAAGTATTAGAAAGCTACATCATGTTTTAGCTGGTTGCATATGCAGATGCAGATGTCTGAAAATATGAAGCAGCGCATTTACACTAAATTTTGTCTTAAATAGGGAAGAACTGTTAACGGAACTTTTAAAATTACAAAAGCTGCTTTCGGCAATGAAGCTATATTGTGCTAGACTAGTTCAGTAGTTCATCCAATTTCAGCGGCTGAGAATCGTGGGAAAACAATAAACGTTGAGAGAGATCATTAAGGGCCCACAACGATATAAATATCGCCCTTGTGTGCTCATTAAACCGAGATGATAGACTTTTCACTAGTAGAGAGATAAAATATTAGAATATCATACATAACCATATAATACATTTTAAATGGGGATTTAAGTATGAAACAAATTTCTCCAAAAGTTGTTTCACGAGTGCTTGTAGTATAATCAGGACGTTTGTCACCTTTGAAGTAGCTTGGATGTACTTTCCAGACATGGCATCTTACGAATTCTCATAATCCATCCAGCTGTTCAGATAAAGAGATTTGAACACCTTCAATCCATTAAACAAAATTCGTTCTACGAACTGGTAGTTTTTGAGAAATGCATTGTGAAATGCAAAGCAAAAAACGTACAGAGGTGCATGGGGGGGGGGGGGAGGGTTCAAGGTAATTTCAATTCTCCCAACTGGGAGCGGGCTGCTATAGGGACCTTGCGTCGCTCTTCAGCCAAGAACGGGAATTATAGGATGGGCGAGAGAAAGGAGGCGTGGAGAATGGAAGAAAGGCCGGGAAAGGTGGAGAAGTAGCCTACTGCCCCGGAAATCGCCTCAGAGAAGGTACTCTGTTGCCTCAGGACAACCACTTAAAAACCTGAATCAGAGCAGACGGCTGCGGGAATCGAGCCCACGTCCGCGTCCTCCCGAACGCTAAATAGGCGTGCTAGCAAAGGGTGTTATTTTGAAGGGGATTATTTTAATTTGTAGATATATCAATAAAACATTGATTTTTTAATGTGATGTAATTATTTATGTAGTAGAGAGACAATCAAAGTCTCGATCGGTTCCATTTTTTAAGCTTTATTGCTGAGGATTCCCCACCCCGATAAGGTATTTTAGTGCCAACCTTGGTGCTGATTTTTAGGCTGCGCCCAGGCCGTTTACTGTTTTCATGAGGGTTAAACTACGCAACTTATGGCAAAATTAGGAAATCAAGTTTGTAGTGCGCAATTTTGCCGGTAGAGGAGCGAACTGTTTTCAGTTAGAGCGGCTATAATTTATCGAGTTTGCGCCCCAAAAATGACCAATTGCATCATTAAAATATTTTCGCCGACGGATACTTTTCACCTTTGGGCTGTTGACCATGGGAAAACAAAATTCGAACAAAAAGCAGCCTTATATTTCCAACAATAATTATTAGTAATTAATAACATAACCAACAAAACATATAATAATTATAAGAATGTCCAGTAAATGTAATAATTTAAATTTCAAATTTGTTAAAGAATAGCATAGGCCATAAAAATAATTGATGGAATGATGTTTTTAGAATAGCTTTGTCTTTGTTAAAAAACAAATTAAAATCAGAGCAGGCTTGGCATTTCATGCAGCAAAAACATAAACTGTGCTATGTGCTATTAAATACCCAAGTTAACTAAAAGTAGTGTTTTATCGAGAGAATGTGTGCTGGGTTATTTGTGAAAGTGTTTCCTTACAGTGGCCTTCCGCGCAGTTAAATAAGAGGCGTCGATTTGGTCCAGTGGAAGCGTTGGTAGTTGGATGTTATTCTACGCAGGTCCAGCCCGTTTTATAAGTTCGTGTACAAGTGTATAAATAAGCAACAGACGTGTGGTGCAGCGGAGCCCTACATTTAAGGCCCCCAGCTTCAGTGAAAGCGATGCGGAAGGTGTTCGAAAGTGACAGCCGATCATTAGGTGGGTTCGAGCGCAAATTTGAGCCTTGCCGGCAACAAGGGCTTATCCAGAGCATCGTGGGGGGTCCAGTTCGGTGCAGGTAGCCCTATATTCGTCACAGAAGCCATTAAAAGGTCAGATTTTCCACCGAAAAGTGCTAGTTTGTGATTGTGCATCGAATCGAGTCCATTAGCGCGTCACTTCCGGTTCGTGGAGTCGGTAGTAGTGTTTTGTTTTATGACGCGGGATACTTACGTTCAATTATTATCGCATAGCAACAGCGTTAATTGCGTGGACATCAAGGACTTCATTAAATTCGGAGCTTGTTTATGTGCTTTCCAGACCAGGAAATCATCTTGATTGTTGTTGTCGGTCCTATCAGTTAGAAATACCACGCTTGTAAAATCCCATTAGTTAAATAGCAGCATACAGAGTGCTTACAATTAAATGTTTAATATGAGTTTATATAATTAATAATAGGAAATTAGTAGTTTTAATTTGGATGTAGCGACCTATCTCTGAGATGATTTAATTAAAAGACCCTAACTGAGAGACCGTTTAGTAGAACAATATATTACCATATATAGTTTAAACTTTTGTAAACTACATTTAAATTAAATTATTCATAATAGTTGAGCTAAGAATATAAATTTTGCCTTGTTTAATATAACTATTTGGCATGTACAGTCGTGTTCATTAAAGTGTTGTACAGTATTTATGTTTTGTGAATACATATAAATTAATTACACAGAGTTTAAAAAAGTGTTGTATTTACAAATATTTTGAAAGTATACATCTAGGTCTACCTAGTTAATGATACAGTGTGAGCCTTTGTTGAGTAATAACACAACCACCAATAAACTTACAACTGTTGCTGTACAACAGATGCCAAATGCCTATACTTTACACAACACAATATACCTCAAACGTCATTTAGACATATACCATTAAGTATAATCTAATACTTATATTGATTTAAAGCAATATAATAGTATACTCAACTTATAAAACAATCAGCTATTTCTATCTAACTAAATATAAAATGATTTGACATTTACATAGTATCATTAAATCAAAGATAAAATCAAAGTAAAATGTATATTAAATGTTATCAAACACCGTTTATAAAATTTTAATATTTTTATATTATACTATTTAGGCCAAAATACAATTTCAAAATATAAAGTTCAAGAAGTTAAGGATCCTCAAACCTATTACGTAAAATGTTGATAACCTTAAATTATTTACAAAATCTAATCAAAATTTTATATAATTATAATCACAATAAACGTGGGGCATTATGTCAGATCAAATTATTCTATTAAATGTTAATATTAAAAACTGAAAAATGTCACTGACCTTTCTGACGAATGGTTGAACTCTTAAATTTTAAATTCAAACCGTATTGAAAGTCTTCCTCTTCCTTTACTGCATACTATCAGCATTGAAGTGACTCTTTCGAACTTCCGTATACAGTGTGGTCCATTAAGTGTGCAACAAATGGGAAATTTTTTTATTAGTTGTACAATCAAAATTTAAATATTGCCAAAAGTTAGTGCATGTGCTATAACCATATCAGATGCCTTTAGAACAGCTTCAAGTCAAACAATATACAGGGCAGGACAAATAATATGAAATTCGTTCAAGAACAAAGTTACCTTATTTCAAAAAATATAGCAAAATTTTATTGAGAAAAGTTGTTTAGAATTCAAAGTTATGCTCAAATACAAAGTCACGGCCTCCTATTCGAATTTTGATTCTTTTTTGGAAAATTTTGTATTACGCCCGTATGATACATATTTTTATTATTTTGATTTTATATGTATTTAAAGTAGCCACAACCACATCCCTTTTAAATAACTTTTAGCAACTTGAAGCGTATTTGTAAAATTTACTTGGATTTATATTTTTTTAGGTAAGCGTCCACTTCATGTTTGTTGCAACGATATTTAACAGAACTTTAGAATTTCGCAAATATTCTTTTTAACAAGGCAAATGCTTTACTAATAATAATTTACATATGAAAAACTCTTAATAAAATCAAAATAATAAAAATATGTATAATACGGGGATAATACAAAATTTTCCAAAAAAAGAATCAAAATTCGAATAGGAGGCCGTGACTTTGTATTTGAGCATAACTTTTAATTCTAAACAACTTTTCTCAATAAAATTTTGCTATATTTTTTTAAATAAGGTAACTTTATTCTTGAACGAATTTCATATTTTTTGTCCTGCCCTGTATATTGTTTGACTTGAAGCCATTCTAAGGGCATCTGACATGGTTATCGAACATGCACTAACTTTTGGCGGTATTTAAATTTCGGTTTTACAACTAATAAAGAAATGTCCCATTTGTTGCACACTTAATGGACCACACTGTATATTGAAGCAAAGCGTATGAACTGCCCCTTTTAACTCATAAAAGCAATAGCAAATATCGCACAAAAACCACCCAAATATGATAGTGCAGTGATTTATATTATTAAATCCAAATATTCTGAATGCTATCTGAATAGTTATCACTTTGGATATTCACCAATACAAATATAAAACTTGTATTCTCAATACAAGATCTTATACAAAGCTATTACACAATGAATTGAATATTTAAATCAATTCAAAACACAGCTGAAACCCATATGATCTCTAGCTGTCTATCAGCTATTCAAAATTATTTCGGTTTTTTCATTTGTAACTATATCAACACCACCAGCGATTATCTATTTGTTTTCCAAAAATAAAAATCTTAAAAAATCGAAAAAAACTGAAAAATCACAAGAGTACACACCTACTTCCGGTTATGCGATTTTCTTCATAGTCGCTGTCGCATCTACATAGTACACAAAACTTATATATGAAGTTTCAACCCCATACCTCTTTTGGTTTTTGAGATATTCTGTTCACAGACACTCAGACACACACACAGGCACACACACACACACATACAGACAGACCAATGAAAAAAAATATGTTTTTTTGGGTTCAGGGGACTCTGAAACGTGAAGATCTGTTGAAAACTCAATTTCGAATTTTTGGGGTGAATCCAATACTTCCTTTATTGTAAAAGGAAGTAAAAATAATAACTAAACGGATTCAGTTTAAAATTAATACCGGCATATATATGCATTACATTATACGGCTTTCGTTTTTGCTGGTTCACAGGCGAGGATGACGATACTCAAAGTATTTATAAATGACAGTAAGTTATGGAAAACAACGCCTATTTACGGATATGCAGTTATTAACGCCGACTTGAGACGTGCTAGACGACTAGTAGACACGGAATCCGAATATTGTTAACCGAATGAATGGCACTGAACGAATGGTTTGGACTCGAATGACTCGAATAGAATCGTTCGGAACTTCCCTGTCTGTTCTTATATAGCTTCTCGTCGAATGCTTCTGGTGGCTGCTTGGATGATCGCTTTTGGGAAAGTGCCATTACGCATTGTGCCCGGTTCTAAGCCGGGGAATTGCTTTATTACGGTGTTGTTGAACCAGAAAATTTTATTATTCTCCTTATCTGAAGGCGGTCAATGGAAATCGCTCGATCCCCAAAAGGGGTTCGGGGCTACCTGCAGTTCGCTCTCGGAGCCATCACAGATAGCATTAGGTCGCCTACATGTGAGTTTTAAATTATTTGCTCTTACATTGCAACTGCGGATGCAATTCGTTACTCGCAACACTAATTATTCAGTTTATGACACCAGCCAATAAACCGCGCGTAGACTTACGTTCAAAATTAGACACCTGCTGATTTTTACACTTACTGAGAGAAAGAACTTTCGCAGTTTATTCCGCCGAGCACTCCGAATGTATAACGTATTTTTTTCTTGTAGTGAGTAGTTGCACAAAGAAACCCATCACAACAATATGTGTGGACTCATATACTACAACTAGCAGTTCTAGTAATAAAATTGTGATTTAATAAAAATTTTAAACAAAATTGTTATCCCAAAAAATATTATGTTACACATTATTACAGCTCATTTCTAATTGATTTAAAAACTGACAAAAAACAGAAAAATTGGGTCTTCTCTAAATAGTTCCATTTAAAACTATACATGCCATTGTCCCTTGTTGGTTTCCTGAGATAGGAACAGTGATTAGTGATTACTCTTAATAGAATAAAAATTATCATACATAATTTTTGGTCTATATAATTTTTTTTTGATATATTGTAGAAACGAGCTAACACAGATAGTGCTTGGCACTATAAAGATCAACAGTTTATTGCATTTTTTCTTATCGCTACGTGTAAATATAATTTTTGGCAGAAGGTAGATAAATTTCCCGAACCTGATAAGCATTGTTAACCATTTCAACGTAAACAATTGTGGAATCATATCATATTTCGAAATTTTAATCAATACTTAGAAAACGTTTTATCAGTACAATATTATTTTTATCATTATTACGAAAATTTAACTTCTGTAGTTTCGCAACCCCTTTCCAATTTCCGCATTGAATTTCCGGAAAAGATTACATTACCTCACGTGCAAATTCTTCGCGAGGCAATATGTTATACGTCATGTGTGATGTATAATCCCGAAAAATAAAAAATTCAAATTGCTCTATAAAGCAGCCTCTCCATGCCATAACCGGAAAATATATCTACTTAAAAAGTAATTTTGTACACGTTTAGCCTTAATATGGGAAAAAAACGCGATGAATAAAGGTCTTAGCATTTCGAAATGTATCAACGCCGAGAATGTTAATGGTCTACATATGCAGTTCGCATGTAATTTGAGGTGGTCACGGGATGGCCGTTTGTAGCAGCCGGTGCATGACTTTCAGCCGTCACGCTTACGCGCCATAGTCACGCACCTTTGCGTGGTGTCATGCACATGGGCGTCTTGGTGGATTGTATGTCAGCCTCGCGACTTGCCCACGGTATGACGCTGAATGAGGTCTCGTTGAAATTAAAAGCAATTAACATGCATCACGTACCCAAGTCGGGACATTTTTCGGTTCCTAGCTCACCAGAACGGGTTGTACGAGTTACGGAAACTACGAAGCACTTAGTATGTTAAGATTACTTGAAGGTCAGTTATCAGACAAGCGAATTCTGGAGACCTAGACAGTGGAAAAAGTCCGATAAAACATCACCTTTTCTTAATCTAACAACAACGCCCTTGGCCCTATTAAAGAATTTTTATAGTCAAGACATAAAAACTTTACACCTTCTGACAATAATATGCAAAAGAGTAATTAAAAGTCCTGATCAACAAGTATAGTTTAGGGGATTAATATATAAAACCAATCGCAAGCCATGAAAAGAGTAATTTGTTTTACACTGAATAAACGCCAAGGATGAGCTGGATGTTTTACACAAGTTGGTGTTTTGTTCAGCTGATGCTTGACATTAATAAATTAATTTGACAGTGTCACCAATCGACATTGAATGCGGCAGATAAGCTAACACTTTCTGTTACTTAAATACTTTGCCACAACTTAAAGGGTATTAATGTGATGTGAAAAAATCACGTTAGTGAGATTCTGAGTATGATTAAATAGTCTAGTTTACGCCGAACTTATTACTGCATTAATGTTCGATGCATTTCCTACGTCATTTGATTTTTTAATATTTGTGTGTTACATATGTATCTGTAATTACCATTTTACTGTGAGCGCAGCGTGATCACGCCGTGAATTTGCTATTGGACTTGCTTCCAAATATTTACTTTTAATAAATTCAGGATGATATATATAGATATATCAATATGAGGAACTGCCTCTTTTGCATTCGGTACCTGTATACCGGGTGCTGACTTGCGCGACGCACCATAGGAATTTGCATAGTAAATTCTTTATGTTCAATTATTTGCTCCCCTAATTATTTTAGAGTTAAAGTGTATATACATTTTTTGTAGAGAAAAAAATACTGCATCCATTCATACTGTTGCTAACAATTTTTCATTTTCCGGAACCGAAGGAATGCAAAAAACAAACTAGCATTTTTACAAAAATCAGTGATGCCATGGAATTATTGAAACAAGCCAATGCCAACCCAAATGCGTGCGGCGCGACAATATGTGCTATTTGTTTGTTTGTCATTGATGTTTGACGTTTACGTTTGTAATAATTCATTATTAATTATGTTCTGCTTAATGTCTCTAAGGTACCTAGACCTTGTCCATAACAAAATGGTTTTACGAGTATGGTGGACGTTCGTTAAGTAAGCTCCTTGTTTATTGTAAAATATCCGTATCGGCAAATTCCAAACAGTACAACCATTAAGAGACTGCTTCATTTTAAGTTTAAGACTACAGGTAGGTTATTAAATAATTTTTCGGTGATATAATGAGGTTCAGAACTTACACCAAAACGAGGAAAACGACGATACGTTTAATCTTTTGACGGCAGTGACTGGATAATCGCCCCGCACGCACTTGCGTTGGCATTGGCATGTTTCAATAATTCCATGGCATCACTGATTTTTGTAAAAATGCTAGTTTGATTTTTTGCATTCCTTCGGTTCTGGAAAATGAAAAATTATTAGCAGTATTTTTTTCTCTACAAAAAATGTATTTACACTTTAGCTTTAAAATAATTAGGGGAGCAAATAATTGAATATAAAGAATTTACTATGCAAATTCCTATGGTGCGTCGCGCAAGTCAGCACCCGGTATATTAAAAGATGAAAATAATATATCTCACTTTCACTGTGACGCATTTATGTCTTATTATTACTTTAATAAGTTATAGCTTATCAGTGCGTCTGCATTTGATAGAGGCAACTTTTGAGATTTCATCTTCATTGCAAGTTGCGATACTGATAATGTCGGAGGCTTTTCCAAGTTAGATTTGTGAGTTGTTTAATTAAATTGGTGGCTCATGTATTTAAATGTAATCAGTTTAGTATTAACGCACCCTTCCTTCTGAGAGGTTAGCTGGCTCATTGAACGCATTGGGCATGAAACCATTTCAGGTATTCATAATTCGTTATCTGGCTTGCTTTGAAGAGTGTTATAATTGTCATTAGTTTGGTTTGGTACTATTGCTTATCGGAAGTGTTTAGCTGCTAACAAAGTGTGGTGGAGTTTACTGTCTAGGAAAACTGCAATATGTGTTTATCTTGGGAATTCGAAAGCATGCGTTTTTAACAAACACATTTTAAGGTATTTGTCGCCATATACCCAGTTATAAAAAAATTTAGATTTAGAGCGAATAGATACTTCAATCCATCAAAGTTCAAGAATGAGCGTCCTTCTCAAACATGCACAGAAAAGAGGAAATAAAAACAAACAGTTCTACAGATTCTGATAGAAAACAATTCCAGTAAAAGTACTAGACGAACACGTGGATATTTTTACGTAGACGCGTGTCTAATACCAAGTTCTTAACTAGCTACTACTGAATACATATTACTTGTTAGAGTAGTTTATCATAACCAAAAGGAGTATTTAGGGCAGTGGCGGCTCGCTATAAGGAGCCGTAGCTGTACAATAACAAACCAGTCACTCAAGAATTTTTAAATACTGAAACAAACATTTTTTCGTACTTCACCATTATCCTCACTTTAAGCTTGAACAAATCACGAGTCTTTTATGAATATAAGCTGTTTGCGCTGCTTGCCTTCAAGGACAGATTGATACCATATCGAAGCGGATCTCAGCATTTCAACAGTTTATAGACTGTAGCGCAGTTGGTCTCAATTTAAGGACATTTTAACATGTAATGGGAGCCACATGCGCATAGGCTTAAGCTTCAAGCAGGATCAGTCTGACCTTACCCCTGATTACAATTTTTGCACCTACGCTGACTTCATCAAGTTCAGATGAAGAAAAGGCCGCGTCCGGGAGCATGTTCGGAAGGTCGTGAGTATAATTCCCACAGAAGAGACGTACGTTGGAGTTTCCGCAAAATAACTACGGTTATCATTTTACTATACTCATAATTGACTCGTAAATTGTCGCACGTCTTAATATAATGTATGTCAATCACGGAGGCATCTATGTATCTCACAGAGTGGAGCAATTTTTTGGCCGAATATTATAGACTTAAACGAAAAATGAATGGGATATATTCGATGCAGGTCATCATCTTTTATTAGCCTGTAAAGTTTGGCAATTTTTTCACTATGCTAACATTTGCAAACCCATATGCGAGATAGTTAAATATCAGGATATCGGAATCTGTCTTTGTCTGCTAGGGGGTAGAAACCATCAAAGTCTCGATGAAGTGCCACTGATTTAGAGTACATCACCAAACTCCGAAATAGAAATATTAATAAGCTAATTTTCCAAAGGTATTAACGAATAAAAGTTTATAAATTAAACCTTTTATTTTGTAGCACGTCGTGTGTTAGTTTGGTATCTTATTACAGATGACTACTTTATTTTCATATCCACAACTGAATAAGAGGACACACAGACATCTTTATTAGCAAAATGTATGTGGTTTCTTTAATTTTACGTCTCGATTCATTGAATTCTAGCTGTTTGTATACCAAGACATCGAAGTTTAACTTTTTATCACCTATGCGAAGTTTAGTTGCAGGGCCCGTAGTGTCGGTGTCAAGCAATTAATTGAAGTTTGTACGTTTCGCAGTCCCAGTGAAAAGCTAAGCTTCCTTATTCATATTTAGTTTCAATTGTTAATGGTTGGTAACGAGGACAAATTGTCCCTCGAAACGTTCGATATTTAATATTTTTAAGTTTTCAGTTGTGAAATACCCAAAAAAAAGAACAGAAACTTTTGTAGGTTATGTTGACGTTTTTTGCCCCAACCTGTCACCCCACCACCTACAAAAAGTCGTAAAGCAATGGATTACTTCACTACCGATTTCTCATATTTTAATGACGATTTCGACCTTCTACACTGCCGATTAAAAAAAAAACAGTTAACTAACCAATTTTGCGACTTGTTAGATGTCCCTCTGGATTTTATCACTGGCTTGTTTTTACATGATGGAGCTCCAGCACATATTTCGCATCGTGAGAAACTATTTCAAGGAATGATTTAAAAACATATAGATTGGTTGAAAGATGTGTATTGCATGACATTCAAGACGAGATAATTGACCACTTCTAGAGTTCTTTGAATGAAAACGAGTTCAAACGGAGAAATAATTGATCGGCAGGTAAACAATTGGGTTATACCGTTACAACTACAACCAACTTCCTTATATAACACTGCTGGCTTCAATTTACATATTGGTAAATATAAAATTATAATTACCACATGAATTAATTTCAATTATCTTCGCGGATAGAGTTTAACGTCATATGTTTGTCACAGCTTCTTCAAATTTAACCGACAGACATACTTCAACTAAAAAATGTTAAGGTGCAATGCATTCAAATTTTTAAATGGAAACTTACAAAGCAGTAAAGCATGATTATTAGAATTTTTTGTTTAGGTTTTTCAGATAGTTAAAGCTATTTACACAATGTTAAGCATGGTGTATTTGAACTGTGACATGACGTACACCATAAATTGCAGGTTAGTTTCAAAACTACCCTGTGCATGGTGATTATGTGAAATCAATCACCTACTATAGCATATGAGATTCAACAATATACCCCTACGCACATTTGGCTCGAATAACGCATACTAATGGCAGCAATTTTCGAAAGAAAACGTTGGCTTTGTGTAGTAAATTCATGTACATCTGTGCTGAGTTGTAATACTATAGAAGACGGTACTGTTCTTTAGCGTTTATTAAAAATAACATATTTAAAACCATACTGACGTTCCTGTTTTGGAAAATATATCATTAGTAAAAATACAAAAATGAATTTAAATATTAAGAGGAATACCATTATTTACAGGTGTATTTTGTAAAATAATGGATTAGAATTAAAATTCAGTAGAACAATTCAAAACCAGAAACAGAAAGGTTCAAAAATATGATACAAATACTGATTGAATTAACGTGGAAAGTTAATATCAAATATGTATTTGAAGAAATCATTTTATTAGGTATTAATTAAATGTAGTAGAATAATATCTAGTAGTATTAAACTTACAAATTTATATGAAATATATCACTATGGAAAAATTTATTATTACAAAAAATTTTCATTCGAAAACATGTCAAAACCTATTTTGTAAAGATTAAAAATTTGAATATAACCTTTTTATAAACAGTTATTTGTTATACTAGACAAGCGATAAATTTTAATTTTCGAGCGACGGAGGAGCGAGTAAATTAATTTCACGAGTCGGTAATGAATGTTATCGTCTAGTTTCTAGTATAACATTCTATTTTTTTTCTATAGCAAGAACTTTAACAATTTCAACAACAAAAATAAGGAAACTTAATCACATTTTAAAATCTCAGTAGCTAGATTGGCTTGCTAGGGTAATACGAAATTTAATTTAAATAAAAATTTAAATATTAAAGTACTTTATCTACCCTTGATGTTAAAGTAACACTGGATCCTTTGTTTTGAGTCGATTAAAGCACACTTTAACATTTGCTATAGAAAACATAATTTTATTATTATGGTTGGTGCATAAAAGGGTATTAGTCCAGTGCATTTAGGGTGTGACCTCGGAAAAAATCCTATAGAGCAGAAATTTGGTTTACACCTACCTTTCGTTGTTTCAAATAAGGGTTGAGAAGTACCTAACGATCCGTTGTACGCATAACTTAAGGTAATAAAATTCTCTACAAAAAAGGTTATCTATAGTTTTTACATACAAGTAACAGATTTCACGGAAATTTGGTTGGAAAGTCATGAGTTTAGGAGATATTATTATTCATCTTCAATATTGTTGAGTAAAGACCCTTGCTCAAAGGCATACATAGAATCGATCTCTGGATTGTCAATGTTCTGGTCGCTTTCGATTTCGGTTACCTGCGAATGGTGTGCAGACGAGTCCCAAATTTCGACAGCCACATAATGGTCTTCAGCCTTTCGTGCAATTACAAATAATCATTTTTAGAAGACAGTCCGGAGCAGGAGGTGCTCATGATTTTTTACGTGCAATAAGTTGTCCTTCAATATCCATCCCCAATCTTCTGGATTGAATTTATCACCCAACCAATCTGTACTTGAAAGTAGACTTGGTAGAGATGCTCTTCAGCTGCTTTGACTGTAGGTGGTAATAGGCTTAACCTTGCAAATGTGTCTTTACCTACGGATTTAGCGAAGCACAAATAATGATAGTTGTTTATGGAATCTTCTTTAACTGGAGCGCCATGTATGCCAAAAAATATAACAATTCATTACTAGCAGTCCAGTGAGACAAATGTCTCATTTAATAAAACAAAAAAGACCGTTTTGCAAATAGAACGCGTATTCACCACACGTACGTATATGACGTCATTGTTGGTAGCAAACTACCAGTCGCATTCGCCTTGATAAAATTTGCCTAGAATCTAACCTAAAAAGTTAGGATTAGGATAATTATTAAGATAATAATTAGTGTTAGAGACTGAAATTCGGTTCCTGACCTGACATGACCATTCCAAACATATAACTTTAATAACTTTTTTCTCTATCTCTTACGGTTTGGCTGCTGAAACAGCGTCCCGGACGGACCAGCGTCTCCGACGGACGGAAATCACGTGATTTCTCGAAAACCGGAAGTGTCACGTGACTGAAATTCGGTTCCTGACCTGACATGACCATTCCAAACATATAACTTTCATAACTTTTTTCTCTATCTCTTACGGTTTGGCTGCTGAAACAGCGTCCCAGACAGACAAAACAGCGTCCCGGACAGACACGTCTATTAGATAAAGGATGAGCAATTGATTTGTGGGAAGCATCACTTTTATTGAAAACTTAAGCTGAATTCTGTAAGTCCTGTCTTTTTTGCAATAATTTCAGAGCTCCTGTTTTTGCCTTATTGAAAAGAGAAGAGGTTGTATCACAACTTCACAACCAGAGAACGCATGTAAAAATAAAATATGGTCCTTGCTCTTTTCATGTTGATAGAAACTTCGGGAAGAGAACGTTTTTTGCTGTACTGCACCTTTGTCCACTTTGAGAAAAAAAATCTTTCTCAACAGGTGTTCGAGCCGTTAAAATAACCAAAACATCAATATCTTCTCCAAAAACAACGGTTGTATTTGTAAATGAATGTTTCAGTGCTGTTTTAATAGTGAGAACGTCAGCATCACCGTCAGCCTGTTCGACGAGGGAAATTGTGGCTTTGAATTTCTCTGACAGCATCGAATGCAATTTGCATTTGTTGTAGCTGTTAGAAAGAAACGTTTCCTGGCTGACGGTTACATTCATTGTCTCATCAAAAATACGTCTGCAGATAACGGTTTTGAAGTTCGGTGAAGTTGTTCCATAGCTTTCACATTGTTTTTGCTGTTGTTATACCCATCAAAAACAATCACCGCCTTTTCACCAAAAATTTGTATGGACATAGTTAAAAAGTTGCCAGTGAATTTTTTAAAAGCTTCATTTTCCATCGAAGTTTCTAATCCCTCCATGTCCTGAATATACAAATGGGCCGATTTTGCATAAAGAAAATGCCCTGCTGCCTGAAAATGTGGTAGCATTTTTTTACAGTAGTTAAATGCATCTTCCAATTTCCCATTCTTTCTGCTCTTACAAATTCCTTTGCAACAGTAATCATTACGAAATATTGTCACATATAATCTCATAAGAGCATTAATTCTTTCCGGAAATTTTTTTGAGTGCGTTCCAACAACGTCGTATTAATTTGCCCGAGCGGGACGCGAGGGCAAATTAGGACGTTCTTGAATGCACGAAAAATAATTTCCGGATATGAATTAATGCTCGAATGCAGATTCGGTAAGAAAATCGTAACGATACAAGCCCTCAAAGTTAGGCTGATCTACCTACAAAAAATTTCCAAGAAATTTTGTTGTTGTCTTGGATACGGCTCGTGAACTAATTTTTCTATTGGTCATTGATGAGTGTCGTACGATTTTCTCCATAATTTCGCAGTAGGGTTTTCATTTTGTAACTCAGAAATTTTGTCGCCAAATTTTTCAACTCACCAACATTATTTGACTGTTCAACGTCTTCAAAAGATTGCGATGCTTCGTCTTCAGGAGCAGAACAATGATATTTGCTAACCTCATGACTTTCGTACCGAATTTCCGTGAAAACTGTTGCTTGTATGTAAAAACTATTGATAACCTTTTTTATAGAGAATTTTGTTACCTTTCTTTCGTTATTGCACATTCGTAGTCGTAAAGTCGATAGGAACGAAGATATACTTAAAAAACCGATAATTGATCCTCTGAGCACTGTAAAAAGTTATGCCCACAAGGGATCTTGGGAAACTTCTCAACCCTTATTTGGAACGACGAGAGGTATGTGTAAACCAAATTTCAGCTCTCTAGGATTTTTTCCAAGGTTTCATCTATTTTTGGGATAAATGCACTGGACTATATACATACTAAAAACTACTAAATCAGGGAGATCAAGAAAAAGTAAATTTTAAACATACGTTGTATACTGTATAATGAACTTATGGAGAAGGAAGTGCTTGGTATGATTACAATTATAAGTATTATACACCAAGCGAATTAAACATAGGTTTATTCACGAAAAGATGTTGAGCTCACGAGCACGTAGTACGAGTGAGATCATATCTTTGAGTTAATAAATGTTTAATTCACGTGGCGTATATATATTATTATTCAATTTTGACGAAATTTTTAATAAAAAATTTAAAAAAATATTCAAATCAAGAAATAAATTCCCATTGCCCATTCATCGTCGATTTGATCTAAATTTTAGTAATTATATATTAGATACCACAAAGAGAAAGAATAATTGAATGTACATATTTGTAGAAATAATAAAAATATGTTGTTCTTCGTTGAAACTGTTTTAATTCACTAGCGAGTTCAACTTTTTTAATTCTCTAGTAAATTAAAACACTTTTATTTCACTTGTGAATAATAAACTGTTCATGAAGGTTGTTATGGAGTTGATAATGTCACTTGCAGGTGTTATACAGCTATCATGGCCGTCTCCTGCTTCCCAAACTCCACTTCTTTCGGTCTTGCCAATCATTTTCTTAAAGTCCGCGTACTTCCATGGCTTCATTAATTTCATGCTTCCAGCATCTAGGTGGCCTTCCTCGTTTTTTTCCTTTCTGGTGGTACCCATGTCCACAACCTTTTCGGCCATCTGTCCTCCGCCATCCTTCGCATGTGTCTATACAAAAGTAATTTCAGTTTGTATGGTATCTATAATACTTCCTTGGACGTTCATCCTTCTCCTTATTTCGTCATTACGTACATGCTGGAGTCTGGATACGCTGCAACTTCGACGCCAGAAATCAATTTCCAGGGCATTATCGTTGGTTTTTTCATTTCAACTTTTGCTCATTTCCCGCACTTCGGACCGATATGTTGCAATGCTTTCAACGATTGTTTTGTATATAGTGGTTTTTGTTTCTTTTTTGATATTTTTATTCCAAAGGACTGGATTCAACTGTTTGATTGCCCTTTCCCCCGTCCTACTTTATTTATTATATCTTCGTTACTTGTTGCGCTGCTTGTAAAAGTAACCCCCACGTATTTAAATTTCGAGCGTCCTTACTCTTGATTTGCCATGTAGTAGGTAAAACTCAGAACATTTAATTTTAAAAAAGAGTGCATTAATAATTGTAACTAGCATAATTTAAAAATTTATTTAAGATAGTGATAATAACAAACTCATAAAATGTAGAGATATTTTTGGAAAAAATAATTTTGTATTAATAAAAACTGGAAATTTAGCCTTTACTTGTATAAATAATTTGATTGAATACAAATAAAAAGGTTTTTAACAAATCTGCGAGGTGAAATTAAGTGAAAATATAAATATGAAATGATACAAGTGTGCAGTCATTGAAAAGATGATGGAATATGGTTTAATTAGATGCAAGTAAGAAGAATAACATAATATTTAATTAGAATTGGATGATTTACTACATACAAGGAATAAGTTATACTAATTACTGTATTTGGTGATTATTTTTTTCGTAGCGATCTCAACCAATCAGAAGGCTGGATTTAGTTAAGTTAAGCTGACGCGTTCGGATTATTTAACCTGTCAAACTGACACTCTTTTATTATTGTGCAACAAGTTATCGACATATAACCTGATAATATCGAAGTACTTATAGTATTACTTTTGATTATACGGGAGACGGATCAATCATGTGAAGGGAGTTACCAGTGTAACTGGTTGATTTGGGTTGGTTAGTACAAGGTAGGAGGACAATGGGAAATTAGTTTGGATACCATCTGTTAGTGGAAACTTACCAGGAGGCTGTTCGATTTGACAGTAACGTGCAGGAGTCTGGGGTTTGGACGTGTTCGAGTTGGTTGGAGGAGTATCGAGGTTCGGCTGTTAATGAGCTTAGCTGTGAACGTCAGGAGCAGTGGTGTTAAATGTGAATAACAGTGAAATAAGAGGAAATCAGGTTGGTTTTTAATTAGTCCTATAGAAGCATATTGAATAAATGACAATTAAACACTTGAAATAAATATAACACAGTACTTACTTTAGTGAATTGAGTTTTTGATTTGTGAGTGGAAAGAATATTTGTCATTTTAATTTGATTATTGTTTGATAGTTGTTTAAAGTCAAACTGACATTTAGTAGCAGTCAATACTGTCAAAATTGATTAAAAAATTAAACTACTACAATTTACAAAGAAAGTGTTCTCTGGAATTGGGTGCTGTACTGGATGTATTGCTAGTTCATTACATCATATGGTTTGAATGACTTTGCATTCATTGGTTGCTGATCTCGTCCAGTTTCATCTTAGAGTAAGCATCTTGTGAATTGGATAGAAGGCGTTTCATTTGCTGACTTCTAGTTGGAGTGGACATCTTGTGAATTGGATAAAGGACATTCCATTTCATTGGTTCTGTACCTTGTCAAGTTTCTTGTCAAAGTAGACATCTTATGAATGGGATAAGGGGCGTTTCATTTGCTGATACCATACATCGTCGAGCATCTAGTTGGAGTGAACGTCTTGTCAATTGGATAAAAGGTATTGCGGATACTAGTAGGCGACGCTGTCTGGCTTCTTGGTTCGTGTTTGGATGAAGGACGTTTGTGGTTGCTATTAGATTGTAATTGTGAGAGGCAGACTGAAATACTTGGAGTAGTGACAACTGCAGGTATTTGTAGAAAGGGCTAAAAGTATAAACATTATAATAAAGTGAATTGAATAATAAAAGGAACTACTTCCATTTCACATGTTTATCAAATAATTGGAATTAAAACAAGTAATTTTTGACTCATTTTCCACTTTTGTACTTTTTCGACATTGACAAGTATAGAAATGTCAAATAATTTTCAAATTAAGCTTTCATTGGACAAAATAACTTTTCAGGTGTAACAATAATCTGAAATATGCATGATCCCGACCTGTTTTTATCAGCGATTGTTTCTGCTGAAACTAGAAATATTTAATATAAGATATAACCAATTATTAATAATCTATATCAAAGGGCCTATAAATTATATAAATTCATCTTAAAGAGAATTTGTTAATATTTAAATAATATCAGTAAAGTCAAACGTAACAGCTAAAGCATAACAAATATAGCCATAGCGTAAAATCACTACATACATAAATAGTATTGCAACGTAGTGAGCTAATATGTACAATATATTTGAATTGTAAATACATAAAGTAAGTATGTAAAAATGATGTATTTAAAATAATTTAACTATTACATAGCATTCGCTTTGTAAATATGTATACCAATACAAATTTGCATTTGAATACATGCTCTTATACAGATTATTGAAGAAATATTAACATTGATTTCATGTGTAAAGAGATTAAGATTATTGTTCGATATCCTTATATATAGACGTCGTGCCTGTCTGTGTCGGTCACGTTTCCATCGTTACCAATCTGGTGCAGTTCATTTGGGATCGGTGCTGTGGTCACCGTGCCCTTCTTAATGCAACGATGAGCATGTGCGTTTACGTAGCATTCCTAGTCCAACACGGAAAGTGTCTGCCTACAAATCAGGTTCTCTCCGAGAGCGCGTGTTCGAATCCTACCGACTGCGATGTTTTTTTCTTTGGGAATTAATGTAATTCGCATTATTAAGTGTTTCATTTCCTTCTTCTTTTTCTTCGTCAGTCGCCCAGTCATACATTCTCGGATACGGTCCTTCCCCCCTTTTCTTCCAAATTTCTCTATAGTTGGCCAATTGTTTCCACATTTTTCGTGCTAGCCTTATGGTGTCGTCTCTCCATCTCCAAAGTGCGCGTCCCACACTGCGTTTGGTTGTTCTTGGCCTCCAATCTAGTCTTATTTCTGTGTTTCGTATTTTACGTCTTAAAATTATGTCTGACATATGTCTTTCCATATTTCTCTGTGCTATTTTCAATTTTCGGATGTTGCGTTTTGTGAACACCAGTTTAGACACCGTAAGCCAGCACCGGTAATACACACGTGTTGTATAATTTTGTCCTTGATTTCAGAGAAAATTTTGATGATTTGATAACTTGTGATAACTTTCTAAATGATGACCAAACTAACGCCACCCACCTATTAATTTCTACTTCCTGATTTTCTTTACATATTGCTATGGTGTGTGGGTGTGCCCGAGGTATACATACACACGATGTCACATTTTCTAATAGTTGCCCATCCAGATTTATTCTTTCATTAGTCAGCATGTTAGACATGAGCTTTGATTTTTCAGTATTTATTTTAAACCAAATTTGCTTGACTCTCCATTCTAATTATGTAACCTTTTTCGTTTTTTTTTTGGCAATTAATACTAAATCGTCTGCGCATATAAGGTTTGTAAGAAATTTACCGTTAACATGAATTCGTTCGTATCTCAACTTTATTTTTTCAGACACATTGTCCAGCAATTTTAGTTATAGAGTATCACCTTGACGTGCTCCTGTTTCTAATGGGATTTATTTGTTTACCGGGATCAGGATATTAAGCATTTACATACACAAAAGTAAACTGGTAACTAAGTCATAACAAACAGTATCTGTACGGTCATATTCCTTTACCGTACATGACAACCATTACCATAATGACACAACTATATTTGTACGGCAATATTCCTTTATATTCATGGGTGTTGTTATAGCCTCTTAACCAAATTAATTTTAGTATCGTTAAGATCTTCATTACCGCACTGAGTGCGGTAATAGATAGATATTACCTTATTGAACAATACACGTTTGCCTATGGCACTTAACGAGACTCGAGACCCGCACAACTGTGTTCTCAGCCTCGTTTTGGCAATCAAATTTATATCTTTAAGATGCTCATAATCAAACTTGTATCGTTAAATATCTAGTACCGTACATAGCAACCGTTACCATACTGCATCCAATAAACTATTGAACAAATCACAAATGTTATGAATCATAACAGCCTTCGATGTCTTAAAATCCTTGCTCTACGACTCGGATTTCAAAACAACATCTGCGACAGTTATGATACTCATCACATTTCTAGATATGTTAATAGCTGTTTCCCATCCAGTTTTACTTGTAATGTAGCTTTTTTATGCTATTTGTTTGATTAACTCATTTTATTGTAGTATTTGTAGATTAACACTCAGCATTCTCTGGCTTAATGTGTCTTGCACCTTGTGAAGTCGAGCAAAAACCCGCGCGATGGCCATGCTCGTTGGTAACTCGTGTTGCTTGAGTATCTTGAAAACGAGAATACTTAGGCAGATTTGGCCTTGCATCATCAGAGTGAAAGCCGCACTAAGAACCGAAGATCGGTGTGGAGATATTTATAGTCCTCTGTGCCAGGCACGCGGAGTGGCGTAACGCTGATTGGTCGTTCGAGTGCAACGTAATCCGTGGGGCGTGGCCGTATGACGCACAGTGGTTGTACTTTTTACCAAGCTTAAAGCCATCTTTCCTGTTTATATTATTTGCCACCAAAGAGCATGGCCAACGCGCGGGTTTTTGTTCGAGTTCACAAGATGCAAGGCACATTAAGCCAGAGAATGCTGGGTGTTCTTCTACAAATACTGGGTGTTCATCTACAAATACTACGCGGTCTAAGCCGAAATTCTATGTTAAGAAAAATCGTTTTATTGTTTCAGTATTATTAAGATATTTACCTATTTTGAACACTGTTCAATCATTATTCAATCTATTTAATCAGCAACTTATACTACTGTGAAACCAGCGAGATGGGTTTAATTTTCAATTCTTTGTAAAAAGTGAAATAGTGCTTTTGCGGAACTTTGAATTTTTTGTCACTATTGCTGACCAAAAGCTTTATTAGATAAAAAAGAGGTAGCTAGTACAGTTTCGCTATTTTTGTTTCATGCAAGATATTAGTTATATTTGATCACAGAGACTGAGACGATATTGAAACATTTACAACAAATATTTCCCATTTTGCTAAGATATTGTTCCCACATGGTTGACTAGGTAATTATACTTTTATTCATGAAACTTTTTCATGGTATTTCGCCACGTCATAGATACTAGAATGCTACAAAGAAGTTTTAAAGGTTAGTTTAGTTGTATCTTCTACGTAATCTTTTTTTAGAATGGTCGGAATTGTCCAGTAAGGAGATGTGAATCTGATATAGGTAGCTATTGTAGCGTCTCAAAACGACTTCGAAAGTTCCTTAAGTGAAAATCTCTTTTTTTCTCAGTGAAGAGAATTATAAATATACCCGCTGACGATAATACGTCTTGATTAATCTTGTTTTGATTGTAGCGTGTAGCTTTCCACGACAGTTCTAAATCCAATCTAGAACTCGCGTCGTCATTTTCAACTCCAGTAGAAGTAGTATACCATGAGCTAGTAGAAGCTGTCAGAAACCCAGACTATCGGTGAAGGCTGTCCAAACCACGAGCATTTCCGCAATGGCTCGTTGCCCTGAAAAGAATTGTTTCAGCAGTTGATCAAGTTCCGATGCGTATCTGAGACTATTAAGATTATTTGTCGTTTTTCGAGCGTAAATTGAGATCCTCCAAGCATGCAGATGTAAATGGATGTAAATTTGTGAACTCACCGGCGGGAACAAGGCGGCTGTGAAAGAAGTCCACTCTTCCAGAGCCCGAGGTCGCGCGCTTACAATGCGTGACGCACCAACGCCATTGAAATAAATTTCTGTGGATGTAGATTCAGTCCTGAGAACAAGATCTAGCTGATTAGGATCCTGGCATTTCGGTTTCGGTTTCGTTCACACCTGTTCGACCACTCGACCTGCACGCGATTTACATCGTGCGGAATAACACGATGACACCTCACGTCTGGTAAAAAGCAAAACCGGGCTGGCCACGACCTGATTCAAATACGAACGACTGGAATAATTGTTCTCGCGTGTAATATACATCTACTAGCTATTTGCATATAAAGCCCTAGACTAGCAGAACCCTGTAGATTGATATGAAAATGGTGTGTGTACAACAAAAGAATGAACACTTTTAGTTATGCCATTAGGATAGCAGTATTACATGAGAGAGATGATAAAATACTATCATATAAGTATTATATGTACTAGGAAGGATCTTCCTACTTTGGTGCAGAAAGTACTCATTTTCTGCATGCATTTCCGTGCGGAAAATAAGCACTTACCACTGCGCAGTGCACTAATGTCAAGTGATAATCATGCGGATAGGTTAAAACTGACGAATGTTATTCTTCTTGACAAATTTCAAATTGAAAAATTAAACTTCTTATAGAAGCCCTCGTAGGAATTTAGTACGTAACACACCTGTGAAAGGGCCGTTGGAAAACGTACGTTCATCTTTCACATTCGTTTTCGAATGACATTCTTTCCACACTCGTCATACAATATAGTATTTTATACTAAACTATCTAACAAAAAGATCAAAGATCGACAATATTGGATAGGAATATCTTTAATTAAGCTTAAATCTAAAAATTCCAACCATTTTGCTGTTATAGCCATCATGAACCGCGTTTCAATCCTGTGTGTACAAGGGGTGTTGTCTTATCAAATGAGTAGTTTTAAGTCCATATGAAATGGACTAAAATTTATTTTGAACCGTATATAAAGAACTACTATAAATAAATAAATGCTATGAAAGCAAAGCTGGAATGCAAAGACCAATGACTGCTCAATGAACAGCAACTAGCCAAAGGAGAAAATGAATTTTCTGATTATTAGATCCATTTTATTATTAACGTTATTAAATGTCATGTTTTAAGAATAGCTTGATTGCATTTATTACCAAAATAGTTATCCGGAAACTGGTATTTGACATTGTATCGTCAATAACAGACTAATAAAATAAGAAATCAACACATTGTTCTATCGATTGTAACCTTTGCGAACTTTGTTAAATCTGGTCTAATGAAACGATACGGGTATAGTCAGATGTCTAAGGGTCGATTCTACATTGCAAGTATATACCTAGAATAAGCTATCTGAGGTATAATTGTCATAGTTTTCTTTGTTATAACAATCGTTTCTAGGGTATTTATTCCCTGGATAACTTTATCCTTTGTAGTAATTCTATATAAATTCTGAGTACGAATTTCAAATGTAGGTTACATTAAGAGAAAAAAGCTTTAATTTGAACAAATCCAACGCTTTGGTATGGAAAATGATTTATATATGGATTTTGTATAATTTGAGTGTACTGTATTCGAACAATCGAGATGTACTCACGTAACTATTTAGCATTTCGTAGGATAGCGTCTAATAACGCTGTTCCCAATAGATAGTAATATTCTCATATATGTTTTTGACATTGCAGATTTACACAACAAAAATGTAATTGCATTAAAGCCTCTCCTACGAACTTTGATAATTACAGAACAATATCTCGAATTTTCCATGCTAGAAAAGTTATGCTCGGCATCATCAATGAAAACCATACTTATATCGTCACGGATTCCACCGAAACAAGCTGGATTCATAAAGGGAAAAGGGGTCCAATATACGACAAACCATGGAATTCAACATCCCTATATTTTGTTACAGGAGATACGGTACTTAATAAAAAAACACCCATAACAATAATTTGCTCCAGCTAGCTTTCAGCCGAGACAAGTGCGGTTTGAGGTACCTGAAATGTATTTGTTTACTGCTTCCAATTAAGGGTACGTCGAGAATTCTAATTAAGTTAGTCGCACAAGGTTGTCTAATTAAACTCCAGGTCTTCAAGACGTGTCCAAACTTGAAGAAACATTAGTGGAGTCGCAGGAAAAATGATGAACTGGATGTTGGTCACTTACCTTGCCTTCAGCTAATAATGTCGCTATAAAATACGTTCTATATATCTGCCTTACAACATAATAATAAAAAATAACACAAACTAATATTTAAAACGCCATAATAAGCACACCAAGTTACAGGAAATTCTTGTTCAGTAATAAGCAGGTTACTTTTTTCCCTATGTAATAGATTGGCTTCAAATACGCAAACGACAGTCAAAAGGCATTCAGATTCCCTGAAGGGGCTACTAAATCGTAAATACAGTAGTACACACATTTAGACGGCAACAGTTTGAACATAAACCAAAATCAACGCATGCAAGCACTTCGCAGCATGCAAATGTCGCTCAATTTTAATATAGCGGAAATGCAGAACTCGTTACTATACTTCAAGCCATGGAGGGAGGCAGCATCTAGCAGTTCGCTCACTAGATGTACGATACACGTAGAACAAGCGAGGAGAAGACGTCATTGCCAAGCCAGTGAGAGATCATCACAAGAGACGAAAAGATGCCTGCGTGTAGATGCAACAGGAAGTGGTCTGGTTGCGTTGGAGGTAGCCAGATCGATGGAAGACATTTACAGACGGGTAATATCTTATCAGATATAATATCGATCTTTGGGGAAACCGACGGTAAGAGGACAGTATTTATTAATATTTATTTATGCGCAGCCCAACTGAATAGATCCGAAATTAATGGAGTGCCCCACGGCCGATAATATTATGCTGACAAATACCACAGTCATGAGTCAGAACAGTGTTACCATGCACGACAATCTTTACCCCGACACAATGAAACACCGGCTAAATTTCGATAAATCACTAAGTTACCTCTCACGGCAGGTTGGGGAGTCGAGAGCTACACATGCAGCCTTGAATAGTAAATCCCGACTGCGGGCCGAAAGACGAAGTTTGCAAATGCCGGCCTTCGTTAGTCTCCTCCCGCGGGGTGTAATGCAAGGGTAATTCCTCGCGAAACTATGTAACGTTAATTGCAAAAAATGCAGTATTCCCGCTCGCGCGTGGAATGTATCGGCAGAGGGAAGTTTCTAAAGATCATGCAGCCGTTACTGCCTAAGCAAGCATTTCCCTGCAATAAGCTAATGGGGCGCGCCTGATTTCGTAACAATGAACGGATAGGGGCGGATTTGCGCCCAAAAGACGAATTTCGACCACAATGTGGAGTGAGGCAGGGCTATATATTATGGCCTCAACTGTTTAATATTACTATAAGAATACTGCCGGAAGCATCTTCACCCAATGTAATCCAAATTACACAAACCCAACGTAAAACTGAGCGTAGATCATAAGAGAAACGAATGGTTTAGAAGTAAAGCAATTTCATTGACGTAGTACACCAAAAAGTCGAACTCAAATGGAAATGGGCAGGTCAGAACAAAAGACACCAGGTCGGCAGGTAGAATTACGAAATCCAGCGATGGAGACCATACTATGGACACAGGAACTGGGGGGGAGACCAATGCGTTGGGGAGATGCCTGGAAGCGTCATGTGATCAGAGGATGGCCCTGAATAGAAAAAGATGGAAGGAATTAGGAGAAACCTATATATCCAGACCTGTACTGAATGACAAATGGTTAATGACGACTGCTGTCGTATCAATAAATGGCCAAAAGTAAACAATTTGAGATACGTCAATGATACAGTCCTAATAGCTAACACCATATAAGAGATCTGCAGATTCGTTGACCTAAATATATCTAAAACCAAAATAGTGATTTAATCCCAAAACAACTGGCGTGATTGGAAGGATTTGAACCGCTTAGGCAGGTTGTCAAAAAATGAATATACCTAGACTTCATGGTAATACCGAAATAGAAATCCGAAGATGTCAGAGGCAGATGAAGGTCCGAAGACTTAATCACATTTGGAAAGATAAAATATATAATGCAATTACAATACGGCTGGTCAACTGCTTGGTATTTTCAATTTTCATGTATGGACATGAAATTTGGACTGTTCGAGAACACGAATGAAAGAAAATTGACTCTCAAAATGTCGTCTTGGCAAAAAATCCTCAAAACAACAACAGGCGTGATTGAACCGCTTTGGCAGGTTTGGGTTACCGTAAAATTCCTATACCTTGGCTCCATGATTACCAATGATGGCAATTCTGAAATAAAAATCCGAAGAGGTCAGAGGAAGGGTGACAGTCCGAAAACTTAAGCGCATTTGGAAAGACAAAATAGCTAAGACAACTAAGTTACGGCTGGTCAACTGCTTAGTCGTTTCAATTTTGATATATGCACATGAAACCTGGACTCTTCGAGAGCGCGAGTGATAGAAAATCGACTCTCTAGAAATTTCCTATTGGCGAAAAATATAAATACGCTGGATTTTCATAAAAACTCCATACTAAAAGAACTGGAGTTAAGAAACGACTTTCTATGCGCATTCATCAGCTCGGGATGGTTAATTATTAAGGACAAAGTTCAAGGGAAAATGTCAAAAGGTAGATCACCAACACGCTGGGTTGATCAAATCACATAGGTAACAGGCAAACACATGCATGAGCTAGCCCTAGGTAGAGTACCTGTAGCCACAGGGACAGAGGAACGTGTTGGATGGAGACACCTTGTCAAGGGCGTCTCAGACGTATTGGCCACCACATTTGCTTCGGGGGATTAGGACTGAGGAGGAGGAGGATTTTTTTACCGTATATTCAATACTGGCCTCATTGATGACTTTGACATTTTGTCGCAATCTACAACGTAGAAATAGAAAAGCAGCGATGTGCTAGATATATTTGGTTTCTTTATTATCGGCAGCCATGTTAGACGTCATCATGAGAACGGGCTATCTTTTACAACAAAAGTATTGCCCTTTTAGTAGTTTTTGAAGGATTTCATGTAATTGTTTTCAAGAAAGGAGAGAGTTTTTCCTACGATCAACCAAACCATATTTTTTTATTTGAGGTTAACTTCCCATCTTTTTTTTGTTATGTGCAATTTTCATATTAATTGGTTGGCTAGATGCAATCCTAGATAACATGCTTCTTGGACATGTGGTATTGCTATATTATTAATGTAAACTAGGGGCACTGTTCTTATCCTGAATGTCGCATGAGTTGACTTATTTTCATTTAATATTATTTTCCACTTACTTAGCACTCTTGCAGTGGATTTATATTATTCTGGAGTTATGAAGCTGTCACTGCACGTTCGGTGGTTGTTGTATCGTCTGCAAACGTTCCGGTTTCAGTATAGGGACTGGGGAGTCTGCTGTATACAATAGTTATAATACGGGGCCTAACACGCTTCCCTGTGGAACTCCTGAAGTAGCTGAGTACATTTTTTAATTTCTTGGCCATGTTTAACATTACAAAATCGAGACAATAAGTACGACCTTAGTAGTAGATAGTAAATAAAGTGCAAATCGTTCACCTCAAAAACTTCTCGCATGTAGTGCGAAAAGAAGCGAAAGAGAGTGAAGTAACCTACCACGTACGGCATATTAAATTCATGTCATTAGTGTAAAGCGCATTTTGATGCATAAATTAAAACGTACTTTCATTTGTTTAAAATTGCAACGACTTCCTTTAAAAGTACGCACTGGAAGTGTTTAACGTGGTAAAGTGTGTTTAGAAATGTATTTCTAATCTTTTGTAATTTTCCTTGCTATTCTACTTCTTACATTTTGAACATACATACTTTGCGAGTCTTATCAGTAACAGGTTCTAAGAGCGACTGTAGTTGGCAAATCTACTCTTACTCAAAGAATGTTTAATAATGGCTAACTTACAAACGAGTTGACAGATTTTAATGTTTTCGAACGATTCTGATATACAGGGTGTTAAGGAAGTCGACCGAAATATTTCTGGGTGAATCCTTGGCCCAAAATATAATGATTTAATTCTACTTATCCATATACAAAGTTGCTTATGAGCTTTTTTTCTTCTGCTTATTCCTCTTATTATAGGCCAGTGACCTTTTTTGACCATAAAGTCGAAAAACCTTTGATAGATTTTATTTCTAAAATTACAGGTCACAAGTAATTATCCATCCATATTTTTTAACCCCCTGTATAATCCCTACCAATTTTTGTTTCTGGATATTCACTTTAATTCGGAAGCTATTTCCTCTCTGACAAAATTTTAGTTGGGTCAACGGTTTAGCCACAGAAAATTTTTTCCTAAATCCCTACAAGCCTGAATCTGTAATTGTAACTTAACACTAGGCTTGTAGGGATTTAGAAAAAATTGTTTTTTTTTTTTTTTTTTTTGTTAAATCGTTTACCCAACTAACATTTTGTAAGAGAGGAAATAGCTTCTAAATTAAAGTAACTATCCAGAAAAAAACATTGGTGTGGTTATACAGGGGGTTAAAACATTTAAAAAAGCTAATAATCTTTAAAGCCCTCTAGCGGCTAAACTAAGCAACTTTGTATATTACAGAAAAAAGTTCCCACAATTTCCATTGCAATAGATATTCTGATTTTCTTCTGAAACTTCAGAAGAACACGCTAAGCAGAAACTGATTTTTCTATTCTACTTTTCTCAGAGGTATATCCAAGCATATACCTTAAAATTGTACTACAATTTAGCAATTTATTAGTAAAGGACCTGTAAACCGCAACTCTCCGTACATTCTTGCATTTTATAAAAGCTATTTACTAACAGGTGGTGTTATCATTATGATGTGTCACGTTACTTCATCGACGTCGACGTGGACTCGTGGACATGATGCAATCCCTATAAAAATTGCGAATAGAATTTCAATTTTCTTAAAACATTGCCTGTGTAAGCTGGGAATTATCTCAATTGCGGCATGTAATAACAACATTAGCTTTTCTTTAAACGTGGGTATCTCATCAATAAGGTCCGGAGAGATTTAATGATACGCATGTTCAAGCAAATGCTCCGTAGCGTATGGTGAATATTTTTTGAGAAGATTAAAATGTAGTAATCTAAAAATTAAGCGTGCCATCACTAACAGGTGCTCAATAACAAGCTTAGAATTGATTGCAGAGGTTGTACACGCTGCAAGAGTGCATTTGGAGATTATTTAGCTTATAAAGCTGCTATATTAAATTGTTCTGCATCCAAAAAATTCAAATTCAATAGTTTAGTATTAAGGTGCGTTAAAACGTCTGAAAAGCACGTTTTTCAGTAAATCTTAACTCGGAAAATATTATTGTACTACTATAATACCTAGTGTCGATCAAAACATAATAGTTTTAGCTCTACTAAGCGCCATCACTAACAGGTGCTCAATAACAAGCTTAGAATTGATTGTAGAGGTTGTACACGCTGTAGGAGTGCATTTGGAGATTCTTTAGCCCTATAAAGCTGCTATATTAAACTTTTAAATTTCTAGAATGATTGTAATAATAGTAATTTATTATACAAGACGATAAAGTTAAATTTTATCCACGAGTGAATCGTTTAACGTCGAGACGAAGTCGAGACGTTAATGATTCAAGAGTGGATAGAAATAACTTTATCGTCGTGTATAATACAATATTTTTTTCTGTAGCAAGAACTTTAACAATTTCAAAAAAAATAATGACATTTCAAAATGTCAGTAGCTAGATTGGGTTGCTACGATAATACGAAGCTGTCATGTTTAATTTAAACAAAAGTTAGAAAATTAAATTACTTTATCTATCCTTGATGTTAAAATGCTACTTTATCTACCCTTGCTGTTAAAGTAAAACTTGACCTTTTGTTTTGAGTTGATAAAAGCACACTTTAACATGTGCTATAGAAAAAATACATATGCCTTATTGCTTTCTATCAAAAGCGTCTGCAGTGATTTCTTTCAAAATAACTATTAAAATAACTCCAAGTTGCCTGTATGTCATAGTTAATAGTACATAAATGAATAATTATTCTTCTCCCACTGTAATTTATATTTATTTTCTGAGACGCATAATAAAACCCCGCTCGCACGCCTCTTAATTATTATCGTAGTTTAAAAAGTCGGTATCAGTACATGTGCTGAAGCGGATCGAGCACTGGTGAAAATGTTTCCGCAAATTCTGCAGGAATATCCAAATTTTGTAAGATTGCATAGGTTTTATACTTTTTAATTCAGAATTTGGTTTAGACAACCATTGCAGTTTTGTAAATTTATTGTGTAATCTTAAGTACACATTTATTATTTTTACGTAAGTTACCCTAAGTGTATTTGCGGTTTAATTAAAAATATAATAATAAATGTTGATTTGATTATACAATTAACATAAAATACTATGACAATTTTATATCGAAACTGTTTATGTATACATACAATAATCAATTTAATTTGTTATTAATTAAACTCTATCATGACAACCATATATTATAGGTCGATAAATAACTAATTTGCTAGTGCATCGTTAAAATGAAATTTTATTAATCTTCTGACAAATTAGACGCTGAACGATAGTAAGGCAAGTGTGTCGTAAATTGTCCTCCTGTTCGAGGACTTTGATGAGGACGTATAATATTAATCAGAATACGCCCAATTAATGAGACGACGAAAATATATTTATCACGGTGCTAATCATAATAAAACTAAGCGGAAGGCATCTGAAACTGTTAATGCTGGTACGAAAAGCGCCTTTCTGTGCCAGTGAAAATATACGATGTTACTTTATCACGCAGTCTTTACCCAGACTTGGGTGATTTCATCTCTCCAGATTCTGGAAATTATCCAGAAGTTCACATACAGAAAAATAATAAACAGCTTTTAGTCTAACAATCATTGCCGTTAAAGAATTAGAACATTTTTGCAAATTGTATTCTGCAATTTTCCTTCGATCCCCAGGTATACAACCAGCAGTTCTTTTTCTGCCTTCATAAAGTGCAGTAACATGATATGGCAATTACGTCTATTTGTACTTCCTCCTAGCCACAGTCTGTGTGCGTTGAAAAGCGCTTTCAGTAATTGCGAACTGTAGACAATCTGAAGAAGCTCTGCATTGATATCTCTGTGTAAACAGGAAATATGGGGATAACGACCAGTTTGAATCACTACTTTTGGTTAACAAGGTACTTAGTTCCTTATTTTCCCACAGCATTTTTGAATGAATGAACCCTTTTCATTTAACATTATTTCGTTGGAATGTTCTTCATTTGTTTTTCTGAAACTTGTTACTGTACGCTGAAATGTTATTTTAGATCGACGTGTTTTCCCTGAAAAGGTTGCTATACAAATATTTACACTTCTAGTTCTTGACCTTTTGTTCATTATAACTTATTTATTACATTCTTTAGGTTTCGTTGACTAAAAGATCCAGTTTTGTATTTAATTCAGGACGAGACCCAAAAAATGTATGTTTTTCTCAGATCAGACGAAAAATTATGCTTTTCCGACGTGTTTTCAGGCCTTAATAGTACATTACTAGTTTAGAAAAGTGACGTTTAACTGAACGAGTAGGGCTGGTTTGAGACGAGAGTTCAGCGAGTACTTGAACAGCTATACATATACCAGCGAACTATAAAACATAACATAACCAAGCTGAGCAAAACTCGTTTTTATGTACTGAAGCACAATATGCAGCTCCAGTTGATGTTCAATCAAGCGGTGTTACTTTCTAAAATGTAAGTAAGTGTATTTTTAATATTTATTAATTAAAAATAGGTAAATCCATGTTAAACACCGTTACAGTGCTGTAATGGTTGCTATGTTTTAAAGTAGCTCTTTACTAAACTATTTTAAATGTAGAAATATAATTCATTGTCATGTGAAATGCGAAAGATACATTATTTCGGTATGTTATCGCCGTTGCTATACAAAATAACAGTACGCAAATGTACTTGTTGCGTCAAGAAGCAACAGTCCCGAAATAGTTATTTTTGTACATATCTAGAATGCGAAATGCTACTTTTGCGTTCGAAAATGAGAGCTTTTTGGTGACCATTTCGCATTCGAGATACTAAACATTTTTTCCGAAATTGCATTAATAAATATTAAGCAAAATTGAAATAAAAATTATAGTAGAACAGTTTATGAATAATTATAAACTGTATGCCATTGGAACAATGGAAGGACGCATCCTGTTTACGAAAATGGATCACTTTGCCCATTGAAAACGTCAAAATGTCAATATTTCTGGTCAGTTTTCAAAAATAGCTAGTTATGTTACAAGTACGAAATTAAGGTCTTTCTTGGACGAGGCACATAAATAAGGCGAGTCTGAAAGTCCGCTTTCGTACGAGTTAAATACATAATTTTTTGTTTGCTGGTTTGGTAGCACTTTTTCTAATTATAAAATGACAGTTTAATCGAGAAAGTCGGGAAAAGTTGAGGAGGCCATGATGATACCGCAAAATGATTTCGACCAATGGAAATGATTGTTAGTTTTTGCTGCTATAGTTATTACTGCTGCAAAGTAAGCAGTGCAAAGAAGTGGGTGTCAGTCGCTAAACAGTGCCGAAATGTATAGCTTTTCGATGCAGTAGAACAAAATAGCTATTTATATTACAAGTACGAAATTAAGGACTTTTTTAACGAGCCACAGTTTTTGGCCAACCGAACACACCGAGCGAGGCACATAAATAAGGCGAGTCTAAAAATCCACTTTAGTGTGGGTTACATACATAATTTTTTATTCTACTGCTTTAGAAGCGTTTTTCTAATTAAAAAATGACAATTTAATCGAGGAAGTCGAGAAAAGTCGAGGAGATCATGATCATATCGCAAAATTTTGATTTTGACCAACGGAGATGGTTGTTAGTTTTTGTTGCTATGGTTATTACTGCCGAAAAGTAAAAGTTATTAGTATAAAAAGTATGTAGGCTTTTTCAACAAAAATAACTTTTTTGGAACACTTATGTTCTTAAGTTGTCATTACTTGAAATTTTTCGTTTCATTGCAAAAATTTAAAAGGGAAAAGTTACCAGTTTTATTAATATCTAATTACAAACTGAAAGAGATATTCAGTGTTGTATGTATAGAACTAGTGACTAAACTGTATTTTTTTCACTTGTGAGCTTCATAGCACTCGCTAACGCTCAGGCTCTAAACAGCTCACTCGTGAAAATAACAAATCTCTTTAGCCACACGTTATGTGCATGTATGTATGTATGTATGTATTATTGGTAACCTCATTTTACCTTGCGGTGTAGAGGTTGGTGCTTTATACGCTTGTGTCTGGTGGTACAATGCTCAACTTGCCCCGGATTCGGTTACATAGTTGGAACGCGCCTTTTGTGCTTGCGCAGCAACCATTGTGTGTTAGGTGTGTGTCTTAGTGATGTGTTGACCTTGTTACTCTATCTCTTAGGTCTGAGCCACACGTTATATAAATAGTTAAATATCGTACAAGTCAGTAAAGAGATATTTTATCCATGAGGGGAAAACCTCACCGTATAAAAATAACTATTTTGCAATCCTGCACTAAAATATCAACTTTTTAGTTGTGATTATTATTGGCAAGATGACATAGGTGCCCTTTTTCACGCTTTACTGTAAATTTTATGTCAAAATATCCTTTTTTTGCCTAACCTGTACCGTTGCCCCCTGGAACCACTTTTGCATTACCCGAGCGTCACTTTAGAACTAACCTTACCTAAGCGAAACCAGAACGTCCGGGCCGGGAGTGAAACTCTTGCCCGCACGCTCTGCATTTAGTTGTGGTCTCGACTACCATGACCACTAGCCCATCGAGGCCCTATGTCAACATAACCTAGAATATTTAAAATTTTGTTGGTGCAAATATGAATGTTTTGCAACTTGTTTCATAAATCACTATTATCTACGACAGTGTGTAAAATTGACTTTTATTTTGCAGTTTTAAGTTTGTATAACGAATATTTAATAACATGTTTTCATTAGTTTACGTCGTCAGTAGCAACGTGTTTAAAATGATTTCATTAGGCACGTCGTCAGTGGCAACGTGTTTTAAAATTTTTAACCACGCAAAATTACGACCCTTTGCTAGTAATCCTAATTTACATTTAAATATATATTTTTTATATTTACCTTGTTTTCTAGATTCTATCGTAGATAAAATATTGTACGATACACATGCGTAAAGCATCTTTAGTCATTCGCGGGGCGTAAAACGCTCGCTCACTCGTGTTTTAACTCTGCCCCACTCGTGACTAAAGACTAGCTTTACGCACTTGTATCGTAAATTACTATTCTTTAATTCCACATCATAATGATTACATTACAGTTGTCATTTGAATTTCTAAATAGCATTTATTTTTGCACTAGTTGAACATGAATCATTTGAACGAATCTTTAACAAAACTCAATGATTTTTATCTGTTTATGGTACATACAATCTTTCAAATTTGTTAATCGTTGCAACATTCGTTTTTCGCACACAACGTATTGTCGATTTAACGATCTCGATGGATAATTTCACGTTTAATTCGAAAAATTCGATCACTTTGCAACTTATTGCATCGATAGCTATTCCGGCCTAGGGCAAAAAAAACGTAACGTAACCGTATGAGTTATTAGTATATCCAGAATATGGAATGTAGTTGCGAAAGCCCGTAGTCCCAGGCAAATAAGCCACACGATGGATAAAAACGAAATTCAGTGCCGAGGTGCATTTTTTCGACATCGAGAAATCATGAAATAAAAATTTTATTATCAAAATTTGTAGGTTATGTTGACGTTTTCTGTCACTCGTCTGTCACCCTGCCACCTCCAGAAAGTCGTGAAATAATGGATTACTTCACTTTCTATTTCTCACATTTTATGACGATTTCGACGTTCTTTACTACATATTTTGTAAAAACGATTGATTTTTGCATTTATTCCGATCGAGAAAAATTGTTTTATTTGTACAAAAAAAAAATTTGCAGTTTTGAAGTAATAAAACAAATCATTATTTTGTTCAGGGTGCCCCGAAAACAATGGGACTCTGTCTAGGCAGATGTTCTCACAAAAATGGGGTTATAGACCCCAAGTATAGCGTAGTACTCCCATTTGATATTAACCGTAATATGTTTTTTGCACTACTAGTCTCAGACCGCACCGTTATTGGCCTATCTTTGGGTCGTGAAGTTGATTTTCTCCACCAAGGGAGAGAAAGTAAAATAAACAATTTTCACCGTGGTAACTAATAAATTGCTAAGTTACCAAATATGACTATTTTAATTTTGACGTTTTAAAGAGCTGTATTGTCAGGTTGACAGTTAAAATATTTTCGAAATTTGTTGGGAATTTAGGTATTAAGCCGTTTGGTAGTGCAAAAAATAGTATATACACCACGGTAGCGAATCGTATTATAACCTTCGCGCTTTAGATACTTCGCGTTGCGCGCTCAGTATCTAATATGCTTCGCTACCTTGATGTATAATATACTATTTTGCACTACTAGTCTCAGAACGCACCATTATTGGCCTATCTTTAGGTCGTGAAGTTGTTTTTCTCCACCTTGGGAGACAAAGTAAAATAAACAATTGTCACCGTGGTAACTAATAAATTGCTAAGTTACCAGTTACTATTTTAATTTTGATGTTTTAAAAGGCTGTATTGTCAGGTTGACAGTTAAAATATTTTCGAAATTTGTTGGGAATTTTAGGTATTAATACGTTTAGGTAGTGCAAAAACTAGTACGTATATACACCAAGGCAACGAAAACTCTTATAACCTTCGCGCTCAGGTTATAATATTGAGTTTCGCTACCTTGATGTATGATATACCGGGTGACTATAAATGATTGTGATTTTTTTCCTAAGGTTGGCACTGTTTATGTTGGTGGCACTGTAAGTCTATATCAAATTCGAGGTTAGCAGGTTAGGTTTTGCGTCAGTTTTGACACAGAAAGACGCAAAACCTAACCTGCGAACAGTGAATTTGACATAGACTTACAATGCCACCAACATAAACAGTGCCAACCTAAGAAAAAAAATCATAATCATTTGTAGTCACCCGGTACTATTATCTCAACATTTTTTGGTATCGCATATTTTAATTTCACATAATAGAGTCCACTTATTTGTATTGTTTCGAACTATATGAACGAACCTTTAGATTAGTCATCATGTTAATCGGCCTTAACCTAACATCACATAAAAAGAAAACGTCAAGGTTAAGAGGAAAGCTTAAGAACGTCAAGAAAATATCAAAAAGTTCTGGAACATTCAAGAAGCAAAGAGCTCTATAAAAGAAAATAAATTCGGGTCAGTCAATCAGTGTGAATTGGAAATTAAAGTTGTAAAGTTGGATTGTTGTACAATAGTTATGATTTGTTACTATATTAGACTATATTAGATATAAAGAAGTATTTAATAGTTTTTGAATTTAAATTCATTGCAATGTAGAGAAAAAGTAAAGGTAGAGGTTCAATGTAATTTCAATTCCCAAAACTGGGGGCGGGGTGCTATAGGGATCTTGCCCTCAGCCAAGAAAGGGAATTACAGGACAGGTGGAGAATAGAAGAAAAGCCAGGAAAGGTGGAGAAGTTCTGCCCCGGAATTCGCCTCAAAGAAGGTAGGTACTCTGTCAAAAACCACCTACAAACTTAAATCACAGTAGCGGCCACGGGAATCGAACCCGAGACCTCCCGAATGCTAAGTAGACGTGCTAACCACTAACCCACAAAGACCTGCTTTACGTCTGAAAATTATATCTAAAAACACATATTATTGATCGATCGTACATAAATTACTATTGAAGTTATTTTTAAGCTAACAATATGTGGAGTTTTTTAACCGGGAATCACTTAAGACATGTGTTATAATTCACGTACTCCCCTAAAATTAATGTTTTCCAATTTAAAAATTACACACACGGTTTTCATTTACGCCCACGAGGAGGTTTCCAACGAAACAAGTACACATTTTTTATGTCAAATTAAAATATGTATTACCTGCGGTATCAAAAATGTGAAAATGAAAAATATATCGCCCTTAATGTGAAGCTTCTTGCTAAGGTTTGACTGTGTCAGCCTATTTTGATGAGAATAGTGTCACCTTAAACGGTGTCTCACCCTGTATATGTACCAGAAAATGACATATGATAAACTGATCACCAACCATAAAAATTTTCATCCATAAGACAACTGTCTTTATAGTGAAATTCAGCTATTTACAATTTTTACCATTAGTAAGTTGAAATAATTCATAATTAGTATCTGTTTTTCATAGAATTTCCTACATTTCAACAAAATTTTGCTGCTTAAACATTTGGATTTAATTGTCATTTTAGCCGGTAAGCATATACCGTCATTTATTATGACAATGTAAATATGTAAATTGTACGAGTATTATTCCATCGTAATTAATTGCTCTTTTATAAAACTTTCGTGTTTTTCCAACAGCTTTCATATTCAATAAATGATTATTCAAAGCATGGCTTTACTGAAACAGATCAATGTTTGCTGCAGCAAAAACAGCAAGAATTGAACATTTACCTATTTGCATTTAGCAAAATGCTTTTAGTGTGTAGTGGTAGTACTGTAATTGGCTAAGAGGCAAGTTTCTAGAAAACGAAGCCGCAAACCACTCAACAAGCGCATTTATTAATTAATACCGCAAATATTGTTTATACGATGTTGCATTTCCAGTAAAGTCTATTATGCTTTTGCGCTGATGTGCTAAACATGAGAAAAATAAGCGCCAGGAGTTTTTTGCGTGCATAGACAGCAAAATTCGCACACCAGAAGAGTATTAGCATTATGAGTACATATAAAATGTAAATTTTCATTATATTATTTTTTCTGATATATGTTTAACCAGAGGAACAGTTTGCCTTTGCATACAATGCATGAAAATTAACTTGTCCCGTTCTTCCTTTCATGGTGTGGAAGAAACGCCTACTAGATATGCGTTGCTTTAAAAATGTATAAAAATATTAGCTTAGCACTCATTGGGTTGTATTATTTGCTTTGTACACATTAAATATTTACCGATTGTGTTTGAACGTTCGAGGTGTGTATGCCAACATCGTGTGCGTTAATGTCTTTTAAATGCGTTTTCATTCTTATCTGGCGTGGCTGTAAAAATGTAAGCAAGCTATCTTCAATTAGCCAGACTTTCTAAGTGTGACAATGACAATTCTATTGAAAAATACAGGAGTGATCACATTTATCAAGTATATTTGAAATTTTGAATAGATTCGTTTTGAAGAGTTTACTTTAGGCTTATAAAAATAAATTTTTTACATAGTGATCGTGCGAGTCGTCTCTTTTTAACGAAAAATCGTATTGCAAGTTCAACTTTTTTTAACGCAAAAATCGCGAAAAAAGTACACTTTTTTAACTATTTTATTGAAATGTCAATTTGACAGTTGTCAATTTCGAAGTTCTTTTCAACTAAATTTCGACCAAGAGATCACTATGCAAAAAAACTACGTGTACAACACGTTTTGAAAGTCCTTTTTTTTATTCATTTGCTTGATTAACTCGAGCTTCGCCCTCGTTATCAAACTACAAATTCATGAAAAAAAGTATGACTTTCAAAACTAGTTGTAAAAATTACTATTTTAACACGTGTTGAACACGTAACAGCTGAAAGAAATTAAATAAAACTAGTGAACAATAAAATGTAGCAGAATATTTTGTATTTCTACTTGCAACGTCACGGTCAGCTACAAAATGGAAATAGTTTTCAGAATTTTTCTAACTTCTTCATTTTATTTTTGAATATAGAAACGTGTGTTTACCAACATTTGTAATACACGTATCGATAACTCAAAGTGTTGTATATATTTTATTCTGTCATATTACACGTAAAGAAGATTCTGGAACATTCTCATTACATACTATGCAGGGTGTTATGGAAGTCCACGTAATAATTTTAACCAGTGATAGTACTCATCAAACTGAACAACTGTTCTATTTATCGTTTTTCTATTTTAATCGTATATCTTTTCAATCATTTATGTCCCCTAAACTTGACGAGCCGCTGAGCATATGATGTAAGTTAAAGGTGAATGACAGAACTATACTAAAATTACAAATTTCGTGCATAAAAAACATGTGTCAATAACTTATCTACATCGATTTATAAGGTACGTTAGTGACCAGATGTCAACTAAAAGAATTATCAGTACCTATGCAGTTTTTGTTGGTTTGCATTTCCAAGTTTTTGTGTTTTGTGCCATTAGATTAAAATATTATTCCATAAGCGGGTATACATTTTTATAGTATAACATAACTATCTTGAATTTTAACTCGGTTTTGGGGGTGTTTTCGAAAAAATGTGGATAAATTTATTGCGTAGACTTCCATAACACCCTGTCTATTGTCGTGCATCTCAATTTGTTTAATGGACAACGTTGGCACTCATCGTCAACGAAAATAACAGTACTTTCGCATGTACGATTTTAATTGGATATTAAAAATCTGGTGTGATACACTCACACAACTTCCTTTTACAGTGATCTTATAATTAGTCAAAAATTTCATTTTTAATTTTTAACCATTTGTTAAAAATTTTCAAAAATTACAAATTCTACAAAAACGGTACAAAATCGAGTGTTAGTTGAAGAGACAAATTTTTTCTAGAATTTTAAGGTGAATTCAAAAATGTAATAATATACCGGGTGTTTTATTTAAAATAGGAGTTAATAAAAAAAATAGAAAACATAACAAAAGAAACCCACTTTAGAAGTATTCAACTGGAAAATCACCTATCTCACATCAATACACATTAAAAATGTAAGAGAAATGTAAAATTTAAAAAAAATCGTTAGAGCCGTTTTTGAAAAAATCGAAAAAACTGAAAAATCACAAGAGTAAACACCTACTTCCGGTTATGCGATTTTCTTCAAAAGCTTGCTGTCTCATCGACATAATACACAAAACTTATATATGAAGTTTCAATGCCATACCTTGTTTCGTTTTTGAGATATTCTGTTCACAGACACACAGACAGACAGACCAATGAAAAAAAATATGTTTTTTGGGATCAGGGGACTCTAAAACGTGAAGATCTGTTGAAAACTCAATTTCGAATTTTTGGGGTGAATCCAATACTTCCTTTATAGTAGTAAAAGGAAGTAAAAATACTTCGTTAAGTTCTTGGATTTATTGATAGATACATCCATTTAGTTCGCCAAGTTAATTAGTATCTTCAAGCAACTGTTCGTGGTGTAACGTCATGTTAAAAATTAAATAAGTATAGGTAATGATATGCGTGCATGTAATAAATCAGCTACTGGCCTCTGCCGACATAGCTAACTAAAACTATGCATTAATTATAGTTGAATTTCATGCTTTCACAGTTACCTCGATCGTTTTCTTGTACTTTTTGTAGTTAGTAAACTAATCATAACCATAAAACGGAATCGTTCTCATGCTATAAAAGACTCACATGATAAATCCTTCTAAAACGATATATGAATACATATTAAGCGCGGTGAGACTGTTGAAGTCCTATTACAGTTTAAGGGAAAGTATAGTAAACATTATTCACTAAGAAATTGATAACAAACGGTTTCGAGATATGTTTTAAAAAAAACGGCATAAAAAAGGACGTTTGTAGTCTGGAAAAGTCAGTAATCTATACGGAGACGCCTATATTCAGGTAATATTCTGACAAACAACTGAAGTAGTAGTCAAAAGGAAAAATTCGTAAAGACACGAATCTTTTTTTTTGCAGGGTCAAATCGAAACAGACCGTTGGTAGTGTGGAAAATTCAGTAATCTATACAGAGGCATATTTTGATAATACACTGACAGAAAATTGAAGAACTGTTTTACAGAGACACGAATCTTTTTTATCAACAGGGTGTCCGGCGACGTAAGATGTTTACCGTCACGTACTTGATAATCAAACTCAGTATGATAAAAAACTCCTATAAAGTTATGTCCTAAAGTGAACCATTTCCAATATGCAGGGATTTATTATTTAATTTTAATATGTTATTAAAATTCTGACAAACATTGCCTAAAATAGCCATCGTTATTATCTAAACACATTCCAGTTCGTTTTAAAAAAGATCTAGTTGCCCTGCGTATCATATCGTTTTTATTTCTAATCAATTCGGCGACCTCATAAATTAATCCCCTAAGATCTTTTACAATTTCTGAAAGTATTGAGTATTGCTATGAAGCCATTTGAAGCCTCTATGATTATTATAGCAATTAATAGTATTTCATGCATATCAAATAATATTTTATGAATATCCCAGAAATGTGCAAGTTTAATTTTACTATGTAGTATAAAATAGCATTGGTTTTTGATAATAATTGTAAAACTGTATTAAAAATAGTATTATCCTTGATTTAAACAAAATGTAGTCAGAGTAGGCTTGGAAACAGTATTAAATAATGAAGTATGGAAGACAAACAATTAGGAGGTGGAAGCCAAGCTGAAAGGTCTTGTTAATTTGGCTTCCCCAATTAATATTTATAACTTTCTGAATAAATGCCCTTTTCACAATTAAGTAAGTGTCCTGTGGGTGTGCTGTATTGTATGTATTATCGTTAAGCTCGTTTTACCTTGCGGTGTAGAGGCTGGTACTTTATGTGCTTGCATCTGGCGGTACAATGCTCAACTTTCCCCGGATTTGGGGTACAAAGTTGGAGCGCGCCTTTTTTGCTTGCACAGCAACCATTGTGTGAAGTGTGTGTCATGTTGATGTGTTGGCCTTGTTACTCTATCTATTAGGTCTGTGGCTCTGAGTAGAGCACAGTTAATTTGGTGCCCAACTGTGAATGGTCTCACCGAGCCCGATTCCAATCGCCAAGGCTGCGGAAAAATTCCTGCCCCCGCGGGATTTGAACCGAGAACTTGCTTACTAGCAAGCCTAGCGCTAGTGGGTGTGCTGTAGTGGAGTGAAATCATTAATAGCACCTCTGCAGAAGGTTGAAAAAATATTTAACGGTGCATCGAGTATGAGCTTGTATTCCAGTGGCTGCTTTTGGACATCCGAGCAGTACAATTGGAGCCTCTGGAAGCTGAGGTAGGCAGTGACCTTCGTGGAGAGCGGCGGAGCTCTGGGTCTAACCAACGGGGACAGCTGGAAGCAGTTTCTGATATCACCTCGGACCAGCTACAAAAATCGTCCTATGGCGGCGTTCAGAGGCTAGCCAAGGGGCAAAGAGGAGACCAAGCATCGTGGGACTCGCTAGGAGCTCGAGTTGGGCCGTAATTCCATTCCAAAGAAAACAAAAATGTCAGAAAACTTCACCGAAAAAATGCGTCTTGTCCACCTGGAGTCATGCTGGCGAGCAATATGGCCCGCCCAGTTCCACTTCAATTGAGCTATACGGCATCGTCGACTTTAGTTGTTTGCCTGATAATTTCGTTTGTAATGTGGTCTCTGAGACTGACACACAGCATTATCCTTTCGATAGCCCTTTGAGTTGTTCTGATCTTGTTAGCTGATCTTATAGTGAGAGTAATCGTTTCCATTCCGTATGTCAGCACAAGCAGGATACAGGTGTTGAATACCTTTCGTTTAAGATTGATTGGAATGTTTTGGTTTTTCAAGATGTGTGTCAGCTTGCCTGTAGCTGCCCAAGTCAGTCGAACTCGTCTTTTTAATTCCGTGGTTTGGTTTTCTTTACCTAGCTTGATGTTATGTCCGAGGTAGACGTATTCATCAACTTTCACTATGAGTTGGTGGCCCATATATATATATCCACATTGTCTGTTGTCATAACCTTTGTTTTGCTGAAATTCATAGTTAGTCCAATACTTGACGATTTGCTTTGCAGTTCTTCCAGCATATCCTGTAATTCGTCTAGATTCGGGCTGACTAAAACAATGTCGTCCGCAAAGCGGAGGTGGCTCAAATATCTTCCGTCGGTCTTAATGCCTTTATGGTCCCGCTCTAACTCCTTAAACACTTCTTCCAACGCCAGAGTAAATAGTTTAAGGGAGATGGTATCCCCTTGTCTTACTCCCCTTCTCACTGGAATTTTGTTCGTTTTAATATCTTCCGTGATATTTACGTCGAGTGTTGCATTACTGTATATGTGTTTGAGTAGATTCTTATATCTGGAATCAATTCTTGCCGCGTCTATAGCTTTGAAAATAGCCCACAGTTCTAATGAGTCGAACGCTTTGTTGTCAACGAATGCAATGTGTAATGGTTCGTTGTATTCGTGGCATTTTTCAATCAGTGTGCGGATGGATTGTATGTGCTCAATCGTGCTATAGCCCTTACGAAATCCGGCTTGCTCTGATGGTTGATATGCGTCCAATATGTTCGTGAGTCTGTTTGTAATGATCTTGGCTAGAAGCTTATCTGGATGGGGAAGTAAACTGATGGGGCGATAGTTGTCATTTTTTTATTTGTCGCCCTTTTGGCATATCAATCTCAACTAATTGTTTCTAGTGAAGCAAAAATCGTCATCGCAGCACAGATCATTTTCTTTAAAAGCAACGCCATATTTTACATATCGTATGTTGATCTCATACTCAGGGAGTGCTAACTTAAATTCAGGGGGCACTAAGGATCTCCAAGTACCTCCCTAATTCCGCCTATGGTCCTATGACCATGAGAAAGACCAAACCTTTCAACTACTTTTCTGGGTGTTAGGCTAGCTTGCAACAATCCTATCGCTTGGTTAAACTGATTGACACCAGACTTTTCCATGTCCTTGATGTATAATACTAACTCATATTCGTTTTAGAACTTGTGAAGCTGTGTCAGTTCTTCTTCTTCTTCTTCTGCACTTTAGAGTTTAGGTCATTGACCTGTTCCGTCTTCCATTAGTTTTTTAGTTATCTCTTCCGAGGTCTCCCAGCTGTTCTTCCGCATGTTAGTTTATAGGCCTACACTGTAAGATTTTCTTCGGAAGTCTTGTATCCTTTCTAACTGTTCTCCCTACTTGTCTTTATGTTTTATTATCTTTTTGTTGATATTGTAACTACTTAATTCGTTTCGTATGTTTTAGTTGTGCATAAATAACAAATTATATCACCATCATCATCAATGGCTCAACAACTCGGGTTGGATCACGGCCTTCTCAATCTGTTTTCGCCAAACGTCCCGTCCCTAGTTCTTGCTGCGGTTTTTTAGTTGGAAACTCCTATCTTCTTTGCATCTGGATTGACTCCGTCCCCCCTCTCAGCTTCGGTTTTCCTAGCCTTCTTCGGCCCCTCGTCTAGTGTTTAGAACAAGCTTTGAGGGATTATTGTCTGCGGATCTTATTACATGACCTGGCCACCGCACTCGTTTTTAACTGTGGTCATTACGTCTGTTCCACTGCAATAGTCGTATGCTTCATATAGTTCATGGTTATATCGGGAATAAATTTCACCTCCAGTGTGCTGTGATTCCTGGTATACATTTGGCAGCACGAAGTGGATTGTCAGTCTATGTCAAATTCGAGGTTAGTAGGTTAGGTTTTGTTTGTTTTTTGACACAAAGTGAAGCAAAACTTAACTTGAAAATCTCGAATTTGACATAGACTGACAATCGACTTGAGTGCTGCCAAATGTATACCAGGAATCACAGCACACTGGAGGTGAAATTTATTCGATCACCCGATATCTGCACCTCCGTGCTCAGTTCTCATACATTGCTCCACAGATTCGACTGAGAATCATCCTCTCGAATATGAGTAAGTAAGTGGCGTCTACTTTGCTAAATACCCCACATTTCCGATGCATAAGTAAGCACCGGTAAAATTAGAATTGTATATAATCGGATTTTTGTTCTTCGCTTTAGATTTTGGTTCTTTAGGTGTTTATATACCCCATAGTAGGATTTATTTAGTAATATAGTACGTCGCTTGATTTCTTCAGACATATTATTATCTGCATTTACGGAAGATCCGAGGTAGATAAATTCCCGTGTGCTTCGAAGTTATAGTTATGCACTTTAAAATTCTGCCCGATAATGCGTACATGCCGTTCGGTAGAGATTATTATGTGCAAAGTTTGGGGTGTTTACTTTGATCCACGTAACGTCCTAGCTCTACATCGTCTACATATGCTAATAATTGGGCTGATAAATATTATTCAGACGTTATGGGAGCGTCTTATAACCTTTACTAAGGCGATATTGAAGAGACACGAGATCGCGTCGCCTTATCTCAGGCCATTACTCGTTCCTAGTAGGGTTTCCAGTCCCGGGATCCGGTCCCGGGACAGTCCCGGGATTCTACCACAAAAACCGAGTCCCGGGACCACAGCCAGCCCAGGCGAAGTCCAGGGACCATGTCAACAAGCATGCGTATACTCGATATCAAAGAATTAGGACGGGTATTTACCGGCGTCCGGCGTATTACTCATGCCTCTTGCACATTCTGCATTATTTGCGTTTTGCGTAGGCAGGAGAGATATTATTTTCGGTAGGTTAGAAATAAACCTGTGTGTTGTTTCATCCACATTTGCATATCTTCTTCTATTGATGTATTTGTCTGTTTTTTTTTATTTAGATATGTGCGAAGAACCTGAATATGTAATTTATATTTTTGGGTTTTAAGTGTGTTCGTTATTTGTCTGCTAAAGCGTCACAATTAGAATAAATTCCGATTCGCAACCTACCTTCATTCTACATTAAAAAAATAACGATTTGAAGTCAATATTGCAACAATTTTATATATTGAAGATAAACAATTGGCGAAATGTAAAGATAGTTCCTAAAAAAATATCAGAATCAGAGGCAGCTTGATGAAAGGATTACACAAGCACTTTGCATTTCAAACAAAAGCAAAAGATGAAAAGCGACAGATATTTTTAGTACCAGAAGAAAGCAATGAAGTTGTAGACGAGCCCCAACGCAAATTTTCAGCACAGAAATACTTTAATTAACTTAAAACACTTGTTTTTCTATGGAAATTGCATTCGGAAATTTCACCTGAACACTATTTTTTTCGGGATTTTCGGGACTAGTCCCGGGACTTGAAATTTAGCTCGTAAGTCCCGAAAACACTTTTGGTCCCGGGACTAGGAAACCCTAGTTCCTAGTATGGTCTATAAGTTTCTTAGGTATATGGTACTCATTCTTTTCCTCAAACAACATAATTCTAATTACACTGTCATAAGTTGCTTTAATATCTATAAACATATGGTATGTATCGATGTAGAACTCTAAGCACTTCTCCAAGATTTGTCGCAGAGTACATATTTGATCAGTCGTTGATCGCGAGTCTTCTTGATGATATGCGGCACAATGAATAGAACACTAAAAACAAAGTTCGAAAAGAGACAAAAATGAAATTTTGTAAAGTGATGGCTACTCCATGGAAGCGAGACCTAGGGGATGGCGACTAAAAACAAGAAAGTAGAATACAGGCCTCTGAGAAAAAATTTCTCAGACAAGCTATATGATTGATCAAAAAAATATTTTGGCTACATTTTATACACGTGGTTCATACTTCCTCCTATTTCGAGGAGTTCAGGATGGCCTAAAAGGCCAGTTTTATGGATTAAAGTGTAAAAAGCTTTACCCCATGGAGACCCCGTTTTCCCTGCTGCACTGAAGGGTTCCATTCTAAACAGCAAGAACAGTTTCTTTACTTCCAAAAAGAGAAAGATACACCTGACACTTGCTTGTTTATAAATAAGTCAGCTTAACTGTACTAAAATTGCTTTTGTAACAAGCAAGAGTAAAGTTCAAAATATCATAACTCTATAATAAAGCAGAACACTTCCCAAGGTCAAACATGTATGCGCGTGGTCTATGTGTAGTTAGGTATTGTGGGCGTGGTCTTGATATTTTCTAAGAGCCAGTAATATGGAAGGAGAGAACAATTAATGCTCTTGTTAGGGCCTACACACATTTTTTACATTACACAGGAATGTTTGTACTATGTACACATAAATATTAAATCTGCAAATAACCTAAATTCGGAGCTTTGTACAAAAATATGGTTATAAACTTTTTGCAAGTGGACTTTACTACCTCTAGGAAGAAAAGGCGTCGTGCATCACGTGACCACAATTCGAGGTTGGAGGTAAAATAACCTAAAATTGTAATGTAAACATTACGGTAACCGTAGTTTCGGAGTGCTGTACTTGCAAAAATATTTAGTTTTTTAATTAGAATTGGCTGCCAAAGGATTATTTAAATATTTTTATTGCCATAAGTGTTTATTTGTTCAGTTTTTAAAATGCCTTCGTTCTGTATGGTGGTAAAGTGTGGTAGTAATGCAGCCAGGGATGCACCATTGATTCGTTTCTTTAGGTAAATAAGTATATAAATTAAATAGTTTATTTCACGATCTGTATTGTTTTCTTTATTATGATTTGATATTTTTTACAGAATTCCTTCAATTTTCACCAGTGGCAGAAAAGTTTCCAAACTCTTGCAGTTACGGAGAAAAAAATGGATTGCTGCAATCAAGAGAGACGATTTGACAGAATCAAAACTTAAATAAGGTCGTGTATGTTCACTCCATTTTCATTCTGGTAAGAAATAGTGAGTAGTAGCGAAAAATTTCGAATTTGTAATTTAAATGACTTCCTCTTCAGAAAAACCGGCTTCTTTGTTTGACCAAGACAACCCCGATTGGGTACCCACAAAATGTATGGGCCACACAACATCCCTCCAGGTGAAATCAACAGTTAGATTTAAAAGACTGAAAGATCGTGATGCTAAGGTATGTATCGATTGATTTTAGTGCTCGATTTTGTGCATGTTAGTACTGAATCTGAATGCTATACTTTTTATATTTGAAAGTAGGTATTACAGTTTTAATTGATTACAGACTAAACAAATACCTATTAATCCACCAGAAGACGTAGAAGAAAGTATGGATGTTGATGTTCCAGCGGAGATCACCCACGAGCAGCTTCAATTTGGGCTTCGTAAAGCAAATGAAGAAATTGATTCGTTAAGGGAGGAATTAAAAAAATATAAGTTGGACCAGGACTATTTCAAAAATAGTGATAGTAATACATTATATTATACAGGATTTCCTGAATATGTATATTTAGAAAATGTCTATAAAGTAGTAGAGCCTTACCTTTCAGGACAAGGCAGTTTGACAAAATTTCAACAATTAGTGTTAGGTTTAATGAAATTAAGGCTAAATTTAGCGTTTACTGATCTGGGCAATAGATTTCAGTGCCACCGTACAACAGCGGCACAAACATTTGAAAGGGTTGTCGAAATTCTTTATTGCAGACTAAAGTGTTTTATACAATGGTCAAGCAGAGAGGATATACAAATGAACATGCCCAGTTCATTTAAAAATGTTTTTAAGTTACGCACTACAGTGATAATTGATTGTTTCGAGGTTTTTATTGAGAAACCCTCAAATCTAGAGGCAGCTGCAAAAACTTGGTCTCATAAGCACCATCACACGATGAAATTTTGAATAGGCATTACTCCGCAAGGAGTTATAATGTTTATTTCAAATGCGTATGGGGGTCGCGCAAGTGATAAGTTCATCACTGAAACCTGTGGCTTTCTCGACAAATTAATGCCGGGCGACTTAGTCGTAGCTGATCGAGGTTTTGCCATAGAAGATTCAGTTAAAATCTATTGTGCAGAAGTACAGTGCCCTGCTTTTTAAAAAAAAGAAAACAGTTGAATGCTCTAGAGGTAGAATCGACAAGGAAATTAGCAAGCGTACGAATTCACATCGAGAGAGTGATAGGGCTTTTGAAATTAAAATTTAAAATATTGCACGAAATTTTCCCTTTAGTAGCCCTGAAAAAGGGGGACGATGATTTTGCATTTATTGATAAAATAGTAGTGGTTTGTTCAGTATTATTAAATTTGTGTCCTGGAATTGTTCCACTTGACTAAATATTTCAAATAAAAAACTGTTAAAAGCAAATTATTTTTATTTAATTCCAACAAATAAATACTAATATAATAGCTATTATAATACCTTACATATTACTTAGCTCACAAAAAAGCATTACATTTCATAAAATCTGTATGTTAAACCTACAGAAAGAGTTATAAATGTTTATTTGCAAAACTTGCAAATCCACGGATTATTATCAGGTGTTGTTTTTAAACCTAGGCAACTCAAATGGTACCATTCGATTTTGCAGAACCCGGAGTCGCACCCTATCATTGGCGTTTTCTCATCGTCTTCTTGCCGACACACACAATACAAAACTTTATTTGGATCGGCTTGTAGCAATTCTGCAGCACCATTTGTTTCGTCCTCTGATGTTGTTAGAACAACTTCATCATATAACTCTACAGGACATCTTGCATCTTCCCAGTCATTGTCCTGCTTTTCTACTTCTGCTTCGTCTGCTTTTGTTTCCGCTTTTGTAAAATACTTTCCCAGTACCTCAGGAAAAAGTACTTTAAAAAACAGATTTTTTGCTTTTTCGCTTGCACGTTCCCAAAATACGCTGTTGAATTGGATTTTGGTGAAAGTACAGTTTTCCTTACTCCACGCAAGTAAATAGCAATAGTCTACTTTCGTAAGAGCAAGTTGCATTTGCACCTGATAATAATAGGCATGGTCTTCTGAAACTGTCACTTCACCATCCTTAAACTTCAAAAAAAAATTCTTTTTCTCTTCCATCAATTCAATTACACCACTATGTCTTGCACAATATAGGCATTTCACCTCGAGAAGACCCATACCACAACAATCGCATTGTACAACTGCATCTGGAGATGCACCAAAATATGGGTAATTGGAATTTATGAACAAACCCATCTTGTCCGCTCCAAAATTTTCATGCGTCTCCTGCATTTTTTTAGTAAAATCAGCAACGGCTTGCACCTCATGTTCGCATCCATACTCTAGGGCCTTCACCTTTAATTTATATTGAGAGGGATAGCAGATGGACTTGATTACTGACATGGATGGCTTATCCACGGAGGTCCTGCAACAGCTTTTAAATTTAGAAGCTGTCACTCTTCCAGCTCGATACAAAAACCAAGCTCTTGATTTGGACTGCAGTCGTGTTTCCTTTTCAATATTTCTGCAGTCTAGGTTGGGTACCGACAGATCTGCGGACAAACCTGAAAATTGTTACATTAGGTAAATGTTATTCTCATTAAATTTAATTAAATTACAGACAAAAAATGTATTTAACTATAATTACCTATTTCTTGCAGTTCACGTAATGTTTTGTTCTCGTGCTCCTCCTTATAATGTACCATAATCGTAAATTTTTTCTTGTATTCAATTTCAGCATAAATCCGCTCAGAAAAGGGCTTCGTGACGGTATGCAGTACCGAACCTTGAGAAGTGTTTGCCAAATTTCGAAGTAAATCGAATTTCTCATCTTCAGTCATTGAGGGTACAACTGTTCTCTCCTTGTCTCTACATCGCAGAGGTTGATCGTGCCCAACTTTCTTCTTTTTTGCAGTTGCAAAGTCCAAGTCCACCCCACGACTTGGATCGGCAGGCTTATTTGTTGGGGGCATCCAATATGCCGTTTTACCCGTGCAACTAACTTGCTCCAACTTCCTCACAGCTTCCTCTAGACAAAATAGCACTGCTGCCACATGTGTACAGCTTTCACCAAGCCCAGCAACTCAGTCGCAATGCGCAGACACAATTTCACCGTCCTTCTTCGCAATTATCCACGGCAATAGCAACTTCTCTCTTAGACGTTGAGAGTGCAACACCTACAACAAACAATATAGTTAAGTACATAATTATCATTATAATATATTAAATTCTTACGTTTCCTAATACAAGCACGCAACACCCAAAGGTTTTCACGCAAATCTTTACCCAGCCACAAGCTGCCTGATTATATGCCTCGAGACTTTTGTAGGCTTTCATTTGTTCACATGTATATGCACTTTTGGCGTACACTAAATAATTAAATAAATCCGGATAAAAAACTTTCGGGAAACTTTCAATCTCGGTCGAGCAATCTTCTAATGCGATTAAGTAAGGATCAACTTCAATTGTTGATATTTTCGACATGTATCTATCTCGGTGTGCTTCCTCGAGGGTTAAATAATAATTGCTCAGCTCCATTTTCTTCCCCTTTCAAAAAATTGCGTTTATTTAAAATAGAAGTTGGCCATGTATGCTGGAGAATACCTACCCACTAATAATCTCTTTCTTCAATAACAACACCTTAGTTCTTAAACAATAATGTCACTATATAATATTTCTAACACTACTAACCACTATTAACTACACTTAAAACTGTTAAAATAACTTTAAAAACGCTAAATCAACAAACAAAACAATACCACGCGACGCAACTCCAAGCATAAAAATCTGGTGTGATACACTCACACAACTTCCTTTTACAGTGTTCTTATAATTAGTCAAAAATTTCATTTTTAATTTTTAGCCATTTGTCAAAAATTACAAATACTACAAAAACGGTACAAAATAGAGCGTTAGTTGAAGAGACAAATTTTCTCTAGAATTTTAAGGTGAATTCAAAAATGTAATAATATACCGGGTGTTTTATTTAAAATGGGAGTTAATAAAAAAAATAGCAAAAAAAAACAAAAGAAACCCACTTTAGAAGTATTCAACTGGAAAATCACCTATTTCACATCAATACACATTAAAAATGTAGTAAAAATGTAAAGTTTAAAAAAAATCGTTGGAGGTATTCAACTGGAAAATCACCTATCTTTCATCAATATAAATTAAAAATGTAATAAACATGTAAAGTTTGAAAAAAAATCGTTTTAAGAGTTGTTTTTGAAAAATTTTCTTCAAAAGCTTGCTGTCGCATCTAGATAGTACACAAAACTTATTTATGAAGTTTCAACGCCATACCTCTTTTCGTTTTTGAGATATTCTGTTCACAGACAGACAGACACACATACACAGACAGAATGACAGACCAATGAACAAAAATATGTATTTTGGGTTCAGGGGACTTTAAATCTGTGGAAAACTCAATTTAGAATTTTTGGGGTGAACCCAATACTTCCTTTCGTAAGAGGAAGTAAAACTCTTAAAATCTTGGACAATGTGCAGCTAAGAGTTTATCATTTTCGAGAGATAGTATTTTAAAGACGGAGTTCTGTTTTCCAAAATTTACGGCTGCATTATCTGCAGACAATGCTGATATTCTATTACTTGGAAGATTGTGCTTTTTCAAAGAGCTAAAAAATTTTGTCAGCTATTGCTTTTGCTGACGAAATGAAGTCGTAATACATGAAATAAAGGGGGGAAATAAATTTACCCTCTATCGGGAAATGTTATGTCCCGGGCGATACCAACTCGGGACCGGAACATTGGTCATCAAACACGGGACTGTCCCGGGTAAATCGGGACGGGTGGTCGCCCTAATGTTGATTCACACACCACTTATAAGAACAAGACACCAAGCCAAATAAACAATATACCAAGACAAAATTACAAAAGCGACTGAACACCAAGAACTTTAAGCAATAATGTTGCTGATATCAGGTTGTTTTATAAGTGGGGTTGATTACCTGAGTTTTTGGAATAGGAATTAGACACTTAAATACGTATACAAATTATCCATCATAACAATAAAACATAATATTTCCTTTATATTTGGGTTATTCCAAAAGCAGATAAGTACTTAATTGTCCCTATTTTCTGAAAATTGTAGGTTTGTCTAAATATAGTGCTTTTAGAGATCAGCAAATTCCAGGAATTTAGTTTTTAGAAACTGTCCCAGTGACATTTCCACTAACTGGATTTATAGCATTGTAACAATAATTAGCATTTAATCCTAGAGAAATAATAAACCGTTGGTATAGAATGAAAACAGTATGGGTAAAAGTGAGGACAGTCATGGTTGCTCAAAGAGCCGCACTTCCCGGCCGATCAGATGGCGCCACTTGTAGAGTTTGCCTTGCAGTGATCTATATTATTTACCGGACATCGCTCTCCTGTCAGTCATTATTCTTACCCCTAGAGAAATAAGACTTGGTTTATTATTTCTCCAGGTTCTTAACCAATTTAAAATGGTTAAAATTAACTGCTGCGTGCCAAACTGCATCCCTGAGAGGAACCACGGTCGACATCGATTTATACATCCTGAAAAAAACCCTGAATTATACTCCAAGTTGTTGCATGCAATTGGTAACAGAAAGCTTTTTACCCTCAATAAAAACTATGTTTACGATAACTTTCGGGTATGCGACAAACATTTTGTCAAAGAAGATTTTGGCCCAAATAATGTTATAAAAAGAACAGCGTTACCAAAACTATTTTTGCCAGTTAGGTAGGTGTATACATAACGCATGTAGGTAGTTTTTTGGGGTAGTTGCAGAGCAACAAAGTTCATCCCTGATAGAAGTGGCACAACATCTTACTGCAGTATGCCAGGTGAGTTAAGGCTATTTTTTTAAGTAGCTGAATGTGGCATTCTATTTTTTCCTAGCAGTTATGCCCCAGATCGAACGAGAATATTCACATAGCATCCCGCAGGGTGAAATTCTTGAGCCCCAGCTAGGGGCAAGGCCTACGGCAGTACTTCGATTAGAGCATCCTGGGGAAACTATGGAGTTTGCTTGTATTACACCAGGTGCAGTATTGAACACTGAGGCAGAGAGTATAACACCTCGTCCTCAAACACCAATATTACAAACAGGTAAATTTGCAACAGTTTGAGACAAAATACAGCTTACCTCAAAATGTTGGGAAACTCTTGACCTTAGTTTACCTACGATAAAATATGCTGCTTTAAGGCAGCTTATCTAGTACGAGGATGTGCTGAAAAGTTCCAGGCTTTAAATAGAAAGAAACGTGCTAGCGAAATATGAAACATTTTATTCAACGTACTCCCCCCTCAAGCTAACACATTTAGCACAACGCTTCTCCAGTTTTCTTAACCCCTCCAAATAGAAGTGGGACGGTTGTCCCTCCAAAAACGCCTCCGTAGCTGCGATGACTTCCTCATTGGAGCCAAACTTGTTATGCCTAAATTTATATATTTATACCTATTATTTGTGCACCAAATTATGTAATTATTTTTGTAGTTGTTAAGTGTCCTATAAATGGAGATTTTTTTGTTGGACAATAAATCAACTATTATATTATGTCGTTTTTTTTCTTTTGTTGACTGTTAGCCCAAGAATAGCGTCGAGTAATTATACCTTGGTCACAAATTGTTAATATCAGTACCCAAGGAAGTGAAAACCAAAGCTGCCATGTGAAAACGATCTTGATAAACCAGCATGGACCAATACGATGATTTATGGATTTCTATGATTATCACTGATTGTCTCATGCTAGGTTATTAAATATCAAATTTCAATAAACAGTATAGTAAAATATTACCAGAAATGTATTTTCAATTTCCCGCCAAAATGAACTTCCCGGCCACTAGAGGCGCTGACATTCAGTTCTCTTTCTGTCTTAGGGACATTTCATTCTATACCAACGGTTTATTATTTCTCTAGGCATTTAATACTGAACAGAAAAAATCTGGTGTGATACACTCACACAACTTCCTTTTACAGTGATCATATAATTAGTCAAAAATTTAATTTTTAATTTTTAAGCATTTGTCAAAAATTTTCAAAAATTACGAATTCTACAAAAACGGTACAAAATAGAGCGTTAGTTGAAGAGACAAATTTTCTCTAAAATCTTAAGCAGAATTCAAAAATGTAATAATATACCGGGTGTTCCATTTAAAATAGGAGTTATAAAAAAAATTAAAAAAAAACAAAAGAAACCCACTTTAGAAGTTTTCAACTGGAAAATCACCTATTTCACGTCAATGCACATTAAAAATGTAATAAAAATGTAAAGTTTGAAAAAAATCGTTAGAGCCGTTTTTGAAAAAATCGAAAAAAACTGAAAAATCACAAGAGTAAACACCTACTTCCGGTTATGCGATTTTCTTCAAAAGCTTGCTGTCTCATCTACATAGTACACAAAACTTATATATGAAGTTTCAACGCCATACCTCTTTTCGTTTTTGAGATATTCTGTTCACAGACAGACAGACACACAGACAGACAGACACACAGACCAATGAAAAAAAAATATGTTTTTTGGGATCAGGGGACCCTAAAACGTGAAGATCTGTTGAAAACTCAATTTCGATTTTTTGGGGTGAATCCAATACTTCCTTTATCGTAAAAGGAAGTAAAAAGAAGACACTATTCAATTCAGCAGTATCGGTGTATCCAATATGTAGGAAGAAAGTGGCCTGGAGGCTATCCAAATATTTCCAATCTGTAACGTGTTTTTAAAACTTTCTTTAGTGCAACAAAAGTTATTAGATTCGTCGTATATTTTAAATGCGGCATATGCCGCGGGTTTCAGCTAGTTCCAAATAAGCCAGAAAAAGTAATTATGAACGATACCACCAAAACGTGTGCCTTACAGAGAATTACAACGGTCGTTATAGCTGCTTAAGATTGTGATCCGCTAGCCGTCTGCACACAATTTGATGAACTATTACATATAAAAATATGACCGAAAAACTATATACGAGCAAAGACGTAATCTTTGAACGAAAATACTCCAAAAAGTATAGAAGTATCGAATATAAAAATGTCCTGACACACCTTTCCACTTAAATGAAATGTCGCTTCGTTGCTGAATACCAGACGGTTAGCAAATTCGTCGTCCTTCATTGCTTCCTGCACGCATGGCAGTACAACAATCGGTTCGCTTTACGTGGTCGTTGGGTCATCAACTTTGCACACATCTGTAGAAGGTAGGGTTTGAATCGCAATCGCCGTCCCAAAATTTTCCATACAGTTTGCTACAGAATACCAAGTTCACGGCCTGCTCTGCTAGTGGACTTTTGTGAAGAACGCACGAGACTTGGTCTAACTGCCTCCACAGTTTCGTCAGGAATGTGTGATCTTCCGGAGCTTTTACGTTTACTAATGGAGCCTGTGTTCTTGTATTGTCGATACCATCGCAGAATGCTGATAACCTGGCGATTCCGTTTCACATTGCCTTTGGAATCGGAATGCACATAGCACTGTTACAACCGATAAACATCGCTTGTACTCAGAAAACGTTTTTTGCTGTATAGTCGCCATTTTGAATACTGAGGCCGCGGTGCTACCTGGATGTGTAAAGCAAAGTTCTCAAGCGCACGGTTTAAGCATGGGCATTTTCTCTTTCTTGTGACAGTCATTTAATATTATATCTGTTAATACTTTCTAAAATAACTTTTTAAAACTCCATGATTCTTCACCCTGTATAACTGCTGAAAATCATAAGAGGAATGAATATTTCATACAAAATTTATTATATATACGAATAATATATTACATATTATTACATTGTGAAGATAACATATACAATTCTGTATAATGATTCTTATTTAGTTATATTAACTACAAAATTAACAATTATTGCAAACAATACCTAAATAGAAGGACGAGTTACAGCACATCTACATATAATTTAATGTACTGTTATTAACATCCAATAATACTTAAATTTGTTGCAATTTTAGCACTTTAGAAATAAACTTTGATCTAATATTTCTTTTTTTTATATTTAAAGTTATATACGAGCCCCGTCCCGCTTCAGTTGGCCCACCCGATAAAATTTCAATTAGTGGTGTGTATTGAAGATCATTTAAACTAGTAGAGGTATAATTATCCATTTTTATTTTGAAAATATCATTTTGAAAATATATTGCCCAAAAATAACGAACCAATTACAACATTTCGAACTGATTAGAACTAAAAAAGAAAATAAAACGAAATTTTTGATTTTCAGCTATATGATATAGCGCATTCTACCACTGAGTAACATCATCAATCGAAACATCTGTCACTGTCATTTCCGTCAAAAAAAGCGTTGAAGAACGCCTATTTCCAAATGTTGTGAAAGAATTTTGAATTTCCTGAACTGTTGGATCCTGATAATACTATTTTACAATTTGCACTGTTCTGTTGCTTCGTAGTTATCGATTTTAAGATAGAAATGACAGCAGATATTAGCTACTGACAAAATACGCTAACTGTAAACGTCAAATTCTCGGCATTTGTAAATTCGACATATCGTCTGCCATGTTCGTAGTAAAGAAAATCTCTGTATAATAAAAACTATTTAAAATTGCAATAACTGTAAAAACAATAAGTGAATTTTGAACATCACACAATTGGTCAGGCCTTTGACAAGTTTTTGCTGCAGCTTCTTGAGTTCAATTTATTAGGTGTTCCTGACACTCGAATGCAACAGAATACACTTTTTCTTTTATACAGCTCCATAAATCAACATCTAACAGAGTTAAGTCTGGCCAACAGCCAGCCATGGAACTGGACCCTTGCACATTTGTTTTCAATGATAACTAGGTGTTCTCTAAATAATGAGTTTTTCCTTATCTCAGTAACTGTTGAGAATCGGACATAGCAATATTATTTTTTATTACAAATTGCATGATTAATCAACCCCTAAAGTTATGTCCACACAATTATATCTCCCAAGCGATATTTCGTAAGTGACAAAACTGCTTTTACATTTTAAAACTGTTTCACATTTACAACTCATTAAGAGCCTTTCTGTGCTAGTTTTTTATCAACAATTCCTGTATGTGAATTAATATGTGCAAGTTTTGTAATTTAAAATTTATGGTTTTTCTCTTATATGAAATCTCATATGAGCTACTAGATGAGTTTCCTGCATTGCTCTGTACTCCAGAAGAACTGCATTGTTTATCTCTTGTATGAGTTCTTATATGTGTAATTAAATGATTTTTCTGTGTTGCTTTGTAATCACAAAAAGCACAGCTATATGGCTTTTCTCCTGTATGGGTCTTCATATGTGTAACTAAATGACATTTCTGTGCTGTTCTGTATTCACACACCCGGCAATTGTATGGTTTTTCTCCTGTATGAGTTCTCATATGTTTAATTACGCGATCTTTACATGTTGCTTTGAATTTACAAATAGAGCAACTGTACGGTTTTTCTCCAGTATGAGACTTCATATGTCTAACTAAACTAATTCTATGTCTTGCTTTGTAATCACAAATAACACAACTGTATGGCTTTTCTCCGGTATGAGATCTTATGTGTGCAATCAAATGATGTTTCAGTGTTGCTTTATATTCACAAACAGAACAACTGTATGGTTTATCTCCTGTATGAGACGTCATATGTGTAACTAAATTACTTTTCCATGCTGTTTCGTATCCACAGACAGAGCAACTGTATGGTTTTTTTCCTGTATGCGACGTCATATGTGTAACTAAACTAGTTTTCCATGCTGTTTTATATTCACAAACAGAGCACCTGTATGGTTGTTCTTCTGTATGGAACTTCATGTGTGAAACTAAATTATTCTTACGTGCTGTTTTGTATCCACAAATAAAACAACTGAATGGTTTTTCTCCTGTATGTGATCTCATGTGTATAATTAAACTTTCTTTTGTTGTTGCTTTGTATTCACAAAGAGAGCAACTGTATGGTTTCTCTCCTGTATGAGTTCTCATATGTGTAATTAAATTACTTTTTTGTGCTGATCTGTATCCACAAACCGAGCAACTGTATGGTTTTTCTACTGTATGGGACCTCATATGTGCAGTTAAAGAACTTTTCTGTATTGCTTTATATTCACATACAGAGCAACTGTATGATTGTTCTCCTCGATGGGACGTCATATATGGAACTAAATTATTTTTACGTGCTGTTTTCTATCCACAAACGAAACAACTATATGGTCGTTCTCCTGTATGAGATCTCATGTGTGTAATTAAGCTTCTTTTCTTTGTTGTTTTGTATTCACAAATAAAGTACACATATGGTTTTTCTCTTGTACATGACCTTATCTAATTTGATATGATTCTTTTGATGATAGGTACGTAAGCCAACAGAAGTAGGATATTTTCACACCTGCAACAAGGCGATTACCATTAGGAATTTAGCAATACAACGACACTGTGCACATACAGTAATCACCTCCAAGCAGGTTATTTACATTATTTATCAAGATATCATAAAGTATGTAAGGCTGCATAGTACAGCCTTATTAATTTTGAGCATTTTTAATCCAATGTAGGTTGTATCCGAATTTTGTGTTTGCCCGTCTTATCCACAACAAACAAAACAAACAGTTTGCTAAAATAACAGAAAAGATTTTTTTTAAATGTTTTGAGAAATCTGTTCTCTATTTCGTGTGACAAAGTTGATATTTCAATTTATATTTCACATAAAAATTCAGACATCTAGGAGGAATACTGCAGTTATGTACCTAGTTATTATGTCTACAAATAACAATAAGCAACAAAATTTACTTTCACACATATCAATATTTTAATGTCAATCTAGAAACATATGAATTGCTGCAGATGTTATCTAATTAAATCGAATCTCTATCTCTTTCAGTTTATGATAACCGCATGTTGATCCAGGCTATTTTGAACACACTGTTTAAATGTTGAAAGTTCAAAGTTTCTCTTTACTTGGAAAAAATCATTTTATATCATAATTTAACTAATGGCATCATAAATGTATAAAATTAACGATGAAATAAAAAACTACACTAAATTTAGAGCTGCCTGCATTAGTATAAAAATATAAATATCGATATAAAAATTACAAACAGTTTTTTTGAATGTGAGAAACAATAACATGAAAAACTAGATAAAAACAACGCTTCCACGAGTTCAGCAACAGAATAAGGTTCAATATTAATCATGTGTTCCTTGGCTTTCCTTCTGAACTCTCTTGAGCATTATTATGCTCTTTAAATCAGCAGGTAAAGAAATGAATAGCAGTAATAGTTGTAATGTATAGAGAGTACTGATTTTGTTTTTGTGAAAATCGTTTTTGATAAAAAGTTGTGTTGCAATAGTTATATGTTAATAAAGATTTTGCTTCCAATTAACAGTCTGCCTTGTACAGTGTGTCCCAAATTGGACACTTTTGATAGGAAACATTCATTTCTAAAGGAGATAGTAAAAAACTAACTTACATGTTACGGGCTCGTTTTTTGTGTAAAAATGAATGGCGAAAACCGCACATCGATATCTTGATCTCTTTAAAAGATACAGGGTGATTTTCAATTTGGTGCATTTTCGACTCACCCCCGTAACTTGCTTATTTGTGAATATTTTGTGTTTCTGTAAAAACATTCTTAAGGCACTTTTTTAAAAGAAATCGAATGGTATGCTTAGTGTTTTTGTAAAACAAATGGCGGGGAAGCTGTGGCATAAACTTTTATTTTTAGTTATGGTAAATAAAAATAAAAGTTTATGTCACAGCTTCCCAGCCATTTGTTTTACAAAAACACTAAGCATACCATTCGATTCCTTTTAAAAAAGTGCCTTAAGAATGTTTTTGCAGAAACACAAAATATTTACAAATAAGCAAGTTACGGGGATGAGTCGAAAATGCACCAAATTGAAAATCACCCTGTATCTTTTAAAGAGATCAAGATATCGATGTGCGGTTTTCGCCATTCATTTTTACACAAAAAACGAGCCTGTAATATGTAAGTTAGTTTTTTACTATCTCCTCTAGAAATGAATGTTTCCTATCAAAAGTGTCCAATTTGGGACACACTGTACATAACTGAAGGGCGTTTCAGAAGTATGATCATTAAATTAAATGGGTGTATCTGACCTCAGTAGAAGTACATTGCACTAAAAATTAATCGCTTACGGGAAAAAAATTGCATCAGAGTCTGGTGCAAACTTTTGAGAACCACTGGCTAAATCAGATAAGAGTACATTAACCTACTGCACCAAATGTGAAATACCGAGACAACTGCTGTTTTTGCTTCTGTATTTTATTCAAATTCAGCCTTATTGCAACCACCTGTGCGAACTTAAGTTCATAGAAGTTCATTCCAGTGACCATCAATCAGTTTAAGCAATTAAATGTTTTCATTTTTTGCAAGATTATTATTAACTTTTGATCTATAGTTTATTATGCAAAATTGTTCCATTTATGTCCTCTAACTACCCTAAATTTAATAACCATACTTATGCATCACCCTGTATATACAGTAGAGTCCATAAAATTTGTATCGCCTTTTCTTGCTCATGCCGAAATTTAAAAAAACTGCATTCTGGTAGATCAGGAGTGCTCAAACTGTAGAATTTTGAAGAATATTTCAAATACAGAGTGGGGCAATAGAATGTGACGGTTTTTAGAGCTTAATTGTGTATGGTGGAAAAGAATTGTGGTGGGAATGTTTGTTGGTACGCGATCGTGAAAGCATGCAATTTCTTGCATCAGTGCAGTATGGATACTGGTCGGCAGCAGAGCGCATGTTTGTGGTAACTGCGTTTATTGATTAAGAATCAGTAACACAAGTGCAGAGATGATTTGGCGCCATTTTAATATTCCATAACATGATAGTGAATGGAGACCTAGTGTTAAAGATTGTTGGTAGGGCACGGTCAGTACGCACACCGGAGAACACTATGAGAATAAGGGAAGAAGTTCAGCAGCTTTGCCGTATTTTACACATGAATCAAAATTCGACCCCTACAAATTTCTCTGCTAAACTGCATTCGCTATGGGGGAAAATGTTATTTTCAAAAAATAATTACACAATAATAAAATGAATTTTAAACTTCACAAAAAGTAAAGGTAAAGCTTCAGGGTCATTTCAATTCCCCCAACTGGGGGCGAGCTGCTATAGTAACCTTGCGCCCCTCTTCAGCCAATAACGGATGTTTCAGGATGGGCGAGAGAAAGGAGGGGTGGAGAATGGAACAGAGGAAAGGTGAAGAAATACTGCCCCGGCTTTAGCCTAAGAGAAGGTACTCTGTTGACTCAGGAAAACCACCTAAAAACCTGAATCGGAGCAGGCGACCACGGAAATGGAACCCATAACCTCCCAAATGCTAAGCAGACGTGGTAACCACTAGGACTTTAAAAAAACTGACAGTTCTATGTAAACAAAAAGCTTGCTACAGATTAGGCAAGTTTTACTGTTTTCAATAGCTCTCGTAATTAAGTATCTATCTGACCTCCCTGTTTAAACATACGTCCAATTCTCAGCCCTTACGAATTTTGTTAAAAGGGGCTTAAAATTACGTTTCTGTCATTTTACTGGAAACTAGAAAGGGATATTAAAATGAAAATTAGCATATCTTTTCTACCAACAGAACGCCTATTTATGATTTTTTTTTTAAATTTTATGTCTTCAAGGGCTGAGAGAAGCAACCTCTATAAGCCAAAAGAGATATTTAATTTCTGTTTTTACCATCGTGTTACCCTTGGAAAGTTGATTCCATACTGTACATACTATTTTCTGCTCACTCTAATAATAACACAGATTCCCATTTAACCCAATCGAAAATCGGACAGCTTGCACATTACTTCTATTAAAAAATAAATTGAATATGATGGAAAACTATCAGTGTTCCAATAATATAGTACAGTTTTATAACGTTAACAGTGACATTATTCTATAAAAAATTCTACTTTAGATTTTTACAATTGCTTTTCATATAATTATCCAGTATACTGGATCAGTGTAACACCGAACTTCAGACCATCAAAAACATCGCTCTGTACAACAGTTTCTCTTCTAAAATTATTGAAATTTGATTAGGAACACAAAATTGCACATTCGAAATTCCACAACTCTGGGCAGTCTTAGAAGTCAAGAACCCAACAAAAAGTATATTAAAATTCCGTTTCACCTGGCTACAAAAGCCCTAGAGAAAATTTGTAAAGATTCACACTATAAAGTTGTTTATGGTGAGGCATCAACACCCCATGAAGGAGCTTGGCCTGCAAGGCGGAAGGTTAGAGCTTCCGTATCCTCGCTCTCACACCCGGCTGTTGCGTGTCAAATTCATGACACGTGGTGGTGTGGTGAGCACCACGCATTAGACAGCCGCATTATTACCCCTTGTTCTTTCGAACGCAGGTTCCCAATTATTTAAAGCGACTGGGTAGGCCGCCCGCCAGGCATCGATCTGGGATTTGAACTCCAGACTTCCGCGCCGCAGTCCGATGCTCTAACCATCTGAGCCACGCTGGCGATACATAAAGTTCTTTATAGGGCAACAATAATATTCGAAATTTATTAGTAAATCCAAAAGAGAAACTTAAAACTAGAGAAATCTGGTATTTACGATATTAAATGTTCCCATTGTGATTCTAAATATATTGGGCAAAACACGTAATTTTGGTACTAGATGTAAAGAGTGCTCATTTTAGATTCAAAAGATCCGAAAAATTGTGTATTGTTCAAGATATTTACTAAAGTCATAGTATTACGAAACGACCTAAGGGCGTTTACTTCAACAAAGCAGCTAAATTATTTGAAGGTTTGGCCATGTTTAAGAATTAAGATAATAAAAACTTGAACAAAGATGGAGGTTCCATCCCCCACTCTGATCTTTAGGCTCTGTTGAAATTGACACCTGATTTGTTGCGTAAGACTCGCTCTCCGAGTCAGATAGTATAAATAACATTAGAATTGTACTGGTGATTTGGTGAAGAGTTTATCTTCAGTCAACATTGTCCGGTTAGTCTCTCTTTTCAAGGCTACTAAAGATGACAGCTTAGCGTAGAAATACATATTTAGCGGTTGTTAAATATTTGTGTGGTTAGGGGTTTTTAACGAATTCTGTCATTTGGCAGTAGTATATTCAATTTCATTAAATATAATCAGTAGATATTTATATTAGGGATGTCGGCGGGTACCCGGGTAGACCCGGGTAATAGTCAACCCGGGTAGATTTTCAGGACCCGGGTACCCGACTAATAAATTATGTAATTTCTAGAAAGTCAGTCTTTTTCGGAGAAGATGATAAAAACTTAAAAACAATAGAAATACGCTCTAGAAAAACATAACCATCCAGTAATAACCAGAATCACCCCATCCCATACCGCATAATGTTTCTTGTTTGATATAATAACCCCTTCACAGAAATATTCAACCTGTCAATAGTACCATTAAATCACGTCATTATGGGATAAAGTACATACACATCCTCTGTGTGATTTTGATGCTGTTAGGAATTTCGAATGAAGTTACGTATACAGTGTGTCCAAGATAAGGAGGGCCAGTATGGGGATCTCGGTAATTGTAAGAGATACAAATTTGGTTAAATGGGAAGAAAGTTGCGCAATTAAAGGACTAAAAAAATGACGTTTAGAAATCCTTGATATAATTTTTCGTTTTTGAATTATCTCAAAAAAACCGAATTTTTGGATTTTATTTTTTATTTTTTTCTGGCGTTAATATTAAAGTTAGAGCAAAACTGATTAAACTTCTTTATAACAACTTTTAGTGGACTTAATGATTACGTTATCAATTTTTTTATCCGACGTTTCGTCTTCGAGAAACCATCATCAACTTCATTTTTTAAATACGGTCCTGGTTTTTTTATGCCAAATTTGCAAATCCCTTGTTACTCTGAATTCAACAATGTGCCACATATTATGGTTTAATTACGTTTCGAGCTTTTTTCTGATCATCATCAGAAAATTTTTTTAGATACGGACCTGCATTTCTCATAATTTTGTAAAAATAAGTTCATACAGTAAGTTACGCCTTTTTACATGCCGTTAAAATATTAAAATGCACATCATAATGTCATAATTCTGATACATTAATTTAATAAGCAACCAATAACTATTAACAATAAACAACAAATAAATGTACAAAAGATAGGCAGAAAGAATGAGAAAACGAGCCTTGAAACAATGTAATAGGTATTTAACGTTTTGAAATAGAAGAAGAACTTAGAAGATTGGTTCTTGAAGCCTTTCAAAGTATAACGCCAGTATTGCTGAATAATGTTTTAGATTCTACAGTTAGATGTTATTTATGCATAGAGAATGATGGCAACCTTTTTGAATACCTTTTGTAAATTTAATACATATTAAATGGTTTCGATGTTCGTTTTGTTATTCTTTCTGCCTATCTTTTGTTCATTTATTTTTTGTTTATTGTTAATAGTTATTGGTTGGTTATTAAATTAATGTATCAGAATTATGACATTATGATGTGCATTTTAATATTTTAACGGCATGTAAAAAGGCGTAACTTACTGTATGAACTTATTTTTACAAAATTATGAGAAATGCAGGTCCGTATCTAAAAAATTTTCTGATGATGATCAGAAAATAGCTCGAAACGTAATTAAACCATAATATGTGGCACATTGTTGAATTCAGAGTAACAAGGGCTTTGCAAATTTGGCATAAAAAAACCAGGACCGTATTTAAAAAAATGAAGTTGATGATGGTTTCTCGAAGACGAAACGTCGGATAAAAAAATTGATAACTTAATCATTAAGTCCACTAAAAGTTGTTATAAAGAAGTTTAATCAGTTTCGCTCTAACCTTAATATTAACGCCAGAAAAAAATAAAAAAGAAAATCCAAAAATTCGGTTTTTTTGAGATAATTCAAAAACGAAAAATCATATCAAGAATTTCTGAACGTCATTTTTTTAGTCCTTTAATTGCGCAACTTTCTTTCCATTTAACCAAATTTGTATCTCTTACCATTACCGAGATCCCCATACTGGCCCTCCTTATCTTGGACACACTGTATACTTGAATTTGATAGCACTTGGAAGTGTGAAAATATTTACAAATAACAGACGACTTGCAATTTGAATTGGGGAGTAGGTACTATTTCAATTTAGTTCAGTTTAAAACTCGCGGCGTAAAGAAAGAAATTGTAGCTACCTCAGATGTTCCGATGTCCGCTAACATTTTTTTTTATATATTACGGGTACCCGAGGGTACCCGGGTACTGCTTTCGGGTACCCGGGTTTGATTTTAGACCGGGTACGACATCCCTAATTTATATTAACTATTAAAATGATAAACAATTGCTGACATCGACAATTCTAATTAATAAATGTCATCAAAAGTCATTATTGTATTCTGAAACTTGTCGACACATATTGTAAATACGGAGAAAGCGAGAATAATTGCTCATGTTGACAACGGGTGTCCCGGTTGTTTTGGCCGCAACAGTACATATAAAAATATTATTGGACAAGCAAACAATCTTTACTTAGATATTTTTTAAAAATATAACTGACACAAAATGCAGTAGATGCATTTTACTGCTTTAAATAATTGAAACAGCTATATACCTTGAAAGTGTTTAGTGATTGTGCTTATTTTACTGAAAAATATATGCAAAAAGCTAAGGAAAACATTTGCAAAGAAAAAAACGTTTGTATAAATATGTGCAGCGTAGAATCAATATGTAATTCAATTTAGGAATAATTAACCAACAGCTGAAATGGCACGATAATTAGCACTTATAATGTCTCAGTACACTGAATATTTCAAGCTAACGAATGATTTTGTAAAAGCATGGTGACCGAAAAAAACAGCTGGAAATATTCCACCAAATCAAGCAAATATCATTAAATCAAATAAGAATGGCTTCTATATATTATTTGCTCAAGAAACAAAGATTCTGTAACGTTACTGCAGCACAATTTAACACTAAAATTTTGCACTCGTGCAAACTGTCTATGAAATTGTACTATACTACATTGAAGAAACAGTAGAAGAAACTCTTATTCAACGATAGAGATATGTACCTTTGATTTTACCATGTTCGACGGCACACTTTCTTAAAACATCTTGTACTATTAATTACACACTGGAACTTCCAAAACGACTATTATTCATTTTTAGAATCACACCGATTTGCAAACTTCACTTTGACGTTTTGGCAAATTGGTAGTCAAAGGCTCCTCATTAAATTGAATTAATTACAACCAATTGTAATTACGTGAAAACACTGGAAGACAGTAAGGGTTTTCAGATAAGTTAATTTGAATTGGCCTTCTGTGACCTCAAGATGTGATTGAATCAACAAATATTAATTAATTTAAAAACAGAGTGGATTCTTATCTCAATATAATAGTTTAATTGTGCAATAGTCTCCCCAATATAATGTCAATACTTGTGTATATATCATATAATATTATGTACTTACAATTTTGGCAGAAGCAAACAGCCTTGGCTGCCTGTTTGCAATGAAATAAATAATAAATAAATAAATAAATAAATTTCATTGGTGTTGAATAATCAGTAGTTATATCACAAGACCACCGAAAATAATGGAAAACATGCCGACTGACAAGATGTGTTGCCTAGAAAAACCACGTGAGCGAAGTCCAAGTGTTTTACGGTATTACTTCGAGTCTTGATTGATTAATTGACGTCGAGTCTTAAAGTAGCACAACAATTTCGATAGTCCAGTGGTATGTAAATAGTTTCCAAAATTTGTAAGTCATTATTGAAGTAAGTAAATTTATATTCGTGCTAACTTTTCAAGGAGAATGCATTTTTTCCGAATATACAAGAGTGTGTATATTCGGATATACGCCCTAGTTACAACAATAACTGTTATTATACTTTGTAACTATCAAATATTACACGTTATTATTGATTTAGCAAACAAGGAATGATACAGTCACCTGAATTCGAATATCTCCATGGAAAGTAAGATAAATAGACGCTCACTATTGATAGTTTAGTTTGAATATTGTAATGCAGCATGCTTAATTAATTCACTAATAATATCCAGATATCTAATGGGTATCACGTGATAACAGTTGTATGTATATCACTGGTGGTGGTTGTAATAGGCAACCAGTGAGTTGTATACTTCAAGTGAAAAAGTATCTTGAAAATAATAATCTACTTTTAAATAATCACGTTAAAGGGCTATATTTCCTTTAATTGTGAAAGTAATATTTGTATATTTGATACGTGATAGCAAGATAGCCTTCTTCGTGATCGAATTTGACCAAAGGTGACAACTATTATTCAGATTAGAACTTCAAGATTGTTTAAAGCCATTTGAGGTGGCAAATTATTGCTTCAACCAGTAAATGAAAGTGTTTGTGGCATGCTGTGCTACGGTACATTCAGATATTCAGGGGCAGAGAGCTTTAACGAGCTATTTTGGTGGTGAACAACCCAAAGGAGGTGTTTACAGGCTGTCATTCAGTTAGGAGCTGATAGAAAATATACTCAGGTACAAGCGATACTTCAAGAAGGTTAGTGTGTATTTATTTTATTTCATTAAGAAATAAATAAGAAGTTTGGTACGGCAAAATTAGTGGAAATATTTGTAATTTATTTTTAGAGCGTAATTTAGAATATTTATTTTTCTAAATTTACATTGATTGGGGTACTCGACGTTTTCGGACAATATAATTAGAAATTAATATATTTTGGATTAGGGTATCTGTAATTAATTTTAACATCAAGTTTGGAATTCTAAGAACATTTGATTAAATAATTTGACAACATTTAGTTGATTGATTGTAATGTCAAACCAATCTTTACTATACCAACTAACTGAATAAGAAGATTCAATTGAAGTACTAAAGAGAGTGTAATTGACCAAAGAAGTCAATTTGGTAATAATTTAATAATTCAGTCTTCAACAATAAGAAGATTAATAATTTTAACATTAACTCATTCAGCTCAGGAAGAAATAAAGTCTCATTGCTTTAAAAACTGTCTAGCCGAGGTAATACTTAAATAAGAATCAAATGACATGTCAAAAGTCATATTTTCATTAGTGCAAGATGTCAATTAGAAATAATACAATAAGTAGAAAGGTAAGTGTTTGATATAGTATCCTTGATACTACTTCTTCTAAATAAGCAAGAGGGTAGATATCTATTTAGTAATTGTTATATAATAATCTTGGCATCTCAAGCAGAGCTGTGACCAGAGAGATATATCACAATTTTGGCGACCAACAAGTGGGGCTAAGAGAAAGAGTAGATATTTATTTAATTTTATTTGTAATAACCGCTCGAGAAAGAGTAGTATTACAATATGTAAAGCAATATTCTAATTAACAATTTCTAGAATTACAATTTACAAGCTAATAATAGTAAATACATTAACAAAAGCATAAAAGTGCATATGTGACATAATAAAGAATAATCAAAAATTATTTTCAGCTAGTAGGGCTATGGAATACTTCCTAATTTATGAATGCAACTGCGCTTATACAGGGTTAGCCAATAGGTATGGATGGTTTTTAGTAGGCAACGAAATGAACACATAGGTAACCATTGCATTTTACAAGTGTCAAAAACATTCAGTAAACTTTGCAATTTATAAAACGATGGCGCATTCTCGTTAATCACTCCATGAATAATCTGTGACGTGTCTTTCCTGGAAGAGTCATTTCACGATTTAGTGATATCAACTGGGCTTTGTGGTTATCAGACCTGAGTGGGAATACTTAACAGTCCAAGTTGTACAAGAATAAACCTCACACAATTTGTGCACTGAAGCTTGGCATCGAACACGAAATAAGAAACATTCATCTCAAGTTATTGCAAAATTTTATTACAGGTCTATAACACTGTATAGTTATTAATGGTTAACATTTAGAAGATAAAAAAAAATAGTTTTCATTTATAAAATGGCACAGTCTAGTCTATTAAGTTTCACATACAAAAATGTGTTTGTTTTTATTTATCCAATTCATCGCCTGCTGAAAACCATCAATACCTATTGGCTACAGCTGGGTCCATGACAGAAGGCAAGCATGCCGATGTGCAGAACACGTGTTTATGCAGTTTGAATACTTGCACTTCAGTGGCGTAGCGCATATGCATAATTTTTAGGGATGCACCGATACCGATACTCGGTATCGGCATATCGGCCATATCGGCCGAATTAGGGATATATCGGTATCGGTCATATCGGCCTTCTTTTTTGCCGATATATCGGCAAAAGTGAATTTCCTTCCAATATTTAATATTTTAATATTTATTATAAGAAATGAACAATAAAATGTAAATAATCATTGTGGAGTATAAAATATAACTACTATCTAATATTGAAAATTAATTTTTTATAAATTATTATGTAAAAACATTAGGCTCTTCATCCAGTGTGTTGCACCACGCAGCGAAATATCTTCCAGCTTCTGGAATGCACTGCATCAGCAAAAAAGAAAAAGGTAAAGGTTCAGGGTCATTTAAATTCCCCCAGCTGGGGGCCCCTTGCGTCCCTCTTCAGCCAATAACGGGAATATTTCAGAATGGGTGGAGAATGCAAGAGAGGCCAGGAAAGGTGGAGAAGTACTGCCCCAACATTCGCTTCAGAGAAGGTACTCTGTTGACTCAGGAAAACCACCTAAAAACCTGAATCAAAGAAGGCGGCCAAGGGAATCGAACCCACGACCTCTCGAATACTAAGCAGACGTGGTAACCACTAGTCCACAGAGCTCGGTCCATCAGCAAAAACATTCGATCAGGCGATGCCATTTCAAGGTCTTGCATCATCAGAAATTGTTAAGAATACTAACTAATAGGCCAAGAACAAAAATTACTGTGTTAAATTGCGTTATTAAAACGAAATGACAAGAAGACACCTCCATAAGCAAACCTAAGCTAGAGTTCGTATTTATTTAGGGGATTGCCCCGCCCGAATCAAGCAAGCAGCGGCGCACACGTGCTTGCATGTAGTCAAAAAGTAGTGGAGAGAGCAAGCAATGAGAATATATCGGCGTATCGGCCTCGATTATGTCGGTATCGGCCGATATATCGGTATCGGCCAAAAAACCCGTATCGGTGCATCCCTAATAATTTTATGCTTTTTTTCGAGCGACGGAGGTTTTTGTTGCTTCACAAGTTTTTTCTTGGCTAAACTGCAGAACCGGGGCAACTCCCCTACTCTTATTTGCTTCCCTTATAATTGTAGTTAAAGTTACTAAAGAATGATTAATAATAATTAATATTAACAATAGGAGAGGAATTGGACCTGAATTCTGTGGTTTTCCCTTTTTCTTCAACACTCTTGAGAATCTCTCCTTCAGTTTTTCGATAAAAAGTGCTGGAACACATTGTACATTACTTTACGTGTTTGAGCATTCAAAACTTTTCGGGAACTAGCCATTGTCGAGCAGTTTACAGAGAACTAAAATGTTTAGCAAGGGCCAAGGTATTTACAAGCGCTTGTTTGTACTAATCTTAATTTCTCTCATTGTACTTAATGTTTGGGATACTTTCTAATAAGTATGTAATTACAAAGCCTTGAAAGTTAAATCTTCAACAACTTAAGGATAGGTATATCAGTGGGTAATTTTATTTGAAAATATTAAACATCAAAACGTGAATAAATTAAATATTGGTATATACCACTTGATAAGAAATAGCAGATACACTACGCCACTGCATCTGATGTTTTACGGATTCGTGTCAGCCCGCAGTCGAGTGGCATGCGCCGGTCGCTCGCCTTTCCTCATGGATCTAGCTGTAACCGGCTGTAACCCTGTACTTAAATGTCAAACCTGACATTTGATTTTTAAGTGACATAGTTGCACTCATAAATTAGGAACTATTCAATAACCATACTAGATGAAAATAATTTTTAATCATACTATAATTTTGATTGCGTCAAATATCTGAAGACAGTCACCGTCTCCCACATTCAAGTGATAGAATACACATACTTACGTGAAGGTGTAAGAAAACTGCAGAATTAGAAGACAACTCTTTGCTATTTCATCAGATGTTACAATTGAAGTTTTGTCAAGTCCTGGAAAATGACAATGTTAATATTATGAATACCTTTCAATCAATGACTTACTGCAATTTTGATTATATCAGATTACGTTACAGATGATATAACTTATGAAAGTATTTAACCAGATTTCTGTACCAATAAATCACCTTACAACGCACCAGTAAATGCTAGATACAGTCTTCTTTAATATTTGTAGATTACCAAAATCAGCAGCGATTTCAACGGCGCCATATTGGTTCTACTCTTCTTCTCCTGTACAAATGACCTACTTTTGAAAAATAATAATACCAACCACAAAGCAACCACTAATATAGCGATTTCTCAAACAGTAAGCTTGAATAAAAGTTTCAGCGCCCTACAACGGGTGGGCCAGAAACTATTCCAGCAAGGCGGCAAAATTTAAATACGCCATTACTACGATATTTGGATTAATCAAGGATATACCGTCAACACCAATACAAATTTTGCATATACATAATTTGCCTTCATCAGAATCTCTATTTTAAAGTTTTGAATCGCATAAATCGGAATATGCAAAATCTTTATAGGTTCTGAAGTTTACAATAATTATGGAAAATTCAAACAAAATATTTGCGAATAACAAATATATTTAAGTAATTCAAATAGCAATATTGTTTAATAGGTATTGTCAATCTTACAATAGTCGTCCTCAATTGCAACAATTTGTTTTGGTTCAAAATGCTTTTCAGGCATTTTAAATGATTTGTCGGTGTCAGTTTGACGTATGAGTTTACTATTTACGCACTTTTCCAACGGCGGACAGGTGACACCAGCGCCTCCTGACGGATGGGCCAATCTCTAACAATTATTTGATTTGACAGATGCATTCAGAAAACGCTTCTATTAGTAGATTTTTCTATGCCTTTGGGAAATTTGTGTCTCCTACACTGAATCGGCACAATTTGAAACAACACTTCTTCATATACCGACCCATCATTAATTATAGTTTGGTTCCCAACCTTGCCGAGTGGCAACACTAGCGCCCTCCGACGGGTGGGCCAGTCCCTAACAATTATTTGACAGGTGCATTTAAGAAACTCCTCTATTAGTGGTTGCTTTGTGATACCAACTTATATTTTTAAATAAGTCGTTATATACCGGATGTCCCACGTATGATGAACCATAGGAAGACTACAATTTAATAATCTGGTGTGATACACGCACACAACTTTCTTTTACAATAATCTTACAGTTAGTCAAAAATTTGTTTTTTAATTTTTAAACATTTGTCAAACATTTTCAAAAATTACAAATTCTACAGAAACCGTACAAAATAGAGTTAGTTCAAGAAACAAATTTTATCTACGACTATTAAATAATACGCTGATTCTTGTTGCATATTAAATTGTATAATAGCATAAATTCTTCACATCGTGATTTCTTAAAAAGAAATTACTCTAGATTAGCCAATCACATCATTTAATTTTTAAGAATTTACGCTAATATGAAAAAATCACATTGGTTTGAAAATACAGTAGCGGCCATAAAAACCGGGACAGTTTTTTTACCTAATTTTCAAAATGCGAAAAGAAGTGCTGACTGACAATTCTAATTAATAAATGTCATCAAAAGTCATTGTTTAGATCTGAATAATGACTTTTGATGACATTTATTAATTAGAATTGTCAGTCAGCACTTCCTTTCGCATTTTGAAAATTAGGTCAAAAAAACTGTCCCGGTTTTTATGGCCGCGACTGTAACTAACTTACTAACCGAGCCTATCGTAGCAACCCCTAATAAGTCGCCATTTGAAACGTCAAATACACTAATTATTTATTGCTATTGTTTCGCATAAATTTTATTAATATAATATTTACAATGGACGTTAGTAGTGATAGTGATAATAATCTAAAATCTAACATGTACGTCTCCCGACATTCGGGAAATAGCACAAGCATCCACAATGAATTTATTGCCGGAAAAATCAAAAAGACAGTATACTGAAATTTATACAACATTTATGGAATGGAGAGAACCCAGTAATATAAGTTCCTTTTCGGAAAACGTTCTCCTAGCATATTTCACAAAACTTTCCGAAAAATACAAATCGTCAACTTTATGGAAAATATACTCCATGTTAAGAAGTACAGTCGTGTTCAAAAATGTGTTGTACAGCGACAGTTGTAAGTTTATTGGTGGTTATGTTATTACTCTACAAATGTAGGTAGATCTAGATGTATACTTGTAAAATACTTGCATATACAACACTTTTTTTAATTTTGTGTAATTAATTTATATTCGCAAAGCACAAATGCTGTACAACACTTTAATGAACACGACTGTACGTTAAATGTTAACAATGAAATTAACATTGAAAATTATCCAAAATTGCGGGCTTTCCTTACATGAAAAGGAGAAGGATTTCAGGCGAAGAAATCGAAAATATTTAGCGCAGAAGATATAAATAAATTCATTATAGAATCTCCGGACAATATATATCTCGGAACAAAGGTAACAGATTTAATTGTTCTTGCCTAAACTTAAAAGTGTTAAAGTTTTTATTTTTTAAGGTTGCATTAATTGGAGGAGTAATGGGAGCTTTCCGTAATAATGAAATGCACTCAATGAAAATGGAAGACATTCAAGACCTTAATTCGGCTTTTTGAATAACCATACCTAATAACACTACTAAAACAAAAATTGTTAAGACAATTTAAGGTGACAGGTAAGTTTTATGAAAAATGCAAAAAGTATGTTGCGCTACGCCCAGCTAATGGAACAACTCCTTAATTTTTCTTAAACTACCAACATGGCAAATGCCCTGTTCAGAAAATTGGAATGAACAAATTTGCATCAATGGGAATACAAATAGCAATCTACTTAAATTTACCGAATGCAAATCTGTACACCGGACATAGATTTCGTAGATCTTCTGCCACCTTATTGGTTGATGCAGGTGGAGATATTACAGCTCTCAAACGACATGGAGGCTGGAAGAGTATCTCCGTAGCTGAAGGTTACGTGGATCATTCAATGACAAATAAAATGAACACGGCGAACAAAATACTTCAGTCGGTAGAACAAAGTAACCGAATAGCACACAATATACAACACACAGCACAGACTAGCACTTTAAATGAAGCGAGTTTTGATCAAGATTCAACACCGACTGTATTAAATAACAGTAATTGTAGTAACTTCTCTATAACGTGTGCAAAAAAGTAAAATTAAATTACTTATTACATACTTAGCAGGTACATATGTTATTTCAGTTCTTCTTCAACATGTTATAATTGCAAAGTTTAATATTTTAAGTGTTAATTAAATATTTGTGTTAAAAACTATGATTTTTATAGGTATATAATTTCTTGCATAAGTCGCATAGTCTTAGAGAAAGTATAGTCTTCTACTTGCGTAGAATGGTTATTATTCACTTAGATGATTCGACGTGAATAATAGCCACCATTCTACGCTCGTTGAAGAATGTACTAATCTCTAAAATTTTAAGGTGAATTCAAAAATGTAATAATATACCGGATGTTCTATTTCAAATCGGCGTTAATAAAAAAATAGAAAACAAAGGCAAAATAAACCCATTTTAGAAGTATACAACTGGAAAATAATCTATCTCACACCAATACAACAAAAAATGTAATAAAAATGTAAAGTTTTAAAAAATCGTTAGAGCCGTTTTTGAAAAAATCTAAAAAACTGAAAAATCACAAGAGTAAACAACATACATCAGGTCATGCAATTTTCTTCAAAAGCTTGCTGTCGCATCTAGATAGTACACAAAACTTATATATGAAGTTTCAAACGCCATACCTCTTTTAGCTTTTGAGATATTCTGTTCACAGGCAGACACACACACAGACAGACACACGCGCACGCACACAGACACATGGACAGACCAATGAACAAAAACATGTTTTTTTGGGTTCAGGGGACTCTAAAACGTGAAGATCTGTTGAAAACTCAATTTCGAATTTTTGTGGTGAATCCAATACTTACTTTATCGTAAAAGGAAGTAAAAAACACAAAGCATCAGCTACGCCTGGGCTTGTTTTTTGAGTTCATAATGTGTCGTATTTTTGTTTTCCCGGTAACGTTAACTAACAATTCTGAAGTTGCATTTTGCTCTCAACCGTTCTGACGAAAACGAAACGTGGGAAATGTGTATTTCACTGGTAAACGACAAATTAAACATTGCCAGAACCATTGAAAAACTTGAACTACAAACTGAACAGTGCGTTAAAAACTCTACAGAAATTCTAAGTAAATTTGAAAACGCGAATGGCATTCTTCCAGGAAAGAATCGTGGTCAAGTGTACTAAAAAGGGATCGTTTTCCACCACTATTGATTAAGCCAAAAGACACAAACCAGGACAGTTCAATCACAAAACAAGTAATCACAGAAAAAATTAATCCATCTAATCTGTTAATATCTGTAAACAAATTCAAATCGGCACGCCAAGGAGCAGTTATTATTGAACGTAACGATAAAGAATCTTTTAAAAAACTGCAAAACACAGCCGTTGCCGAGCTATCGACGGATTACAACATTGAAATGCCAAAGATAGTGAGCCGAAAATTAGTCATTGTTGGTGTACCCGAGAAATATTTGGCATGTGAAGAAGAATTTTTAGATACGATGAAACGGCAAAGTAATTTATCGGAGATGGATAAATCAGGTGTAAAAATCATTCGCAAATTTATACCCAGGAACAAGACAAAATACAACGTGGTGCTAGAAATACCACCGGCGTTTTTTAAAGAAATAATAAAAATTGGAAAAATTTTTATTGCTTGGGAGAATTTTCCAGTGTATGAATATATTGGTATCTTGAGATGTTTTAAATGTTGGAGCTATGGCCATAAAGCAGTAAATTGTCGTAGCAGTAATATTGTATGCCCTTTATGTAATAAACAACATAAAAGCAATGAGTGTAAATCTGATGTTTTAGAATGCACAAATTGCAGATTTGCTAAAGATATTTTAAAAATTTCGAATATTGATATTAAGCACACCGTTTTTGATAAAGATTGCATATGCTATAAAAGAGAACAAGAGAACGCCAAATCCCGAATTCAATATATATAGCAAATACAGTCAGCATCTACTGATACACCAAAGTAAAGTTTTCTCTTGGTACATATTAATATACAGGGTACAGGGTTTATTAGGACATTTTGTGGAAATGGAACAATTATTAAATAAATATGGCCCATCAGCTGTGTGTGTAAGTGAAACGCATGTTACAAAAGATATTGACGAGAGCGAATTTGTAATAGTTGGGTATAAGGCTATTGTATCTTATTCCAATAGTAGACACACTGGAGGCTGCATAATTTACGTCAAAAAAAAATATAAACTTTGAAATTATTTGGAATGACTCAGAAGACTACAACTACTGGTCAGTGGGAATAGAGCTTAAATTAAAAAATTAAAATACTACTTTGGCCTCAGTTTACAGGTCTCCGAATGGATTAGTTAGAAGCTTTCTCTTATATTTGGAGGATAAAATAAATGAACACATTACTCAGAGCCAAAGAACAGTTGTAATGGGTGATATCAATATTGACTTGTTGAAAGATGATTCCGTATCCAGAAATTTCAAGAACATCATTCAGGCAGCAGGCTTTAAACAAGTTATCACTCAGGAGACTAGAGTCACCAATCGCTCTGCAACTTTAATAGATCATATTATAACAAATGACTATAACTTAGTTGAAACCCCACGAGTATTTCCTGCAATCACCGACCATGAAATTATTGGTGCGTATATGACCCTGTCCAGCGACCAATCTTCACCAGCGGAATTACCTTTTTATCGTAATTTAAATCGAGAAAATGTAAATAAAATTATTGAAGCCTTAGTTGGACAAGATTGGAATTATACCTCCACAGAAGTTAATGTAATTTATAGTGACTTTATAAAAATCATACAGGAAGCACTGGATAGGTACACTTCACTTCAGGAAAGACATATTAAGCAACAAAAATACCCTTGGATAACGCATGACGTAAAAAAAGCACAACAAGTTAGAGATACGGCATACAAGAAGTTCAATATTACAAGAGCAGGAAACGACTGGAATGACTACAAAAGAAATAGGAATAAGGTAATTTCTGTTTTAAGAAATGAAAAGGCAAAATACTTCAACAAAAATATTGATGAATGTAAGGGAAACGGAAAGAAGATGTGGTCTACATTAAAGTCGTTAGTGGGCAGACAAGATAACACTGCAGATTTTACAAATATTGACTTTGGCCAATATTCTAATAGTGTGGAAGAAAATATAAACGACTTTTATGCTGATAGTCTACAAGAAATTTCTGACAGTATACAACCTACACCATGAATATCCGTTATTAATATCGTGCAGTGTAGTTTACCAAATTTCCAAACATTAACGTTGTCTCAGCTTAGAAAAGTGGTGTATGGTCTAAAAAATAAAAGTACTAGTGATGGTACTCTTACCATAAAATATCTTAAAGACATCTTTTGTGTCATAGGGTTTCCACTTCTATATCTAGTAAATACCTCCATAAAAGCAGGAAAAATTCCAGGTGAATTAAAAAGAAGCGTCATAGTTCCCATACCAAAGGTTTCTAAACCATGTGCTATTAGTGATCTACGCCCTATAAACTTGTTACCTGTAGTGGACAAAATACTAGAAACTGTTGTGTGTAAGCAATTAAAAAGCTATTTTGAAAATAATGGGTTACTATACGATGGCCAATCAGGATTCAGGAGTCGACACTCGTGTGAGTCAGCCCTACAATATGTGTGCGCAAACTGGAGGAGAGACATGAGTGAGTCAAAAGTAACCTTAGGTGTATTTGTAGATTTAAAGCGTGCTTTTGAGACTATTGACAGCAATGTACTTGTTCAGAAGCTTGTATTATATGGCTTGAGTGGTAGTGCTTTAGATTGGATAAAAGATTTTTTGACACATAGAAACCATGGTACCAAAGTAAATAATAAAGTATCATCCCCAAGAGAAAGTGTGTGGGGTGTTCCACAAGGACGCGTGTTAGGGCCTCTTTTATTTATTGCTTATGTGAATGACATTCAGAACTGTCTAAGAAACTCATTCGTGAATTTATTTGCCGATGACACTTTAATATCGGTTTCTGGTACAGACTTTGAACTAATAACCAAGATTTTAAACGAGGAACTTCAAATATTATACGGATGGCTATGCCAAAATAAACTAAATTTAAATAGCTCTAAAACAAAATGTATGGTTATTGGTTCCAAGATAATGTGCCAAAAATATTGTGCTCTGGGATATAAACTTAACATAAATGGAGATGATATTAATTTTGTTTCTAGCATTAAGTATTTGGGAGTTATGTTAGACCCGCAATTAACTTTTAGTAATCATGTTGATTATATGTGTAAGAAAATTGGTAAAAAATAGGATTTTTTTATCGTGTCTCAAAATGTTTGTCTCAGTGTGCAAAAATGATAGTGTATAATACTATAATTTTTCCGCACTTTTCATATGCTTGCTCGTTATTAATTTCTTGTACAAAGAAAAATATTTATAAACTACAAATACAACAAAATAAAGTGATGCGCATCTTATTGAACTGTGATAGATACACTCCAATACAGAATATGTTGAACATGTTAAAGTGGCTTACTATAGGTCAATGTATTGAACGGGCAAATCACATTTTAATCTACAAGATTGAACATAACTTACAGCCGGCGCATTTGAAATCATACCTTGTGACTCGTGAAAACTTTCACGATCACAATTTAAGATCGAATCATTATTTTAATATCCCTAGGATAAGAACAACAGCGCTTCAAAAATCATTGTTTTATAGTGGGATTCGCTCGTACAACTCTCTACCCGCATAGGTAAAAAATGCAAATAGTCTGAAAACTTTTAACAAGAATCTTAATGTTTACTTAAGAAACTGAACTATTTTTTTTCAATAATATTAGCATTCTTTATGTAATTAGTTTAAGCTAGCCAAGTGCTAAATAAACGTTTATTTCACCTGCCACCAGGATTAATTTTCGCGAGTCGTGTTACTTATGAGTGTCACATGTCACATAAACACTTGCAATTTAGAAACAAAACGTCTAAATCTGCATCTTGCTTTGCTAATTTTATTATCCTAGGAACTTAATAATAGTAGTAAGTTCCGTTGTCAAGAAAAAGCAGCAAACAAATATAATCACCGACTTACACGTTTTGTTACTAAGGCTGTATCACTGACTTACATGATCAGCAGCGGGAAAATAGCTATTATTTATAATGGCCACTAAATCTTCCGGTAGCGACTTTTTTTGTACAATTCTAAGTCGATTATCTTAATACGAAAATGTTGGATTGGTCTTCATGAGCCCTCACGAGTTGTAGATAAAAACAATTGTTCAGATAAAGTACCCCTTCTGTTTTAAATACGACAAAATGTCATCAGGAAGTATTGTTCAAAATGTAAAATTATGGTCTCATGCAAAATTTCAGAAATATCAGCTTACTTTTATGAAACCATGTTATCAACAGTAATGTATTAAGTGCATAGTGACTTCTGACTTGCCGATAATGCTGGTCAGATTGCACGACCGCTGGATTGTTTAGAAAGTACGCCCGACGTAAGTCGTTTTTGATTAGTTGAAAGTTAAAAAAGCGAGTTCGATCATTGGTTAAATGACATCGTTTGACAGATGTATGCAATAGTCACAATAGTACTTATCTAATGCACACGGTTTCATACAAGTACGTCGATATTTCTGAAATTTTGTATAGGACCATAATTTTACATTTTGAACAACTCTTCCTGATGACATTTTGTCGTATTTAAAACAGAAGGGGTACTTGGTACTTAACCTGAAAAAACAATTGTTTTTATCTACCGCTTGTGAGGGCTCATGAAGATCAATCCAACATTTTCGTATTAAGATTTTCGATTCAGATTTGTACAAGGAATATCGCTACCTGAAGCTTTAGTGACCATTACGGGACACGCTGTATGCTTACCTAACCTAGGGTCTTCAAAATTATGGTGTACAGTAAGAGCGTATTTTCTAAGCAATCCAGCGGGAGTGCGATCTGATCAGCATTATCGAAGCAAGGAACTATGAACGCAATTTATTTTGCGTGACTATTGCTTGAATCGATTAAAACAACTAACGAATCGTCATTTTAATGAGTAAGGTGGAGTATTACCGATAAGTTGTTATATAACAATAATTATCGACGCAAGCCATCTTTGATTGGTTGCAAGTTCATTGGTCAAATGACATCGTTCGACAGATGTATGCAATAGTCAGTTTAAGGTTATATTTTCTGAATAGGTACATTGTTGCCGGATCTCTGTTTAAATTAAAGATCAAAATTGAAATTATTTGTCAATTGACAACAGAAACGAAAATGAGAACTAATGCATAAGAAAAGCATTCAATATTAATGTTTATTGCAATTTAGATAAGAATTGTGTAGGTATGCTTAATTGTAATGTGTGTGGAAATGCATAAAAGTTTGTACAGGCATGAAAAAGACAATGATAATGATAATAAAGTAGTAACACCTTCTACAGAATTTAATTGCAAAATATGTCTGTAAGAAAAATATTGAGTTATGTTATGGTTGATGTCAATCATTAGTATTTTAGCATTTTTATAATTCGTTTAAAAATTTAAGGCGGAAGGTTTTTATTTTACCACTTATTACTTTCTTTTACAATAAAGGAAGTATTGGATTCACCCCAAAAATTCGAAATTAAGTTTTCAACAGATCTTCGCGTTTTAGAGTCCCCTGAACCCAACATATTTTTGTTCATTGGTCTGTGTGTCTGTGAACAGAATATCTCAAAAACGAAAAGAGACATGACGTTGAAACTTCATAGGTATATAAGTTGAGTGTACTATGTGATTTTCCACTTGAATACCTCTAAAATGGGTTTCTTTAGTTTTTTTTTTCATTTTTTTTATTAACTTCTATTTTAAATAGAACACCCGGTATATTATTACATTTTTGAATTCAGTTTAAAATTTTAGAGAATATTTGTCTCTTTAACTAACGCTCTATTTTGTACGGTTTCTGTAGAATTTGTAATTTTTGAAAATTTTTGAAAAATGCTTAAAAGCTAAACACCAAATATTTGGCCAATTATAAGATCACTGTAAAGGAAGTTGTGTGAGTGTATCACACCAGATTTTTGATGTTGTTTAGTATATCGTCTTAAAACGTTCATAATTCAAAAATTGAAAAAATAATTAAATGCTGTTATCGATCCAAAAATCAACCCACATCTATAGTTATGGTTTCATTATGTCCTCTGAATGATGTCATTTTAGCCAGTGGGTTATTATGAGACGTTTTATCGGAATTTTTCCATTGTCTTAGGTGTTTATCAGACTACGTTTCGGGAGTTTTTGATTAGTGGTCCCGGGTTCAAACCCGGTGCAAGTGTAGGTACAGTTGCGGCCCCTACAAACTCAGACACCGACTTTTGACACATTCTGTGATGGACAAGAAATTTAGGCCGGCCTGTCATTCGCTTGGCACTGTTTATGTTGGTGGCACTGTTAGTTTATGTCAAATTCGAGGTTAGTAGGTTAAGTTTTGCTTCAGTTTTGACACAGATTGACGCAAAACTTGACAAAACTTCAATTTAACATCTGATGGAATAGTAATGATGTGTCTGTTGCCCGATTCTCCAGTTTTGTCACTACTGCTTCAGGTATGTGTATTTAAATGAATTGTCACTTGAATATATGAAATGATAGTGAACGTCACAAATATCTAATCCACTCAGAAATATCATACCATTAATGCACTGTAAGGATTATGTTAATGTTTAATCAGATGTTGCTAACGAACCTGTTAATAGGTTGGCATTTGAAAGTGCTAGTTTTGCATTTTTTGCTCAATATCGTGTAGGATAAATGTAATGAAGGTTTTTTCTGTTTTTTTTTTTGGCCTACTCGTAAGCAAAATACCTGCTGTGGTCAGAGAGTGGTTGCAACGAGTATGGAAAATGCACGTTGCATGCTGAACATTCTGATTGGAGTGGAGTAGATTATTTAGGTAAAAAGTTGCTTTGTTTATTAGTTAATAATAAACATCGGTTATTGAGCCAAGAAGGTTCCGATTTAGTGTTACATTCTAAACAAAAAATTGGGAAGCAAATATCAAAAACTGGCCTATACATGTTTGCAAACATTGTTTATCAACAACCCTGCGATCCATACAATGTTTCACAATTAATGCCAATGCTTTGCTGAAGCATAACAGCAATAGGTAATGGAGTGTTCAGTATTGGTAGATGAAGCCAAGTTGCTCCGATTGGAGTGGGTGGTAGTCAGCCTGTTAATTATAATATGTACAATAATTGGTTAATCGCTGTTCTATTAGTTTTTTATTGTTGACTATTTAATTAACTTAATAGAACAGACAAACATTAAGGTTTGACAGCTGTACTTCTGCTGGCTATAACAATTACAGCGATTATACCAATCCCTCTAACATTAACCAATGAAAAACGGCAAAATGCATAGTTACGCATGTACTAACTTTTGATAATATACATAGCAACTGATAATCACATATCTTGCTGAATAATAGATGATAGTCACACGCCTTCACAAACATCACGTTACCTGCTGTCAGTACAATTGTCATAACAACCACATTAACTGTACTTTTAATATTTATAAATATACTGTTCAAACGTTGTTAATTGTCTCGTGATATAATCTAGCCGAATGCAACTCGTGTCTTCTTGATTATCAAATAATTTCTATTTCCACTCGATATATTGTTTTAAGCAATCACGCGAGTCCGAAGACCTCGCGTGATTGCCAAACAATATATCTCGTGTAAACAGAAATTATTATTTGATAATCAAGAACCCACTAGTTGCATTATATATGATAGTTAACCTGTCTTTATAGCTGTTGTTATATTATCACTGAATTGAATTATATGTTGATTTGATGTTAACTCATATTTATGCACACATCTTCTTTTCTTCGAAAAGAAACTTATTAAAGGTATACAGCAATTCAACTAACAAGCAATGGATGTGTTGTTGCCACATGTGGTAATTTAGTAGTTCAGAATGTGTGTAAACACATCGCGAGTTCAATATTTCTGAACAGATATTGTAATTATTCGTGAGAAGATTGAATTACATGTGTCTACTGCTATTACAAGTGGTTTGTCAAACTTGCTACATCATAAACTTTATGAAACAAAAATATAAATAAAAGCATAATACTAAAACTATAAGAGGATGATTAGACCAAAAATTGCATACAAGTCGGAAACAATATGCCTAGATACAAAAGGAAAAGAACGACTGAGAATATTACAAAACAGGATCCAAAGAAAACTAGTAAGACTAATTAAAATAAATAGCAATGACAAACGAACAACAATAATTTACGAACTAGTAGAAGAAGCAGGAAGCAAAGACATTATAAGAATAATAATTACCTAAACAACAAAGTGGTTCGGTTATGTAATGTGATGAAACCATAAAAGAAGCTCAAAAGCAATCACTGTATGGAAACCAACAGAAACCGAACGAAGAGGGAAACCAAGAAAACAATGATGGCATAAAGTTTTGAAAAACTTGACGTGGTAGGTATCAAAAATTGGAAAGAAAATGTAGAAGATAAGAATGATGGAAGGAAATAGTGAAAACTCCTAAATTACCCAAGAAGTTATAAAAAAGCGAATGTAGAAAATTCGAGGAATCCAAAATTTGAATAAGGGAGCCTCAGAGGAGTATAAGATCCCTCTGGGGATAGGCTGAATGTGACAGCAGTTAAACAGTTATTTAATGCAATAAAATCTTTCTCTTGCATTTGTATCAGTTACATTTCTCTAAAATATGTGAGTAGAGATTGTTTAATTAAAATTGTAATTTTTTTAATTCTTAATACCTAAAATTACCAAACGAGTAATTATAAACATAGCAAGCTCTTTAAATGTGTTTATTATTATTATTATTCTGATTGTGCAAGGTGTCCCATCGTGGATGGAATTAAATGGGAGCCTCCGTTACTATTAGAGATAACTGAAAATTGTTTGCTTCCATTATTTGCTTTACACAAATGGGATATACTGTAATGGAACCCCTTTCCGTTATTATGAATGGGATTGTATACATAATTATTGTAAATTCCCCAGACACACGATGTTCTTAGATTAATTTAATAAGTTAATATTATGTTCTGCTCAAAGTTTAAAGTTTATCTGTGAGTAAATTTAGGCTAGTTAAAAAGGAAATGTAATTATTAATTGCTCAATTAAATGGTTGTATGCCCCTCTTTCTATTTTATTCAATTGCAATTATTTATTACACTAGCTCAGTGGGAAAACATAAGCTCTTTCTCAGGTTAGGTTCCTAAACGTACTATATTTTTATAATTTGATCTAAATTTTACTATAGACAGCAATTCTAACAACAGTAGTTCAAATACGCGACTTTAGTTCAATTATTCACAATTTGGCAAATCACAAAATGTCGCCTAGTGCAAAAGCGATTCTTTAACGTTATAAGAGTAAAATTATGAGAAATCGTAAGGTAAATATTCAAATTTTCACGCTTGGCAACAATTTACACTGTTTTGTTTCAGTATGACGTAGGACAAAACCTTCCCTTGCTTTTTTCGTGACGTAAGATAGACGCCAAACTTGCATTTGCTTCTGCTACTTCCTGTGGCCCCTTTGAATTTTCGCTAAACTACAAAATTTGATGACGCCTTGCGGATTTCTGGGATTACGACGTAGCTGGAGCCCCGGAAACGAGCTAAACCTCTTCGGCAAGGTTTGATCTCGTACTTAGCTGCTTTTCCCACACTTTAACACTTAAATCGCAGGCACGCCTACCTTGTAAAATCTGGTAGACCTGGACCGAAGCTGCTCTGAGATGATGTCGTTGATTTCCGCTTGCTGGAGGTGCTGGTCTGGCTGCAGAAGGTGGTTGGGACGTTCTTGCAGACTCGGAAATTTGAGGTTCTTGCTGCCGCTCACCGTCGAAGATCGGATTGGAGAATTTAATTTTTGTGCTGCGGAAACGGCTGCATACACTTGTACAGGGACTCTGCCACTTTGGCAATAAAATGCAATACTTTTTTTTCAGGTAAAATGCTCGTGTAATAGACTAAAATTGTATTTCAAAGTGGAGCACAAAACTGAGAAACTTATGATTAATTTAATTCATTTGTTCCTTTCTTTTAAACAATCTCGCATCAAGTTGCTATGATACGGTGTTATGCTTATGTTAAAGGCAATGAGGTTTGATAAATTAATGGACATAAACGAAATAAATTTGATTACATAAATTAGAATTGACATTTTTCTTAAAATCTAGATTATTGTCTTTTTCTTATATCCAAAATTGCTTCATTGCGTCGCACACACAAACGTTTTATTATTTTGTCACTGCTCTGCTTTGCACTGTTTTTATTAATTATTAAAGCAATGGCATATTAGAGTTCCACACTTTTCATTCGTTTGCTTCCTTTCCTGTTGCCTGCTTCTCGAATTGCTCTTTGCAATGTTCTGTTACCTTTCATCTTGCTTAATTCACCTTTCAGATTTCTTACAATTTTCACTATACTTATTGAAAACTACGCTCCTATTAAAATGCACATAACCAACCTTTTGTGTCTATTAATTTCTTTCGGTCTGGCTTTAGATTATGCACAAACCTATTATTTTATTATTTTAATTTATTTAAAAGTCAATTTCGAACCCTGTGAAAATAAGCTCATTTATCCTGCACTGCAAACAGAGGCAAGTCGTGGGCTTAATACCATATCAATACTTAATGAAATGTACCTTTCAATTGTGCATAGTTTTAACTACTTGCGATGCAACTTCAAATTTTGCCAAACTCCCACTTGTTAGGGTATTCGTAGCTTTTAGTATTTTTTATTATCTGTGGCACTCAGATTTATTATATAAATGTGTTTTTCAACTATTGTGTGACTAAATATGCCTTACATAATTACCATTGTTTTCTGTATTACTGGAAAATAGAAGGGACAAAGATGAATATTTATAAATTGATGATTTACATCTGTCTAAATGATTAGTTTTAAATACTGTGTGTGTAGACTTTACGGAAGTGAAATACAAATTATTATCAGGAGTGCAAGAAAGTGTATTGGCAATCGCGAAAAGATTAATAGTATTTAACATTACAAGCCAGGTAAAACAGTTTTTACTGGCGATAGTATTGGGATGACTGGCGAGCCGTTAGGCGAGCCTGTCATATCCTTGAGCCAGTAAAAATGGTTACCTGGCGTGTATTATTGAATATTTTATTTGTTCCTCACTTGTAAATAACTAGAAATTTACCACTTATTCAAAATGTCAAGCAACTGACAAGCAACTCAATTCATCAATATGACACATACTAAGGAAGACAACTCTAGCTTTGCACGCTATCATTTATCTATGAGCACGCTTGTAAAATATAACTGGCTAGCTAGTAAAAAATTTACTGGCTAGCCAGTTAAGAAACATTTTCAAGGTGAATACAGTGACTTGATAAATTGATGTTTACAAGTGGGGAACAAATAAAATAATTATATACGGAATAGAAGAAATTACAGCAGCGAACGAACCCAATCTAGAGTTGAAACATAAAGTTAGAAAAATAATGCGCGACATGGGAGTGGAAATCAATATGGAGAACGAGATACAAGAGATAACAAGACTTGGGAAAAAAGACGCCGAACAACGGAGAACCAGACCTGTGCTGCTAGAAATACTAACACTAAATAAAAAATTTGAAATTTGAGAGCAGCCAGAAACCTAAAGGGGAAAAATATATGGATCGCGGAAGACTTCGACAAAAGAAGTACAAAAGCAAAGCATAATCCTGCTGCCCCACACGAAAATGGCAAGGGAGAAAGGGTATAAATAACCTTACATATAATAAACTTATAATAAATGAGGTCGCCTACATAGTAGAGCAAATAATCAATCATGAAGTCGACGACCTACCCTATGACGTTAGTAAAGCCGAGGAAACAGGCAACACCAGAAAACAAGTAGAGAAGAAAAAAGGAAGAACCGCAAGTCAGCGGTCTCCTATGGAAAAAGGGGACGAACAAGCAAGGAAAGTAATAAACACGGGCACTTACAACGGACGACGACCGCGACGAATTTAAGGTATATGAATATGGATATGGAACTAAAGTTTACTAAAAAACCACGAAGTTAACACGGAAAGCAAGAATAAACACAAGAAAAAGAAAAGACAACCACGTATGAACAGTAGCAAAATAGAAATAGATAGTAGAGCAAGATTCTACATCGGAACCTGGAATGTAAGAACAATGGCGGACATAAGCAAGGCAGAACAAATAGCTAGAGAAATGGAAACATATGAAATCAAAATCATGGCAATTAGCGAAGCTAGATGGAATGGTCAGGGGGAGGTAAGACTAGCAAGCGGGAACACCATAATTTATTCAGGAAACACAAATATAAATGCAAAAAGGAAAAAGGGAGTAGCAATATTGATAGAAAAAAATACCCGGAAAACACTAATGGATTGGGAAGGTACCTCAGAGATATTAATGTGGGACAGATTCAAAGCAAGATTCCGAAATATAATTATGATAAATGCATATGTACCCACAAACGAAGCCGAAACAGATATAAAAAATGATTTCTATGGGCAAGTTCAGGCTGTAATGCACCACAAAATACAAACGAGACATAAAATAGTAGCAGGGGACTGAAATGCGAAAGTGGGAAGCAACAACGATGGAAGAGAAATAATAATGGAAAAATATGGAATAGGCAATATGAACAACAATGGAGAAAGGTTAACAGAATTCTGTACACTAAATTATCTCATGATTGGTGGGACACTATTTAAATACAAAACCATTCACAAGGAAACGTGGACAGCTCCAGATAGACGCACGAAAAACCAAATAGATCATATCATGATAGAAAGAAAATGGAGAAATTCACTTCAAGACGTTAGATCTGTGAAGGGCGCCGCCTTTTGTTCGGACCACGAACTAGTCAGAGCAAAACTCAAAGTTAGCCTGAAAGCAGACATAAAATCCAAAGAGAGAAGAGAGAAATTCTGCACGCAAAAATTATAAGAAAATCCGAGGGAAATTGAAAGATACCAGAGGAAATTAAGAGCCGAAATAGGAACGACAGAAGAACTAGAAAGAAAGGACATAGAACAAATATGGCACACTTTAAACAAGCAGTAATTAAAACAGCAACAGATACTCTAGGCAAAAGGAGAAGAAATGATAAAGCGTGGCTGTCAATAGACAGAAGCAGAAAAATAGACGAAAGGAGAAATATAAAGGCGAAGATACTAAGTACAAATTAAAATGATAGTAAGCAACAACTTCAAATAGAATACACACAGAAAAATAAAGAAGTGAAAAAGAGTGCTAGGAAAGATAAACGATTATATATAAAAAAACTAGCACAAACAGCAGAAGAAGCAGCTAGCAAACACGATATAAAAACCTATATGACATAACACGGAAACTAACTGGAACGAAACCAAAGAAAGTGAGAATGTTAAAAGGAATACACGATGAGACATATAAAACAAAGGAAGAGATGGAAAAAAGATGGATGGAATACTTTAAAGAGGTATATAGAGAAAAAACACCAGATACTAACAACATAAATTTCGAAGTAAGGAAAGAGACGCTAAACATCAATGAAGGGGAATTCAGTAAAGAGGAAATAAAAGAAACAATAAAACAACTGAAGACTGGTAAAGCAGCGGGAATAGATAATATCACAGCAGAACTTATTAAGCTAGATATAGAAGCAGCAGTGGAAACTTTATATGTGCTGCTAAAGAAGATTTGGATAGAAGAGCGAATACCAAAGGACTGAACACGAGGAATAATAGTAACGCTGTCCAAGAAAGGTGATTCATCCAGATGCAAAAATTGGAGGCCGATCGCATTATGCACGGCCATCAAAATAATGACGAGGATCATGCTACAAAGCATGAGAGACGCCATAGACAAGATACTGAGGGAAAATCAAGCCGGCTTTCGACCACAGAGATCTTGCATCGATCAGATATCTACCCTAAGAATTATTTTAGAACAAACGACAGAAATGGAAAGAGACATATACGTCAACTTCATAGATTTTTAACAGGCCTTTGACTCAGTAAACCGAGAAAAGATGTGGGAAATACTTGCACAGTATGGGATACCCAACAAATACATTAGAATAATAAAAATACTCTACGAAAACTACTCCGCTCGAATTGAACACGAGGGCACTTTCACCGATAACATAAATATCCGTAGCGGGGTCAAACAAGGTTGCATATTGTTACCAACATTGTTCCTGATAGTAATAGACTGGGTTATGCAGCAAACAATTGACAACAAAACAGGACTAGCCTGGAACGTATTTTTCAAACTTGAAGACCTGGAATTCGCCGATGACATCTGTCTCATTACCGAAAAGAAACAACACATACAAAACAAGACGGACAGATTAGTAAAAGCAGCAAAACAAATAGGACTAAATATAAATTGCAAAAAAACTAAACTACTCGTGAAAGAAGTTAAACAGGACAATAAAATAAAGACTACAAGGAGAAGAAATAGAGGAAGTCACGGAATTCTGTTATCTGGGCAGCGTAGTAGATACAAAGGGAGGAAGTGAACAGGATATAGACAAGAGAATTACGCAGGCACAACAGGTTTTCAACATGTTGCGGAAAATATGGAATGAAAGAAACATATCGAGGGAAACTAAATTGAAAATATTCAAGTCAAATGTGAAGAGTGTGTTGTTGTATGGCGCAGAAATATGGGTAGAGAGCAAAAAGAATCTAAGGAAGATCCAAACCTTTATAAATAAATGCCTTAGAACTATATGCAGAGTCTTCTGGCGGGAAAACATTTCGAGCTATAGACTGTGGCAGATTACAGATGAAGAAAGAGTTGAAATAACAATTAGGAGACGGAAATGGAAATGGTTAGGTCACACTTTGAGAAAACCATATAGCAGTATAGCTAGACAGGCAATAGACTACAACACTACTGGAAGAAGGAAGGTGGTGAAACCAAGAGAAACGTGGCGAAGAAATTTAAAAGGAGAATTAGAAAAACAAAACCTAACATGGGGAGAAGTAAAACATATGGCATGGGATAGAAGCAAGTGGAAGGAATTTGTGGAAAAAGTGGTAAATGTGGAGTGATAGAAACTCTACCACCACCGCCGGAAGGCGCCCTTTGCTCCACCTGGGAGTTGTGGGATGAAGAAGAAGAAATGATTAGGTTTAAAATCAATAGTAAAGAAGGCCAAAATCGTTATTAAAATACGAAAAATGGACAGTGAAGTCATCCATTGTTTTAAGACTTTTTGTAGGTGGCGGGGTAACAGATGGGAGACAGAAAACGTCAACGTAACCTATAAGAATTGGTAAACAAATTCATTTACAATTTCTCGATTAAAAGAAACATAATGTGCACCTCGGCACTGAAGTTTCTTGTTATCTCTTATGTGGTATATTTGCCTTGGCCCTACGGGCCTCTGCAACTAAATCCACATTCGTAATAAAAAGTTAAACTGTAGTGTCTTGGTATACAAACGACTATTTACTTATACTTGTTACATAATATGTAGAAGAACTAAACTTTAAAAGCTACATAGTTTTTAAATTTCATGGCCTACAGAGTATGTATTTAATTATCAAAATCATAAAAAGGTGTCTTGATATAGTTATTGTGGTGTATTTTGGCAGCAGCTAAAGTTTGTTTTTTGTAATCCGCTATCGCGGAGTGCAGGCCTTCGCAGCGCGGTTGCCTTATACACTCACTCCAATTTGTAACGGCATTGAATAAACATATACTCGCATACATTGACTCTAATTAAATATTAGTGCAATACACTACAGTTATATATTATTCACGTGGTGTATTTTAATATCATTGACAAACAAAAGTGGAGATTCCACATTAATAATAATAATATTTATTTCTTCACAATGACATAAAAATGGTATGGTGAATGGTGATACGTCAAAAAATTTAAAAAAAAAACAAACAGAATATGATAGGATACTAACCTAACATTATAGCAATTTTAGCAAACCTTGTTTTGATTTACCGGAAGACTAACCATTTGTAAAAATGACGATTCTAAATTAGAGGCCTTATTCTTTTGGGAATGTATCAAAAACAACTACATTATCAGTCAGAATAAACTTTTTATTGAAATGCTTTAACAAACAGTATTATGTGGTGGTGTCCCATCGCCAGCACCACTGCAGCAACCTGAACTGGAACAGGTCTACCTGTTTAGCTGTCTACTTGTCTAGCTGTCTAGCTGTCTATCCGAAGATATCCGAGTCATGTCGTATATGTCCGAATGTTTGTAGGAGTGGAGCAGGTAGATAACGAGTAATAAATCAAAACATTCTGGTAAGAGACAAACAGTTTATTTATATACATGCTTTAATATTATTACACACAAAATACAACTTTTTCTTTATTTTAGTCGGAGTTGTTTTAATACTATCTAACTAAATTTTTATCTTGTAATTTAAGTCTACATGTGATTCCTCTATTCCCTTTTCGAGCCAAAAGTTGGTTACATTCAAAGCTTCAATATTTTCGAATTAATTGTAAAATATAACGATTTTTGTTTTTGTAATAAATGTGTTTAATTCCAGTTACAACTAGTTCTGTTCCTTCCTGGAGTTCCTCCAAACGATGGCATTGTGTAATCTTAATCCTGCCTTTTAGTTGCTGCATGCTAATGTTAGCAATTTGATCCATATCTTCTTGATTGTATATTAATCGATCTGAATCTCGCCATTCTCCGCTGTAAAATTCAACTTTCTCTATTTTGGGGAATGCGTGCCCATTAAACGTAGAAACTCCATTAGTTTTTAATTTTATAAACGGGTCTTCTGTTGGCAAACATACAATATATAATCCATTAAATGGAATACAAATGTATCCCTGTTCTCTAAGTTTCTCTTTGTTATTGTCGTAAATATTTATAAGATGTTTAAAATGCTCTTTTAAGAACTATACACTTTTGCTTCCATCTTTTTCTGCTAGTACACCAACCGTCGGAAATTTCCCCCCTAGTATTTACCAAAAATGCGGAAATCTTGTATACCCCAGTTGTATCGAGATTTCTCCAAGGGTTTTGCTTAAAGTAACTGCATAGTCTATCCTTTGTTTCTTTTACTTTCTGTTCTTTCGACAGCATATTTTTGTATTCTTCTTTTATAGAGTTTGTTTCCACTAAATAATCTAGTTTTCTTTTTTTTATTTATATTTCTTGCAGCTCCAATTTTCGATTTTTTGCACTTAATACATGGGCAGACAAGAGTGGAGTTATTTATTTAATTGGATATGGAGTAAGCCTATGCGTTATGTTAGTTCTTTTTCTTAAGACCTGCGGGATGACGTTACTCGTATCAACCAATCCCAAGGCAGTAATATTTACATTCGGTGCTATCGTAGAGAACAGTGTTGTGGATTTGGAAAAGAATGTCTCTCCAGCCTTAATGTAGCACTTTTGTATTATGTTTATATTATCTTCGTGTGCGTCGCTGTCTACAATTTCTAAATAATTAACTGGTAAATAGTTAAAACTGCAGGCGGAGAGGACGTAGTTTATCATTTTCTCGAGCTGTTCTTGTTTATCTGGCAGTTTGATTTGCATCCCGGTCAACTTTCTTGTATTTTTACTGCCCCAGAACACATATTGTAAAACATTGCTAAACACAACACAACAGCTGTTAACTTGGTACACATAGAAGCGATTGGCACAGAATAAAACGGTGCATCTTGTAAATACTGCTTGCTACTGTCCAGTACACTTAAACAATCCTCCAGAGGGTCGAACACATTACCTATCTTGAAATTCCGTGCTTTCTAGCTCAAGGCGTAAATATTTTTTTTAATCGTGCGTCAATAATATGGTTTCCGATTTCCCTGTTAACTCCTGGACTTGTAATTTGACAAATAAATTTGTTATATATCTTAATTCGACTTCATCCATATTAGACAGTCAATCCCAACTGTTTATCCCTGTCTACAATCACATTACAATTTTCCTGGTACTCAAAAGTTGTGATTAGTCATTAAGTAATTGCGCATAAAGGATGTATAATAAGTTACCGGACTGTACAAGAACATCAATTTTATTTAGATAATTACAAAGAAAACATCAATATTATTAACTATAATTCACACAAACTATATTACATATTAGTAGATTATTTAACACTTTACTCCATATTTAGAAATGTTAGTGCATATCTTCGAACCATAAGGGTATGTCCATAGTTTTCCTCAACTTCAGAGGATTTTTTTTCAGATACGTTTGAACCGCTGAGACTTTTCGATACGTTTTTGTGTCTCCCTGCAAATAGTGCAAAATTGTTCAATAGGTCTAGCTTGTGGCAGGTTAGGAGAATTTTTTGTCTTAGGAACGAATTCTGTATTTTGTAGATTTAGATAGTCGATTACAATTTTGCATAATAGGAAGCCGTTAGATCGGGCTAGAATAAAATAGTGCTTGTAGAATGATACTTCTTAATAAAAGGCATAAATCGCTTTTTACGTATTCGGCGTTAATAATTTGATAGCTAACAAACTAATCTAACAAATGACATATATCTTGTTTGCATTACATTGTTTTTATTTGATAAATGCCTGTTAGATCTAGTCCGATTACTTATTGTACATCCTTTATTCTGTTAAGTATTTGTTTACTACGTCTGTACACGTCTCCAGCCTTGCCAGCTATTCTCAATTTTATTTCTGGCGTTTAATGGTTAGAAGTGTTAGCTGTCCCCAGAACGGGGCTAACACAAGAACAAATGCGACTCTGTTTACGAGAACGACATGCGGAAGTAAGCCGCTGACTCTTCGGGTTTCGGGCTTGAGGCATTTGTATTCAAGATGAGTACGGGGCACGCTTCGACACCAAAATCACGTTTGAATTAATCTGTATTCATATTCGGCAATTATATGTCTTTTATTAACACAGCTTGGTTTTAATGCCTTGATAATTTAACAATCTATCCTGTTTCAAATTTATAAGGTAGAAGTCATCAACTTGGAGCTGTTTTAATATTCCAGGTTTCTCACTTTAACATCTGCCAGCTCGACAGGTCTCAACAAGTTTCACAACTACGCGCAAAAATCCCGCACAGATCTGCGCAGTAGACATGTTTGGTCCAGAATCCCCCTAGCTACTCTTTGGCCCCGCCCCCCAGGGTCATGTGACATGTCGGCTGTAGGATAAATACAGATGCCTCGGACGGCTCTTCGACCGAGCTCCGTGGCATAGTGCGTAGCACGTCCACTTAGCATTCGGGAGGTCGTGGGTTCGATTCCTGCGGCCGTCTGCCTTGATTCAGGTTTTTAGGTGGTTTTCCTGAGTCAACAGAGTACCTTCTCTGAGGCGAATGCCGGGGCAGTACTTCTCCACCTTTCCTGGCCTCTCTTCCATTCTCCACCCCTCCTTTCTCTCACCCATCCTATAATTCCCGTTCTTGGCTGAAGAGGGACGGAAGGTCCCTATAGCAGCCCGCCCCCAGTTGGGGGAATTGAAATAACCCTGAACCTTTACCTTTTTACCACGGCTCATCGCCTTTCCTTTCCTGACCTTTCTTCCATTCTCCACCTCTTCTGTCTCTCACCCCACCCTACAGTTTCCCCGTTCTTGGCTGAAGAGGGACGTCCGCTTTGCGGTTGCTTACGTGAGCTTGATCTCAACTAGGCCCTTGACCTTGAAAAAAGTTCCAGGTCAAAAGTGGTTCAGAACACCCCAAGCTATACTACCCCCCTTGGAGAGGGGTGGAGTACCGAGGACCCCCTGGGAGAGGAGCGACACACACGAGAGGAGCCTTTGGAGAGGGGCGGAGCCCTAGAACCTCTTCACACTGGGGAAAATCCCCGCTCACAAAAAGTGAGGTTACAAGCGCAGAGTTATGCGTGGGGTGGAGCCCCCCCTTGGAGAGGAGCGGAGTACCGAGGGCCCCCTTTGGAGAGGGGCGGAGCCCTAGGACCCCTTTACACTGGGGAAAATTCCCGCTCACAAAAAGTGAGGTTACAAGCGCAGGGTTATGCGTAACAAAAAGTGGGGTTATGTTTTCGGTCCCGTCCGACCCCTTACCTACTTGTGTAGTTTGTTGGTGGGGGAATAATTCTTCAGTCGCCATTTCCTTTTCAGAAATACGAATTCTTCTGATTTTTGCGTCTGAAGTAGCACGTGTTCGTATGGAGGGGCAGATTTTCTTTGAAGCAAAACAACTACTGGCCGCCCACGATCTGAGGTAAGGCTCTTTCATAACTACTTATTTCGAGTGGACTAATGCTCAGTCAAATATGTTTCAAGCCTTTTCCGTTTTACCTTTCTTTTTGATTTACTTTTCCACTTAGCATCTTTCCACTTCTCTTTGTCATTTTAATATTATAAACAAGGTTCCATAGGTACATTGCAAAAAAAAGATTAAGGTTTTTACAAAAACTGCCGTCCTTTATATAGGACGTCAGGAAAAAGTATTAGTTTTACTTTGTGTGATAGTCAAGAAAACATTTCAAGCGAAGTCCAATGTCACATTTTACACATCTTGTAGTGGTGTTAAGATGACAGTGACGGCATCTGGTTTGTTTATCTTGGGGAATGTCATAATGATTTATACCATCGAATCGTGAATCGATGTTTTCCCTTTCACTTGGACGCCCACTGAATGTTAGTTTTTGTTCGTTTGAAGTAGAAAAGTAGCTACTCTTTTTCGAACAGCTAAATGGCATTTGGTGCCAAGGACACTATGCTGTTATCATGCCAACATAGGACAGTCAGATTTTTATCAAGATTTGTCTTGAAATGCATTCCTCTTGCACACTTTTTTATTTCAGCTGTTGATTTCAAAGGATTTTTACAATTCTATTGCTTCGAATTGTACCAGTTTCCCAAATGACACTTGCTGATAATTGTTCAAACAGCGGCATACTTGTCAAAAAAGGTATGAAATCTACTATTTGACCACCGACTTCTAAGGGCATTTACATAGATAAGAACTACGCCAGCACCTACTCTCAATTCCTTATTTTCTGGTAACACGTGAGTGGATGCTCCGTGATATGGTTCAAACCAATTAATATATCCATTTCACATGCAGCCTACCTAAAGCTTATACCTCTATCGTATAGGCTTACCTCTTATGAACTGTTTAGCACCATGGCGCCGAAAGTAGGGCACCATTGCTTGATCAATGCTTTGGTGTTCTTTATATGGTGCAAATTTCAAAAATTTTTAGTTTAGTTCTGCAAAAAGTGGTCGTATTTTTGCAAATTTATCATTAGGAGCAAGGTTACTGTTATCAGCTATATGAAATAGTTTCATGATATAGTCAAACCTATCTCTAGAAAGAGCTTCAAATACTAGTTGGTTATACACGTCCCTGTCTTTTTCCCAAAATATTCTTCGTCTGGGGTACGATACATAACCGCTCAGTATAAGGATTCCAACAAAGCTTTTCATTGCCGCTACAGTTATTGCTTTATTACTTACATTCTTCATTGCCACAGATCTATTTGATTCATCAGTTAACATATCAAAAATGTCCTCATCAAAAAGACTAAAAAATAGCGAAACTGGTGATTGTTTCTCATTATTTTCTAATTCTAATTGCTCCAACGGCTCAGACTGATTAGAATCAGGCACATGAGAGTGCGTCCAATTGAAAACTTCAGCAGATTTTGAAACTGAAGATTTAGGCTTAGTAACTAACCTTGATAAAGAAATATTGTCTTCATCAGAGTCTGAATCCTCGAGCTGAGAAGATACCTGCAGTTCAGCCGGTGTTCGTAGCTGTGCGGAAGGTAAGTTTTGACACAGACTGATGCAAAACCTAAACTGCTAACCTCGAATTTGACATAGACTTACAGTGCCACCAACATATTCAAATTTAACAAATATTTCAAAGGGAACTTGATGGAAAAGCATTTATAATCACCCGGTACAAGAAAACTAGCTAGCTCAAGCATTGTTGCCAGTTCCATTTTAAAACTATAGGCATCAAAAAATGAAACTTTGAAAACATAAATTTGATAACATAAGTTTGATAAAAATGTCAATTTTTGAATTGGGATGTTTAATAACAATAATAATCTTTGATTCAAACGTTGAATTTAAAAAAAAATGTTGGTAAATAGCTTATTTCAAAATGCATCTTCAGCTGTTATTATTTCAGAGGAATAATTGTAAAGATTTTTTTGTAATTTTTTCCGTACTCCGCTGGTAGTCCCCAGCAACCCCTCTAGAGTAAATGCGCCATTTTTGAATCACCCTGAATATTTGAAAACAAAATAAATGGCACACAAACTAGAAAACATATTCAACATGAATAAGAAAGAAACTAAACATAAATAGCATTTTTAGGCGCGAAAAAATAAAAATCAGAGTTTTGTTTTTGGTTTATTACGCAGCTATTTTATAAATGGCAAAAATTTGATATATGACAAATATTTCAACTCCTATTAGAGAGAAGCCGCGTGGCACAGTTGGGTAAGCGCCAGGCTTGCGTTAAGCAAGTCCTCGGTTCGAATCCCGCGGGGGTCGGAATTTTTCCTTAGCCTTGGCGATTGGAATTGGGCTCGGTGAAACCATTCACAGTTGGGCACCAAATTAACTGTGCTCTACTCAGAACCACAGACCTAAGAGATAGAGTAACAAAGTCAACACATCACCAAGACACACACCTCACACAATGGTTGCTGCGCAACCACCAAAGGCGCTCTCCAACTCTTTATCGAATCCGGGGCAAGTTGAGCATTGTACCGCCAGATGCAAGCGCATAAACAACCATCCTCTACACCGCAAGGTAAATGAGGTTACAGATAATACATACATACATACATTGCAACTCCTATTAGGAGTGTAATAACGTTTTATATCATTACATTTTCTGAAAATATTAAGAGGTTTATACGTGACATGGCTGTTAAATAACGGGACTGCCGTCGTAGGCCGCGTAGTAGACACGTTTAAACAAAAGTGCGTGTATAACTGACCTTGACGTTTAGTTAATAATCGTTGCAGGTTTAAACTCACTAGCTCAATTAGTATTTGTATGTACAGTAGCTGTTTAGCGGAAACGTGTTTTAAAGTTTTGCCGCAAAAATGTTAAATACAAAAATCGAACAAGTTAATATTAAATTTCTGGTTAAATTAAAGAAACCCCCTACGGAAACCTTTAGTTTGTTAACTGATGTGTACGGAGAAGTGTAACGTTTCGCCCTGTAATTAAATTATTATGGTACTTGAAAAGTATTGTAATTTAATTCAGCGCATTATCAAACGTTGAATCAAGCCGCCGCGTGAAAAGGCGATACGCATTCCCGTTCACGATGCGCAAAGCTGAGTGAAAGTACTGACAATGTCGTTTTCCCTTTCCATTGCAAACCGCCGGCGGATGGACTGATAACGCATCGAAAAACATATATAAGAAAGCTACATCGCCATTCCGACATATTGAGATTACTTGACCCGTCCTGTTCCTAATCCGTCCTCCTTACCTGATCATTCTGTCGTGTCAGCGCTTACTGGCTCGCAGAATCCCGCATCCCTTATCCTGAAAGCACTAAGGGAAATGGCAGCGCTTACTGTCAGCCTGAAGTAGCCGTAAATTACCTGTTATATTTTCCTTACCGAACTGCCTGCATTTTAAATTACCTGCTATTTTCCTGACCGAACTGCCTGTATCCATGCCCGATTAATTCCTGTGTGAATGTTTTTAAGAGCGACTAATAAAGTCGTAATTCCCGAAATGTAATTGTTGTATTAACATTAAAAAGCGATCTCCAGCACTACCGACCCGAAGATACTACCTGAAGATTGAAGAGATTCAAGCTCAGCTGAGGAACCGCCGTCCAACGCATGAAAACATCTGCCCGAAGCCCGCAGCGGTCGACTTAGGATATCCAAATTCACGGCTTCGTTAATGCCGGAGCTTCGCTTATCACCAGCACACCGAAGGCTGCCGATCCGCTGGGATTACAACTACAGCCGCTTCCTGAGTTATGTACCTAACGCTGAGTATATTTACGAATCTCCCTGCAGGCTTTAACAATATAAAACGATCTCCAGGTAACTTAAAACCTGCTAAATAATTCGGCTAAATTACAGCTGCCGCAAGTTGTCAACAAACTTTAACTGCAAAATCAGCTGGGGCGCGAAGGCTGCAAGAAACATTTTCCCGAGAAGCAGCGGACGAGCTCTTACAGCTTAACCGTCAATCTACCGGGTTACTTGGCAGAATGATGCGGCGTACGTCGTAGCAGATATCCCTCCACGGGCCTGCCTTGCATTCTTGCAATTTAGGTTGCGGCCAGAGCCAGGAAAGCAATACCGTTTTAAGAAGTATCAATGTAATTTTGTAATTCATTTTTTGTTATTAATGTACCTAGTTATAAACATTATATGTGTTTCTATAATTATCCTGTGTTATTGCTGATCTGTTCTATATTTGAGACAAAGTAGTTCCCAGACTTAGACCTAATCCGAGGTAGTAATTTTGACGCCCTTAGTAAGGGGGTGAAACATCACAGAATACTTCATGTCTCGATCTTGAATTTTTGATTTGCAGAAACGGTGTTGTGATGAAAGAGAAAAACTCCAGATCGACACATGCAGTCTACTCCGTACACCTCACAATAAATTAAAGGTTTCTGTAGGAGTTTTCTTTAATTTAACGAGAAATTTAATATTAACTCGTTCGATTTTCGTATTTACCATTTTTCCTGCAAAACTTTAAAACACGTTACCGGTAAACAGCCGATGCATAAATACTAATTGAGCTAGCGAGTTGAAACATGCAACGTTTATTAACTAAACATCAAGGTCAATTATCATGCACGCACTTTTGTTTAAATGTGTCTGTTTAATCTTGGATTAAACAGGCATAAATTTCAATTCCAAAATTTACGCAATCTAGTTCATAAGTTTTAAATGCAATTCTGCTTTCATAATCAGCCAGTTTAAATGCAGCAATTGCCAGTAAGCATATTACGTTACGACACGACCTCAGGTCAGTGTGTAACATACTTGCAGATAATGCGGAATAATACTGCCTTAATGCTGACAGATGTTATGAAATGTTATATCGCCACAGTAAAATATACTTTGTACTTTGAATAACTAAGCAATTATGTTTGTATATATAGACCGTTTATTTTTGTAATAAAACAATCGACATTGACTGTTTGATTCAATCACATCAGTGCTACCCTGCCAAGCCATAAATTTATGAAATGTGAAGCTGCGTTTCAGCGTAGCATAATTATCGCCCCTTTAAGTGACATTGACTACATTTTCTTAAAACAGGGGTGCAGTCTCACCCCTGTGCTTACAATATTAGGGCAAAGAACCAATGCAAAGTAACAGAAACCTGATCCAGCCTCCAGGAAATTCTGTGTAGTGTGTAATACGCCGTCTACGATGCCGTTATTTAATAACCATACCTCGTATTAGGATGCGTTGTAAATACATTTTCTCAAAGTACCCTTACCTGTAAATTTAATAGGAAACTATGTACATCGTTATTGATGTGGTGGAATTATGTGCATTACTACTACTCTGTTACATGCAATATCTAACGGGTGTTCATAAACAGTCGTCATCCCAGTTGCTTTGAAAAACAAAATGTTATGTTTTTTATTAATTCGTGCAACACAATGAAACGTCATTGAGTACTGTCATAGTGCATTTTTTCTCAATTTTAATAGACATACGTTTCTGAAGTCAAAACCTACTGGGATGACGACTGTTTATGAACACCCGTTATATATCTGTATATATAAATATCAATCGCCGTGTGTTAGTAACACAAAAAGTCGAGAACGACTTGACCGATTTGGATGATTTTTTTGTTTTGTTTGTCTTACTCCCGAGGTGGCATAGCAAAAAAGAAAATTCGAAAAAATCCAAAGGGAAAGCCGGAAAATTGGAAAATATCGAAAGTGTGTTTTTTTATGCACTGTACGACTTTCTATTTGCAGTCATACTTTTATGATTCTATGCTTAATGGTTTGAAGGGTTTTCCCCATTATGTCATAATCCAAAACAACGTTTGCCGGGTCAGCTAGTTTATTATATTCTATCTGCAACTGCTTTGATAAACACGGCTTCGGCTTCGTTTCATAATTTTCAGGTTTCGTGCATAAACATTCACTTTCAGCACTTGTTACATACATAGCTATTATGTCTTCATTGTCGCACTTATTAATTTCGTATGTTCAAAACGGATTTCGGACAATCTGTATACTTTTTATTGTTTTTTTTTTGCCTACAAAATAAAGTTTGTCTTCAACCAATCGCCCGTTTAGCTAAGGGCAACGCCCCACCATTCTGCGACATCCGCCATTAGCATCTACTGCTGAGCAGTGTTGCCAGATGTACAATAATTATCGTTTTTGTACGATAATTTTACTAGTCGTACGATGTACGATAGCACATGTACGATAATGGCATAATGTACGATAATTTGCCTATTATTGAAAATTCTCACAAATTTGGCAAATAAGTACTAATATTGACCGTATTATCGATATGACAGTTACGAGCAGATATTTTTGCTCAACCGGTATTAATCACAAGGTGCTGAAATTTAATTCGGAACTGTTATTATTTATAATGACAAGCTGATCGCGTTACATCACCGTACTTATAGGGGGTTCCCCATCGACTTTCCACATGCCCACTTTCGACGTTCACTAAAAATTCTTTCTGCAGTCATTTTCGATTCGTGGTTGAATTAGCAGGTATCGTCGATTTATGATCGGTTCTTCTACCACACACACCAAGTAAAATCGGATTTATTTCAGAATGATTTCATTCTTGTAGTTATATTTCCCTATGTATAATTCAAAATATTATAATAAGATAAAATGTACGATAATGTACGATAATTTTTACTACTGTCGTACGATAATAATGTTTATTCGATCTGGCAACACTGCTGCTGAGCAAGCTAGAGGCGTTTCAACTTAAAAAAGAAATGTTGCGGTGATACATCCTTCAGCCTTCCATTTTTGTTCTATTTCTAGACTTTTCTAGAATAGGTCCTTTGCGCCCGAGTAGATCAATAAAACAACGATTGATTTTATATTATGGCGTCGTTGGTGGGCTCCTCGAGTTTAACGTATTTGTTACCATTAAGTGTTTTAATACAATTATTGATATTAGGCATTTCCGAGTATTAAACCGCGGTATATTTACCGTTTAGCAATAGTTAAGTCAGGTGATGTTGGTACAGAAATTTGAGTATACATTTTCAGAAGGTAGTTGCTGTACTGAAATGTAAACTAAAATGAGCGAACTGGGAGTTTACTAGTGTGATTTATTTGTTGCAAACTTAATAATCGGGTGCGCTACATGCATCTGGTGGATTCCATACATTTTCCAAACCCTTCTAAACGGTTAAATATCAACCGCTTATATTTTTGACCATTTTCGGTACGTATATGATTTAATGCTATAATATCTGTAAATGTTTATATTTCAGTAAGTAGCTGAGAAAGCATTTGTAATATGAATATTTTTTTTTCAGAACGACAGCAAAACTCTTAAGTTTAGGGTCTGACACAATAGCGACGAGATGGTTGTCTAATTCTGCAGATTTACGTTGCAGGCTTCAGGTAAGCATATAAATAATAATTGTCAGTTGAATATGGGAAAAGATTGTTAATGGTTATAAAACACTTTACTCACTCAAACATGTAACAGAAATGCGTATGACAATATGAATATTGCCCATGGACCAAATCTTAGCATAAATTCAAATGCTATATGTTACAAACATAAGACAGACTTATAGGTTCTTTACATAAACTTTTGTCAAGCATATGATTCTGTTAACATCAAATAACTATACAGTGCAATGGGGGAAGTAGGAATACCTTTTCAGCTAATAGGTTAACACAAATGAAACCGAAAATAAAGTAAAAGGAGATGGAGACATATCAAGTTTTAAAGTCAAAAGAAGGCTCCAAATATGAAAATCGATCAAGAATAAAGTACGCTTATTCTTCAAAATACATAAAAATGTTAATTGGAAATATTATAACATTTCATATAAAAATTATAATTGTTTTAAATTCTTGTTGATGTTCGGATCACTTGTTATTAAATTTATTTTAAGATACCCATTTTTACTTGACACAAAAAAATAGATTTTTTAGCACTAATTTCGATTAACTTCATTTTCCGGTTGCTAAGTAAAGGAAACTCGTTCACAATACATATTTATCGTCTCTGATACAGTCAAACCTCTAACTCGAAGTGGTAGCAGTAGAAAAGCAAATTTGAGATATCAAAAATTCGACTTCATGAATTTTCTAAAAAAATGTGTGCGTGTATCACACCAGATTTATTTTTAAGCAGAAGCCCAAAGGAAGAACAGGTGTTTCTCTGCAGTAGATTAAATTAGATTAGAATAAATTGTACGACTGCCTTTTGCTGGCACGTTCACGTCAGCCCTTTGGGCTTTTTGTACCGTCGGGAGTTTTTAAGTTAGCAGGCCGACATCCATATCTTTTACTAGACTTGCAATGTCCCCTATTAGCTTGCGGTTGTCAATAGAGTTAAGGCTCCAGTCAAGTTGGTGTCTTTTACGCTCTAATGCTGGGCATTCAAGAGGATATGATAGGCTGTTTTATCATCCTCTTGGCATAGTCTGCAAACAGGTTCACAACTATAGATATTGATCTTGTGCATAAGTTCTTTGAATGCTCCAGTACCTGTTAGTAGACTGACGACTTGCTTGATTCGAGTTCTGTTCAGTCTGAACAGGGTTTAAGTGGTTTGCGTGTTCGGAGTTTTTAACAATTTTTAGCAGTTTCTCCACCTTAGTTGGTGTGCGGTATTGACCCATTCATTAATGGCTGAGCGGTTTTGGTTTTTCTGAATGCTTAGACCAGGTTCTGGACCGGTCATTGCATGAAGGGCTGCTTCTTTTGCGAGCTTGTCCGCCTTTTCGTTTCCTTCAATAGCTTGGTGACCTGGAATCCAGCATAATTTTACTGTTTCCCTGGTTCAAGGTTTGAAGTTTAGATTTGCAGTCCTTGATCAGTCTCAATGAGTTACTGAGCATTTAACGCTTTCAGTGCTGCCTAACTCAGAGAATGTGTATGTCTCAATTCAGCAACTTCTTTTCTGTGCTGATGTTTGCGCATACATTAATCGCTTGTATTTCAGCCTAAAAGATGTTACACAACTTTCCTAGACTGACTTTTGTTGGTTCTAGGATTGGTATTGTACACACCGGAGCCTGTATTCCCTTCAAACTTAGATCCATCAGTGTAGAAATTGATGTTCTTATTTGTTGGGGTTGGTAGTTGGTTTGGATCCTAACTTGTGTGTACGGTAAAGTTCTTTTCAAAGTCATAGGCTTTGATTATAAGATCAGAACCCATTTCCAATATTGGGTTGTTGATGTGGGACATGATCTGGCCATGTCCTAAATTATTAGCTGTGGTCGGTCATCCAGTGACCAATACTTTGTAATCTGTAGGCTGCCATTCTGGCTTCACCCTCCAGGAAAATGTGCAGAGGTGGCAGATTTAAGATAGCATTCAGTGCTTGTCCTGAGGTGTATTTAAAGGCTCCAGTGATGCACCGGCGATTAGCTAGATATTGTATTCTGCTGATTTTGTGGATCGCAGTTGCTTGTTTTATTTTGGGCCACCAGGCGATTATTCCATATGGAATTATTGGTCGGACCATGGTTTTGTACAGCCAGAGGGTCAGTTCCGGTTTGAACTCCCACATACTGCTTATAGCTCTTTTCCCAATAATTAATGTTTGTATGCACCTCGTGATTGTTTTGTCTAGATGGGAGTTCCAAGTTAGTTTGGAGTCGATGGTTACCCCTAAATATTTAACTTCGTTCTCCCAGTTGACATTTGTCTCAAACAGTTTTATGTTGATTCTGTTTGTGATGTTCTTTCTTCGAGTGAAAGTGACGAGAGTGGCTTTGCTAGGATTAATTCTAAGATTATTCTCTAGACACCACTCTTCGGTTTTCTTTAGTGCTGATTTCATTACATTGTCTACGGTTCTTTGGTATTTACCTTGAATCAGTATGACAATGTCATCAGTGTATCCTTGAGTGTAGTAGCCTTTGTTAGTGAGTTGGATCAGCAGTTCATCAACTGTGAGGCACCACAGGAGTGGAGAAAGGACTCCTCCCTGTGGACACAGTAACTGCAGTAACAGTAACTGATTTCGGTCCTTGAAGTTTCCGGTACTAGGTTAAATTCATTTACTTGTTATTGATTTTTTTTATTTATGTATGGAGACGAATAAATTATTTTTTATTAATATTATACACAAGAAAAGCCAATTTGATCACAAAATATATTGACCTTTAAAACACATAAAAAACAAAGAAAACAACAGAAAATCGGATTAAACCCTAGAATAAACTTGCCATTTCTTAACACAAGTGTCAACTAAGAATAAAGAACCTATATACGATAGCTATCATATAAAAAAGCTCGAGTGACAAAAATATAGCAGATTTTCTACATTGGAGTTAAACTATCAATATAATATGGGACAAATTCACATAAATGCCCTTTTAACTCTCAGGGTACTTTTGACTTAAAGTACAAAACAACTCAAGCCAATTGCCTATTATAACAGTAGCGGAAAATTGTGCTAGAAAAAGCCAATGCATATGAAGTGGAAAATCATTTTACTCATGACTTGTAATTGGGAAGGTTCGATTGATGAAATGTGGTTATAATATTTCAATAAAGTTTTAATTAAGATATATTAATTGTGACTATAGTTATTTATGGTACAAATGTGTTATATTACAAATAAGTCATGTGAAAAGTTAAATCCCCGTGTTATGATAATTAACGATAAAAGTAATGTTGAAATATATGATTCGCAACTTTCATTGTAGGAATAACAATACATTTATTTGTAAAGATTAAAAATGCGTGATATGTTGTAAAATGAAATACATTCAACTCAAAGTGGCTCTGAAGGTTTTCTAATTGAAAAATGCAAAACATGTGACACCCCAATAGTTTTCTAGTTACAAGCTTTAGTGTGTAGATATTCGCAAGAGTGTAGATATTTACAATAAACCGTTTTAGTAATGCATTTAGATTCAATTGTGCCTAAAACGTACGTGCCCTAGGATCAAAGAAAGTTTATATGTCAGCCTCAAACTTTGTCAGCAGGCGTAAACTTTCTCTGTTCATCCTCTATACATAAATAACTATTTTGTTTAGAATATTAGTTTTTAAAGAACTCCAGTTTTCTTTACAAAACACTACCTATATAATAATTATTTATGTATTTATGTCCTACCAGTACATTAATTGAAATTAATGACTGTGTTTTAAGGTATCTTAGATACAAAATAACGCTCCAGGGCAATTATTTTCTTCATAAGAACACTAGGGTTATTATGAAAAATTAACAGTATTTGTTTCCATGGATACAACTTTATTATGCACCACTGTCACAATGAAAATTAATGACAGCTCAGCTAATGTCACAAATCTAACTTAGATCAGCTAACTAGATCAATCTTAAATACTATACCATAGTAATTATACGAATTGAATATGAATATGAATTAGGTAAGAAAATTGGTAGGACATAAAACCTTGAAGGCACCACGGGCATTATGAGCTAAGAGCCCGCGATTGTTGTACACACCTCGGGCCAAAGGCCCTCGGTCAGTACACTAACAATCTTGGGCTCTTATTTTACTCATAATGCCCTTGGTACCTTAATAACTATAATGGCATAATCAATAAATTATGCGGAATGCTTTAAATTTGTTGAGAGTTATAATCTTGATTATGCACTTGGTACATATAACGTTTTATTTTATTTTGGTTCTCGAAAAGAACAAAGTTATAAAGTTCAGTGTTTTGGGCACTGGCATCACTGTTATACTGGCACTGAAAAATTTTGTGTTACTATGGTTACTGTGTAGATTGTTGGTGTTGCTATATTATTAGTTGTACTGCTTAGCAACGTTATAGGCCCTCGTGGGCCAGTAAAGAAGCTTATGGTTCTAAAATAAAATAAATATAATTATCTGTAATTTACAAATGCTAGTAATACCTATTTGTTCCAGGTGTTGCAATCACGGAAGTTTCCACAATCGTATATTAGTGAGCGAAAAAGTATTACTGCTCAAGCAGACATTAAACTACCTATGATGACCACTAATCAAAGAACAGCAGATAATAATTTTTCTAGTTTAACAGCAACTTCGCTGCATCTATTAAGAGACTTAGACAATGATGATATTAAGAAATTTTCCATCAAACAAGAAATCATTGAAAGTAGTAATAACATTAGCGAATATTCGGAAATTGATATTAAATATGAGCTTGAAATTAAAGACCAAAATGATGTGACCCAAAATTCAACAGCACAGAATTTGGTTACACCTACCAAGTCATTTACAGGCGAAAAACCGTATTCTTGTTCAGTTTGTGAATATAAAACAGCTACGAAAAGTAGTTTAGTCACACATATGAGGACCCATACAGGCGAAAAACCTTATTCTTGTTCAGTTTGTGAATATAAAACAGCTACGAAAAGTAGTTTAGTCACACATATGAGGACCCATACACGCGAAAAACCTTATTCTTGTTCGTTTTGTGATTTCAAAACATCACGAAAAGATGATTTAGTAAGACATATAAGGACTCATACAGGAGAGAAACCGTATTCCTGTTCTGTTTGTAATTATAAATTTGCCAGGAAAGATAGTTTAGTTACACATATGACGTCACACACAGGGGAAATACCTTATTGCTGTTCTGTTTGTGGATATAAAACTGCCCACAAGAGTCGTTTAGTCACACATATAAAAACTCATACATGTGAAAAACCCTATTCTTGTTCTGTTTGTGGATATGAAACTGGCCAGAAATATCATTTAATCAGACATATAAAAACTCATACAGACGAAAAACCTTATTCTTGTTCTATTTGTGAATATAAAACGGCTACGAAATGTAATTTAGTCAAACATATGAGGACTCATACAGCTGAAAAACCTTACTCTTGCTCTATTTGTGAATTTAAATCTATCGAGAAAAATAGTTTAGTCCAACACATGAGAATTCATACAGGCGAAAAACCTTACTCTTGCTCTGTTTGTGAATTCAAATCTATCGAGAAATGTAATTTAGTCACACATATGTGGACCCATACAGGCGAAAAACCTTTTTCTTGTTCCGTTTGTGAATATAAAACGGCTACAAAAAGTAATTTAGTCGTACATATAAAAACTCATACAGGCGAAAAACTTTATTCTTGTTCTGTTTGTGAATTTAAATCTGTCCAGAAAGATAGTTTAATCATACATATGAGGACTCATACATGCGAAAAACCTTATTCCTGTTCTGTTTGCAATTATAAATTTGCCAGGAAATATAGTTTAGTTACACATATGAGGACACATACAGGAGAAATACCTTATTACTGTTCTGTTTGTGGATATAAAACTGCCTACAAAAATCATTTAGTCACACATATAAGAACTCATACAGGCGAAAAACCTTTTTCTTGCTCGGTTTGTGATTATAAATTTGCCAGGAAAGATAGTTTAGTTACACATATGAGGACACATACAGGAGAAATACCTTATTACTGTTCTGTTTGTGGATATAAAACTGCCTACAAAAATCATTTAGTCACACATATAAGAACTCATACAGGCGAAAAACCTTTTTCTTGCTCGGTTTGTGATTATAAATTTGCCAGGAAAGATAGTTTAGTTACACATATGAGGACACATACAGGAGAAATACCTTATTACTGTTCTGTTTGTGGATATAAAACTGCCTACAAAAATCATTTAGTCACACATATAAGAACTCATACAGGCGAAAAACCTTTTTCTTGCTCGGTTTGTGATTATAAATTTGCCAGGAAAGATAGTTTAGTTACACATACGAGGACACATACATGCGGAAAACCGTAGTCTTGTTCTGTTTGAACGTATTTCTTTATCAACTACATCTTTTTGCAAGTCTGCTCGTTTAGGCCAGATAAAGGGGTTTTTAATGAAATTTCAAAATGGTCAGAATAAACAATATTGATTTTTTGAGACAATTCCCCACCACAGGATGCTGCAGTTTTTTTGCGCATTTATTTCTGGCACATCCTGTATAGTTATTATTTTTATTATCTTATTTTTATGGGTATTTTGCCACACTACAAAATGAGAAATATTAAAACATGAACGTTTGGGAAGACAAATCTGCTTCCGTTATCAACATTAACTAATTAAATAAAGAACTTAGCTTATTTTGTTGGATATTTCCTATAAAATAGGCTAAGTTCTTGTTGATTTTAATTTAATTAGTTAATGTTGATAACGGAAGCAGATTTGTCTTCCGAAACGTTCATGTTTTAATATTTTTCATTTTGTAGTGTGGTAAAATACTCATAAAAATAAGATGATTATTGAAGCGCTACAAAGAAGTTTCACTGATTTTTATTATTGGAATATAGTATTATATGTTATTAGTGTAGTGTAATTAGAATTGTTATACTTTAGATTAGTGTAAGATACATGTAAAAATTAGTTTATTTCTGTAGTTGAGTATAATCAGAATAGTTATAATGATGCAACAAATATAAATGTAACCCTACACCAAAAGGTAATTGAGTTTTTTTACAATATATATGAAGTGGTGTACCTGTTATACCAATAAACATTCACAAAATATTTTGTCCTGAATGATCACTAGTTTAAAAGCAGCTTTTGAAAAACTGAAATTAAAACGTTGATAAAAACATTGTTTTTCTGTTTCCTGGCATCAGAAAGAATGCATACAAAATAAATGTAATTTTTTTTCGTCTATACTGTTTGAGGCTTTCGCGGTTACTCGAATTATTCTTCTTAACATAGAATTTCAGCTTAGATGCGTAGTATTTGTAGATGAACACCCAGCATTCTTTGGCTTAACGTGCCTTGCACCTTGTGAACTCAAGCAAAACCCAACGCGATGGCCATGCTCTTTGGTGGCTCGTGTTGTTTGAGTATCTTGAGAACGAGGATACTTAGGCAGATTTGGCCGTTTTGCTGTTTGTGCATTCATATTCATTAACGTTTCGCAAGACCTTGCAGCTTGCATCATCAGAGTGAAAGTCCCATGGCCATCGCCCGGGCACAGCATTTGTTGGCTTAATGTAATTGTAAATTCCATGCCGAAACAGGCAAACAATACTGTATCCATGGTTGCCTACCTGCTAGGCGGTGCCTTCAGAAACGAACTGCGCAGATACGCTGGTATCATCTCTAAGGACTGGTAATACAATCATAGTTTAAACCACACAATAGAGTTTAAACTGTAGATTAGCTACCAATAGCGTATTACAATCTTAAGTTTTCTTTAAACTTCAGTTTAAACTTAAATAAATTTAAACCAAGCTAGGGTATGGTTTAAACCATTAATACTAAAGTTTAATGCTTATGTGTGCAGTAAAACAGCGTTGTCCTAACCTCACATCATTAGCCCTCCGTTCCACGGGTGGTTTTAAAATTACAGGGCTCCACGGTTTGGGCCTTACAGGTCCATTATATAATTGTCGTTATTTTGTTAATAAACTATTAATATTTTGTTTTATTGTTATATATAGGTACAACCACTTCTTTTGCAAGCACATATGTAAAAGCAGTCACAGAAAAAAGAAATAATTTAATTTTTTTATTTATTGAAAATTGCCTTGTTACGGTATTAAATTGTCCTTCCTACACCCGCTGATAGGCGAGTATCGAATGCTAAACAAATCCGTGAAATGGGGCACGCTCACCCTGGGAGATCGATGACACAGGCTAAAGGCCTCGGCTCAAATGCGCTCAGAGAGATGGTCGTGGTTCACACCGGTATGCCACAGGGCAAGCGTTACGTGATATGTGTAGGTTGCTATTAAAGAGGGCCCCACCAGATCCAATATCGAGGTTCCCACGTTCAACCGGACCTGGAGAGTCAAACGGGGCGAGAAGTACTATTTCGGCTCAATACTCAAATAACTATTTCGGGAAGTACTCAAATAACTATTTCGGGGAAATACTCAAATAACTATTTCGGGAATATACTCAAATAACTATATCGGGAGCCACTGTGCAGTACCAGACGCGACCACCTACCTGGAATGCTTTTCCTCCGCGTCCAGGCCTCACCTCACAACTGTTGGAGCACAGTGACATAGTCACCCTGTAACAGACATGCACAAGACGCAACAGAACCAAGAAAAAGACGATAAGGTTAATACATCTAATGGATCACAGTTAGTGACCTATCAAACATGTTACAAATCACAAGTGTAGCAACTCGAAAAGATGGCTTAATCGGTACGCCCAGCTGGGGAAGCGCTTAGTTAATGGGGGCGGCGCACAGTCGAGCCGAACGCCAGATCCAGGCCGGAAGTGAAGGGTAAACGTAGGCTTAAGCCCAACGCCGTGACGCCGTGACGCGTGAGAGCAAAGCCTGAATTTGAGCTCGAGTCACCCGAGCGCCCTGTATTACGACGCACAAAGCCGCCTGGCGACACAGTGGCGATATGCAATGATAGATGTAGACCATGAATGCGCTATAATTAAAACGGGCTGACGGCACAAAGGTTGCCATACAACAGTGAATTTTTAGTCAGAATGTACGTATCACTGTACTATTTCACAAGCGATTTTGCGTAATGCATGCGATATTAGTAAAGTTGGCGTTAACACGCCACAGTAAATTTTAGACGGAGTGTGCGTCACACTAACATTGTATTTACAGAAAATTTGAATGCAAGAAGTGGCGTAATGAAATCTGGCTGACAAAGCAACCGTTAACTCGTAACAGTGAATTTTAGACGGAGTGTACGTCACACTAACATTGTATTTACAGCAAATTTGAATGCAAGAAGCGGCGTAATTAAAGCTGGTTGACAGAGCAAGCGTTAACTCGTAACAGTGAATTTTAGACGGAGTGTACGTCACACTAACATTGTATTTACAGCAAATTTGAATGCAAGAAGCGGCGTAATTAAAGCTGTCTGACAGAGCAAGCCTTAACTGGCAACAGTGAATTTTAGACGGAGTGTACGTCACACTAACATTGTATTTACAAGCAAACGAGTGAAGGATGTGATACAATTAACGCGGGCTGGCGATACAAAGGTTATTACAGATCGTTACCTTGTTAGTTCGGCCGATAGCAAACGAGGAAGCACTCCACATAGTAGTCGAACAGGCATCTTGCACCTAACGTGGCTAAAGCGTTACAGGAAATGGCTGAATGTCCTAATGGATCCCCTTTCAGATTGAAATTTTGCGTTGATCTCCCTTGGTTATGCAAATTGTTGACAACGTAGCCGTTACATGGGTGAATACAGAGAGCGTGATCCCGTCTAATTAGCAATGGCGGACTAATTGACTATACAAGCCTTCATAACACTGTACTCCCTGCAGCGGCACATAAGAAGAGAGCGGACTGCCACCACACAAGCTCACTCAAACACGTCTCTCTGGGAACTGCCGCGAGACAAACACAGAAAACACTGTAACAGCACAAACGGGAAAAGCCAACGCCCCCGCGTCAAGCGCGGGGACGCCGCACCAGATCGTAAATTCCAACTTACTAGTTCGACGGCTCGGGGCTGAATAATCTAACGGTCGCCAACGACCAGTTGGGCTCGACGAGAAATCGCTTCAACCAATCACAGCGCAGAATGCGCCAGACACGCAGCTGTTTGCCGCGAAGCAAGTCATAGCCATCCTTGTCGCACCCACAGGCTGAATTTTTAAATGTTCGAAATATGTAGGTGCTTAACATGCAACTGCCGAAACAAAACTAGAAGGGATGTCCAAAATGCCACAAATTGTTAGCAACAATAATACCAGGGGTCTACAAAATCATTATGCTTACTGGCGTTATAATGTTATGCGATGAAAAATATCTAAAAAGGATCTGAAGTACAGTCAGCCTGCTCTGAATGCTTAAATGGTTAATTGAATTTTGTTGCTGAAGACTGCAAAATGACCTGACAACCTTACATTTTTACATGTGCTTATAAGTATTAAGTGTATTTCTAATGGTACAAAAAATTTAAATAATATGTTTCATATGCTAAACAATAAACATGAAGTAACTAGAAAAAACAAATCATAACCGAATACTGTTTGATATACACAAAATATGACTTGTCAAACTTGCTAGGCTTTATTTACTGCGCAGTCTGGACAGCATGGTTGTATGTGTGGTAAACAAATACAAGTATTGCAAAATTTGCAGTAGTAGCGTGAACGGGCCATCTGGTTGAGTCCCTGCATAGATTTCCATATGTGAGCAGTAAAATGTTCTGGAATCCACGGTAGCAAATATTTTCAAACCATATTTGCAGGGCTTATTTGGTATGTAAACACGGAAGCGGCACCGCCTTCTGAATGACCACAACATTTCGTCTAATGTGACGTATTCACCAACAGAATAATTTCTTTTGTACATATCGTTAAACTTTTCGAACATAATATGCACAGCAGCTAATTTATCTGTTTCCCTTCTTGCAGCTCTAGTATCAGTATTGTCGAAGCTTATGCATTTTTGTAAAAACACAAATCTGCGTTGAGCCATAGCAGCAGGAAATATTGCCGCGCCTAAACCGTTTAGAGACCAAAATTCTGATAGATTTTTGCCCTCTCCATGTTGAGAACCAGCTAGGTAAACTAGTCCAACAAAGCCTTGATTTCTTCGATGTTAGTGGGAGTTACATCATACCTGTCTTTATATCTTGGGGATATTTTATTAATATATAAGTTTGTATTTACAACAATGATGTTTAGAATATCTTCAAAGAATAGCAACCAACAATGAATTGGCGTAACAGCGTTTTTGGCATTCCCCAAGACTCCTGGTAGATGAGTAACGATATTGTGTCTTCGTGTACGAATATTTTAAGGTGGGGCGTGCTTTCTCCACTGGGTACCATCTTTCGCAAAGAAATATAAACTTCTACTGGGTTTTTGGGAAGCAGTAGAGGTTTTATCTTCTTCATATGTATCTTCTTGATTTTCCTGCTCAGTATCAGTTTCATGTTCGTTTACAAGTTCTTCCGCAGTAACAGCAATGTCTCCCCCTTCTTCCTCCTCTTCAGAATCTTCACTTGCATCAGGAGTCGGAACTTCATCATAAAGAGCTGTTAGACGTTGAATATGTGCTTTATAATCACACATTTGTAACCTTTATAAACACAATTACACAAATACGTAATCAAAGATCGCAAACAACTAAAATGCACAGGTTACTGCAACTTGATTTTTTACTGACAATATTACTCGTAGGAATAAAGGGAGTCCCCCGAGATTATAAAACAAATAATAACTTTTATTTAAAATGTAGGGGAAGCACTACACACTTTCTCGGTACACAAGTGAAGTCTAAAACACTGAATTTGCAAATGCAGCATTTTGTAAATTACACATGAAAGGGTTCTTCCCCGAGATGTATGGATCAAATAAGCACTGTTACTTTATATTTACGGGAACTACTGGGATTTATATAACAAATAAACCGTAATTTACAAAAACACAGCGATTGGTTGTAGTAACACGAATCCACGAGTTGGGCTTCACAGGCCCAATATCCCGGCTATTTTTATACAAAAGATGATAAATTAAAAATAATTTAATAAAAACCTGTCCCATAAAACACCTGAAAGGTACATAGGAGCTTAAGAAAATAAACGTTTGTTTAAAAAAATTACACCAAATTTTTTATTTCGTCTGGCTTCTTAGGCCTCGCCCGTGGAAGGGAGGGTTAGAAGTGTTTATTTTTGTGGAAATTTACATCTGAGGATGAAGATGTACCTAATAAATTTTTCATTATACTTCTCTGAAAACACCTTGTTTGTAATGAAAATATACTATTATTGAAATGTCTCGTACACCAAAAGTATCCCGTGCACGTAGAAATCAATTGGAAATGTGGGATGATATGAAATTTATAGACAAATTTAGGCTATCAAAAGCGGTTATGTGACGTTTTGCTCCCGCCGTTTAGCTTCCACTGTTTGGCCCCCGCCGTTTCGCCCCGGGATGTTTCGCTCCCGTACCGTTTCACACCTGACCGCTTCGGCCCCGAACATAAATAAAAATTGAAAGCCTGATAATTTTGAATATGATATTTATTAAATAATACATATTACAAAATATTTTAAAATTCAAAATTATCGGAACTTTTTGCAATATTTTTAGTTCTTGTTGAAATGGCACTATATTTTTTGTTTATTGTTAGTCTAAGACCTAATAATAATTGTGAAATTTTATATCTATGTACAGGGTTATTCATTATAAATTACCCACCCCTTATCATCGTTATTATTGCCTATAGAAAAAAAAGTTTTATTAAAAGTTATGTAGTTATAACTGAATTTTGTTAAAATGCTATCAAAAGTACAGTGGCGTGCATAATTAAGGGGATACAAAAAAGTAATATATTTTTTTAAATGGAACACCCTGTATATTATTAAATTTTTGGAATGATCTTTCTTTCCTGATTTCAAAAATATACCATATGTTACCCTTACCTTATACCGTTTTTGAGTTATTAAACGTTGAATATCTTAGTTAAACTAGTTACTGTAAATAGGAATTATTAAAGTAAGCTATGAAAATGCAACTATTTTGTTTGATAAGTGACATTTCTTTAATGAAATAATAAAAATTAGTTATCATTTATTTATATTTAAATTTCCTGAATAAAACTTTGTTATATTTAATAATGTTAACTAGTTTAACTAAGATATTTGACGTTTAATAACTCAAAAACGGTATAAGGTAAGGGTAACATATGGTATATTTTTGAAATCAGGAAAGAAAGATCATTCCAAAAATTTAATAATATACAGGGTGTTCCATTTAAAAAAATATATTACTTTTTTGTATCCCCTTAATTATGCACGACACTGTACTTTTGATAGCATTTTAACAAAATTCAGTTATAACCACATAACTTTTATTTAAAACTTTTTTTCTATAGGCAATAATAACAATGATAAGGGGTGGGTAATTTATAATGAATAACCCTGTACACTATGTAGACTCTTGTTTTTTAAACTATTTATAAATTGAAACATATTTGGAAATAAATGACTGCAAGTACTTTGAAAACCGCGATGTCAGCCTTCTATGTTATTATTCGTCCTGTAACGATCATTTAAGGTTCTGTTATACATTCCACATTTCAATAGAAAATTGAGGAGGTCGTTGTCTTCTGATTCTTCGTCCTATATAATAGTCCTTAAAATAATCCGCAATGGGCAATGCATCTTGTGGAAAATTTTCGTCTTCTTTGAATACTGCACTATTTACATAATTATAACAGGAACACATACAATAATGGTCGTTTTAATATCTCAAAGAATGCCCATTTATGATGTAATTTTAAAATGTACAGGTACACAAAATTAGAGTATAAATTAACACAAAGTGTTAATCAAATGCAAAAATATACTGCATAACTTGGAGGCGAATCGGCGAAACGGCGGGGGCAAAACGGTGGGGGCGAAACGTCCCCATCCCGTGACTCCCATCAAAAGCCACCATTTTACTAGTAGTAGATACTATCCTATCTGATAAAACACTATAAATTTTTGTCATAGCTGGTTTTCCGCTCATAATGATGAAGCGGCACTAAATATTATACTATTAAACTAACTAACGACCTGTTACTAATAAACACTATACTAATCCTATAAACAAACTATTCTACTGATAACAAATAACTAAAATAAAATTTGATATACGTGTTTTCAGCAAGTAGAATTTGACAGCAAAATAAACGCGAACTTAGTTATTTGGCAATTAAACCTACCAACGCTGCAAATGTTGCGTTAACTTTATCGCTGTCGCATAGCGGTTTGTAATACGCATTCGAGATAATCTTCAGGTTAAAGTTCTAGTAAAGTTTAACTTTACTACCCGTTTAATCTTGTATTGCAATACCGGCCCTAAACATGTTGTAGATTACTAACTGGAAAGTGTTGAATTCTGTGATATTGTTTCTAAAAGTTCAACAAGTACTTCACATACTTCATGAAATAAAAGCAGCTCGTTTTGGGTAACTTCGTAACCCAATAGTACAAAGGTCCAACTACGGTGTATAAAGTCAGGGGCGTCTCTAAGGGGGGCAGGGGGGCCAACCCCCCCCCCCCCAATAGCGGATTTGGCTAGTTGGTTGTCTAGTCAACGAAAATATCAGTTAGATATTTTCATATTATATAAAATTAGGTACCTAAGTAGATAAAATAAAAAAATTAATTTCTTCAATGTTTATCTTTCGTAATATATCTTTTGAAATAAATGAATGTGTTTTTCAGACAATCAGATAAATTTAAAACCACTAGTAGTAAAAATAATATCTGGCAACACTGCTCACAGCCATGCGAATTATCGAAACAAATTTTAAATCCCGCCTATGGAGGGTTGACGATAATAGAGATACTTAAAGTGATTTTACTATAAATAGTTTCTATAGATGAGAATTTTATTTGGTGTTAGATGTTATAATAAATAAAAAATAAAAAATATTTCAAGATTTTCTAAGCTATTTTCTTTTCCACTCTCAAAAAATAATATTAATATTTTTAATGTATCACTAGTTCTTGATTTATTTCCTCCACAACACAGACCTGATAGAATGTTATGAAAGCTCTCTAAGCTCCACGTTGCGGTGGCAATTTGTAATTCACCCACAATTCTAAGATTTGATCATTTGTACTGTAGTTTTACTTCGCCTGTCAATCAATTACGGCTGGTTAAAAATGAAATGTAATAATTTAATTACACAAATAAATGGTTGTTTGCCCCTTTTTATAATTTTAAAATTCAATACACTAGCTCTCGGCAAAACATGAAACTCGCTCAGGGGGGGGGGGGGTTCCGAATTTAGCTATATTTTCAAATTTGATCTGAATTTAACTATCCAGAAAATTCAAAGTCAGTAGTTCGAATGCGCGGTTCTTGGTAGATCATATAATTCTCAATTTGACGGGTAACACAAAATGTCGCTGGAGCAAAACAGCGTATCTGAACGTTAACTTGTGAAATTACTGTGAGAAACGCGTCAAGTTTGAAATTTTCCCGCTTGGTAACTTAATTCGATTGTTTTAGGCTGACGTAGAACGCTGTTCCGTTGTTCTGAAGACGAAATCACGCCACTTCTGGCAATTGTTTTAGGACGCTTGCTTCTTGCTGAATTCGCGCAATTTGATAACGCCGCGCGAATTTTCAATAATTACAGCTTCGCTGGAGCCCTGGGAACGCGCTACACCTCTTCGGTAAGGTCTGATTTCGTGGTTTGCTTCGTTTCCCACACTCTAACCCTTAAATCGCAGGCACGCCTACCTTGTAAAATTTTTGTTCAATCTGGAACGGAGATGCTCCTAGGTGATGATGCATGGATTTCCTGCTGGAGACGGTCCTCTCGCTGGAGATGTTAACGGTGGCCCTCTTGCAGACTCTGCCGACCTATTGTAGTACAGGCCTCTGGCTTGGGATGCTTCCTTTTGCCGGGATCAAAGATGTCCTCGGAATGGGATTGCAAAATTTTTAATTCTTAATGTGGTGTAAACCTCCACAAACATTCTCACATAAACACTACCACATGGGCAATAAAATGCAATACTTTTTAACTAGTAATATGCTCGTTTATTGTTATAAAATTGTATTTAAAAGTAGAGCACAAATCTAACAAAACTTTATGTAAAACTTGATTCAATTGTTCTTTCGTTTTAAACAAACTAGCATCAGGTTGCTATGTTATGGAAATTAGTTTTGATACAGAAAGGTTACAAAAGGAATAAAGTTTGATAAATAAAATTAAAGTTAATATTTCTTAAATCTAAATTATTGTCTGTACAGTTTTTTAAATACACTGATTATAGAGTTCCGCACTTTCATGTCTCTTGCCACATTTCTTTTGCCAATATTTAGGAATTGCTCTTTGCAAATTCTTTCTATTCTGCTTCATTATGCTTTACCTTTCTGCTATGCTCACAATTTTTTACTATCTTATGCTTTTACTTAATAAACTACGCTCTTTTAAAATTGCAGCCAACAAACCTTTTGTATGTGGTTTGGCTTTACATGTGCACAAACCTTTCATTTTAAATTATATTAATTCACAAGCCAATTCAAACCCCCAGAAATATGCTTTGTCTTAGCGTGCCTTTCTCCAACTAATTACTGTTTCTCGCATCTCATTATCAATGCATTTACTATTTTACTTTAGTTTAACATTGCAGTTATTTAAAATGTCCCAACTCCGTACTTATTGAATCGGTCAATTATACTGCACTGCAGTACTGCAGCCAGAGCCAAGTCGTGGACTTAATACCATCTCAATATATGCCTTGTTATTTGAACTGGAAGTTCTGTTTGACGTATGCCTTAAAGGTGAGGTAGATACAATGCAAAAAGTTATGATAGTAGCAGAAAAACAAAATTATTTTAAAAGTTGCATTTTGCCTATGCCAGCTAATTTTAACAGCTGGATATTCAGTTGCAACTAATGAGCGGGAATTTAGTCTGTTAAAATATATTTAAAATATTGGGCGTTCGACTATGGGCAGTAATGAGCCACTTGGCTATCTCATCAGCTTGTCTAGTGAAAAGGACATTTCTGACTTAGTTGATATTAAAGATATTGCTTTGCAATGGAGCAAATTGAAAAACAAAAAAATTCGATTGACTTGTTTAATAGGTAATTTTATATCTATATATATATTTATATATAAAATGTATCATTTTTTACTTTTACTTTTGTATATGTACTGTTTTTTTTGTTCCTCGTTAATTAAATAAAAAAGGTATTATATATGTATGTACCTACCTATAATAGTACCTGTATACAGTATACAAATAAATATGTGCCTTTAAAAAATCTGTTTTTTTTTCAAATTATAAGTTGGACTTTACATGACAATCCCCCCCTCCCTCCCCCAATCATAAGTGTTTAGCGACGCCCCTGTATAAAGTGGTAGCAACGTTTGATGGGTCTTCGTGGTTCTCTAACTGTAACCTTGTGAATTACATTCAAAATATGGAATTGTAAAATACGCGTCCCTCTACGAAGCACAACTACTATTTATGTATGCAAGTAATCGATATCCATTATGTGCAAATAAAACATCTTTTGTTCTAGTACATGGAAAAACTACACTTACACTTATTTTTTCGTACTAGTACCTTTTACTTTTCAGCAGTAATAACCATAGCAACAAAACCTAATGCTATGTTTCCATTGGTCCAAATCAAAATACACCATTTTTTGGTATGATTATGACCTCTTCGACTTTTTCCGACCTTTTGGATTAAACTGTAATTTTTTAATAAGAAAAAACGTTTCCAAAGCAGTAGAGCAAAAAATTATGTATGCAAGTCATACGAAAGCGGACTTTTAGACTCGCCTTATTTATGTGCTTCGCTCGCCGCACTCGCTTGGCCGTAAACTGCGGCTCGTCCAAAAAAGTCCATAATTTCGTATTTGTAACATATAGCTATTTTGTGCTTGACTTCGTATTAATTCAATGGGCAGATTTGTATTCAAAATAAATATTTGAGAAATCATCTGTTATAATTGATGACAATAATTAGTATGTTATAATTGATGACAATAATTAGTATATTAGTATTTTTTAATTCGTTTAATAATTTAAGATGGAACGTTATTATTTTACCATTTATTAATTTGTTTAGCATATCGTCAACACGTTCATAATCCAAAATTTGAAAAATAAATAAATGCTTTTATCGATTCAAAAGTCAAACCAAATCTAGTGTTGGTTTTATTAGTTGAAATTAATATTGCCGTCGATTTAAAAAGAATGGTGACGGTCTTACAGTTCAATCCATGGTGTAAAGAATACAGAAACGTTCCCGGAGATGCGCAGTCGTTTAGAAAGTAGAGGGGAGATGTCAACCGATCCCCCATGGGCCTACACAGGAAATCCATCATGGCCGCGATCAATGTGTAACCATATATTTAATAACTACTATATTGCTAGCGGCTATGAGTGGGGAGGTCACGAAGTAAGTGAGACAGACAACCAACTCTTCAATGTATATGGTGAACTGTGCACAAGCGCGGCGGCGTCGTCTGCGCGGTGGGGAAGTGGTCAAGTTTAAAATCGAGGCGGTCTATATTGTTCCAGGCCATGACACTGGGCCTATAAAGTGACCTTTGCAATCTGGCAACATGGCTTCGCCAACCTTTAACAAAAAATTATTACTGTTGGTCACTAAATGAACAGACTGTCAGTGCACTACATATGATACATGCCAGTTGAAAAAAATGTATAAAATCACTGCTATTTATATTTTAGTGCGTCATTACACCGTCAAATTCGATTTAAAAACAATTCCTAATGGGTAGGTACTACCTACTTCTCCATTACCACTAATTTTGAATTGATCTAAAACAGTAATTTCTTCAAAATAACTTGCCTGGAAGCTAGTGATATTGTAGTCTGAACAAGTCTCTTATTGCCCTTTATATCCGTTCTTTTAAAGTGCTTTTCACCATAACACTAGCCTTTCCTATCCGCCAGTTCTCTAAATACAAAACTTATTTCCATCTCTGTCACCTTTTTATCAGATGGGAGCTTGAAAACACTAACATATGGAGCAACTGATGAAGCTTAAGTAGACTTGCAGCTTGGTAAGCAACAGTTCAAAGGCATTTTTGTAACTTATATGAACTGCCTTGTCAAAATAATTTTTAATGTCAAATATATTTCAAATAAACAAAACTTATTATTTCTTGGAATTGTCTAGCACACAATTTGGCAACAGAGCCAGTGTCATGGCCTGGAACAATATAGACCGCCTTGTTAAAATTCGCTTCTAAAGGCGGAGTTCGAATTCTCAGGCATGCGCACGAGACGCGTAATACGTCCGTTCCCAGGCCCTACTAGCAATATACTGTATGTATAATACATATATGGGTGTAACCATGGCCGCTATCGTATATTGTTGATGGCACTGTCAGTCGATGTCAAATTCGAGTTAGCAGGTTAGGTTTTTCGGCAGTGTGACACAAACTGACGCAAAACCTAACCTCGAATTTTACATAGACAGCGTCTTCAACAATACACTTCAGTACTACCATTCGTTCCCTTTGTAGGCCCAATCCTTATTGGTTGAATTTGAGGCTACGTCCACAATGCATTCATTCTGCGGAACGTTACACCTTGTATTCTATGCACCATGGTTCAACCATAAATTTATTATACATATATTGCTAGTAGGGCCTGGAAACGGCCGAAAATATTACGGCGCCGACATAGTTACACTCTTGAGTATAAAGCGTCTAGTGCGCATGCCTGAGAATTCAAACTCCGCCTTTAGAAGCAAATTTTAAACTTGACTGGTTCACTTCCCCCACCGCGCGGACGACGCAGCCGCGCTTGGGCACAACTCACCATATACATTGAAGAGTTGGTTGTCTGTCTCACTTCCTTCGTGACCCCCAACTCATAGCCGCTAGCAATATAGTTCTTTAAATACAAGGTCCGGCAGAATGAAGTATCTATTTTAAATTGAGTTGTTTTTGTTGATGGCTAAATTTTTATTCAAAAATCAAACAAAAGGTTCTTCAGGAAACACGGAAATTTTATTTTTTAAACATTACATCAGTCAAGTGACCTCCTTCTCGCTGCTGGCACTCTTGAAGCTGCTCTTACCCTTTCAGCATTTTCAAGTATGCGTACAGAACGAGTTTGTTTCTTTTGCTTTTTCTTTGGCACATGAGGCAGTAGTGCGAAACTTGTGTACCCACTTTTTAATTGTTATTCGACTAGGAACTGCATCTCGTGGATTTAAATGAAAGTAACGACGAAATAAACGCTGGGTGGTTACAACAGAATTGTTATTTTTAAAATAAGCTTCAACCGCAAAAGAAACGTTGAATATTTGACCAATGCTCTATATTCACAGCTAAACTGAAATTTTTCGCAAACACTTTGACAACTTTCTTAAATTTCCATTTATCGCGAAAGCATAGCGACTTGATTTGAATTTATATCGCATTATATTATGAAATGAATTAACTTTGAAAATGGATACGTCATTCTGCCGGACCCTGTATATGGGTTCAACCCTTCTTTCTGTTTCCACAAGTAGTTATTTTTTCATTTTACCTTTGGAAAGTAGGTCTATTGTACAGGTTTCAGGAGTAGATCAATAAGGCTATTCACTTATTCTTAGGGCGTCGTTGGGAAAATTGTTTTGTTTTTATCTTTGCTATTTTATGTTATTATTGTAATAGATGTTTTGATGCAGTTGTTGATGGTAGACATTTACAATAATTAAAACTATTGCTGATACCAATTACTAATCAGTAGGATGGTAAACTATTGATATAAAAATATGGTTAAATGATTTCCTAGCGAACATCTGGTGGAACATAACCTAGTGTGCAAAAATCCTTGTTTACTGGCAAAATTCATTCGTCAAGAAGTTATAAACCGGCTGTCCACATGTGTTAGCTTTGGTACAATATTCCAGATATTAGTAAATACTTGTGTTTTCGAGACTGTTCAAATGTGATACGTATTAGTACAAAAGACAAATTTCTGTAAGTAAGTAAAAGATTGTCAAGCATTTGTTATATTAACATTATCTTATTTCAGGAATTTGACAACACTGCAATTTAACGTCTGATGGAATAGCAATGATGTGTCTGTTGCCCGATTCTACAGTTTTCTCACACCTGCTTCAGGTGTGGTTATTTAAATGAATTGTAGCTCGAATAAGGGAAACGGTGGTGAATATTAATAGTTATCTACAATACAAGGGCGTAAAGCTAGTCTTTAGTTCACGAGTTCTACGATAGAATCTAGAAAACACGATAAATATAAAAATTATTTTAATTGTAAATTAGGATTACTGCATTAAATAACAGGTTTGCCTTGATAAGAAAAACTTCACCCTAGTAACCGGCCGGAATTGCTACTGATGACGTGACTAATAAAATCATGATACTAAACAGTCATTTTACAAACTTAAAACTGCCAAAAAAATTTTACACTGTCGTAGATAAAAATATTTAATCTACTCAGAAATAATTCACTGGATTTCGAAACAACTGGGTGAAAATTCATTTCTGGGTATGTACATATGTTTCACACATAGCGCCGAAAGTTAGAGATGGATTTTGATGAAAATTTACATTTCTATAAAGCTTTGAAACGATGGCTACAGACTTTGGCTTCACTGCGTTGCAGCATTCGTTGTCAGCAGCCCCAAATACCCAACAAATTCAAAAAATGTTTTTTGCTAAAAGATGACTAACAGATAAGATTTTCCTACTACTCGATAAGTAATAGCTCATAGTCATTATCTACCTAAAACTTCCAGGGGGGAAATATCTGAGGGTGGGGGGACAGACTTCATACAGACGAATTTCTATGAAAATTTACGGAGATGTTTTACTTACTTCTTCGGCGTTACAACCGTTTGTGGGTTTTAGCCTGATGTGTGATGTTCTTCCATAGAACCCTATCGTTCACCTTTTCCCTCCAGTTTTTTATGCCCATGGTTGCGAGGTCTTGCACCAGCCCTTGTACAAGAATGAAAGCACATGTTCTTAATAAATGTAAGGTATGTCCAAAGCAGGTTAAAGATGCATCTGATAAACAGAAAAGTAATAACGGGTATGTTTAAGTGTATTACATAATTTCAAAGTTTTAAAACACTTTATATCACTTTTGCAGAAGGGGTGGTAATTATAGAGAGTTAGAAATATCGCAATCCATGCCGTTAACCACAATTTTGTTAATTGATCATTCTGATAATCCACTAGAATTGCCAGCAGACAATTTCAGTTCAACAAATTTATTAAAAGGAACAACATGACCTGGAAGCTTCTTTTGCTAGATTTGTTTTCGGTAACCAGCTGTCATTAAGTATTCCTGAAAATGAGCAAACTGTTGAATTTAAAAAAAAATACGTCCAGGATTTGAGCTTTCTAGTCGATACTTACTGTCAAATCGATTGCTGAATACAGAATATGAGTCAATCAAAGAATTAGTAATTAAAAAGTTGTATTCTTCATATACATTAGGTATCACATGCGACGGTTGGACAAACATTAAACGAGATAGTATAATAAATTTCATTATTACGACACCCGAACCATTTTTTTTAAAATCCATTGAATGCGGGGTTGAATAACACACATTCGAATAGATCAGCAATATTGTGATTGATGTGATCAAGCAAGTTGGGGAAATGAAAGTTACTGCAATAGTAACAGACAATGCAAGTAACATGAAAGCAGCCTGGAAAATAATTGAAAATAAATACCCTCATATAACTTATTATGGATGTGTTGCCCATGGATTAAATTTGCTTGTTCAGAATATCGTTAAGTTGAATTCCTTAAAAAATATTGTTCGTACAAAAGATATTATTACTGAAATAAAGAATTCGCATGTGTTAATGGCTGTATTTAAGGAAAAGCAGAAAGCATCAAAAATAAATATTACGTTGAAGTTACTTCTTTAGAAAACTCGATAAAAAATAAATCAAATTTAAAAGAGTTATGCATTGAAGAAAGAACAGGGAAAGTGATGAAGCAACAAAACAAAACTGAAATATTAAGTGACATATTCTGGGACAAGATAGAAAATTTTTACAAATTATTAAAACCACTGGGACTGCACATAATAACAATAGAAGCTAATACAACTCTACTCAGTAGTGTGGTTGAAATGTTTAAAGATCTTGAGCATTTATTTACAACTACTGTTGATTTAGCTCTAGTATTAAAAAGTGAGGAGCAAAAACTCGAGGAAATTTTGGAGAATAGACGTGAATTTTGTTTACGATCTATACGCTGCCAACTTACTCGATCCTAAGACTTTTGGAAGGTCTTTAAAACCCGGAGAAGAAATACATGCTATTGAATTTATGGTCACTATAGCTTCTCATTTCCCTGATATTGACGAACATTTGTTTATGGCAGAATTGGCACAATACAGGTCCAAAGAAGGCATCTTCCAGAAACAATTTTTGTATAACATCGACCTCGAATCTTCATAATATGCCATGAAAATATTAGATGCACCTGCTATGTCAGCTGCATGCGAGCGATCTTTTAGCAAGTTTTCCAATATACAGAGTGCAAAGAAAAATAAGTTAACTAATGATAGTGCTGCCAAAGTATTGTATGTTTCAGAAAATATGAAATTGTTAAGTTCTGTCCCCAATCAAAGTATTCTCCCTAAAATGGAAAAAAAATATGAAACACAAACTTTCAACGGTGGAGCATTAGTAAAGAGAGCTGAGCATGAGAAACGGACAGAAGACACTTTAAATTTGGAAGAAGACATGGAGACTGATACAGATAGTAGTTTAAAAGAGGAGGATGATATTGATATACCCTATGCAGATAACTCAGATGATAATACTGATGTTACTAATAATAGTGATACCAATGATGAATTCATTTTCTTATATGGGTATTTCGCCATATAAGAAAATGAATTATGAATTCACGCCACAAAGAAGTTTCAGAGATTATACCAATGATGAATAAACTAATGTTTCACTTTATTTATGTATATTATAGGTTGCTGTTAATACTAATATACTGTTTGTAAAGCTTATAATTACGTTTTATTACAATTATTAACTTCATGAAACTTTTGATGTAGGCAACTTTTCGTGAAAACATCTCTAGCTGTAGAGCAGACCAAAGTCGTCAAGTCGGCGTGCAATTTTGATTTCATGTATAAATAACATAAATGACGTAATAAACTTCATTACATTATTAGAATCATTATATTTCATGGAAAACTTAGTGGACAACTTGAAGTTCAACTTTCCTGGACCCGCAACATCCTAAAAAAGGAGTTTACAATTTCAGTTCTTAAGAATTTTTGCTATTAAACATTGTTCAAAGTACTACGCACACTTACAATCTTAATTTAAAGTTCATATGTGACTTTTAAGGGTATAAAATGTTATTTTATGTTTTCTATAATCTAAAAATGTCAAAAACTACGATTTAGAAAAAAATAACTTTACAGTTGCGAAAACTTCTGTACACAAAATCAACAAAGCTTATCTTACTGTAAATAGTAACAATTATCTTTCATCATCATCATCAGCGTCCTTTTGGTTTGTTCCGATCTCACAGATTAAAGTTGGTCTTTGCAGCATCTTTTTGGTCATCCGACGTTTCTTCTTCCACCTGTAGCCTGGTAATGAAACAGTTGTTTTGGTATACGGCAGTCATCCATCCTATTGAAATGTCCGTGCAATTGGTTTTGTAGTGTTTTATTTTTTTTAGATTGAAGATACCTAATTCTTGTCTAATTTCCTCAGTTTATGGTCCAATATTAGGTAGCCAGCAGTGTGGCGAATACAATATTTTATTTACTAGCATATTAGTAAAAATAGTATGACATTTCAAAATGACATTAAGTACATTTAAAATAAGAATATGTAAGTAACATCAACGATTACCTAAATGTTTGGTTGCTAAGACATTGCTTGTAATTACATGGTTACCATGAGAATGGGGGAGCAATAATTTGGAAAATCTCTTTGGGGTTATGAGTAGCTTTTCATATTTTGTATCTATGACAAAAATGAACAATATTATGTTATTAGTAAATAAACAATTTTTTCAAATTAGCTTTCAATAAATTTAGCAACAAACTACGCAATTGGCCGGGGTCTGTAGCTCAGTGGTTAAACATTCTGACTACTGATCTAAGGTCACGAGTTTGATCGCCGGTCCCGGTGAGGTTTTTAAAAATTAAAAAATACTGCTGAAAGCCTCTACAGAATGCCATCATTCGGAAGTGATGTAAAACTGTGGGTCCCATGTTACTACGATGTGTAGCATGTAAAAGATCCCTTACCAGGATTGGAACTCTTTAGTCTCGGCAAAATTCTAATTAGGACTTTGACCATATGACCACTGCAGTCGGTGTCCAAGGTACTTGGTACTCTGCATGCCTAGACCTTGTTCATTAACAAAAAAAACAAACTACGAAATTTCTATAGTAACAGAAAACTAACTTTGATTTTTACTAATAAAAACTACATTTGTTTAAAATAGTCACTTGAATACCTTCTAGGAAGATATATCCGCTGATATTTTTTTTATTGGCCAAGAAACATCAAATTCTGGATTTTCATTGGTCATGTTTTGACAGATGACAGGTGAATTGAATAGTCATTCTAATAATCTAATGACATTTTTACATTTCAAAATACGTAAAATTACATGTCAAATCCTGCAAAAGTCACATATGAGCTTGAGGCTCGGATTGTAAGTGTACATAATACTTGGAACAATGTTTAATAGCAAAAATTCTTAAGAACCGAAATTTTAAACTCCTTTTTTGGGATGTTGGGGGTCCAGGAAAGTTGAAGTTGTCTACTAAGATTTTGCATTAAATATAATGATTTATGTAATTGTAAATGTAAATGCCATTTATGTAATAGTACGATACATGAAATCAAAATTACGTTCCGGCTTGACGACTGGTGCGCTCTACAAGTCGTAATTTTTGGTCGCATTTCAACTTATAATAGGTCAAACTGAAGGTATTTTCAAGCTCTACAAGTTTTATAATAACTATTTTTTCGCTAAAGAGGACGAGAAACGAAATATAATCGAAGAAGCGCGAAAAAAATTTCAACCCCTTCGCACTTTCCTTTCACGTTCAATATCTCGACTAATATCGCTCGTACGTAGAAAAGTAATTGAACATAAATTGTATATAACAAAAAATTCTAAATAAAAAGTCAACTTTATTTTCATGTATCGTTAACAGAAACCGAGTTATTGCACAAAAATAAAAGGCACCTTTTTTTAAGATGGCGGAAATATCACATAGGAAAAAAAGAAATTCATATTTCGGTTCACTTTCAAGCAAAAATGACATAGTGACTGGACTATAAACTAATGAAATAAATTTAGAGTTGCTTGAAGTAACAGAAATAACTAATATTGATACTGCATCAATAAATGAAAGGAAAATTGATCAAAGTAATCCCATTCTTAACACTAATAATGTTACATCCAATTTTGAAGAACTTATAGAAAATGCAGATGAATTTTTTATGGATACAAATAAAGATAGATGTATTGAAGAAAATGTATGTGAATATCAGGTAGAGGAAATTACTGACATACAGAGGAAACAAGCAAAGATAGAAAAGGCCAGCTATACAAATTGCAAGTTAAAATATTCTCAAGCTCGCTAATAAAATGGTGGCAAGATCTAATAAAAAAAAATCTGGTGTGATACTTCCTTTTCCAGTGATCTTATAGTTAGTCAAAAATGTGTTTTTTAACTTTGCCAAAAATGTTAAAAAATTACAAATTCTACAGAAAGCATACAAAATAGAGTTAGTCGAAAAGACAAATTTTCTGTAAAATTTTAAGCAGAATTCAAAAATCTAATAATATACCGGGTGTTCTATTTAAAATAACAAAGTTGATAGCGACTTTCAATCTGAAGTGATATCACAGTAAAAATAATCTAGTTGTAGTTGCTCTTACACATAAAATCCATGGCCAAAGTTTCAGATTTTCAATTTTATTAGTTCTCTATAATGCACTATAAAATAGGAGTTAATAAAAAAAAAAGAAAAAAGACGCCGACTTTAGAAGTATTCAACTGTAAAATCGGCTATCTCACATCAATACACATTAAAAGTGTAACATTTGAAAAAAATCGTTTTAGCAGTTTTTGAGAAAATCGAAAAACTGAAAAATCAAGAGTCAACTCCATACTTCTGGTTATGCGATTTTCTTCAAAAGCTTGCTGTCGCATCTAGATAGCACGCAATACTTATAATATATGAAGTTTCAACGTCATACCTCATTTCATTTTTGAGATATTCTGTTCACACACAGACAGACAGACCAATGAACAAAAGCATGTTATTTGGGACCAGGGGACTCTAAAACGTGAAGATCTGTTGAAAACTCAATTTCGAATTTTTGGGGTGAATCCAATACTTCCTTTATAACATGTGAGCAAATGAAAATGAAATCAAGCTTGGCTTTGAAATATTTGTTGTATGAATAATATGTTGGTGGTACTGTAAGTCTATGTCAAATTCGTGGTTAGTAGGTTAGGTTTTTTATTAGTTTTGACACAGACTGACGCAAAACCTAACCTGCTAACCTCGAATTTGACATTGACTTACAGTGCTACCAACATATTATTCATATAACAAATATTTCAAAGCCAAGCTTGATTTCATTTTCGTTTGCTCACATGTTAGTAAAAGGAAGTAATTAGGTTTATTAACAATTGGAGAAAATATACTTATAGGCATACTAAGTGAATTTAATAAAGGAAGAGATAACCCATCAAATATGATCGGTGTCATTATGGCAGGTAATGAAGGCAAAATGCAAATTTGAACAAAACATGGAATTATCGATGAATGGTTAGAGAGAAATTGTTTACATCTTACAAAGTACAGGAACCTGAAAGTAGAAGTGTATATGACTATAGAGCTAATATAAGAAAACTGGTTAAATTGGATTCTGTTGACTCCGGTCAACGATACAGATGGTGTAATTGTAATGGAAAATGCAAAAGCAACAGACGCAAAAGCATAAATATATTTGTAATTCAGCTTGTCATGCCGGAAAGGTTTGCAATAATCTAAAGTTTTATTTATTTATTTTCAGCACTCCAAATAATCTTTAGTTTAAGTAAGAATAAATATTTATTATTGTGTGCCTACGAGATTAGAAATAAAATTTATTTTGCTAAACTAATATTCTTCACCTATCAACAGTGCTGGTAAAAATTGAATATTTTATAGAAGGTTTATTTGAACACCAACATTGCCTATTTCACAAAATTAGGAACAGCCATGTTTGAGTTTTGCCTATTACGTGCATTCAGCAGATGCATTGCCAATTTCATGAATTGAGCAACTTTACAGATTAGATGTAACATACCTATATATTGGAAAAAGTAATAAATTTTATGACAATGTACTGTGCAGTCTTGTTTTCTAAAATGTGTATAGATGATGATGAACTGCTTCGACGCAATTACTTTGTGTGCATAGTGTCTTTTGTATTATTAAATTCCTGATGTTAATGATTGACTTTTGTTACAGCTGTAAAGATATCCTGCTTCTGTTGGCTCATACATCATTAATAAAAAATCCTGACGTTTAAGTAAACATAATGGAGATTAAACAAGAAACTTTGAATAGTAAGCCATCTAGTTCCTGTGGAACTGCACTCTGTATATCGCTGAACATGAGTAACGGTGAAAATTTTAACGAGTTGTATATTAAACAAGAAAGCATCAAAAGTGATAATAACGTCAGTATTTATGATGAAACGGATATTAAAGAAGAAGACTCCAACTCTAACAGTGAAGGTTATGAAAGCAAAGCATTTGACAAAATTAGTGTAAAAATAGCTATGAACTCTGTTAGAAAAAATAAATTTTATAGTTGCTCCACTTGTAAATACACGACAGCAAGGAAAGATCACTTTGTTAGACATATGAGGTCTCATACAGGAGAGAAACCATATAGTTGTTCGGTTTGTAACTACAAAGCAATACAAAAAAATTCGTTAGTTGTACATATGAGGTACCATACAGGAGAAAAACCATATAATTGTTCTGTTTGTAATTTCAAAACAACACGGAAGCAGTGTTTAATTAGACACATGCGTTCTCATACAGGAGAAAAGCCATACAGTTGCTCGATTTGTGAATACAAAGCAACACTCAAAAATAATATAGATCGGCATATGAGAACTCATGCAGGAGAGAAACCATATAGTTGTTCCGTTTGTGAGTACAAAGCGGTACACAAAGGTACATTAGCTTTGCATATGAGGTCTCATACAGGAGAAAAACCACATAGTTGTTCTGTGTGTGATTACAAAACAATTCAGAGAAGTAGTTTAACCATACATATGAGGTCTCATACAGGAGAAAAACCTTTTAGTTGTTCTGTTTGTGATTTCAAAGCAACACAGAAATGTGATTTAGTTAGACATATGAGATGTCATACAGGAGAGAAACCTTATGGTTGTTCTATTTGTGAATACAAAGCAACACAGAAACAAAATTTAATCATACATATGAAGTCTCATACAGGAGAGAAACCATATTGTTGTTCTGTTTGTGGATTTAAAGCTGTATATAAACGTACATTAGCTTTGCATATGAGGTCTCATACAGGAGAGAAACCGTACGGCTGTTCTGTTTGTGAATACAAAGCAACACTGAAGAGTAATGTAATTAAACATATGAGGTCTCATACTGGAGAAAAACCTTATAGTTGTTCTGTTTGTGAATATAGCGCAGCATGGAAAAGCAATGTAATTAAACATATGAGGTCTCATATATAGAATAGAAACCATCAAGTATTCTGTTTGCGATTTTAAAGTAAAACAGAAATAGTGTTTAGTTACATATATGTGGTGTCATACAGGAGAACGAACATGCAGTCACTCTGATTGGAACTACAAAGCAACAAGCAATAATATTGTAATTGCACATATAAGGTCGCATACTTGAGAGAAGGCCTGTAAGTAAAAATAATTTTGTTAATATCGCTTAGGAGGTTTATTATTTGTGAATACAGAACAGTGCAGACAAGTATTTTATGTAAATATGTAAACTACTAATGTTATAATAGTCCTATGGTGAAATTGTACATATTACTTTTGTAATATAGATATTCTATCAGAAATTTTATTTAAAATATTCAGACATCCCTTACGATCACAAAAACCCCACTTAATAAATTTTCGCTCCAGTTTGACGCAAATTCCACAATCTTGAACAAGGGCATGTGTTTCGTGTCACATAATTGGTATCACAACTCTTGAATTTAAGAGTGACGTGCTTTATCTCCAAAATCCTGAATGCGCAGTTTAGAGGTGGGGGGGATAACTCTTCAGCTGCCATATCCTTTTCAGAAATACGAATTTTTCTAATTTTGGCTTCTGAAGTTACACGTGTTTGTGCGGAGTTTCTGTAAGTCTGACGACGATGGGGCGGTTTGTTCTCTTTGTATTGAGATAATATCACAGTGGTTACAAATCAATAAACTAAAATTAAATATTGCCAAAACAAAGTGCATAATTGTGTCAAATAAAATTAATAGTGAAAAGATAACTGTTAAAGTAAAAATAGGCGGTCTAGAAATAGAACAAGTGCCTGAAATTAAATATCTGGGAGTTATTATAGTTAATAGACTTACTTTTCGTAGTTATATAAATTTTATCATTAAGAAACTTGCTAAAAAAATTGGATTTTTGGGAAGAATAGCTAGTAAACTAAGTATTAATGCTAGAATTCTAGTCTATAAAACCATTATTGCGCCACACTTTGATTACTGTGCAAGTATCTATCCTCTTTCTTTGTTACGAATCGGATTTACAAAGGTTGCAAAAACAACAAAACAGAGCGATGCGAAATATTTTACGATGTTCTAAATATACGAATATTAATTTAATGCTAAATACGTTCGAGTGGCTAAGTATCAAACAACGTTTTTATTTTAATACAGTGTTTTGATTTACAAAGCTGTTAATAATTTATTACCAAATTATATGTCGGATCATTTGATACTAAATGCTGACGTTCATCAATATAATACAAGGAATAGATGTGATTTTAGGCTGCCTAAATTAAATAAAGCGAGTACACAAAATTCTCTGTATTACAAGGGACTAAAAGTCTATAATTCGCTTCCGCAAGATGTAAAAAAGATGACAAACATTTATAGTTTTGAAAAATATTTAAGCAGCTTTGTGAAACAATACTACTAATATTGATGTTATTAATGATACGTAAGTTAAAATATAATAATAATGATTCTATGTACTAGTATATTATACAAAGTAAATAAAATAAACTTACTTATAACAACTCATTAAAAAATAGAATGTACCTTTTGATATAATTTTTCGGTCTGAATAAAAATATAGAAATTACCCTATTTTTTAATATGTTAGTTTGTGAAAGCATTTAAAAAGGGTTTAACAAAATCTATGAGGTGAAAATTAAGAGAAATATAAAGAAAATTATTATTAATGAAGTAACAGTTATTGAAGAGAATTGGTAGGTCGTAAAACTAGATAGAAGCAAGCAGAAGAAGCAAGAAGAAAATAAGATTTGGATGGAATTAGTTTATTTAGAATAATACAATTGATAAGAAGTTACATTGGTTTGAGAATTGTCAAGTGCAGGGTTTGTTGAGGGTGTGCTGAGGACACGTGGATCTATTGACGGAGGATAGCAGAGGGACTGCTGGATTCGAGCTATTCTGTTGGTTACTGACGACAGAGGTTGCTGAAGTTTGGAGCTAAGGAAGAAGGATATTAATTGGGGATCATCTGTGAAAACAAACTTGCCGTGAAGCTGTTCGAAGGAGGGAGTCTCTGGATGGTAGCAGTGGCACTAGTGAAGTAGAATGGGGCCTTTCCTGCTAGCAGCCAAGGGTTCGACAAGTTGTCACTAAGCAGTGCATCACAGCAGGATTAACTTGGGGTCCGGGCTGTTGACATCAGGAGGAGTGCTGTCTTGGAGGTGATATTGGAACAGAAAGAGTGAAAGCAGTTCAAGGTGGGTTGTAGTTTTGCCCTATCGACGCTATAGTAAATAAAAGACAATTTAAAAAGTGCAAGTAACTATAATCAAGTACTTACCGTATAATATTGAGTCAATAAGATATAAATAGAATGAACATTTGTCTTATTTGATTGAGATTATTAATAGAACAATGTTTGACGTGAAAGGTGACAGTTAATGTAATTACACAATTCAAAGTCATTGTTAAAATAAAATTAATTAACAAGCAACTAGATAATCAAACCACCCTGAAAGAGTCTCAAGGTTTTAATAATTAAATAATTTTGATATTCAAAGATATAATTCAATTTATAAATAAGAGCAGCCAGTACAATATATCACTGGAGTAAAGGTTTGTTTCCTCCCTTGTGTGTTTAATGCCCTCCGCTAACGCGTCGGGCATTAAATTTACACGCGGGAGGAAATAAATATGTTATATCCGTACCCTTATTATTATTGCATCACCCTTATTATTAATATATGTTATGCTTGTATTATGCAATCTAGTATTAGTCAATAATTGATATTTCTATTTTTTAAGTTACCTTAACCTTTATATTTTTGTCTCATAAATAACTAACTTTATTGGACATTTTGGCGTTGTTACGCCACTCCTTAGATGATGCAACATACACGTGCGTGTTTTGGACTTTTGATACCACCAAACGGGTTATCAAACCACGCACTTCCGCTTAGGATGTTACTCACACATGTTTATCTGGCCTTTATCAAAATCATGTGTTTGTCACTCCTTGTTTTTCCAAAGGCGTGATACCAGCAATATGATGCAAATACCACCACCACAAATAAATTGCAGAAGGGTATATAAAGTGACAAAAATGATATTGAGTTAAGTCATTCCTGATCAGTCTTGTGAGGAGGTTACGCTGTCAGTAACACTCCCTATTTTATTTGTAATTTTATTGAAACTTAAAGTACCTTCATTCATTTAATGTTAAACGTGTAATTTAAACTAAAAGTGAATTAAACAAGTAAAGTGTTTAAAAGTTTTATTCTTTGAATCCTTCGTCGAAACCTATCAAATAAATCTTGTGAGGCCTTCGAGTCTTCCATTCGGACCACGAATTTTACTGGCGCAGTCGGTAGGATCCCTATATCATCCTAATATCGGGGTACAGGGACCATCCAAGGTATTTAACAAGGACCAACTCCAAGAAGAGGATCAACTTTAAGAAAAGGATCAACTAGGAAGAAGAGGCCGTTCTATCAATCTGAAGATGATGAACATTTTTGTGTGAGTAATCTAACACAGTTATTTATTCCTCTTTTTGCTTCCTGGATTATTTCCAAATATTTCTCGATTCTTAATAATTTTCTCATTATTATTATATTTTCGATCCTAATATTCTATTTCCCAAACATAATTTATTAAAATGGCTGATCACTTCACGCAACATTTAAAATTAATCCCAGATTACGATGGGGATTTAAAAACATTGAATGACTTCTTAGAAGCGTGCGATTTAATTATTGAAAGGTACTATGATTTGGGAGATGAGGATCAAGAACCTGATGAATTCAGGAACAAATTATTAATTATTAATATTAAAAATCACCTCAAAGGCAGAGCAAAAGTTTTAATCGCGACAAGGCAGGTACAAGATTGGCCTACCATTAAACGTATGTTACTAACACAATTCGGCGAACAGCGCGATACAGAAAGTTTAGCTAGGGATTTACATCAATTAGTACAAAAGTATAAAGAAACTCCGCGAGAATTTGGACAAAGAGTTTTGAATACACTAGCTTCAATTACACAAAGCACAGAAAGGATGGGCGGTGACCAAATAACCGTTGCATCACAAATAGGATCTTACACTACTTCAAGAACCGCTAGGAGCGTTAATCCGTTCCAGAAATCCAGATAGCATAGGACAAGCGTTAGGTTACATTGTTGACGAGGAAAATATCACATATATGAGGCAAACATTAAACCAAAACATTTCTAAAGCTAATACCCAATATAATCCTCAACATTTTCAACCCAAGAAATCCGAATTCCAAAAACCGAAATCAAATGGAAAATTTTGTAGATATTGCATCTTATAGACTAGTGTTATTCGCTAAAACAGAAGAATTCATTTGATTCATCTTATAATTCACCAACTTCCTTCAACCCAAATAATAATGTTAATCAAGGGTCCTTTTCGGCAAGGAATGAAAATTTTGATAGAGGACCAGGACCCAGTAATATATTTAGGATTTTCCCCAAGGAATACATTTTCACCCAGAAATTCATATTCACATAGAAATTCTCCTAGAAATGTTCAAAACACAAACCAAAGACCAATCAATCATTTAAACTCCCAACCGAGGGATACCGACGGACAGGTGGACCCTCGTACGAATCCAATTCAGGCCGAAGAGATTGCAGGGACATCGAGCATTAGATAAAATTGATCTGGATTTTTACCATATTTATATTTCCCAAAATTAAAATTGAAATTTTTAATAGACACTGGTAGTGCAATTTCAATCATTCGCCTTAGTGCTATTCCAAAATCATATGAACATTTAATCAAAGAAAATCCTGTAAAAATTAAATCAATAGGCGGAAATCAAACATTTGAAAAAGCAATAGAATTAATTTTACCAGATTTTTCAAACGATAAACACTTGTTCTCATTAGCAGCTTTTAGCGATTTCTTTGATGGAATAATAGGAATGGATATAGGTATTCTTGAAAAACTTGGTGCCGTAATTTCTCTAGATGATTATAATTTATACACTGATTATGGTCAATATAAAATGTCAAAATTATATAATGAACCTATACCACTAAATCAAAAAGGAAAAACTCGAAATTGTAATTGCAATATAATTCCTAAAGAAATTGAAGATTTTTCAGATTTTTCTGATATTTCTGAAGAACAATCTGAAATTAGTAATGATAACGAATTTGATTTTCACTATGCACAGAGACAATTATCGAAATTCCAGTAAATACTGTTGAAAAGGAAGTAATCATTCCAGGGAAAATATTTGAAAATCAACTAAGAATTCCAAACGCATTAGTTTCGGTAGACGATTATGGTATTGCAAAAACAACAATTTTAAATCCAACAAATGAAACATTGTATTTAAATATTCAAGAATCTTTTGAGTCAGAACCGTGTTATATTAACGAAGAAATGTTTCTAGAATATTTTAATGACGGAAGTGTATTAAAGGCTATTAAAAATCATCCAGAATCTATAACACCCACTAAAAGTTCTCGTAAGGCGGCTGGTTTCGATTTATACAGTATTGAAAATTGCATAGTCCTTCCAAATAATAAAGAAGTAATAGACATTGGCATTAAAATTGAATTACCCTTAAATTCCTATGGAAGAATTGCCCCTAGATCAGGATTAACAATCAATAAATTTATCGATGTAGGAGCAGGCGTAATCGATGAAGATTATCTTGGAAATGTTAAAGTTGTGTTATTTAACTTTTCTAATAAACCAGTTCAAATTTATAAAGGTGACAGAATTGCACAATTAATCTGTGAAAAAATTCATTATCCAAAAATTCTAGAAGTAAATGAACTATCAGATACGCAAAGAAATGAAAAAGGATTTGGATCCAGTGATGTCAATGCAATGTATAACTATTCAGGAAACACAACTAGTCATTTAAAAGGTGTACAAAATTTAATACGCACCGAACACATGAACCTTGAAGAAACGAATGAAATACTAGATTTGTGCAATTGAAAGAGATCATAACATCCGCACCAATTTTGCAGTATCCTGATTTTGAGAAACCATTTATATTAACCACTGATGCTTCAAATGTAGCATTAGGAGCTATACTTTCACAAGGCCAAATTGAGGAAGATTTGCCAATAGCCTTTGCTTCAAGGACCTGAAACAAGTCAGAAAACAATTATTCAACAATAGAAAAAGAACTATTAGCTATTGTTTGGGCTTGTAAACATTTTCGACCTTATTTATTTGGTAGAAAATGTTATATTTATACAGATCATAAACCGCTGACGTATTTGTTTTCTGTAAAAGGAGATAATTCTAGATTAATGAGACGGCGATTAAAATTGATGGAATACGATTTTGAAATTAAATACAAAAAAGGGAAATTCAATACTAATGCTGACGCTTTATCAAGAGCAACTGATTTTGAATCAATAGGGAAATTACCAAATTGCAATGCTATTACACGTAGTAAAGCTAGGGAAACTTTGAGTCCTGAGGAAGAATTATATGAAATTGTTTTGAAAACTTCTACTTATGATATCGTCAAAGTTCCCACCATTCCTGACCATATTGATTTTAAACCCCACAAAAGTATACTATTATTAGTAAATCAAAATAGAAAATTTAAAGTGGATAAACAAAACCAATTACTAAACCATTCAGAAATAAATTTATCAACAACTTCAAACTATTTGTTAGAGAGGAATCATAATGGAATTGATTACATAATTTGTGTTTTGGATGACATATCAAATTTAAGAGAATTAACTAAATTACTTTATAACAATAAAGAAAAATTCATCAACCCGCATTATTACGTTCAGGAAGAAAAAGAACTTAATAAACTTCCAATTCTATTGGAAAAATTATTCGAAGATTATCCACATTTCACTCTTTGTAAAAATGAAATACGATACATATTAGAAGATAATAAAGAGGACATAAACGAAGTAATAAAAAATTACCATGAAACAAAAACCAATTATCATAAAGGAATTAATGAAACGTATAATAGAATTAGAAAAATGTATTATTGGCCTAAAATGCGTGAACACATAACAGCATTCATAAATTTATGTCAATTATGCCAAACCATGAAGACTAATAGGCAAAATTTAGAAACACCTAGTAATAACTGAAACGTACTCAAAACCTTTCCAAAGAATTAATATAGACACATTCGAATTTAACAAAGTAAAGATATTAACTATAATTGACGAATTTTCTAAATTTTCACAAGCTTACCCTTTGGAAATTTTAACAGCAAAAGAAATCCATCATCATTTACTAATTTACTTTAGACACTATGGAATACCAAAGCATATACACTCTGATCTTGGTACAGAATTTGATAATAATTTAATAAATGACCTCTGTAAACTTTACAAAATCCAATTTGCGAAAAGTTCTTCTAACCATCCTAGATCAAATGGTACAGTTGAAAGATTTCATGCAACGATAGCAGATACTTTACGAATCCATAAAAAACAATTCTCTTCTGATGATATACATATCGCTTTACTTGTAGCTATAAATAATTTTAATACTTCTACTTCTAAATCATCTGGTTATACACCATTTGAATTAATATTTGGATTCACTAGTCTAAATACAACTGATAATTATGAATATCAGTCAAAAATGTATAATGAATACACTTTGCAGTTAAAAAACAAATTAGATTTTCTTTACGGAAAAGTTGAAAATAATTTAAATAAAAATAAAGAAGTTTCAAAAGAACGTTTCGATGGTTCATCCCAACCAAGAGAATTTACAAAAGATCAATATGTTTACCTGTTAAATGATAAAATTAAATCAAAAACGGAACCAAGGTTTACGGGACCATTTCAGATTTTAGAAATTTTCCCAATAATACTTGTTTGATTCAACTTGCACAAAACCAAATTAAAGTACATTATAATCGATTAAAACCCGCTATTGTTACAGGCTAGTTGCCTTAACTTCATTTCATGCATCTGATGGATATACCTTTTTGTCCTTACAAAACAATCCAGGATTGTACATTGAAAAGGAAGCAGTTGTCTTAAGACAAAATCAATTGAAACACAATGAAATTGTATTAAATCATTTAAATAGAAGTTTGGGATTAAAAGACAACAGATCTAAAAATGCTTCTAACAAATATTTTGGGTCATCCTATCAACAAACCGAAGTTGCTTTATGTTACAAGAAAATTCAAGAAGCTAAGCAAGATTTGGATAAAATAATAACTTTAACGTCCTATCAAGAAACAAGAAGGAAACGTGGAGCCATTGATGGATTAGGAACATTCTTCAAATGGATCACGGGAAACCCAGATGCATCTGACGGACAGTATTTTTCGGAAGCTATAAACAACCTACAAAATGATGAACAAGAACTACATAATTTATTAGAGCAACAAATTTCTGTCGTGACGTCAACAGTTGAAACTTTCAATAAGACACTACGACAACTTTATGTAAATGAGGACCGGTTAACAAACACTTTAAGAGCTATTTATGAAGTAGTCGTTACCCAAGGAGAAGAAGAAGAACAAACAAATGCTCATGTACAAATATACGGCATACTCGAAGATATTATCCAATCGGTAGACATCCTACAAAGGTTAATCACAAGAATACAAACAGCGATAGTATTTGCCAAAACTAAAACATTAGATCCTAGCATTATTAATCCAGAAAAACTATTGGAAGAATTGACAAGAATTGCAGCTCACTCTACGAAAGCCTTATTACCAGTAGTACCTACTAAACAAAACTTACCAGCATACACTTCATTAATTAGAATATCAGCTTTCCAAGTTCAAAATAAAATCCTATTTGTATTAAGCATACCATTGATAGATCCAAAACCATTTACTATCTATAATTTTTATTCCTTACCAACTCCTACTTCTGAACCTGATATTTTCTCTGCTATAATTCCTGTATCCAATATCATGGCTGTGTCAGATGATAATACACATATGTTCTACCCTATAAATTGTGTCACAATCAAAGAAAAACTATTGATGTGTTCATCTCCAAATTTACAGACAATTACTGATATTACCCAGTGTGAAATTCAACAGTTACTCCATACCGGAAGTTATGGCAGTTGTCAACCTCATTTATTGAAGACAATGGAACTCAAACTACAAAGATTAAAACCAGGAAAATGGTTATTATTCGTACCAAAAGAAGTTAACATTATTGAAAAGTGTCCAAATAAACCAACTCAATATTCGCAAAAGCAAGTGAGTGGTATCGTAACAATGGAAAAGGGATGTGAACTCTACGTTGGAGTATTTCAATTATTACCTGAAACAATAGACAATTCTACTTTAGATCAAGTTATTCCTTTACCTCAGCTAAATTTTGATTGTTGTGATGAACCTTTTGCGGAACATCTGGGAAAGATAGAACCACTGAAATTAAATCATTTATCGTTAGATAATCTAAAGGATGCTACAGAACATCTTAACGAAATTAAAGACACTTTGCACAATATGAAGACATATCTTATGGCTTTCATACTTAGTGTTAACTGTAGTTGTTTTATTAACATGTTGTTGCTGTTGCAGAAGGTGTTGGCCAAAGAGAAAGTGTGGTGATGATGACTTTCCAAAATGTATTAAAATAAATAACTTTTTGTCAACATGTGTAAAGAAACCATCCAAGCGTCCTTCAATCCATATTGAGATGGATACTAGACAACCCATCCTGGAAGCAGAAAACTTCCCATCAGAAGAACAACCCAAGACGACACGTAGACTACATCCAAGGACATTTTGAGCTACAGTTCATCTGGACAGAATCCCGCTGAACTTCCGTTTTCGTGGGGAGGTGTTATATCCGTACCCTTATTATTATTGCATCACCCTTATTATTATTGCATCACCCTTATTATTATTGCATCACCCTTATTATTAATATATGTTATGCTTGTATTATGTAATCTAATATTAGTCAATAATTGATATTTCTATTTTTTAAGTTACCTTAACCTTTATATTTTTGTCTCATAAATAACTAACTTTATTGGACATTTTGGCGTTGTTACGCCACTCCTTAGATGATGCAACATACACGTGCGTGTTTTGGACTTTTGATACCACCAAACGGGTTATCAAACCACGCACTTCCGCTTAGGATGTTATTCACACATGTTTATCTGGCCTTTATCAAAATCATGTGTTTGTCACTCCGTGTTTTTCCAAAGGCGTGATACCAGAAATACGAGTATGACGCAAATACCACCACCACAAATAAATTGCAGAAGGGTATATAAAGTGACAAAAATGATATTGAGTTAAGTCATTCCTGATCAGTCTTGTGAGGAGGTTACGCTGTCAGTAACACTCCCTATTTTATTTGTAATTTTATTGAAACTTAAAGTACCTTCATTCATTTAATGTTAAACTTGTAATTTAAACTAAAAGTGAATTAAACAAGTAAAGTGTTTAAAAGTTTTATTCTTTGAATCCTTCGTCGAAACCTATCAAATAAATCTTGTGAGGCCTTCGAGTCTTCCATTCGGACCACGAACTTTACTAATACCTTTGCTCCCTAGATATATAAATAGCTATTATTTACTAGCAACATTATATTGTACATTTTCGTCATAGAAACAAAATATGAAAAGCTACTCATAACTCCTAATGGACTTGTCAAATTATTTCTCCCTCAAACTCATGGTAACAATGCAACTACAAAAAACGTTTTTGCAACCATACAATGAGGCAATCCTTGATGTTACATATTCTAATTTTAAATGTCATTATGACATTTTGAAATTTCATACTATTTTTACTAATATGCTAGTAAATAAAATATTGTATGCACCACGGGAGATATTCGTGTTTTTTACCTTCGGTTGACTTACAGATCTCGGACCAGAGCCCTCGGTCTGTAACACATGTCAACTTCAGGGAAAAAACATATATCTCCTGTCAAAATGACAATTTTTTCACAGTTTCTAGAGTCAGAAGTGGCGTGAGTGACTAGTGTTTCGCGAGAGCGAAAACGAGAGCGAGAAGTGGTCTCTCTCGTTCTCGCTTTCGTAAATTCTGAAAAATCTTTCTCGATCTCGCTCTCGATTACGAGAGCGAGGACGAGAGTTGTCTACTTCTCGGCCTCGTTTTCGGTTACTGTCGTTCTCGTTAATAGAATGTGAAACTGATAGTAATCAGAGCGTCTCGAGCTTTCACAATCGCAAGAAATGATAGAAGTAAAAACAAGTTTTCAGAATATTTTGACATTGACAAGGATGAATCAAATCCGTCCGTGAAATCGGCAAAGTGTTGTAGCCTGTCTGGTTATTTTAAATAAATTTAGTTTAATTGAAATAATTGCTACAATCGCCGGAGTGAAACCGGCCCCTGGGTAGCTCAGAAAAAGCCAAAGTATCACTTACTAGCCTCAAGCTTATTACCCCAGAAAATAAAATAAAATAACTTTTCTAAACATATAATAAGTTTTAGCTATATACATGTCAAATTAAATTGTATTCACAATCAGAAAACAAATTCTAATAACGTTTATAACTCGAATTGTTCCCTTCTGGTAGTGGGTCTCGCTCGCTTGGATTCGGGCCCTGTCAGCTTATTACGGACCAGATTATGTAGCGAGTAAGTCCTTGACTTGTAGGCGGATCGACTATCTTGAAAACTGAAACGTTAGATGATTAGTTGAACCGCCATTGACAGCGGCATGTAAATACGAATGTCGAATCTGAACTTTTAAACGTGCGATAGTGCGGGCAAAATAATGTTAGACAACGTGCATACCTCGTATTTATCGGCGTTATCGTGGTCTGCAGATGTGTAAAATATGGTGACCTCGTGGGCAGCCGGGCCGAGGATACCAGTTTTTCTCCTCCGGGATCTTGAAGCTCCAGGTAAACTGTGTTGTAATTAAATTTAACCTCGGGCCTCGTGGTCGGCGATTTGCCGGGAAAATGTGAATTTTGGGCCCCGTCTTGGCGTTGAAATGCGACGTGAAAAGGCCCCGAAATTATAATTGGCGAAATTAATAATGTAGTTTCGCTTGGATGCCGTACTTTCGTTGCGGCCGCCTACAGGGTGGATTTTTTTAGGGGAACTTCGGGCCGCTCTTGTGTTACGTCCCCCAGGTCGCAATTAGTAAATTAGTACGGCATTTGGGCTAGAGCGAATTAGTTTCTCGTTTCTAAGGTGTTCGCGGAGCCTGGGGAAATAAAAAAATCTGTGGGAGTTTCAGCGGGATCTCCTTGCTGGATAGCGCACAATATATTATCTTTGACACTACTCATGCAAAATCAACATAGTAATAATGTTTATATGAGGGTGTTGGATAATAGATATTTGTGTTATTACCGAGGAAAGTATATCATTACCTCTAGCGGATGTAGTTTAATGCCCGAGCATTAGCAAGGATAGTAATCGTCCAAGGGAGGGAATGACACTTTACTGGAAAGTTACACATTATTTTTTTCACACTTTCACATTTTATGATAAGACGTTACCTCTTGTATACGGCTGGATTCAAAAATATTAATATAAAAAGCAGGATGCTGGTTAGTTTGTTATTAATCACATTATCTTCAGTCTCTAATGGCAACGGCAGCCAATGTATTATATTTCCTTTAGCTGCCATTGGAAATCAACAATGGAGTCAAACGTCTACTTTCTCCAACAGAAAATCTAATAAAAAACGACCGAAAGTAGTTATCGTGCAATATTTACACTTCACTATTAACGCGGTATTTTACTAGTAATTTTTGTGACAACAATATGTAATGTTTAAGTCTGTGATTTACAAATTTCGATTAATGTTTACTTTATACATGACAGAGTTATGATTAAATTAAAGTATTAATGTTGGGGTGCCATATGTCCCGATTTTTCGGGTTTGTCCCGCAATGAAATGCTGACCCGATTTTCCAAGAAAATTTTACGATTTACCGATTTCTGCAAATGCTGGTCCAATATCGAAAATAAAATTTAGAACTAGTTGTTTAAAAAAATCTGATGTGATACACGCACGTAACTTCCTTTTGCAGTGATCTTATAATTAACCAAAAATTTGATTTTTAATTTTAAGCGCCTGTCAAAAATTTCAAAAATTACAAGTTCTACAGAAACCGTACAAAATAGAGCGGAGTTGTACAGAAAAATTTTCTCTAACATTTTAAGCTGAATTCAAAAATCTTACAATATACCGGGTGTTCTATTTAAAATGGGAGTTAATAAACTAAAAGAAAAAAAAACAAATAAACCTCATTTTAGAGGTATTTAACTGGAAAATCACCTATCTCGCATTAATACATACTAAAAATGTAATAACAACGGGAAGTTCGAAAAAATCGTTAAAGCCGTTTTTGAAAAAATCGAAAAAAACTGAAAAATCACAAGAGCTTTCTGTTGCATCTAGATATTACACAAAACTTATAATATATGAAGTTTCAACGTCATATCTCTTTTCGTTTTTGAGATTTTCTGTTCACACATACACACAGACAGACCAATGAACAAAAATATGTTTTATTGGTTCAGGGGACTCTAAAACGTGAAGATCTGTTGAAAATTCAATTTCGAATTTTTGTGGTGAATTCAATAGGTACTTCCTTTATTGTAAATGGAAGTAAAAATTGTGTATGCAGTAGTATCTAGTATTTGCATTTGTGGAATCTGAGTTATAATAGTTATTTAACCAACAAGTGTGTTAATGAAGGCGATTAATAATCGAAACTGTTTAAAGTACGAACGAGCGATAGCGAGTGAGTGCCTTTAATAGTTGAGATTATTAATCGCCCATTAACAAACGAGTTGATTACAAAATTTTTTCGTTGACCGCAAAATCTTTTTTTGGCGAAAAATTTGATTAATACAACTAACCTCCATGCAAAATATCATCAGAACGTCAAAATCACAAAAACAGTGAATTAATGAAAAAGAGTGTATTAATCAAAAACAGTGTATTAATAGATCTATTAATTCAGCCTTTTTTAAAAAACAATTAATTAATGAAAAAGAGTGTATTAATCAAAAACAGTGTATTAATGACGTCTATTAATCCATCCTTTTTTAGGAAAAATAATTCATTAATATTGAAATTAACAAGCGGTCAACGAAAAAGGCTTTTTTAAATACTTATGCAATTAATTATGATTTTAATTAATTAGACCGTTAGTCACATTAATTAATAATTCAATTAATTGTAGTTCAAATGTACTTAGTTTTATAAAGTGTAGCATAGGTAGATAGAAATTTTCATGGGCTTCCACTATCAAGTTTATTTTTGATCTCCCGCTATTAATAGAGAGTTTACGGGATCGTATTTTCCGTTACGTTATACGGCCATTTTCTTGCGTATAACGTAACTTAACCTAAACGCGTGCTGAAGCGTTTGAGGTTAGCACCGACAATTAAACGTTATATTTGACAGGTGTATGTTGACATTTGGTGAAACCAACAAGATGACAGAGAAGCATGCAGAAAATTTGCACAATCTGATCACATAAGACGTTTCAGATTCAGCGTCAATTAATGTCACTTTTGTGAAAATTTCCAGCGAATTCTGCATTTTTAACAATAACTGTGTTTTTAACCTCAGATTCTATGAATACTGCACAGCAATCAGCAACAGAATAGGTTAGGTTAGCTTACGCAATCAGCTGTGCGCTGACGGGATGGTACATTTTTATTAGAGCTTCGTATTAGTATTGCTGTTCAATTTATTTTATCATTAGTTTCCTTTGCGAATAATAGTTTAATGTGTTTCTTTTGTATTTAGTTTCTAGTAGTTTGTAAAATTTACTAGGAAGTAATTAAAAAAACTTTTAAAAAATCAAGTATTACATTACCTTTTCCCCACAAACCCCCTCCATTTTCATAATCTCTTTCCGCAATTGTTATTTTCAAATGTATTATTATTATTTTATTTAGTATTAATGTCATACAGGATATAGAACATGTTTCATGGTTCCCCTTGTAGGTATTTCTTGATGGTACTGTAAAGTAGGTCTTTTACACACAAGTAGACCACGCAAGCGAATTAAAATCAACTAATTTAATGTAATGGCGACGTCGGCCGAGTAATAAATGTCCTGATTTAGGAATAAACGTAGTTGTTTGTTTTAATCGGTGCTATAATATTGCTGAAATTAGGCATTTGCGAAAATTATACCATTTACCAATAGTTAGTGAGGTGATTTGCCGTTACAGTAGTTTGGTTTAATAAGTTCAGACTATTTGCAATATATTTGCATCAACCTATAAAACTGCGTTTATCAGCGGTGCCTGTGGTATGAACCTATTATATATTGCATGTTAAACAAAGAGAAACGCTAATGGTAAATTCTACTACAGATCAACATTGCCTGTACCTTGCTTGTACTCCACAGTGATGCTTTTTTTGCGGATCGGTCTCTTTGTACGCATAAAACAATTCATTCATTATACATTGTTCTGTTGAACTTATTGATTGATGTAGATTCCTCAATTTTGGTTTATAACAAAACTTTACAAACTTTTGTATATTGTGTATGCCATTACATACATAAAGTAGGGACAAGAAATCAGACGACGTGTGCCAGCAAAAAAATTTAGTGACGTCATAAATACCACCATTAGATTTACAAAACCGGTATTTATTTTCTTCATTACAGCTCATTTGAAATCATGCGTTTGGTTTAAGCTTAATCAATTATCAATGGAAAATTAACAATTTAAGCTAAACTAAAATTTGCTTGGTGGCGCACGTCGTCTGATTTCTTGTCTCTACTTTAGTAGAACACGACAATATTTGTAAATGTCTAATATTTCAGTAAATAAATGACCAAGAAGCATTCGTAATATGAATTTTCTCGTCTTTCAGAACCTTGAGAAAACTGCAAGTGTAGTGTCTGTTGGAATAGCAACCGGATGTCTTTTTTAATTCTGCAGATCTACATCACATTCTTCAGGTATAAATCTAAACAATTATTACTTGAACATGGGAAACGATTGCTATCAGTTATAATAGAATATTTTATAACAAGAAATAAAAGTACTACTTACCGTTTTTATTCGTGAAATGAAAAGTTATTCACAAGCGACATCAACGATAAGTGAAATGAAAAATGAAAAAAACGTATTTCATTGTGAGTAGCATTTACAGTGAAATCTCCCTTACCGGACACCTCTAATAAGCGGACACCTCTCTTACACGGACATTTTGTTGGTAACCAACTTGCTTGCATTAACTTTACTAATAAAATGTCTCTATTAAACGGACACGGACACCATTTTTCGACAATTTTTAGACTGTGAATCTCTCTTGTACGGACACTTCAAAATGCAGGCCCAGCTGATGTCGTGATGATCATGTTGTTAAAATATAGAATTCTTTTGCAATACCTACAGGCGGTATTAAGTCAACTCAAATCAGCGTTACGACTGCAGGAAATTCGACACTTTCATTACCCTATGCGCGATATTATTACAAAACAATCCATGTCGCTTGATTTTAGAGGCCTGCAATTCAAAACTACTTTGCCTTTTGCGTGAGCAGCCAATTATGATAAAAATAAAAATAGCAAGAATTTTTCCTGCTTGCTTTTATGGAATGAAAGAATAAGAAAACTAGGCTCAGGGCCCCCGCGACCGCGGAGTCTGCGGGTATCAAGTTACGCCAGTGTAATCAATTCGAACCAGAGGACGATTTATCCTTATCAGTAATGGCTGAACTGTATAGGAGTATCCCAGAAATCAAAGACGTCGACCCTGACGAATTTATAAACATTGACAAGGAAATAATCGAGGAATATGATGTAACCGAAATTTCAGGTAAATCAGCTGCCGTTGATGTGCAGTTGGCAGAATTAGAAAACAGTGGCGACTTCGAAATTTGTGAGAATGTAATCAAGACCCACACGGAAGCATTAACAGTGAAAAATGCTTTGCTAAAGAAAGTAATGACTTTAAAGTATTCAAACTGTCAAAATATTTAGAAACACATGTGGAAAGTATAATAAACAGTCAGAAAAACCCTTACGTCAAATGAGTATTTTAGATTTTGTAACAACTATTACGTAACTTTGTTTCAATTATTTTATATTCTTGTCTGTATTGTTAGCGCGTATACCTTTGCATAATACAACTTTTTTAAACATAAAAATGGATTTTTCTCTTAAGCGGACGCCTCTAATAACCGGACAAAAACGTTGGCACCGTGCATGTCCGCTTATGGGAGATTTCACTGTACATCATATAATGCAAAAATTACAAATGAATTTAGAATCTGATAGTTGTTGGGATACTTAATTTTGTTGTAAAATCAAAATTGCAAGCATTCTTACGGGCAAATGGTATTAAAAAGCAGCATCAGCCGAAAAAATTCGAATCAGCTAACATTTTGCATACACCTTTATTTTGACATTTGAAATAACATCTCAAAAGTCCCCATCAATATCACACTTGCGTTTTCAGTTATTCAATGTCAAAGGTGACAAAAATAGGATTTTTGCAAATATCTCGCTTTCTATGTGCATGCCTTTTTTAGTTGTTACAAAAAATGAAGGCTAAGAAAAACAAAAAAGGCTATAGGTTTTTAACGTAAAACCAACCATTCAGTAAATAACACTGCTAAGTTTGGCAACAAGGCGCGCAACTCATTATATATATTCAATACCTGAACCATTACTTTTACAAGCATCGAAAAATCATGACTAATCAAATATGTAGTTATTATACAAGGTGTTTCAAAAATGTCTGCCAAAATGTCTAGGACGTATAATAGTACATCAAAAAATAAGTGCAGTTTACTCTATAAAACTATTTCCGAAAATGCACTCCCAAGCAGCTACAGCCCCTAGAAGAAGACTCAAAAATGTTTTTTTGGCATTTTCTTCAAAACTGTTACAGGTTAACTTACGAGGGGGCTGGAATGGTTCAATTACCCTATCTTTTTTGTGTGTGGTTTTATCTACGAGGGGTGATCCCTATGCTCCATCCCTGACCAACTTCCGGTTACAAAATTAAAATTTATTTCACCTTATTTCTTTACGTAATCTCCTTTAAGACTAATGCATTTATCCCACTGATGCTCCAGCATTGTAACGGCTTCCTGGAAGAAGGATTGTCCAATCTCTACAAACCACTGATTTACAGCATCTATTACTTCATTCTTCTTCTTCTTCTTAGGCTCCACAACCCATTTGGGTTTTGGCCGTTCCAAAAGGAACTTCCTTGATCCTTTATCTGGGGTGGATTGGTCTCCTTTCCTAGTGATTTGTACTTTTTCGTAACATTTGGTGGGTTTTTGCTTTCTCGACTAAGTTTTTCCACGTTTTTCTGTTCATGGCTTCTTCCCAGTTTTTCACTCCCATTATTTTTAAATCCTCTGCCACCTCGTCTATCCATCTTAATTTGGGCCTTCCTTTGTTTCTTGTCTCACTTGGTTTCCAGTCCGTTGTTGCTTTTATAGCTCTCTTTCTGTCACTTCGTGTTATGTGACCTAGCCATCCTATTCTTTGTGCTTTTATGTGTTTCACTATGTCTCTCTTGTTTATTTCTTTCTGTATTTCAAAGTTCATTAGCGCTCTATATTTGTTTTCGTTTGTCTTTTTTGGTCCCAATATTGTCCTAAGTGTCTTGCGTTCGAATATTCTTAGCTGTTCTTCGTCTTTTTTTCTTATGCATCGTGTTTCCATGGCATATGTCACCACATGCCTTATTAATGTATTATATATTTTTAATTTTGTATCCTTTTTTAAAGTCTTATCTTTTAATAGGTACTTGTTTGCGTAATATACCCTATGACCTGCTTGGATTCTTGCCTTGATTTCTTCATTACTTTGACTTGAGTTACTTATTTGTGTCCCCAGGTAGTTGTATTTGCTTGTGCTCTCAAAGTTGTAGTTGTCGACTTGCAGGTTTTGGTTTTCATTTTCATTCTTTCTTCCATATTTCATATGTTTCGTCTTCTGTTCGTTGACTTGTAAGCCCACTTTTTTTGCTGCTTGCTCCATTTCTCTAAATGCTTTTATGAGTCTTTTTCTTCTCCTGCTTATTATGGCCATGTCATCAGCGTATGCTATGATTTGCGTCCCCTTGGTGTTTAAATTTCCTTGGTCTTCTATTTTTCTTACTACACTTTCTAGCACTATATTAAATAACACTGCTGATAACGCATCTTCTTGCCGCACCCCCATATTTATCTCAAAACTCTCGGTTGTTCCATCTTGTGTTTTTATTACTGCATTGGATTCTTTCATCGTCATTTCTATTAGTTTTATTAATTTCGTTGGAATTCCAAGTGTCGCCATTTCTTCAAACATCCTTTTTTGATTAACTTTGTCGAAAGCTTGTCTGTAGTCCACAAACAGTATATTTAGTTGGATGTTAAATTCATAGCTTTTTTCCAATATTTAATTCATTGTATGTAGTGCGTCTATCGTTGATCTCCCGGGTCTAAAACCATTTTGGTAGTCCCCACGAAGCTTTTCTGTATATGGTTCTAATATTTGGTGTAGTATTACTGATAATATCTTGTACGCTGTATTCAATAGTGTTATTCCACGGTAGTTGTTGGTGTCTTCTTTTTTCCCTTTCTTGTGTAGTGGTAAGATTACTCCCTTCTTCCATTCTTCTGGCATTTCTTCCTACTTCCATATTGATACTATTAGCTTGTGAATTCTATCATGTAGTTCTTTTCCTCCGTTTTTTAATATTTCTCCTATTATGTCGTCACTAGCTGCTGCTTTTCCATTTTTTATTTTTTTTTATTATTTTTATTGTCTCTTCATAAGTTGGAGCTTGTATTTCTCTCTCTGCATCGTATGGTTCAACTATTGCCCCATTCGTGTCTTCTGCTTTTCCCTTTATGAGTTTACTGAAGTGATCTTTCCATATTCGTTTTCTCTTTTCTGGATCATATTCTGTTATTCCTTCTTCGTTTATGGGTGCTCTTGTCCTTATTCCGTTTTCTTTTCTCTGTTCTTTTATTTTTCCATAAAATTTCTTCGCATTGTTGCCTCTGTTACAGGATTCCATTTCTTCTATTAGCTTTTCAGTCCAATTTTTTTTTTCTGCTTACATTTTTTGGTCGTGTCTCTCCTTATTTCCTTGTATTGCTCATAATCTTCCTGCCTTCCTGACTGCAACCACTTTAGTCTTGCTTTATTTTTATTTTTAATTAGTTCTTCACATTCTGCATCAAACCATTCCCTTTTCTTTTCACTCTTTTTTCGCCCAATAACTTCCTCTGCTGCTTTGAATGTTACGGTTTTTATATTTCCCCATTCTTGGTTTATATCTGATGTTTCTGTTGTCTGTTGTAGTTTCTCCTTTAGGTTTTCTTCTAATTTTTTGCACACTTTCTTGTTCTGGAAGTTTTCTACATCCCACTTACAGGTGTTCATTTTTTGCTTTTCTACTGATATTTTCTATTTCAATGTTGCTACTACTAGAAAATGGTCTATATCTACGTTTGCTCCCCTATAAGTTCTTGCATCCCTTATTTCTTTTGCCCGTTTTACTTCCTTTTGCGATAAAGAAAGTATTGGATTCACCCCAAAAATTCGAAATTGAGTTTTCAACAGATCTTCACGTTTTAGAGTCCCCTGATCCCAAAAAACATATTTTTTTCATTGGTCTGTCTGTGTGTCTGTGAACAGAATATCTCGAAAATGGAAAGAGGTATGGCGTTGAAACTTCATATATAAGTTTTGTGTAATATGTAGATGAGACAACAAGCTTTTGAAGAAAATCGCATAACCGGAAGTAGGTGTTTACTCTTGTGATTTTACAGTTTTTTTGATTTTTTCAAAAACGGTTCTAACGATTTTTTTCAAACTTCAAATGTTTCTTACATTTTTAATGTGTACTGATGTGAGCTAGGTCATTTTCCAGTTGAATATTTCTAAAGTGGGCTTCTCTTGTTTTTTTTTCTATTTTTTTTTATTAACTTCTATTTTAAATAGAACACCCGGTATATTATTACATTTTTGAATTCAGCTTAAAATTTTAGAGAAAATTTGTCTCTTCAACTAACGCTCTATTTTGTACCGTTTTTGTAGATGAGTAATTTTTGAAAATTTTTGACAAATGCTTGAAAATTAAAAATCAAATTTTTGGCTAATTAATAAGATCACTGTAAAAGGAAGTTGTGTGCGTGTATCTATTTAGTTGCCTATTTTTGTTCTTGGGTGTATCCAAGTTTCCTTATGTAGTTTTTTATGTTTAAATCTTGTAGTACTGATACTCATTCCCATCGCGTTTGCATAGCTGCATAACTTCTGACCATTTTCGTTCGTTTTCTCATGAATTGTTTCCTTTCCCGCGACTTCTCTTATGTAGTCCTCCTTCCCTATTTGCGCGTTGAAATCTCCCAGAGTTATTAAAGTGTCATGTTTTTTCACTTTTTCGCTTACTAGTAATTATTCATAACATTTTTCCTTTTCATGTTCTTCTGCTTGTTCTGTCGGAGCGTATGCGTTTATGAATGTTATATTCGTTATTTTCCCTTTTATTCTCATCAAAGATATTCTCCCATTTATTGGTTGAAAATGCATTATATTGTTTTTCATTTTATTGCTTATGATGAAACCTGTGCCGTTTTGTCCTTGTCTGTCGTCTCTGCTGTACAACATTACAAAGTTTCCTTTTCTTATTTCACCCTGCCCCTTATATCTTATTTCTTGTACTGTCGTGACGTCGACATCGTATCTGTTTAATTCGTTTGCTATTTCAGTCATTTTTCCTGGAGATAACATGGATCTTATGTTCCACGTTCCTATCCTTATAACATCTTTCCTTCTTTTTTTCTTTTTGGTTTCATGCTTTCTATTACTTTTTCTTGGGTTTTCTGTTGGTTTCTGCTTTATATTATTTTCCTTAATCGTTAGCCTTTTCGTTGCTTGGGTCGTCGTGGTTCCTTTTTGTTGTCCTTTTTTCAGTTTTTTGGTTGCAGCTCTTTTTTTCTGCTATCCCACACATACAGTTTTTCTCCGATTTCTAGTTTTTGGTATCCTATTTTGGTTTTATGACCTTTCTCTCTTCCTTCCTTTGCTCTTTCTCTTATTGCCATCTGTATTTTACGTTCCGTTAATGTCATGTCACTCTCTATATAAATCCTTTTCCCTTTTAGCTTATTTATATTTTCCATTACACTCTTTTTCTGGCTCCATTCACTCAATTCTACCAGTATTGCTTGCTTTCCTTTCTCTCTGCCAACCTTGTATGTTGCCGTGATCTTTGGCCTTATTCCAAGTGTTTCGCTCATGAAAATCTCTACTCCTCTCTTCATATCATCCTGTCTTAGTTGTAACCCTTTTATGATGATGTTGTTTCGTTTCTTTGCTTTTTCTTGGTTCTGTTTTATCTTCTAAAGCTTCTATTCTCTTAGTAAGTTGGTTTCTTTCTCTCTCCCAATTTGTTTCTGTTCGTATCATTTCTTCTTTCAGTCTTCTTCTTATTTCCTCATTGTTCTTCTTTAGTTCTTCTTTCATCTTCCTCATTTCTTCGTTGTTTTTTCTTCGTTTTCGGTTTTCTCTTCCTAACCTGCTTCTTGTGTCTTTTTTCGTTGTTTTTCGTTATCTCGTTTTCTGCTTGCTTAATCGGCGATCTTATTGTTCTTTTGCTTCTTTGAAACACTTCCGCATGCTCTTCAGCGTTTGTATCTGCTTCTTTGTTGGATGTTTCCTTTTTTAGGAACTCGCCGAGTTGCCCAACACTGCTCGCCCAATCTCGTTGCGTTTGTTTCTTTTTATTCATCCGAACTAGCGGCAATACAAAAATTGGGTTGCAATTGACCCGGTTCGCTTAACTGCTGCGCCCCTGTTATTCGTTCTCCTTTTCGCGTACAGAAAAGTTGCCCGCTTCACGTAACTTCTGCGTTCCTGTTACTCGATCTCTTTTTCACGTACGGAGGCACCTGCTACTGGCTGGTGGTACAGTGGCTATATAGTCACTGTAGCTGGTGGTGGTGGCGACTACCGGTTTTAATTGCAGTTGGCGTCCAGCTGCTTCTGTGTGTTCTCGTTGTATGTGAGAGCTGCTGGGCAAATTAGTGGAATTCCGACGAACCACGAAGGAATTACTGCCTCTCGTGTCGAGGCCGAAATCACGGCCGATCCTACGCTGGAAAAAGTTTACGATGAATTCTTTCCTTCTCCCACACACACAGTAGCCCGTAACTCGCGGCCACCTCCACTCACAAGCACCAAATAATGTCCAGTTTATGCCACGAAATCACAAAATTCACTGTAATTGCTGCGATATTTGGAATTAAGTTGCAGTTTCTTGGTGTGTACGTGACGGAGGACTATACACACCCTTCTACGCTCTCACACGTGTCACCCGAATCTTAATTATGCTGAAACTTGATAGTAATTAGTGCGGAGCGACTCGCGAAACATACGACGTCTTTATTCACTCGACCAACTTCATTATTGCATGAAAATTTCTTCCCCCGAAGGTATTCCTTGAGTTTGGGGAACACTCTGTAATCGCTAGGGGCGAGATCTAGAGAATATGTTGGATGTTCAAGTATTTCAAAGCCGGAATTGGCTATGGCAGCCATAGCAACACAAGACGTGTGGATCGGTGCATTATCCTGGTGATACATCACACCACGCTTTAATTTGCCACGACGTTTTTCCTTTATAGCTTCGTGCAATTTTGATATTAAATTTGCATAATAGTTGCCTGTTATTGTAGCTCCTTTTTGTAAGAAATCAATTAGAATTACTCCCTGGGCATCCCAAAAAACAGACGCCATTACTTTTCTGACTGATGGAGGATAAACCTTAAATTTTCGAGGAGGTGGAGAACCATGATGCTTCTGGACCATAGAGATGAACTCACGTCTCGTCCATCGTTACAAATCTGTCCAAAAAATTCTGAGGATTCTGTCTGTATTTCATTAACAGCCGTTTACAAATCACAACTCGGAATCGTTTTTGTGTTTGGGTTAACATCCGCGCAACCCATCTTGCAGATGATTTTTTCATGTCTAGATGATCTCTTAATATGCTGTGCACAGAGTGATACGAAAAGCCAGTTTCCTCAACGATTTCCCTTACAGTGACTCTTCTGTCTTGCATTACTAGATCATGAACTTTATCGATGTTTTCCGAAGTTGTAACGGTTATTGGCGGACCACCAGCATGTTGATCTTCGCATGCTGTTCTTCCACATTTAAACTCACGGCACCATCGTTTTACATAATCATAATTAACAGCACACTCCCCTAAACTGTTTATCAAGTCAGCATGAATTTGGGTGGGAGTCATACCCTTTTTTAACAGGTATTTAATTACCGCTCTTTGTTCACTGTGCTCCATTTTTACAATAACTGCTGTAACCAAACAACGTTAGATACAGACTTGCTTCTGCGCATGCGCTGTTGACACATATCGGTAATGGGTATACTGCGGCTTAAAGTTCGTATCTCCACTAAAAGTAGGTCAGGGGTGGAGCATGGGGATCACCCCTCGTAATACATTTATCAAAAATCACAAAGCTTCATTAATCTTACATAAAAAAGGCATTCTTGTTAAAATGTTTTGAAGTTGACCGCTTCTACTAAAATGTGGGGGTGCACCATCATGAATAAAGAATATGTCCCTTCTAAGATTTAAGGGTACATTTTCCAATATTTGAAATAGATAATTTTCTAAAAAAAAACGGAATACATATCTACGTTTAAGGTACCAGGAAACATGTGAAACCCTATGAATTCATTTCCTAAAGTAGTTGTCCAAACATTTATTTTAGGTAACTCTTGGATTTTCTTCAGCCCAAAAATGCGAGTTATGATAATTAAAAACGCCCGCCCTTGTAAACGTTGCTTCGTCCGTAAATAAGAGTTTATTGAAAAAATTTGGATCAATAGCTTTAGCCCAGTTATATTAGACTGAAAAACGCAGCATCTGCCGAAAAAATCCAAGTGAGCTGAAATTTTGCATACACCTTCATTTTGACATTACAAATATGTCTCAAAAGTCCCCATCACAATAGTAAACACCATACTTCCGGTTATGCGATTTTCTTCAAAAGCTTACTGTCGCTTCTAGATAGTACACAAAACTTATATATGAAGTTTCAATACCATACCAATTTTCATTTTTGAGATATTCTGTTCACATACACACCCAGACAGACCAATGAACAAACACATGTTTTTTGTGTTCTGGGGACTCTAAAACGTGAATATCTGTTGAAAACTCAATTTCGAATTTTTAGGGCGAATCCAATACTTCCTTTATTGTAAAAGGAAGTAATTTGGTTTCTTTATTAACAATTGGAGGCAATATACTTATAGGGATAAGTGAATTTGATAAAGGAAGAAGCGACCTATCAAATATAATCGGTGTCATTATGGCAGGTAATGAAGGCAAATTGCAAATTGGAACAAAACATGGAATTATCGATGAATGGTTAGAGAGAAATTGTTTACATCTTACAAAGTACAAGAACCTGAAAGTAGAAGTGTACCGGACAATAGAACTAATCTAAGAAAACTGGTTTGATTGGATTCTGTTGACTCCGGTCAAGAATACAGACGGTGTAATTGTAATGGATAAGTTCTTGCATATATTGCAAACCAATCCGATTTGATTATTTTTAATTATGTGAGTCAGTTTGACAAATCAGACCACACTTGAAGTGAAAACGACCCTAGGGTGATTTTCAATCACTATGGAAACTACCTAATTAAATTTCAGTAGTATGCTATCACAAATTGGTGGCACTGTAAATCTAAGTCAAATTCGACGTTAGCAGGTTAGGTTTTCCGTCAGTCTGTGTCAAAACTGACGCAAAAGCTAACCTGATAACCTCAAATTTGACATAAACTTACAGTGCCACCAACATAATATTATTATAATGAAGTGTCAAATTAATTTGTCAGAAAATGGCTAATTTATTTAAGAACTTATCTCTCCGAATTCACCGCGGCCAGTGATAAATCCTTATAATTTTGACAAATAATATCCCTCAAGTGCGTTGCCTTTAAGAAATAACCCTCGGCTTCGCCTCGGATTATTTCTAGGCAAGCACTTTCGGGTTGTTATTTGTCAAAATTATTGCGGGTGATTATCACTGCCCTTGGTAAATTATAGCTGACTAGCTTTTACCCGCGACTTCGTTCGCGCGAGGTTCGTTATTTGTGTATTAAATAATGACTAATTATTTTCTGTCATCCCATCCCATCCCATCCTATCCCCGTCCCCGTCCCTTTCTCCGTCCCCGTCCCTTTCTCCGTCCCCGTCCCTTTCTCCGTCCCCGTCTCCGTACCGTGCCATTCCGTCCCGTCCCGTCCCGTCTCGTTCCGTCCCGTCCTCTCCCCTTTCATCCCATTCCTTCCCTTCCCTTCCCTTTCCGTCCCGTCCCGTCTCGTTCCTTTTCGTCCCGTCCCTTCCTTTTCCGTCCAGTCCCTTCCTGTTCAGTTCCGTCCCGTCCAGTCCCGTCCCGTCCCGTCCCGTCCCTTCCCCTTCCATCCCATTCCTTCCCTTTCCTTTCCGTATCATCCCGTTTCGTCCCGCCCCGCCCCGACCCGTCCCGCCCCGCCCCGTCCCGCTTTGCCCCGTTCCGTCCCTTCCCTTCCCGTCCAGTCCCGTCCCGCTCAGTCCCGTCCCGTCCAGTCCGTCCCGTTCCGTCCAGTCTAGTCCCGTCCCGTCCCGTTTCTTCCCTTATGTCATGTTCACCGTCTTGGACTTAAAAATAAATGTAATTTTCGCAATCAACGTCCCAAAAAACCTCAATAACGACACCCATATCGATTTTTAGGCTTACTTACCCCATTTCACCCCCTAAGGGGTTGATTTTCGGAAAATCACGAAATACGTGTTTGCTTATTTGTTTTTATGAATACTCCTACGAACTTTCAAGTCGAAATGTCTATTTAATATTATTTCTCCATACAAAATTGCAACCCCCACTTTACCCCTTTAGGGGTTGAATTTCGAAATATCCTTTCTTATTCCTTGTATACATCATAAAGGGAACCTCTGTGCAAAATTTCAGCTTTCTAGGTCCAAGGGTTTGGGCTGGGCGTTGATGAGTCAGTCAGTCAGTCAGGACTTTTAGAAATATATATAAGATAATGCAGCTTGTCATGCCGGAAAGGTTTGCAATAATATAAAGTTTTATTGATTTATTTTTAAGCACTCCAAATAATCTTTAATTTAAGTAAGAATAAATATTTATTGTTGTGTAGGCTACAAGATCAGAAATAAAATATATTTTGCTAAACTAATATTATGCTTCACCTATTGACAGTGCTGGTAAGAATTGAATATTTTATAGAAAGTTTATTTGAACACCAACATTACCTATTTTAGGAAATCAGCAACAGCCGTGTTTGATTTTTGCCTATTACAAGAATTCGGCAGATGCATTGCCGATTTCATGGCTTGAGCAACTAGGAAAACCCCGGCCACTTTTCCAACTATTAACACCAGCTGTCACTGTTTTTTACAATGTTTTAAGTATTTAAATTAAAATTAGCTACAGTTTATTATTTTTCCTATAATACCTGTCAGTGTCAAAGTTTTAGTGTTTCTATTTTGTATTTGTTGGGTGTTGGGGTGCCTACACAATTTATGTTGTTACCTCTGGTTTCTAGTAACAAATTTTATTAATCTGACTGTGAGGTCACAGTATATATACTTCACCAGTAGCGAAACTCTCTGTCGGTACCTTTGATCTCAGGTATGCGATTTCTGTGACCCTGAATGCGGCGGCCATATTCTTAGCTGTAGTATTGGCGCGAAATTCAAATATTACTTCGTAGTACTTAGTGGTAGAATAAAGAAAATAACAATGCAAACAAAAAAATCAATTGATAAATATTTATTCTTTGAAATTATGCGATCCGCTGGATGAGGACCTATTATAATTACAAAAACTATTCTTTTTGGGAGGTTTATTAAAATTAAAGGGTTTTAATGAAATCTTATAAATTAGATACAATTTTACAAATCAAACAGACTTTACTTGTCTTCGTCTGTCTGGTAATCAGCTATTATAACTTTACAATAAATGAACTTTACAAACTATAAACAATCGCTCACTTTACAAAATGCCTTAATTGTGAGCCAATATCTGGAGTTTTCTACAGCCTTTTTGATTTTTAAAATCCCTTATTTATAAACTTTAATAAATAAAAAAGTCGCATTCTACAGAAAAGCTTAATTAAAAATTGCAAAGGAAAACTTACAGAAGCTGCGTGGCGCAGATGGGTAAGCGCCAGGCTTACATTAAGCAAGTCCTGGGTTCGAATCCCGCTGGGGTCGGATTTTTTCCGTATCCTTGGCGATTAGAATCGGGCTCAGTGAGACCATTCACAGTTGGGCACCAAATTAACTGTGCTCTACTCAGAACCACAGACCTAAAAGATAGTGTAACAAGGTCAACATATCACCAAGACACACAATTCACACAATGGTTGCTGCGCAAGCACCAAACGCGCGCTCCAACTCTGTATCCCGAATCCGGGGCAAGTTGAGCATTGTACCGCCAGATGCCAGCGCATAAAGCACCAGCCTATACATCGTAAGGTAAATGAGGTTACAGATTATACATACAAAGGAAAACTTGCAGCTCTCTACCCATAACTTAGACGTAAAATAATTCAAACCATATTTGTTTATTGTATAATTAAATTTCAAAGTTTCAATTACCTTTGTGGATCTTTTGGGAAACTTGAAAAACTTATTTCTGGTGCTTTAAACTTCTGTGCTGATTTGCAATCCTTATATGCACACATAGCCCCCGGCTTTAAGCATTTTAACAAATCTAGGTACTTACTAGGTACGAATTTAAAAAATAACCACACTCAAAGTTTTCAACACGCGAAAGAATACCTTCAAACCAAAACACGAGACAGCTGATTGAAGTGCGGCCATATTCTAAGCGGTATATTTTGGGACATGCGCATGAAATTCACAAATCCTGAGTTTCGCTACTGGGTTTGTTTACAAATATATATACTGTGGTGAGGTTAGGTAACGTAAGTAGCTGTTGAGTCAGAATGACAAATCACTATTATGAAAATAAATAGGTAGGTCGGTAACAATATACAAATTTAAATTATTTTAACAGAATACAAAATGGTAAATGTCATGAAAAGAAGAACATTATGAACGAAGGTAAAAACTGAAGGAGATCAAGGTAACCTAAAATAATTAATTTTTAAATTGTCAGCGCGACGGGTAGACAGTGCTCAAAACATCATCCAACAAAATTCACTGTCAATTTTGCCAACCTTACAACAGTTTGACAGGTATTATAGCAAAAAAAAGAACTTTATTCGCAACCATATATGTAATGTTAACATTCCTGACCTCATTTGAGTGGGGTAAGTCGTACATTTCAGCCCGCTACTTCCCGCACTCACTTCCCGCTCAAGTGCGGGAAGTGAGTGCGGGAAGTACATTCCCGACCGCTGAGTAGGTAGGGACACTGGAAATCTCGTTGATCCATTCATGCGCGTTACAACCTGTCGTATCATAATAATTAGAATAAAGTGGTTGCGAATAAAATAGTATACAAACCTCGACACTAAGTTTCCTTAGTCTCGAGATAATAGCTGATTTCGACTCTTCGCGTGTCAATCAGCTAACTAATCTCTCGACAGGAATGAAACACTTCCCGTCTCGGGCTGTAATATACTATTACGCTGCTTTCCACTGTCAATTTCAAAATTAAATTCTGCTATCACACTGACAGCGTAGTAGATATGAATGCAAATCCCCAGCAACGTATTGCTATTGTGAAATCAAGCTCAAATGAGTCATTCTACCAGAATGGCGGTACAAATAGTGCAACATTGTTGGCGTCAAACTTATGCGAATCGACTACCACTAGCTCGTAGTAGCATATTTACAATTGTTGCTACACATGAACTAATTTCAGTAGTCCACTTGGATTTTGCGTTGCTGTCAGTATTTTAATTTAATTTTCTTTACTAAAGCGCCATTTCTTGACCGCCGCAAGAAAAGTGCCCGGGGTTTTCCTAGCCGTTCTGTATATTGGAACAAGCTAGTCATAAATTTAATGACAATCTACTGTGCAGCCTTCCTTTCAAAAATTTTTATAGATGATGAACTGCTTAGACGTAACTACTTTGTATTATTAAATTCCTGATGGTTATTAAATTCCTGATGGTTAATGATCGACTTATGTTGCAGATGTGAAGATATCCTGCTTCTGTTGGCTTATACATCATTAATAAAAAACCCTGACGTTTAAACAAACATAATGGAGATTAAACAAGAAACCGTCAATAATAAGCCATCTAGTTTCTATGGAATTGCACCTTGTATATCGCTGAACATGAGCAGCAATGAAAATTGTAACGAGTTGTATATTAAACAAGAAAGCATCAAAAGTGATAATAACGTCAGTATTTATGATGAAACGAATATTAAAGAAGAAGACTCCAACTCTAACAGTGAAGGTTATGTGAGCAAAGCATTAGACAAAAATAGTGTAAATATAGCTAGGAACTCTGTTAGAAAAGAGAAGTCTTATAGTTGCTCCACTTGTGAATACAAGACGGCAAACAAATGTCATTTAGTTAGACATATGAGGACTCATACAGGAGAAAAACCACATAGTTGTTCTGTTTGTGAATACAAAGCGATTCAGAAATGTAGTTTAATCATACATATGAGATCTCATACAGGAGAAAAACCTTATAGTTGTTCTGTTTGTGATTTCAAAGCAACACGAAAGCAGGATTTAGTTAGACATATGATGTGTCACACAGGAGAAAAACCTTACGGATGTTCTGTTTGTGAATTCAAAGCAACACAGAAACAAAATTTAGTTATACATATGAAGTCTCATACAGGAGAGAAACCATATAGTTGTTCTGTTTGTGGGTACAAAGCTGTACATAAAAGTACATTAGCTTTGCATATGAGGTCTCATACAGGAGAGAAACCTTATGGTTGTTCTGTTTGTGAATACAAAGCAACACAGAAACAAAATTTAGTTATACATATGAAGTGCCATACAGGAGAGAAACCATATGGTTGTCCTGTTTGTGAATACAAAGCAACACTCAAGAGTAATTTAATTAAACATATGAGGTCTCATACAGGCGAAAAACCTTATAGTTGTTCAGTTTGTGAATATAGCACAGCAGAGAAAAGCAATTTAATTAAACATATGAGATCCCATATATAGGAGAGAAACCTTAAAGGGTTCTGTTTGTGATTTTAAAGTAAAACAGTGTTTAGCTACACAATTAAGTATGGAAACGGTGGTATTATTTGAATACGGCCGTAGATAGAACTCTGAAATTTGGTATAGAAGTAAAACATACGGTTTTCTACTAATATTCGTGGTTCCAAATTTTTTATCTATTGTTGCGACTGCAGCGCGACCAACTTGATTATTTTTTTTAATTGAAATGGTTGTCGAAAGTACCATCATTAGAAAGCTGTTTTTGTGTAGAATCCAACGATGTAGCACTTGATATGGCAGTTTTGAAAAATAACTTCACTATACCAAATTAAACATTTATGATGTACTGTTTAAAGTTGAAAAACAAAACAAAGCATTCACCGCCAACTAAATTATTAACATATCTTGCAAGCCGTTGACAGTAATATTCTCAAAGTTTAATTTGGTATAGTGAAGTTATTTTTCAAAACTGCTGATATACCAGTTTTGAAATACATTGTTTGACTCTACACAAAAACAGCTTTCTAATGATGGTACTGTCAACCCCCATTTCAATTTAAAAAAATAATCAAGTTGGCCGTGCTTCAGTCGTAACAATCGATAAAAAATTGGAACCACGAATATTAGTAGAAAACCATATGTTTTACTTCTATACCAAATTTCAGAGTTCTATCTGTGGCCGTATTCAAATAATACCAGCGTTTCCATACTTAATTTACGCACTGTATGTGGAGGAGAAAAAACACAGTTGCACTGATTGAAACTACCAAGCAACAAGCAATAATATTTGAATTGCACATATAAGGTCGTATACTTGAGAGAAGGTTTATAAGTAAAAATAGTTTTGTTGTGATATCACTTAGGAGGCTTATTATTTGTAAATACAGAACAACGCAGACAAGTTTTTTATGTAATATATGTAAACTACTAATGTTATAATACTCATATGGCGGAATTGTACATATTGTTTTTGTAATATAGATATTCTATCAGAAATTTTATTTATAATATTCAGACATCCGTTACAACCCAAAAACGCTACTTATTAAATTTTCGCTCGAGTTTGCCGCAAATTCCACAATCTTGAACAAGGGCATGCGTTTCGTGTCACATAATTGGTATCACAACTCTTGAATTTAAGAGTGTTTTATTTCCAAAATCCTGAGTGTGCAGTTTAGTGGTGGGGGGATAACTCTTCAGCTGTCATATCCTATTCAGAAATACGAATTCTTTTGATTTTAGCTTCTGAAGTTACACATGTTTGTGCAGAGTTTCTGTAATTCTGACGACAATGGGGCAGGTTTGTCCTGTTTGTACTAATATTTTGCTCCTCCCGTCTTGTGTCCCCATTTGCGATTTGTCATTTGGTTGGTATGTTTGCAACCGTACATTACCGCTTCGAGATATTTATGTGGGGGTAGGGCCCCATCGTTTGTCCCTGAGGAAAGAGCACCCCCTTCTAAGGAAAATTCCTGGTTTTCAGGATTATGCTCATTGCCCATTAAATTGTTATAAGCAGAATTCGACCGACAGTAATTTCCTAGTGAAATTTAACATTTATATAAACTTTACCATTGATGGATTAGTAATTGTCACATGATTTTTGCGTCATATGAACCTTCGATTTCCTATCAAGTTGTAACAGGAATAGTAAATGGGTTGGCCTGCTTTATTTGGCAATTATAGCAAATATTGTGAGTTTTAAACGATCAATAATATTACCAATGCTTTATATAAAACATTACAATCAAGAAGGTCCTTGTGATGACTGTATTTGCGAGTCGGTGCAATTTGTAGTTTTTCTTGAGCATTATCAATCTATGTTCAGGGCCTTTATTGGTACTTTTCTTGATCAATATCGTAAGCTTTTACTCAAGCCAGACCTCTTGCTCATATGGTGCCGTGTACTATTTGTGCACTGAATTGATTAATTATCTAACATATAATTTATTTTTGTGGTTTGTTTTGTGGTAATCAAATCCAGCATTATATGTCTTTCGGCGTTATTAGTTTTTTTTGTGTACGTAATTGTCGTTACAAATAAATGTATTGTTGAAGTTTGACACTAGCTAATGTTGTTTCTTTTCTTTGGATATTGACTATCTCTTTGGAGCCTGTCTTTCATCCCAGCTCAGTTACTTTGTGTAGTCCAGCTCAGCGAATTATGGTAGGTTATTGAACCTGGCGCCCTTATCTATTATTATTGCTCACACCAGCGGGATTTGATTTAGATTAAATTCGTTTACTAAACAATTACGTTGTAAATTGTTGTATTTTTATTATTTAATGCATGTATCTTTTTGTTGCATTGGTATTAATACATTTTAAAAAGTAATTATTTTTTGTAACAATGCAAATGGTTTTCTATTACATTCACAGGTTTTTTTTTTTTTTTTTTTTTATTAACACCTATGTGCTTACACTATTAAAACTGGTCTGCAAGACCAACCATTAATTTACGTCGGATAAATCTTAAAACTAAATACTTATCAACTAGAGTCCATCCAAGGATGTGCTGTAGATTTTCCTGACTATTATTTGCACTCTCACACTCGCGCACTATGCTCTGCTCTTACACAGTCACTTTACACGAGCTCGAAGGGTTTGGTCCTCTTCAGTCTACGGACGATATGTTGTCTGTCCAGCAGCTGAAGAGCTTCAATGTTTTCATGAAGGTGTAGTCTGGCCTCATGTTTGCCAGCATACCTTTTGATCTCTTCCTTGACCATGGGGATGTTTAGATCTCGGTGTAAATCAGCGTTGCGTATGTACCAAGGCGCATCTACTATGTTGCGTAGTACCTTGTTCTGGAAAGTCTGTATGCTTTTTATATTGCTGTCTTTGGTGCAACCCCATAGTTGTATACCGTATAGCCATACTGGTTTTAGAATCTGATTGTAGATTAGGATCTTATTATGTATTGACAGCTTGGATTTTCTCCCAATTAGCCAATAGAGTTGTCCATATTTTAGTCTTAGTTTGCTTACTTTCTTCTTCACATGTTCCTTCCACCTAAGTTTGGCATCTAGTGTCATGCCAAGGTACTTAGCATTGTTCGCGTAGGGCACGATGGTACCATTTATATCTAAAGATGGTGGAGCGTTTAGTCTTCTATTTGTAAAGTTAATGTGAGTAGATTTGAGCTCATTCAGCTTAATTCTCCATTGTTTAGTCCAGTCAAGTATTGTATTGCTGGCTGCTTGTAGTCTCTCAACGGCTAAGTCTTGGTCGGTGTCCACTGCCAGAAGTGCGGTGTCATCTGCAAACGTAGCAACTGTGGTTCCTTCCAAATTTGGCATATCGCAAGTATATAGTAGATACAGGATAGGCCCCAACACGCTGCCTTGAGGCACTCCCGCCTTTATCTATTTTAGTTCCGAGTATTCATCTTCTTGTTTGATCTTGAAGAGTCTGTCTGAGATGTAGGATGTTAGTATTTTTACATATTGTTTTGGGAGTATTTTGTTAAGTTTATGTATCAAACCTTCATGCCACACCTTGTCGAAGGGCTGGGCCACATCTAGGAATACTGCAGAACAGATTCGCTTTTCTTCCAGTGCGCATTCGATTACATCCGTAATACCGTGCACCTGATCTATTGTTGAATGTTTTGGTCTGAAGCCAAATTGATAGTTTGGTATCAAGTTATCATTTTCTATGAATGGTTTGAGTCTTTTGAGAAGCAGTTTTTCGAATAATTTCGACACAATTGGCAACAGGGAGATAGGCCTGTAGGACTTAACATCGTTAGTCGGCTTACCTGGTTTAGGTATCATAATCACTTCTGCAACCTTCCAGCTGGCAGGAACATATTGGAGCCTTAGGGCTGCGTTGAAGAGGTAAGTGAGCATGACTATGCCTTTTCTAGGCAGCTGCTTCAAGATTTCTCCAGTGATCAAGTCGTATCCTGGCGCTTTCTTTAAATTTAGGTTTATTTTTATTTCCTTAGCTACCTCATTTGGAGTGACAGGGGTGATATTTTCTGGTCTTAGATTAACAAAAGTGGTCAGAGTATTATTAGCTTGTGTTTCGTTAGGTGTGAAAATGTCTGCCAAATGCTCGGCGAACAAGTCCGCTTTTTGTTTGTTGTTTTTGGCCCACGGGCCATTTTCTTTTTTAATTGGTGGTATTGATGATATAGGTCTTTTGATTTTCTTGGTAGCTCTCCAAAGGGAATAGTCAGTTTCTTCATTCGCCGTTAGTTTTCCCAGGTACGAATTGATGGTGTCTTCTTTTAGCTTTTGTATCTCTCTTTTAAGTTGTTGTGTTTTATTGTTAAGAATGGTTTTGTCTAAAGGATCTCGTGATTGTTGCCATTTTCTTCTAGCTCTTCTTTTTTCCTTGACTATTTCTCTGATTTCTATTGGGTAATTTACACCTTTGGCTTTGTGCGTAATTTCCCTTGTGTTGTTATATGCTGCTGCCTGTATGACCTTGGTTAAATTTTCAGTTTCAGCTTCTAGTTCTTCGCTTGTTTTTAGGCTAACAAGTAGATTGATATTTTGCTGTAGGTCCAACTTAAAACTTTCCCAGTCTGTAGTTTTATTCACTAGTGCTGGTCGAGTTTCCTTTTTTATTATCTTCTCGCTCAGAGTCATGATGACTGCTGAGTGATCAGATTCCAGGTCAAAGTTTTCATCGAGCTCCATGAAGTTGGGTGAAACTTTGCGTGATATGAAGAAATCCAGCAAGTCTGGAATTTTATTGGTGTCAGTTGGCCAGTACGTGGGCTTACCTGTGGAATGGAAATTGCATCCTGCATCCCGAACAGCCTTTCTCAACTCGCTACCCTTGGTCGTGGTTAATCGTGACCCCCAGTCAACATGTTTGGCATTTAAGTCACCACCTATGATGTATCTTTCTCCTGGATGTTGAAGAAGAGTTTTATAGTCTTGTTGTTTAAGATTATGCCTAGGTGGACAGTAGACCGCTCCTACTGTTAGCTTTTGTTTGGTGGACTTGATCCCTACTACGGTAAGTTGAATGTCAACACGTTGTAGGTGGCATTCTTCAAAGTGGTTAAGGAATTCCTTGATTACAATCGCACTTCCACCTTTTGCTTGGTTATCCGGATGGATTGTATGGTAAGTTTTGTATCCTCTTATCTTTAGATATGACTGGGTTGTCATGTGTGTCTCTGAGATGAGACACACATCTATGTTCTGGGAATTGAGGGAAACTTCCAAAGAGTGTTTTTTGTTGAGAATGCCGTTGGCATTCCATATGGCAATCCGTAGGTCTCTTTGGTCCATGATTTTATTTCTGTTTAGGGATGGCACCAGTGTGTCTGGCTTCTAGTTTATCAAGTCGGTTATTTACTTGATTTATAGATTTCATCACATCTTGCAGCATTTGCATTATGGATGGTTCAGGTTTAGATGTAGAGGGAGTAGGTTCTTCCTTCTGACTCTGTGCTGCTTGTGCATATGATACCCAGCTTGGGTCTTATTAGAGACGAATGTCCTTGGGGGAGGTTTTGTTGCATTTTTTGTCTTTAAAGCGTTAAACCTTCTTCTTTGCAGTTCTTTCGCCACTATGCATCCGCTGTAGTTGGCAGGATGGGCTTCAGAGCAGTTTGTGCACTTTGCAGGGGTATCTTTTTCCTTGGTGCATGTCGCTGACAAGTGATTACCTGCGCATTTTACGCAGGGGGGGGGGGTATGTTTGCAAAATGTTTGGGTATGCCCATATCTTTGGCATTTTTTGCATTGCGGTATGAGTTTATTGCTTCTTATTGCTTCAATTTTTACCTTCATGTGGTTTAGATATTGTATTGCAAATATTTTATTTATGTCGTCGGTGTTATGAAACTCCAGCATATATAATGGCAAACGGATGTATTTTTTCTCATTCTTTTCTACTGTTTTTTTGAGTTTTTGAACCACCTTTACTGGCTTGAGTCCTTTTTCTTTAAGCTCCTTCACTATTTCTTCAGGCTCACATGATGGATGTAGATTTTTCGCCATCACGCGTATATTTCTGGTGGCTTTGTTTTCATATGTATGCCACTCCAGATCGGTTGTATTTATTAGTGATGTTAGCTCCCTGTATTCCGGTTCAGTACTAACGTTCACTTTGACCTGTTTATTATTCATCATGCTGGTATTACAGTTGAATTTATTAAATTGCAGTTTAGCTTTGATCTCATTATAGTTTTGTACATTGCTTATTATAATTGGTGGCGGCTTTGCAGTTTTACCTAATTTTGCTGGTTCTGCTTTTGGGCTGTTTTCTAATTTTTCTGGTGATTCCTCTGCTTTCCTTTTCTTATTGCGCTTATTTCCTTTTATAAGCCAATCTGTTTCCCTAGCAACGAGTGCTTCCTCATCATCCGAATTTACTGGACTATACTTTTTGTTATCAGGCTTGGCCTGCAGTATTGCTAGCTGCTCTCTGAGTGCTTTGATTTCGGCCAAGGCGTCGTTTAGTTGTGCCTGTAAATTCAGTATGATTCCGTTCTCTAACGCCTGTGTATTAGGTGTTATTTTAGGTGTTTGAATTTTCAGTTCAGTCATCTGTAAAACTAGATCAGTTAGCTTTAACTCTAACCTTTCTCTAGCTGTTTTTTCGGTTGCCCATGCTTTGTAGTAATTTGCTTCCTCTGCGACCTGGTTTTCTTGGGCTTCTCCAGGTGTCGACGGCCTCGACGGCGGTTTGTACATTTTTTTGCTGTCTAGGCCAACCTTCGTTGGAATTTTATCGCATTTTCATCATATAGTATTTCGTCCACTGACCTACATCAAACGACACACGCAGCATAAAACTGCTACACTGCAATTTCCGAGGTCAGAGCACTGCACAATACGTCTTAACTGTTTCACTGTCACAGCACGACTTTTACATTCACAGGTAAGATATATTTTGAGAAAATGTATTCACAACACGATTCTAATATATAGCTCTTAATATTTTCAGAAAATCTAATATTGTAGAACTTTAAAACGCTGAAAAAGACCCCTAACAGGAGTTGAAATATTTGTAATATAAGGTCTACACATTACCCTTTTTCTGTGACGTAACAATTTTCTCTCTATACAGGGTGTTTCATAATATATGGGCAGGACTTCAGGATGTGATAGCTCGTCCAAAAATTTGAAAAAAAGTTTCTATTAACTTACCCTCTAAAATGCACAATTTTCGAGATACAGGGTGTTGAAATTGAAAAAAAAATTTCGTTTTTTGCGAATATCTCCGGAACCGTTTATCGTACAGAAAACAGCTTTTGTAAGCATTTTCTACTCATAATAAGCTATGTTTTGTGCGAGAAAAAATTTTTTTTAAGTCAATTGGTGAAGATTTTGAAGGAGTAGTGAGTGTTTTTCTTCCCAACTTCTACGCCACTGGAAAAAAGTACGGTTTTGAGACGCCCATTTGAACCGCCAATGATTTCTACACAAAAAAGGTACTCTTGGTCATAAGCTCTAAAGTTGACCGTTTTCGAGAAAAATCAACTTTTATGTTGAAAAACATGGTCAATTTTTTGAAATAAATTTTTTTTTGCTAATTAAACGGAGGACATTTCCAACATTTAATTTAACTGTGTATGATTTGTTATTTTTTTTTTAATTTTGCAATTATGAAGTTAACGTTTGATTTTGTTACTTGTTCTAACGTTTAAATATATTTTGTATAATTAGTAAAAAAAAAATTATTTCAAAAAATTGACCATGTTTTTCAACATAAAAGTTGATTTTTCTCGAAAACGGTCATCTTTAGAGCTTATGACCAAGAGTACCTTTTTTGTGTAGAAAACATTGGCGGTTCAAATGGGCGTCTCAAAACTGTACTTTTTCCAGTGGCGTAGAAGTTGGGGAGAAAAACACTCACTATCCCTTCAAAATTTTCACCAATTATGACTTAAAAAAAAATTTTTTTTCGCACAAAACATAGCTTATTATGAGTAGAAAATGCTTACAAAAGCTGTTTTCTGTACAATAAACGGTTCCGGAGATATTCGCAAAAAACGAATTTTTTTTTTCAATTTCAACACCCTGTATCTCGAAAATTGTGCATTTTAGAGGGTAAGTTAATACAAACTTTTTTTCAAATTTTTGGACTAGCTATCACATCCTGAAGTCCTGCGCATATATTATGAAACACCCTGTATGTAACTATAAGGAACTGGACAAAACGAAAAATCTGCAGTTTTTGGTCAGGTCCGCTTTAAGTATTGCTTGTTTTATAATACTGTTAATGTGACATTTGTCAAAAATGACAGTAAAATAACGCGCAATCACAAGCATTTGAGCAAGCCTAAAATCTTATTTTAAACGTTAGCGACTTCTTCGAAAAGGAGAAAAGTTGAATTACATAGGTCAAGAATGTCTTGGTTTTAATAATGTCCTATATAGAGCATCCCTTATATTAAAGGTTAGGTATATGTCAAATTCTTTTTGAATTTCACTGTAGGTAATATAAGACATACATTTTAAACATTGTGTTTTGTTATTTCTGACGTCACAGAAAAAGGGTAATGTGTTGACTTTATCAAAACGTTCTAACCAGAAAGTTTCCATCTTAAACTTTGCTTAACCATCGGTGGTCGCCAAGTTATAGCTATTGAAATAGGGGTCGCCCATTGAAAAAGTTTGAGAGTAGAGTATTGTGGACCGTTTTGGAACCGTTCCCCATCACATGGCCTTGAGTTGAAGGTCACGTTTAAGGCTAGATCCACACCCCACCACACGGCCTCCAATTAATGCCAACTCCCAGCATATGTAACCTTAAAAATGTGTCTGCAAGGATAGTAGCATCCAATAATCATGCAGAAATGGAAGCTTTGTTGAAAGCTGTTCTGTCCGGCACTTCTGATAGTAGGACGTACAAATTAAATAGGTCAAGTTCGAAGTACGTGAGTGTAGGGTTTGAGTGGAGTTTACAATTTACCGCAATTATAATACGGGGTAACAAAAATGACTGGGTGCAGTTAGAGGAGTAGGAATGGATAACCCTAATTGCAAGGACTGATTGCCAACTACTATAGCCCGAAAGCTCATTGGCTTCCTGTGGAGGACGTAGGGGGGAAGGGGATTGCATTCCAATCGATTTAGACAACAAAGATAATAAAATTGGATGAAGTGGGCGTGTCAGATGTGTGCTTAACGAAAGAAACTGTGGCGCTTGCAGGATCTCGTAGAACTGCGATTCGCACTTTTGAAGCCCTTGAACTTTGAGAGTTTCTACACTTAATAATGATTGATATAGAAAATTCTAGTTTGAGTGACGGTCACGTTAAATACTTAGCTGATAAATTAAACGCCTTAAAGGAGAATGAAAAATTTGTTATCCTCATGTTGGATGAAATTTACGTTAAGAAGAATATCTCCTATAAAAGTGGTAAAATTGTTGGCTCCGACATACAGTCAACTGATAATTCAACCATAGCAGCAGCTTCTACAATTTAAACATTTATGGTTCGGTCAATATTTTCCCACAGCAAGGACGTAGTTGGACTTTTCCCAGTGACCAATTTAAAATACGACTTTTTGTATATGTTTGTGCTTCAAGTGTTAAAATTACTAAATGAAATGTGCTATGAAATCTTATGTTTAAATAGTGACAATAACGGCGTTAACAGAAAAATGTACGAAGAAATATGTGGTGGAGTATTGCAAAACCGCTTCTTAAATCCTATTGCTGGCGACAATAAAATATTCACGTTTTTGACGGCGTTCACATAATAAAAATTATTCGAAACATTTGGCTGAATCAAAAGGACTCACTACAAACATTTATGATTCCAAAAATTTCAGAAAATTTGCACGAGAAAGACTATTTTTGACATTGAAGGTCAATTATTATTTGCTTGCGTAGGATATTTAAAGGTTCTTTACAGGGATGAGCAGAATAAGATTGTAAAACTAGCACCCGTCTTGGACAGAAAAGTATTATATCCCACATCTATCGAGCGTCAAAATGCGTTCTTATGTTTGCGTATCTTCGACGAAGAGAATATTGCGGTTTTGAAAATCAAGCATGGGGATAATATATCTTCTGTTGAAGGTGTCATTAAGTTTCTGAAATTAGTGACTGGTGGAAAATAATTGACTGTAATTCTTTCTACAACGACACGTTTGCGTGATCCCTGGTGTGCTCCAATCCAAAGTGCTGAGGACGAAAATTTCATATTTTTGAAAATGTTTCGGAAGTGGTTAAAACTATGGAACGACTTGCAAGTGCCCGGGGAACCTAAAAAGTCAAGAAATGGTAAACTGACTCTTCAGACCCAATTTTCTTTGACACATTCTTTAAGAACTCTGGTTGAACTTTGTAAATATTTAATTTGCGATTTAAAATTCAAGTATGTCCTGCTATTTAAGACATATGCACTGGAAGACCGTTTTGGCAAGTATAGGCAAATGAGCGGCGGAAATTCTGATATTTCCGTCATGTAAATATTAGAATTTGTATTCTGTATTAAAGCTGAATTCGTCAAGCTGGGGCGATTTTTTTATTAAAGAATTTTTGGACACTGCAAAATTGCGTCTAATACTGATCAAAACGATTCAATTGAAAAATGTGAAAATGTATTAATTTTAGCAGAAGACGATACAATTTCCGGAAGAAGCCGAGGTTCTTGTATACAGGGTGTTTTCTAACTTGGGACTTTTCTTTAAATAGCAAGAAGTACAAGAAAAATAATGCATGTTAACATGCATTTGCCCCAGTAAAAATTGGATAATAAGCGAGATATGTTCTTTTTAAATTTCTGAAAAAAATGTTAAGAACCACTGCAATTGCAATTTAATGAACAAAATTAGTAACAATACATCTAACAAATAAATATTCTACGTTGTCACAGAAACTGTTCGAAATGTCTAACCTCTTGTTGCACACAAATCCTAGCCCGTTGTATCCAAGAAGCATATTAAGACGCCTGCATCGTGCCCTGCTGCAGTGCTTGTTCTCGAATTATAACTGTTGCATCTTCCACGTGTTGGCGCAATTCTTCTATAATATTTATTTCCGAGGCATACACTAAAGACTTAAAATGTCCCCAGAGATAAAAGTCGAGTGGCGTTAAGTCCGGCGACCGAGGCGCCCAAGAAATTGGCGCACCACGGCCTACCCACCTATTTGGAAAACTCCGATTCAGGTATTCACGAACTATGCGGCTATAATATGGTGGGGCACCATCATTTAAAAACTACATTCGTTGGCGAATATCCAGGGGTATATCCTCTAACAGTTCTGGCAAATGGTTCTCTAAAAATTTTAAATATTCTACCTCAGTTAGACGATTCTGTAACACGAAAGGTCCAAGTAACTGTCCATCGAGAATTCCAGCCCAAACGTTCAAAGAGAATCTCTGCTGGAACCCAGTTCGCCGGATAGCACGTGGATTTTCAAATGCCCAAATATGGGTGTTTTTTAAATTATTTACTCCGTTCCGTGTAAAAATTGTTTCATTGCAAACCAACACATTGGACGTAAAATTGGGATTGCGAGCATGTTCGCGCAAAAGCCATTCGGAAAATCTTGTCCTCTGAGGATAATCTGCAGGCATCAGAGCCTGCACGCATTGTAAGTGATAGGGGTAGAGTTGGTCTTCTCGGAGAATTTACCATACTTTGGTATGAGAAATGCCGGTTCGATTGGCAACATGTCTTGTACTTACATATGGGTCTGCATCCACCATTTCCAAAATTTCCTCTTCAGCGTCGTCTCCTACAACCCTACCTGGGCCATCATCACGTCCTCGTTTTGGTAGTAATTGTCCAGTGTCTCTAGCACGTTGGTGAAGTTCAATAAATATTCTGGGAGCAGGCGCAACCCTTTGCCGGAATCGTTCTCCATAAACGCGAGATGCAACAGCTGCATTTTGCAATGCCTCTCCATAAACTAACAACATATCTGCTAATTCGATACTGGAATACTTATGAGCCATATTTTTAGCATTGATTATTTCGAACATCAAAAATATGACAATGCCGACACACAGAAACTAATAATAAAACAATTCTGACACACGCCAACTAATAATAAAACAGTGCAGTGATTCCAGTGGTTCTTAGTTGTTCTCATAGTAAAAAAGATAAGACAATATCTCTCGTTAACTTGTTATTATTAACTGAGAAGCAAGAAAATGGAGATATATTTTAGGAGGACGAGATATATATCATTCGACTTAGCTTGAAGAGTAGATTCCAAAAATATATAGAAACCGGAAATCGGATTTCTTTTCCGAGGTCGACTTCCGGTCAATTTTTTTTTAACTTTTAACTTTTTCCTTTATAGCTCCTGCAGTTTTTGAGATATTTAGCTCAAATTTGGAATACAGGTTACGCTGCAGGGCTTACATCATTGAGCATATCAAACGGTTGTGAGAATCTACAGGGAGATATTTTTTCAGGGGTCATGCTTTCTTTTCTCCCCCTGAACTTTTTTGCGGTGCGCCGCTGTTAGATTCTAAAATACAAATTGAGTTTTCTGTTTTGTTTAGAATGTTTTTGTTCTCTTGCAGTTTTTCGTATCTGCAACCGTTATCGAGAAAAAAAGTATAAAAACGATTTTCTGTAATTTGCTAGACGAAATTTAAATTTTTAAAATGGTTTTAAACGTTAATTATGTGCTAATAAGTACACGGTAACAATTTATAGATTAGTTCAGGCACATCAGTTTTGAGTCATTATAATTTTTACCGCTACAATAACTTTACAACACATACGAGGGCTGTTCAACATGTTATCTACTTGAAATAAAAATGAATTTAATGAAATTAAATATTTTTTGCCACTTGTATTATAACACTTTTATTAGAGCACTTTGCCACCAATTGACTACATTTCGCCTCCTTTAGATGCTCTTTCAAGGAAAGTCTCAAGTTAGAAAACACCCTGTATATAGCAGGATATATTGTCCACAGGATTAAACCAAATTTAAACTGAAAAATGTAAGAATCTATTTTTCTTCGACAGGGAACTAGAAATTGATTCATGTAATCAACACACAAGATTTAGTGTATTTAGATAGAGGTGGGCTTAAGAGGCTGATAGAGTTTATTGTAAAAACTGTATCACACATGTTTGTATTATTTAAAGTACTGATAGGCCCAGAGTTCGAAAATGAATTTGTTAAACTGCGAAACCAACGAATTACTTTTAAAAACACTTTCTATTCAGATGCTTATTTTTAAGGATATATAATACATGTGAATGTGAATGTGAACGACTCCCCGTATTTAAATTTAATGAAAAATATGATTGATACAAGAATCCCAATGAAAGTACTGCTGTTGCAGCAGAAACAGCTGCAAATGCGAACTAATGGTAGAGGTAGTGTCTAATATAGGGAGACCATAATAGTAATTTGCGTTACAAGGCCGGAAAATGACTTATTATTTCTAAACGAGTAATTTAATATTTTACGGCCGTGTATCGTACAATGTTTTATTTCATACTGTTTTATACATGTTTATTGAAAAAGTCCATAAGGGGCGACTGTGAAAATTCAAACCTATGACTATGTTGGTGGCACTGTAAGTCTGCAAATTCGATGTTAGCAGGTTAGGTTTTGCGTCAGTCTGTGTCAAAACTGACGGAAAACCTAACCTGCTAACCTCAAATTTGACATAGATTTACAGTGCCACCAACTTATTATTCTGCAGTTGCCTAGCAACACTTTCCGGCCTTGTGTGTAATGTTCCAATTTTCGGCCTTGTGATGTAATGTTCCACTTTCCGGGCTCAAATTAATGACGTAAAGTCGTATTTTCTGGACAGTATGAAATAAATAAAGTTTATTTCGGAAGTCATTGAAAACAACCAAACTTGCCTAATCTGCAGCATGCTTTTGTTGCCATAGAATTGTCAAGTTTTTTTAAGTTTAAAATTCACTTTCGACATCTTGTTTAACTTAACCCATTGCTATTTTAATTTTGCCTATCAATTTCATCTATAGATTTGGTGTAAATTACATGGTAAAAGAGGCTATAGATTATGATGATGATGATTTTTGTGTATTTGTGTAGCTGATGATTAGACTATTAGTCCATTGAATTAATGATTCAGTTAATTGTAGCTCAAATGTACCTATACTTAGTTTTATAAAGTGTAGTGTAGGTCGATAGAATTTTTCATGGGCTTCCGTGATCAGTTTATTTTTGATATCCCTGCACATTAATAACCACATATTGTGATGATATGTTTTTCGGACTTTTTCCACTGTCTAGGGTGTAAATCACACAACGTTTCGGGAGTTTTGATCTACTTCCGTCTTCAGGTGTTCTTGGTTAGTCCTGAGAAGGACTGATATTATACGTTTTTGTATGTAAATTTGTGCCTCCCCCAGGGTTTGAACCCGGGACCGCTGATCGCTAGTCTGCCACTCTAACCACTAGGCCACCAGGGCGGTTATATATTTTAGTTGTAAACTTATATCGAGAGATCCAAAAAAAACTGTTCCTCAGCGGGCTGTGGAAATTCAACGTATGAATAATATGTTGGTGACACTGTACGTCAATGTCAAATTCGAGGTTAGCAGGTTAGGATTTGCGTCATTTTGTGTTATAACTGACGGAAAACCTAACCTGATAACTTCGAATTTGACATTGACGTACAGTGTCACCAACATATTATTCATACGTTGAATTTCCACAGCCCGCTGAGGAACAGTTTTTTTTTGGATCTCTCGATATATATCTTACTGCTGTATGCGCAGTAGACTATTTTTGTAATTCTCTGCGCAGTAGTGGCATCCAAATGGGCTTTAATTCTGCGCTAGCCTGGCTAATTGGTTCTACTGCCAGCGCTATGTATGTACATGTATGTACATATTGTGAAATTAACATTTTTATTAGAACTTCGTATTAGTGCTGCTGTTTAATTTATTTTATTATTAGTTTCCTTTGCGAATAATAGTTTAATGTGTTTCTTTAGTATTTACTTAGTTGCTAGTATTTGTAATAACACACATGAGCAATCAATACTCGACGCGAGGTAACTGTCAATGCAGTCCTGGCTCGGGAAACGAAATTACAAGTGAAACAGTATACAGAGTGAATTTAAACTGTAGAAAAGCGGTCACATAAACTAAGTAATGTGTAGGGTTCGAAAGGAAGCTAAAGTGAAAGTGGCAAAATCGTTTAAAACAGTGCGTAAACTGAAGCATTCTAACGGAATAGCGACATTAAGGGCGAGAATCTCACGAGTGCACCAGCAAGACGCGGGTCGCATGATAACCGGTTATCGCTCCCGCGAGAATAAAAGCAGGTGGCGTCAAATCGAATACGTTCCGAGTTTTATTTAAAAATCTTTTTACAATTAAAGCGACAGCGCGGCCAGCGGCGCAACGGACGGAACTACGGAAGTAGCGCGAAAGCACAAATAAAGTGCGTAGGACAAAAGTAAAAATAATTAGGTGTATGGACAGCGAGGACCTAAAAACAAAAGGGGGACAAGAAGACAAAAAAGTACCTAGGGTAAAATAACTCGTAAAACGTAAAAGAGGAAAGGAAGATCCGGCGGAGTTCGAAAGGTGGGAACAAGAGCAAATAATAGCGTTTCAGAAAGCGCTAAAACAAGCAGGAGCACACAAAAGCAGCAGGAAACACTAAATCCACCGCAGAATAACGAAATAGTTTTTGAGAAACCGGGTGCAGAGAGGCAAACGAAAATGGAAAACCTAGAAAATTTAATTAAAGGGCTATATTCCCAGATAAAGGAAATTAAAGAGGACACTAGCAGCACAAATGCAGCTATCCATGGCATCAACGCCCAACTACAGAAATTCGGAGAAGAAATAAAGAACTTAAAAGAAGAGGCACTCAAGAAAGAAAAAGTTTGGAAAAAGAAAGAACGGAAATGAGGAATGAGATTAATACAATAAAGGAAAAACTGGAAAGGCAGGAGAAGAAAGAAAAAAGAAATAATGTAGTCATCAGAGGAATGGTTTTTAAAAAAGGAAATATTAAGCAAGAGATAAGAGAATTCATACAGAAGGAGATGGAAGTGGACGCAACTATTGAAGAAGCATACAGCTATGGAAAGCGGAAAACAAGATGACAATAGTTAAACTGGAGAAGTTCGACCAAAAAGTTGAGATACTTAAGAAGAAATGCTGGTGCGGCTTTATCTTTATGCCCACATTTTAGTTTAATTTCCTCGAAACTCTAATTTCTGTTTTGAAAGTGTGAATAATTTCATCTGTTGTTATGCAGATAAATTGATTACTTTTTTTTTGTTTGTGAAGGGCGTAATGCTGCATATTTCTATTTTGTTTGTCAAAAATTGGCATTTAATATACATATAAGATTACCCAGTGCCTTCTATCGGAGTGCAGCAAATATTTGCTGTTTTTTGACTTTGGCATGTAGAATTTACATTTGGCGATAACATTTTCGTTGGAACTGCATTTATTTTTCTACCTGTCTTTTAAAATAAAAATAGTATTTAATTTGGCCCGGTTACGCATATTAATGAATTAAATGTTAAATATTTGGCGTGTAAAATTCTCCAAATAGTTTATATCTGGTCTATTGTTTTTGTTTTTTGTAAATAATAATTAATAATATTGTTCAACTTTTTATTCTGTTAGATAGATAATTATTTGGTTTTGTAAAAAAGCAAAATTTTAGTAAATTTCTTGTTTTTTGTTTGTAATGTGGCATTATTTTATTTTATTTCATTAATTAATTTTGTATCTTTGGGAATGGCACCACAATGAAGATACTAATGTAGACAGCTGCAGTAGCTGCTAATGTTAAATACTTTAAAATGCGCCCACCTAAACGTACGTTCTATCTTAAATAATTTCGATAACTTTAAGCAGCAGGTGTTGTCTTGTCAATACGATTTGGTCGCTTGTACCGAAACTTGGTTGACCGCAGATATTTCGAACAGTGCGATATGTATTGATGGTTATAACGTTGTGCGTAGAGATAGAGTGACACGTGGAGGCGGTGTTGCTTTTTATATTAAGTCACCCTTTTCTTTTTCCATTTTAGAGAGTAGTTCTGATATTGAACAACTTTGGATACAAATGACATTTCAAAAATGTAAATATGCATTTGGAGTTGTGTACAACCCGCACAGAAGATTTTATATGGAATTTGTAAACACTTTGGAAACTACATTATCAATGATGTTATCGGCGAATAAAGAAACATTTTTCTTTGGTGACGTCAATATCGACATGGCAGATACGGAAAGCTGTTCTACTTTGCATATGGTTGATTTCTCGAGAGCCTTGGTTTAAAGCAGGTAATTAGCGAACCTACCCGTATTACACAATCATCGTTTTCTCTAATTGACTTATTGTATTGTATTGTATTTTTATTCATCATAATATACACCGTGGTGCTTAGATATGTCACAATTCCAGTTTAAATATAAAAATAAAAAATACAATGCATTTACAGAAATAGTCAACTACAGATAAATACAGTAACAACAAAAATACTAAAGTCAATAAAACAAGACAGTCTTAATTTTCAACAAATCTGAAATCGGAAAGTTTATAGTAGACATTGGCCAGAAGATGTTTTTTAAGCTTAACTTTGAAGAGTTTTGTTGGGGCATTTTTGAGAGTACTAGGAAGCGAATTAAATAATCCTATTCCGAAATTATTTCGTTTAGTGGACGTTAGTCTCTGCTGCGGAACCTGTATATCGCCTCGACTGCGGGTGTCGTAACCATGGGCATCGCCGTTTTTTGTACTTTGTACTTAATAATCGTTTCAAACAGGAAGCTTGTTTCCAACATTGGCGTCTTAAATATGCACGAAATATCTGATCACCACTTAATATATTGTTCAATAAATGTGCCTCATGTGGTTCCTGTATCAGTTATACGAACATATAGAGATTTTAAAATTTCGATTATTCTCAATTCGATGCCGATTTACGCTCAATACCGTGGAACAACGTTTATAGCATTAATAATATAGATGGTAAAGTTAAGTTTTTTGTTGACAGCCTAAATACGCTTCTTAATATCCATGCACCAATTATTTCTTCCAGAGTTACCAAACCTCACGCTCCTTGGTTAACAAATAATATTAAAAATATGATAAGTACACGTGATAAGGCTTTCAGTCGATTCAAGAAAAGTAAGAACCCGGAACACTGGAAATATTACAAACAACTTAGAAATCATACGAATAGCGCAATAAAACGGGAAAAGAAAGCATATTATAATTGCAAATTTAGAGCTGATTCTGCTTCACTCTGGAGTGACTTTAAAAATCTGAATATTTCTAATAAACAGCATAAACGCGAATTTCCTCCTCATCTATCCGACTGCGGCCAACTAAATAATTTTTTTATTAATAGCATACCTAAGGTAAACATTGATGGTCAGGTAATAGATTTTTATTTAAATAAAACAAAAGCACATATCTCAGATGTCTTCAACTTTATGCCTACGGACGAAATTGAGGTGTTGAAAATAATTTCATCAATCAAGACTAAAGCTATTGGAGTGGATGGTTTGAGTATTTCCATTATTAAATTTTGTATTCCGTTTTTGCTTCCAATAATTACCCATTTAATGAATTATTGTCTAACTAATTCCGTATTTCCCAAGTGTTGGAAACAAGCTCTTGTCAAACCTTTACCCAAAGTCACATCACCAACTGAATTTAAAGAATTAAGGCCAATAAGTATTCTTCCCGTTTTGTCAAAAGTTGTAGAAAAAATAATGGAGCGACAACTACGACAACATATTGAGCGGTTTAAGGTATTGCCTGATGTACAGTCAGGTTTTCGGAAAGGATACAGTTGCAGTACGGCATTACTAAAAATTACTAACGATATAATTCTAGCTACTGATGAAGGTAAGCTAACAGTGCTTGTTCTGCTTGATTATTCTAAGGCTTTTGACACTATCAACCATGATGTATTACTTTCAATTTTTCATTATATTGGCTTAAGTAAACAGGCTATTACTTTGTTAGCAGCTTATCTCTCAGACCGCTGTCAGGCTGTTAGTCTTAATGATAAGCAATCCAAATTTTGTAAAATTTCTTCTGGAGTACCGCAGGGGTCTATTCTGGGACCACTTTTTTCACAATTTATACTTCGTTATTCCCATCAGTTTTGCAATCGAGTACATCCCACTTTTATGCAGACGACTCGCAAATTTATAAATCTTTCAAACCCGACGAAATTATAGAGTCGTGTGAAGCTATAAATTTAGATCTTGAGAACCTGGCAAACATTTCTGAGCAACATGCCTTACAATTAAATCCAAATAAATCAGCTGTTTTAATATTTGGCAAAAAAAATGACAGACAAAAACTTTCAAATTTAGTAAATATTAGGATACAAAATAAAACTCTCCCATTAGTTGATTCTGCTAAAAATCTGGGTTTAACACTTGACAGCGGCCTGCGTTTTAAACAGCATGTGTCTAGGTGCTTGCAGAGTGCATACTGTAACCTTCGGCTTATTTTTCAACACCGACATGTTCTAAATAAACAAATTAAAGTTATGCTGTGCAATAGCCTAGTTTTGTCTAAATTCGATTTCTGTGATACAGTTTATGGTCCTTGCTTAGATTATCAAGATAAATCCAGAATTCAAAAGCTGCAAAATTCTTGTTTACGGCTAATATTTGGGATAAGAAAGTACGAAAGAATATCACATAAACTAAAGGAAGTGAGTTGGCTTGATATGAGTAGCAGGCGTTTTTTGCACTCCGCTTGTCTCTGTCACAAAGTTATAATCTCTGAATGTCCACCTTATCTCTACAATACAATTACATATCGTACTGATGTACATAACTTAAATTTAAGGTTCAGGGGTAGATTGAGTATACCATTGTTGTCTAGTGAGCAAGCTAAACGGTGCTTCTCTTATTCGATTGCAAAAATTTACAATGCTTTGCCCCTGGATATTAAAACTTTAACACCAGCCAGGTTTCGGTGCCAGCTTAAGAAATTACTTTTAAATTGTACGTTGCGTGCTATCTCGTAGTATCTAATGTTGTGTGTATATTTGTTCCCTCAACTACATAGGGCTTAGGTTTAAGTTTTTTTTTCTTCTGCGGGGTTAGGTGGAAGAACGGCCCAGCTATATTTGGTAGCTGTGCTGAATCTCGCCTCGCGCAAACAAAATAATATGTGTTTGTTTTTATCATTATCAATAAAGGCGATTTATTATTATTATTATTATTATTATATAAGCTAGGACAACGATAAATCTTCATCGAAAGCGGCAATTAGAAAAATAGCAAGAGAGGAAAAGAAAGGAGGCAAAAGAACCAAAGTGGGATATAGGAAAATAGAAATAGACGGAAAGAAATTCGTATGGAGCGACGAGGAAGGGGGAAGCCTAAAAAGCGCTGAAGACCCGGACTCAAAAAACTAAAGGCGATAACTGAGGACGGAATTACGTTGACGGACCACGCACGAGAAAAGGACTGGAGACGGAAAAGCAAGGACCTAGTAAAAGAATCGTATCCAAGTAGGACAATGGAAATGAAGAAAGAGCACAAAATAAGTATAGGAACGTGGAATGTAACAGGAACAAGATATGAAGGAGCACTGAAAGAACTACAACAAGAAGCATACAGATATAGATTAGAAATATTAGCTATTCAAGAAACAAAGTAGAAAGAAAACTTCGAAATAGAAATGAGAAATTACATAGCATTTAACAGTGGTGACGAGGGAAGTGTGTTTGGAGTAGGCTTCTTAGTAACAAAAAAACTAAAACATGCAATCGTCAATTTCACACCAGTCTCTAAAAGAATATGCTGCATAAAAATAAAAGGAAAACGTGCAAATGTCAATATTATGAATGTCCACGCATCCACGGAAGAAAAGGAAGAAGAAGAAAAAGATACATTTTACGAAGAGCTAGAAGAAACATATGGCAGACTCCCAAGGAGAGATACAACACTCATTGTTGGGGACTTCAATGTCAAGATAGGACGAGAGGAAGCTTATGTACCAACTATTGGGAGGTTTATTAAAAATAGGGTATCCAACAACAACGGATTAAAATTGATTGGATTTGCAGCAGGGAAGCAGTGTAGAATTATCAGTACGTATTTTCAAAGGAAAGAAATCCATAAAGGAATGTGGATAATACTACGCACAAAAGATACGAACCAAATCGATCACGTACTGATCCACGAAAACGATGCAAAACAAGTGGAAAATGTCAGGACATACAGAGGAGCAGAGGCGAACTCCAACCACTTCTTGGTAGGAATCAAGTTTAAAATGGAAAAACTTTTGAAACCCAGGGGAAAACAACAAAACGAACAGAAAATTAACCCAGAAGGTCTACAGAACCCACAAGAACGAGAAAAATACCAACACAAGATCAACAAAAAGTGTAACGAATTAGCGGAAGAAACCGGAATAAATAAAAAGTGGAAAGCCCTGTCACAACTGGTAGTAACAACAGCTAAGGAGGATCTAGGCAGATACGAAAAGAAGAGAAGGACAACATGGTTTAACAATGACTGCTTTACAGAGCATAAAAATAAAATAGAGGCAAGGAAAAGGATGTTACAGAACTACACACAAGAAGAAGAAGAAAGATATGGAATACAGAGGAGGAAATCAAAGGCTACCTATAGACGAGCTAAAAGGGAGTATTACGAAGCGAAAGTACCAAAAATCGAACAATACTATAAAAATAAAGAAATAAAAAACTTCTTCCAAGAAAGCAAATCGTGGCGAACAGGATACCAACAGAGGACAAATTTCTGCAGAGATAAAGAAGGGCACCTGATAGGGGACACAGCGCAAAAAGTCGAAAGATGGAAACAGTACTTCCAAGAAATGTTAAACGAGGAGAATGAACAAGACCAGATAGAAACAGAAGTACCAACAAGAAGACGGAACAATTCGACAGAACCTAGGGAAGAGGAAGAGCCAACAAGAGAGGAAATAGAAGAGATTACTACCAACCTAAAAAATGGAAAAAGCCCAGATGAGAACCAAATTCCAGCCGAACTGATAAAATATGGCGGCAGAGCACTATCGGAAGAACTGTTCAAACTATTAAAAGAAGTATGGCAAAAGGAGGAAATCCCTGACGAATGGAAAACGGCGATTATAGTGCCTATCTACAAAAAGGGTGACAAAGCCAATTGTGAAAATTACAGAGGTATATCACTCCTAGATACCGTATACAAAATATTAGCAACAGTCATAAGAAACAAGCTTCAACCGATTGCAGATAAGGTAATAGGGGAATACCAGTGCGGATTCAAAAGGAGCTGTTCGGTAATAGACCAAATCTTCACGCTAAAAGAAATACAGGCAACATGTTACGAGCATAAAACCGAAATATACACATTGTTTATCGACTTCCGACGGGCTTACGACTCAATAAGGAGGAACAAACTATTTGATGCACTAGAAGAGCTAGAAATCCCTACTAAATTAATACAGCTTATAAAAATGACACTGGATCAAACACAGAGCAGAGTAATAATAGAGAACGAGCTTTCAGAGGAGTTCCTAGTCAAAAACGGCCTCAGACAAGGGGACCCCCTCTCAACCACCTTATTTAACCTAACCCTGGAAGCAGTAGTGAGAAGAAGTAAAGTTAATATAACAGGCACCCTGATAAATAAGAGCCACCAGTGCATAGGTTACGCTGACGACATTGCATTATTAGCAAGGAGTCCCCAAGAGCTACAAAGAATAATAAAGAACTTGGAAAACGAAGCAAGGAAAGTGGGACTGCAAATCAACGAAGAAAAAACAAAATATATGATAATGGAAAGAAGACACCACCAACAGGGACACTAACCAAAGTAACCTTCCAACTAACGGGCAATAGAGAAATGACAGTAGAGCAAGTAACACAATTTATATACCTTGGGGCGGAAATTACAGACAATGCATGCGAAGGTACAGAAGTGGGAGCTAGGATAGTGAAAGGTGATAAATGTGCATGGGCTTTAAACGGCATAATAAAATCTAAGTGGGTGTCGAAGAAAGCGAAAGTGCAACTCTATAGAACAGTGTTGAGACCAATAGTGACATTCGGAGGGGAAACCTGGATTCTGAATAAGAAAGAAAGTGATAACTTAGAAATTTGGGAAAGGAAAATATTACGGAGGATATTCGGAAGGCTGAAAGTGGAGGAGGAATGGAGACAAAAGAACAAATAAGGAGGTGCAAGAGATATACGGAACAGGATCAATAACGAAGTTTATCCAAAAGCAACGATTAAGATGGCTAGGACATGTAGGAAGGATGGCGGACACAAGGCTACCAAAGATAATACTAAATAATGAGGAACGACATGGACGAAGACAGGGAAGACCGAGAAACAGCTGGCGGCAAGCGGTAGAGGCAGATCTTAGAGAGAGAGGAATAACAAACTGGAGACAAAAAGTACAAAACAGAGAAGAGTGGAAGAAAACTACACAGCAATTGGCCTGAGTGGTCTGTCAACGCTGGATATGTATGTACACATGAGCAAACGAAAATAAAATCAAGTTTGGCTTTGATAATTAAAACTTATGTCGATTATTAACTCACACTAGCAGTCCAGTGAGACAAATGTCTCATTTAATAAAACAAAAAAGACCCTCCCGGACGGACCAGCGTCCCGCACGGACGGAAATCTCTTATGGTTTGGCTGCTGTGACAGCGTCCCGGACGGACGGAAATCACGTAATTTCTCGAAAACCGGAAGTGTCACGTGACTGAAATTCGGTGCCTGACCTGACATGACCATTCCAAACATATAACTTTAATAACTTTTTTCTTTATCTCTTACGGTTTGGCTGCTGAAACAGCGTCCCGGACGGACGGACGGACAGACAAGTCTATTATATATATAGATTATGTTGGATATGGACTATAATAATAACTGTCATTTAAATTAAAAACATCAGAAATATTAAACCATTTGACTTAATGTTTTCAAAGCCAATCTTGATTTCGTTTTCATTTGCTCACATGTTATTTACTACGAAGAAATTTAATAAACTTTAAAAAATCAAGTATTAAATTACCTTTCCTCCACAACCCCCCCCCCCCCCCAAATGTTGTAATCTCTTCCCGTAATTGTTATTTTCAAATTTATTATTTATTATTATTTTATTTATTATTAATGTCATACAGGATACAGAACATGTTTCAGGCTTCCCCATGTCGTTATTTCTTGCTGCTTCTCCCTTCATTCTGCTTCTATACAGTAGGTCTTTTACACACAAGTAGACCACTCAAGCGAACTAAAATTAACTAATTTAATGTAATGGAGATGCCGACGTTCGTCGGCTGAGTAGATACATATCCTGATTTACGAATAAACGTAGTTGTTTGTTTTGATTGCGAATAGTGTTGAAATTGGGCATTTGTGAAAATTAAACCATTTACCAATAATTACTGAGGTGATTTGCCGTTACAGGAGTTTGGTTAAATAAGTTCAGATTGTATTTGCACCAACCTATAAAACTTTACGTTTACTAGCGGTGTCTGTGGTATGTATCTATAATATACTGCATGTTCAACAAAAAGAAACGCTAATGATAAATTGTGCTACGGATCAACATTGCCTGTACCTAGCTTGTACTCCACAGTGATGCTTTGACGGATCGGTGTCTTTGCACGCATAAAACAATGCATTCATTATACATCGTTCTGCTGAAGTTATTGATTGATGTAGATTCCTCAGTTTTACATCACATAATGCACAAATTACAAATTAATGTAGAATGTGACAGTTCTTGGCATATTTAATTTTGTTGTAAAACAAAAATTGCAAAGATTCTATATGGGCAAATGGTTGTTTATTCATTTCCATATCAAGGCGCGCTTTCAGCACTAGTGACAAAAGTTGAATTTTCACATAGGGTATGCTACTGCGAAAATAGCTTTGGCAGTTCATAATTCTTCATTTAGGTGTCTCATGTCTATTTTGACATTAGTAACTTTATGTAACTAAATATTTGGTGTATTGGTAAAACTATTTGTATTCAGTGACTGCTCAGAATCACAAATAAAGTGAATGGGGTATACGCAATAAGAGTTTTGACAGATCGAATAACCAGATTTCTATATACCTGGTGTCTACTTTCAAAGTTGAACATAGACAAGCAACATTGTGCATTCGAGTTTTAGGTATTTTGCCATTATTTCTATATATCAGTAAATATTGTTATTATTAACTAGTATCATTTAATGCACAATAGTTTTATCTTTCTATTAATACATTGCCTTTCCTGTAAGTTGAACTTGTGAGAAGAAGTCAGCAAAAAAGTTCAATACAATGTTATATTCTTGAGTTTGAACTTGAGAACAGACACCCGGTATCACCTATTATATGGTTAGTGTCATATTGTGAGAGCAAATTTAGAATAGCGGGTGGGAAAGGCATGCTGTAGAGAATCATATTGGTTATTAACTATCAGGTGAGATTAGTATGAGTCACTGAATGCCCTTCTCTGTAAATATGAGTGTCTGTGAATGTATTAAAGTTAGAAATGTAAACTAAATTCTGTAATATATGTAACTAATAGAGAAATTTACTAAATTTATGTGTCCTAGGGCCAGGCTAGTACGGAAAATGTGATATAGGGGCCGTAACAGCACCTCCATTCCATGCTGTAGCAGAGCCGGAAAAATTCCGTCAGCACCAGCACTCTTATATGGTGCAAAGGTGAATAGTGCCCACTTACAAAACGTTAGTCTATATGGGTGCACAAATAGTAAAAAGGCCAAATATGACAAAATATCCTTATTCACAAGTTACTCTAACAACATGTTAGGCACATTAAGACAAAAAATGCTGGTTGTTTATCTACAAAGACGACACGGTCTAAGCCGAAATTTAATTCTAATATTGACAATTCTAGTAACCGCAAAAGCCTCAAACATTATACCCTGTGTATAGTTGTTTACTAGAGATTAAAAAATTATAAATTTAATGTGCGAAAAGTATACCATTCAGTGCAGTTATCGTACGCTTTGGAGATGCATTTTTCCCTAACCAAAATTTGATGGGATAAATGCACCATTGCTATCAACTCCCAACTGTATGAGTAGAACTTCAAAATATTGTACATTTTTTATTGCAAATCATGTACCGTTAATAATGTAATACATATTAAAAAATTTTAGTTACATTTGAGACTTAAGGGAAATAAATTTTACTGATGTTACAATTTAGTTTTTCTTAAGTTGTGGGATATTAAACACAGTCAACAATTTCTCACATCAAAATGGTGAATAATTGCCAAATGAAAGTGAGTAACATATATCCTTAAAGGCAGTGTGCCACTTAAAGAAACAAGTTCCAAATATGTATTTACCCCTGAAGAATTTATTCTAACTCATCCTAAACTGAATATAATCATTCCAACTACTAATTTTGATGTTGTAGGCAAACAGAACGCAATACGATATGAAAAATAAAGCTGTCAGAATTTAAAATAAAATAAATGTTTTCTGTTTTAACTCTTAGTGCACCAATATGTATTGCTAAATTCGTGATAGGTTAATATTAATCTGATTTTGTTATAGGTGTGCAAACTTCCATTGGCTTAAGGAACGTGTATGCAACCATAATGGACAATAAACTAGACACTGTGGAAAGTAATCCTTGTAGTTCTGCAGGAATTGCATTATGCCAATCGCAGAACATGAATAACAATGAAAATTTTGATAAACTACCTATTAAACAAGAAGACATCGAATTAGATGATGAAAATGATGAAAATAAAACACTTGACAAAAATAACATAAATATAACGTGTAGTGGAGAGGAACTGTATTGTTGCTCTATTTGTGATTACAGAACAGCAAAACATAATTATTTTGTTAGACATATGAATGCTCACGCAGGAGAGCAGCCTTACAGTTGCTCCGTTTGTAGATATAAAACAGCATGGAAAAGTAGTTTAGTTATACATATAAGAACTCATACCGGAGAAAAGCCTTACATTTGCTCTGTTTGTAAATACAGAACAGTTAACAGAAGTCATTTAGTTAGACATATGAAGAATCATACAGGAGAGAAATCTTACAGTTGCTCTGTCTGCGAATACAAAGCAACACGGAGAGATCAATTAGTTGTACATATGAACAATCATACAGGAGAAAAGCCTTACAGTTGCTCTGTCTGTGAATACAGAACATCAAAGAAAAGTAATTTGACTTCACATATTAGGACCCATACAGGTGAAAAGCCTCATAGTTGCTCTGTCTGTGAATACAAAGCAACACGGAGAAATCAATTAATGACACATATGAAGATTCATACAGGAGAGATGTCTTTCACTTGCTCTGTTTGTGGATATGAAACACTAGACAAACGTAGTTTAGTTACACATATAAAGAGTCATAGAGGGGAAAAACTTTATAGTTGCTCTGTTTGTAAATACAGAACAGCAAAGAATAGTCATTTAGTTAGACATATGAGAATTCATACAAGAGAAAAGCCTTACAGTTGCTCCGTGCGTGAATACAAAGCAACATGGAGTGATCAATTAGTTACACATATGAGGGTTCATACAGGAGAAAAGCCTTACAGTTGCTCTGTTTGCGAGTACAGAACAGCAAAAAAAAGCAATTTTGTTATGCATATGAGAACTCATACAGGAGAAAAGCCATATAGTTGCTATATTTGCGAATACAAAGCAACACGGAGACATCAATTAGTTATACATATGAAGAGTCATACAGGAGAAAAGCCTTTGAGTTGCCTTTGTTTGTGAATATAGAACAGCAAAGCAAAGTCATTTAGTTAGACATATGAGGACTCATACAGGAGAAAAGCCTTTCAGTTGCTCCGTGTGTGAATACAAAGCAACATGGGGAGATCAACTAGTTACACATATGAAGGTTCATACAGGAGAGATGCCTCACAGTTGCTTTGTTTGTGAGTACCGAACAGCGCACAAAAGCAATATCGTTGCGCATATGAGAACTCACACAGGAGAAAAGCCGTATAGTTGCTATGTTTGTACATACAAAGCAACACAGAGAGATCACTTAGTTAGACATATGAAGACTCATACAGGAGAGAAGCCTTACAGTTGCTCTCTTTGTAGGTACAAAACAGCATGGAAAAGTAGTTTAGTTACACATATGAAGAGTCATACAGGAGAAAAGCCTTACACTTGCTCTGTTTGTAAATACAGATCATCACAGAAAGGTAATTTAGTTAAACATTTGAGGACTCATACAAGAGAGAAGCCTTACAATTGCTCTGTTTGTAAATATGGAACAGCACAGAAAAGTAATTTAGTTAAACATCTCAAGACTCATATAGGGTAGTAGCCGTACAGTTGCTCTGTTTGTGAATAGAGTCATACAAGAGAAAAATCTTAAAGTTGCCCTGCCTGTAAATACAGAACAGCAAAGAAGTATTTAGCTAGACATATGAAGATTCATGTAGGACAGAAGCCTAACAGTTGTGCTGTTTGTGAATATACAACAGCAAAAAGAGTAATTTTGTTACACATATGAGGACTTATATGGAAGAAAAGCCGTATCGTTGCTGAGTTTCTGAATACTAAGCAACCCGGAGAGCTCTATTAGTTAGAACTTAATCTTGCTCTGTTTATGGATATGACACAGACAAAGTAGTTCAATTGAAAATCATACAGGAGAAAATCTGATACTTCGTTGCTCCATCTTACAGAACAGCAAAAAAATTCTTTTAGTTAGACATGAATACTCATATAGGAAAGAAGCATTACAGTTGCTCTGTTGTTGGATACAAAACTGTATGAAAAAGTAATTTAGTTACACATAAGAGTTTAAAGTGTTTAATATTTTATAGTAGGTAACTATGAAATATACTCTCCATTGTGTTTCTTTTAACGTATATAGTTGGTGTAACACGTGGAACTTAATTATGTATCAATAAAACACACCTAATTGAATTTGTAGAGCAATTTCTTTATGCAAGAGTTTTTTCATATATATATATATATATATATACGTATTTTTAGTACGTATACACCTCCGGACGGTATACTTAGCATACGTGTTCGACTCCAAAATCGGAGGCAAGCACGTAAAATCGGAGTCGAACTCGTTAGACACGTTATTTGTGGTCTAGATGGCGTCACGATGTTACTGGCGAAGTTTTAGGTGAAGGCAAATTGTACCTGTATACGTATGCTTACATACATTTTAGTTTCAATGATCATATACAGATGGCGCTGCAGCATATACACTTATACAATTTGTATATTCTAGGGTTGACGCTGCCTCTGTAAATTTAGCGAACGCTATTGCCTCCAAAATCGCGGCAACAATGTTGAGTCGTACTGGTATGCTTCATATGACACGTGATATTTAAAGTGGCTGGAAACGATAACGCACCTTCCGTATTTCGAAAATACAGGGTCCGCCAAAAAGGATTAAACAGTTTATTTGTTAGATAACATTAACAATGTATTGACAAATATTACAAACTAACTACTACAGTTAGCAACTCGCGTGTTAATCCAATCTAAATGATGAAATTTTATAATTATAATACTTAAATGTTCAATTTAAGTATTTTTCTACCCGATTCACTTTCAATAAATATCTGTGGTATAGAATAAAGAACTAAATCATATAACGTATGTTTAATTAAACGTATTTTTATGACATTTTTGTGTTACAGTAAACTAAATATATTTTACATACAGAACATTATATCTATGTTACTTTTTAAATATTCAAAGCAGATTACATAGTCATAATTCTATTATTTATATATTAAACGTAAATACAAGTCGTTTAAAACAAATAGTAAATAATTATATCTGTTTGGGAAATAATAAGTGAATGATAATACATAATTATTGAAAAAAATAATAAAATCTACATGGAATATGGAAACTAATAAAAAATAATGATAGGTACTCTTAAATAATGAGATTATATGGTCTAACAAATTAATCATTTTGCCTATACGCGTTGTAAACAAATGTTTTTATCCTCACCCAGTCTAAATTATGCAATATGTCTTCATTTTTGTTTATTAATCCTAAGCATTCTTCTTTTTTGGGTGGTATCTTTTTTTGAATGTGCTTGTGGAAGTACTTTTTAACTAAATTCTTTTGTACTGCTGTCCAGCGAATTCTGCCGAGCAATTGTTCTTTACTAGTGCTGGACACTGCTTCCTCTGGACACGATATTACAGGAATTTGTTCATCGTCCGATATTGCAGGAACTTGTGTATCGTCATCATTATCATCTATGTCGCGTGAAATATCAACATCAATTTCGCTTAATGGTTTTCCTTTATATGCCAATCCTTGTCCTTTATCAAAAAGAGTCAATAATTTAGACACTTGCAGTTTGATAGGCGTTTTGGGTTATTCTATAAAAATAATTAGTATAAAAACAAAGCAAATATAATTATTTGAATACAAAAGAATTACTTTTGTATAAGGCTTGAACACATATATTCTGTCCAAAAGTAAAACGATTTTAAGGAATGAAAGAAGTAGATATGACAAATTTATTTATATAGGTTAGAACTAGTATAAACTTAAATTTGCAATTTAAACAAACAATTTATCAGTTTTTATTTTAACGAAATTTCTCATATTTTCCCTAACACCTGTCATTAAACATTTTATCTCATTTTTTCCCATCTTTTTGTTTAGTCTATTCCGATGAATTTTAAGCTCTGCTAAGTTTTTAATAGCTTTACCTGTCTTCTTTAACTTTGCCTGCATAATATCCCAATAACGTTCTATCGGTCGCAGTTCTGGGACATTGGATGAATTGAGTTCCTTCGCGTAGTTAACGTGATTCCTTAGATACCATTCTACTGTTTCTTTGGCATAGTGGCTGGTGCACATCTGGCCAAAATAATGTATTTTTGTTATGCTACTTAAGAAAATTAAGTAACCCTTTTTGTAGACACTGATATTAGGTTTCAGTATTTATTGAGCTAATTGTAAAAAAATTAGAGCTGTGTTTACCATATTCGCAAATAGCTTGCCAAAGAAAGGCATTTTTTCCAAATTTTTCAAAACACACTTTAAAGTTACCTATGCAGGAATCTTCCACCCTGGCAAACATTGTGAAAGCGATGACCCGGCAAGGTATTTTCTAAAGGATTGTTGTGGTGAGTTTTGCATTTTATATTTCTTTATTGGGCGTCAAGTTTTCATTCGAATTCATCACACCAAATTTATGTCTACACTTCAATATTTGGCAGTTTAAGCAAACAGCAAAGCAAGTGCTTTCATACTCTAATACTTACTGATAGCAGGCTCCTCTGATCCTAAAGAAACTTATATGCAATAGTCTGTCGACAGAATTTAAGTGTTCAAGCCTTATTTAATGGAAAACAGTCATATTACTATGTATAAAACAATAAAGAAGCGTTGCCGTTTTACAATTAGCCGTAGATACTTTTCCTTGTTAGCAACGATATGCAACCTATACGTATACATTAAATATTTAATTGTAATGATTTGCATTAGATGATATCACAACTTTTAACATTCATGACAAATTTAAATTTGAGCGAAAAATGTAAGTATTTTACTTTTCAGTTATTTTTCCATTAAAAAAACAGCATGTTTATCACGTAAGAGTGAAATTTATAGTTTGTAGAAATTTAATTCACTCGTTCGGCTCGTAAAATCTCTCCTCTCTAAAAAGCTATCATTTTTCTGTAGTAGTTGAATAATTTACTATTAAGTATTAGTAAGTATTCATAATAGTATTTTATTTGATGAGCACATAATGTAGGCTATAGTACACGAGGATGACGTTTATACACGACCTGCCCAGGCGAGTGTGTAAATCATCCGAGTGTATAGCCATAATACAATATTTTATCTACAACTACGAATACATATTTATTTGTAAAATCACGAATAATTTTTATTAATTTGAGGTTAATGTCACTTGATGACATATTCAGCCTACTGAGCCGTACCTACTTATTGCCGTACAATATGAAAACAAATGGTGCCAGCGTTACTGCTAAATTCTAATTGGTTCCAAAAATACTACTCGCTTATGATTGGCCTTTGCCCGTGAGTTATGAACTATAAAGTCACGGGTTGATGTGGCCGTGTAATATGAGCAACATTTTATATCTGCAGTTAGTTGCATAAAACACCTATTTTTTGACAGTTGTAGATAAAAATCTTTTTTTCACTACCAGCATTAGAAGATATCATTATTGACATTGTTTGTGAGCCAAGAAGATAAAATTCTCTCCTAGTGCTCAATAATTTTTCATTGCGGCTTTTATTTAAAGAAAGCAAGACTACCTGATTTTTGTGGATATTTAAAAATAAACATAAGCATCTGTCATCTGTTATTCTATTTTTTTTTTTTTGATGTAATAGTAGTTTATGGTATTTTGACTCGTAAACGTATGTTTATAAAGCTCTGTTGTCATGGATAAAACATGTGTTTACGGGATTGCTAGCAATTTATGCTAGCGAGACCAATAAGAACTTGTAATAAAAAACTTGCTTAGGCTAGACCAATAAGAACGTGTAAAAGAAAGTGCTAGACCGGTAAAAAGTTTTACCGGTCTAGCACTTTTTTTACCGGGCTCTAACAAATGTTGTCATAGAAACAACATTCGTGTACTTTTGCTTTTCAACGGGTAATTCGTATGACTGGACTAGTGAATCTTAAGTTTTTTTATTCAAAATACCATAAAACGTTGTACATTACTCGCCCGTTACTAGACCTTTACTGGCTCGCACGGATTAACGAGCTCGCGTACTCGCTAGTCAAACTTCGCGTGCTCGCCCGTAAAGTTCCATGTAACGGGCTTGTAATGTAAAAGTGATTAAACGGTTCCAAAGTGCTAGTATAGAATATTGGTCTATGGTATATTATTGCATGCTTTAAATAGATAAATGTACTGGATTACTTACTCATAATATTCTTGATGCATTTTCTCTGTATGACCCATGAATTTTGCAAACTGCGAATATTCTTCTTTACTTAAATTCATTATTTGTATTAAAGTTCCTATTTGTTTCCTCAACCTATTTGATGAAATTACTTCTGGATTATTAACACCACTTGCACAGGCAAATTTTCGTATTACTACATCGGCTTTTATCCATGCATCTTCTATTCCAGGATAGGCAAATAAGTAATGGTTTCCTTTAGGAACGATATCGGTTTTTTCTCTAATTTTCAATAATAAGTTTATATATTTCTGAAGATTTTTCGGAAATAATATTACAATCGCTCGACTTCCTTTTCCACCTGCTACAACTCTTTTACAGTCGCTAGTTAAAACTTTTTCCGATTCTGTTAATGAGGAGACAAATTCCTTTTGATCTAAAATCTCAAATTTTTTTAAATAAGACTCAGTCTCAACATATTGAACGTCCCCTATTCGTCTTCTATTAAATAAAATAGTCAATGTCAATGCAGTTTCTGTTAATGTTCTATATGCGTCTTTATTGTTTATATCTTTTTCTAAAATTTCATAGTTATCATTTGCAAGTTTAAGAATAAAATTTTTAAATTTAAGAACATCTTCCGTTAGAGGCAATTTAACAGGTTTGTTCCATTTCTTTTCAGCTAAATCTTTTATTGCTAAAGAAGATATTTCACAGGTCCATTGACTCTCTATCATTAGCTTCAGTCGTTTTATATCTTTGAGTTTTTCTTCAAAATTGTCGTATGTAAATACACCTTTCAATATCAGGTTGCTGCATAAATCACAAATTTGTTTCACTGTCGTGCCGATATGCATAGCTAAACTTGGAGCTCTAAACTTCTTGTGTTCTTCATCATATCCGCTAATAGTTTTCGAACTTGCCACAAGTAAGTCGAAATATTTAGTATTCAATATATCAGAAAAGTCAATTTACTGTTATCTGTTCGGCGACGCATTTCCATCAATAATTTTGCACATTCTCTTAATTTGTTAGAACACACAACGTGAATTTGTTTGCGCTTGTGCTTTTTTAAGTAGTTTTCACCAAAATATCGAATAAGAGCATCTTTTTTTGCTACTAATGAAATCTCGTCTGCTCTCATTTTTTGAAAAACCTCTTTTTTAAGTCTTGTCGCAGCATCTGTATTAGCTGAATTAGTAGCACAAGCTAATAAAGTTTGCGATAAAGCACGATGTTGAATTCTACGATTGCTGCTATTTATTGGCTTTATCATACATACTCTGTAATGACGTCTTAAATAGGACGGTTTAATTAAACGTTTACAGTGGACACAAGGCAGTTTATCAGCATCGTTTCTATCACTTTCTATAAATTGTTCAAATTGCATTTCGTACCGTAGTAAGGCTAAAATCTTTCTGCGCATAGTTCTACCTTCTTTTGATGATTTTGGGAGATTTAATAATTCTGTAACTTCTTTTTCTTCTCCATGGTGTCGTTCTAAATGTCTTTCAAAATTTGTCACATTACTTTTGCAGTATTTACAGATAGTCATTTTCTTATTTTTCTTATTTATAACTTCTTCCATATAATTATACATTTGTGGCAAACTTGAATCAGGACCTAAAGACATGTTTTCAATTAAACTTGATTTCTTTGCAGAAGTAATTTTATCTGTATTAATATTCGACTGCTTATAATGCTCTACCGTACCACATTCTTCTAAACTCGTATCACAACGTTTTTCTGACAATGGTTTATCTTTTTTGAATGTAAAGTAAATGGGTTTTTCTTTTTTTAATATTATATCCACACTGGCATTGCTACTTCCACTGGAAGACGTAGTAGAAGGAACGTAAGAAGCTGAAGAATTTTGAGAAATTGTTGATTCTGAATCGGTTTCGTTTATGCAAATACCAGAAGTTTTGCGACTTGTAATAGTTTCATTGTTTTCTTGAACTAAATGTCCGAGATTAATATCTATATTTGCTTCTTCTATGTTATTGGCATTCAAAGCTGCAGTTGCTGATTTGTGAGAATTTTCGGTATAATTAATGTTACCTACAGATTGAACTTCTTCACAGATAGTTTGTTTTTCTGTCGTTTCTAAATTAATCGAATCGTTACTATTTGGATTTAATTTACTAGGTGGTGTACAATAATCATTTTTTTCTGCCCTGTCTGCGTTACCTACGTTGTCTCTATCTATTTCGACATTATCTATGTTGTAGAAATCATTAGATTCTAACCATTCCTAAAATAATTAATCTTAACTTAGTCTTTTCGATAACATACATTTAATTTCAATACTAATCCCAATTCACTTAATATTAAAGTAATAATTTACCATAGTCTCGAGATATGGTCTTTTTCTTGGAAGTCTAAGTCCTTTTGGCGTTTCCTGGATGGATGCATTTTTGTTGTCTCCTAAAGATGCATATTACGCTTTAATAGTAAATAATATTAACTAGATATATATGCTATCTCCAAACTCGAAGTTCACAATTTTCTTATTCATGATCAGTACGTCATTTACAATGGATAACACTTTTGGGCAAAATTTGTTTTTAAAACAATAAAACATGCATATATTTCAGCAATTAAATTACATAATAGTTATCTACGCCACTGATACCTCTTGAAACGAAGAATAATAGAGAAATTTTAAATATTATTTAATGTCGTGGCTTATTTACTACCTATTCTTATAAACAGGTAATAAACGTCTTTGCCTGGGACAGAGGAATCAATTAAGCAAAGCAAAGCTTGAGGATACCATCAGTTAAAACAGTTTTTTGCAAAAATAATGAAATGAATAGACCAAGTTATAAGGTACTCATCAAATTTTTGTCATAATGCTCATATACCTATTTTATTATCTTTTTTCACATGAACTACATATTATAAAAAAATTACAAGTATGTCTAAACTTCAACAATATTTAATAATAAAATACCTAGTTTCCTGAAATAACATCATCGATTTTAAGATAATGCAAAGGACTCAGTGTTCTCTACGTCGTCAAGTAGACATTTGATAGCTCTTTCACATCGTTAAATGTATCTTTAATATACTAAAGATGCCTATAAAATTCAAAAATATAAATCTGTTCTGATTATTACCAAATAAACTTTTACAAAATTGACGCTTTAGCGCCTCTGAGCTGACAAAAATTAGTCATAGTATCATAATTTGGTTGTTCTATACAAAAATTTCTAATTTTTTCATGCATTCCTCGCCCTCTCAATCAAAAGATAGCTTATCTGAATAATTGTGAAAGCATTTTCGCCTTTAAACAACATTTCGTACTTTCCCCAAGTTTTGTTAAAATTGGTTCAGTAGTTTACAATATTATATTTATATAGTTCAAAATTCCAAGTCAAACCACCAAATAACAGTTTTTAAAATTTTGTTTGGGTTTTAGAGTTCAAGAAATGTTGAAATCTCAAATTCCAAATTTTGACCCGTTTACAATATTTAAAAGAATAATTTTATATGATAAAAGATTATCACATTTACCTGTTTCAGCAAGGTGAACCATCATTTTCCCTCTTGTGGTATAATTAACATTTTTTAATTCTTTCTGTTTCTTGGACATCATGACATTAATCCACTTCACTGTAGCACGAATTTGAAATGTTAAAATAATGCAGAGGTGAAAAATTTACATACGTTGCAATGTGATTCCCAGAACAATTTTGATAACAGTAAAGGCGGAAAGTATCGTATGCACATTACAGTCTAATTTTAGAACATATGTAATCGCCGGACAGCGGCAACGCTGTCGGAAAACAACACGCACTTTCAGTGTTGCAAAAATATATACATGGAGGTAGAACTGATACATCTCTATGCGGAGGACAACTGGAACGCTCAGTATGCAAAAAGTCTGTATATCTAAATAATCAAAAAACTTTACCCCTCTGAACGGATTCTGACTCCAAATAATAAAACTAATCGATCTAACCGGGTTCGACAATTCTATCATTACTATTAAGGGTGGAGGTGTAGTCGCCTGTTCAATATGTGGAGGCCACCACGATACAAAAGTGCGTATACATATATATATATATATATATATTTGTAGTATACAGGGTGTCCCAAAAAGAATGGAACACCGATTAGTCATTAACACTCACCTCAACCGTCACTCATTGAGTACTCATGTTAGTGTGAGTTTCACTCAAACTCATCTGCGGTATTCAGAATGAGATAGCTATGAGTGACTAATGTAAGTGAACGTTGAGTGGCGCAATTGTCAAAATGTTTGTTAGGGGAACGATTGGCAGAGGAGATTTTACCAAATAACTGTGAGGTAGCACTGGAAATCACTAAAACACAAACTTCATGATAAAGATTTCAGCTGTATAATGTGCTATAACCTCACACGGCGTTTTTAACTTGCCGATTTGGCGTGCGTTTGTATTTGAGAATATCGTTTATACATATTTAGTTGGAAATTTTCCATAGCAACGGCGATTATTGATAATCGGAAATTTTTGGAAATGACCGGTCCACTTACTGTAGTTTTGAAAAAAAAACCGTTAAATTTTAATATTTAGATTTTCGTTTTATTATTTTTGATAAAAATTTTGACTGCTTCATTCGTAATATTTCCTATCAAAATATAATCACTTGTTATATTTCTACTGAAAAGCAATTAAATATAAATAAATGTACATTTCTAAATATTATCTTTTATTGACGATAAAAACTGGTTAATTATATTTTCATTTTTTTTAAATTAAAAAATACATTGTTATGAAAATTTTATGTCGTCCCAAATTACTTGCTAACTGCTCGCTGACATTTTTAATTATCCTGCAGACGGATGACTAGCTGACAGATAAAATATCACCACATACCCTCTGAAAATAATAAAACAGTATAGTATTTTTTACTTAGAAAATTCTGGCACGTTTTTTACGACATAGCTGATAGCTACCTCTTCCAAAACAATTCAAAGCTACATACAATTTCAAAATAGGTAAAATTGGAACTCCACGAACCACGATTGTTTCCATTTTCAATCTGTGGATACACAATTAGTAAAACAATGTCACTTATCGTTTACCTACCAAACCGCACTCGTACGAACTCTGTATTTGTGTATCTTTCTAATAGATTTAAGTTATTCAGTAAGATAAATCTGCAAAAAAAAGTGTCGACATAAAAACCTTGCTTTATCTATTTATCACATCAAACACTACCTTGGTATTTGTAAAAAAGCATCTTTATGGGCATAATCAACAAACTCCCAAAAATCATCCATTATAGGTAAAATGGTACAATGTAACCTCAATTTATGCTTTGAGTGGAACTTTAGGGTACCCCTACCCTAGCTTATATCTCACTTATCTGTCACTCACTTATTAGGCAAATTTTAGTTACTGATCGGTCACTATTTGACTGTGAATACCAATTGGTAAGATTAGGGTGAGGTTAGTATGAGATGAGTCGATGAGTGTGAACAGCCGTATTCATAGTCGTTCGCCAGCGGTTCGCCGGCGAGTCGCCGGAGATTCGTTATGAATAGTATGTTGGCGGCACTGTACGTCTATGTCAAATTCGAGGTTAGCAGGTTAGATTTTGTGTCAATTTCTGTCAAAATCTAACCTGCTAACCTCGAATTTGACATAGACGTACAGTACCGCCAACATACTATTCATAACGAATCTCCGGCGAACCGCTGGCGAACGACTATGAATACGGATGTGAGTGTTACTCAATTTACGTCTCTGAATTCGGCCCTAATTGCAGCGTACTAAATTTACAATCATATTTTCTTGATTCATTGTTTTCATGGCATGATACGATCTATCCTTAATAGTAGGTATTACAAAAATGCTTTTAGTTATTCAACATTCAAAATAAGTATACCAACCCATATATCATTGTAAGCGGAAAAATTATCTCTTTTTAGAAATGTCTAAGCCAACTATGATTGCTATTTAAAAAAATGTAACTTAATGTTATAACTCAGAAACTATGAAAGCTACAAGAAAACTAATAAGTGTAAGATAAACACCGTAAAAATAGCTAAAACTTTTATTCGTATTATTTTTTTTAATTTTTAATAATAACGGCGCTAGACCGACTTTAAGAAATTAAGTAATTTTAATATTTTGCTTGTATCTAGTAGGCCTTGGATTTTTTCAAAGAAACAAAAGCACATCTCGAATAAGCTCATAAAACTGCAATTCTTTCTCCATTTAACCAACCTTCTATCTTTCACGGTTTCCGAGATCCCTATAGTGATAATGAAAAAAACTCACCCTGTATAGCTAGCGCCTGTAAGTGGAGAGGTCGCAGCATAAGTGAGACAGACAACCATCTCTTTTACGTACTTGGTGAGCTGTGCCCAAGCGTTGTCCGCGCGGTGGGAAAGTGTTCAAGTTTAAAATTCGCTTCTAAAGGCGGAGTTCGAATTCTCAGGCATGCGCACGGGGCGCGTAGTACTCAGAGTGAGGCTTATGTCGGCGCTGTATATTTTCGCCCGTTTCCAGACTCTTCTAGCAATAATAATAATAATAATAATAATGGTTTATTTGGTTGCACAGTTTTACATACCTAAATAAACAGATACATACTCACAGGAAGCATAGCTTGTGCGTGAGTTTAAAAACTTACAGACTATTTTACAATTATATAATGCTAAAGAAACAACTATAATATTGATAGAACTTACATGTACTAACTTGATATAAGATGTTGAATAATTTTAATTATTAATACAAAAGAATTTCTAATTTTTAAACTACAAGTAATTTGCACATTTAACTTAGTCTTTTAATTTCAGATAAAATGAGGCATTTGTTTTCTATTATCCACTTCTGTACAGATTGTTTGAATGTTTTAAGTTTTTCTTTTTTTATTTGAAGTGGTAGTAGGTTGTAGGATCGTGTTCCCATAAAATTCACCGATCTTTTGCTTACTGTCTTGTTAGCTCTAGGTATTTCTATATTATTATTGGTTTTATTTCGTGTATTGTAGGTATGTCCGATATGCGTTGCTACTGACAAATGGTTATATTGGTATATGATTAGATTTTTAAAATATAGCTGGTTGGGATCCATCAAGCCGGTTTCTGCATATAACATATTGGTAGGATAGTTGTATGGTTTGTTGAATATGATTTTGATAAATCGTTTTTGTAGGACTTCTAATTTTTTTATAAGCGTGTAGCCAGCATGTCCCCAGTGCATGATTCCGTACTGAAGAAGAGGTTCTATTAAAGCGTGGTAGATTGTTTTTAGGTTTTTGATATTCAGAATGTCCTTGAGAATTTTGAATTTATAAATGATTCCTCTAAGTTTTTTTAGTAAATTATCTACATGTGTGTTCCATCTAAGGTGACAGTCAATCTGTAACCCCAGGTATTTGACAGACTGCGCACAGTTTATTCGTAAAGTATCGCTGGTGTGTAATTCTATCTGGTGAAAGTATGGCAGGATATTTGTTCTGCAGGAAAATGGAAGGTATTTTGTTTTTTCAAAGTTGATGGTCAATAACTTGTAATCAAACCACTTTTTAATATTTGTCATGTCTTGTTCTACTTTTTGCTTTAAATCTTTCCAGTTATCTGATTTGTAAAATATTGCAGTATCATCGGCGTAGGCGATTATTTTTCCACTGGTTGTAAGGGAGAATAGATCGTTAACATACAAATTGAATAACACTGGCCCAAGAACCGTTCCTTGTGGGACTCCATTTTCGACCGCTCTTTTACTGCTTTGTATGTCTTCTATTTTGGTGTATTGTGGGCGATTATCCAGGTACGACTTGAATAATGAGTTTGCTGTTCCCCGTATGCCAATGTCATGAAGTATGTCGATTAGTTGGCTATGATTTACGGTGTCGAAAGCCTTGGCCAAATCAATGAAAATGCACAGAGACGGCTTGCTGTCATTTAGTGCATCATAGATTTCAGTTGTAAGCAAGGTGATTGCATCTTGGGTGGATTTTTTCTCTTGAAATCCAAACTGTTGTTGTGAGATTAAATTATTTTTTCCAATGAAGCTCACCAATCTATGTTTTATAATTTTTTCAAATATTTTGGCCACACTGGATATTAGAGAGATCGGTCTGTAATTTTCTGGTTTGTCTTTCTTTCCGCTTTTGTAGATTGGAACTATCACGGCGATTTTAAAAGCCTCTGGGCAATGTCCTTCACTCATAATTTTGTTTATTATTATGCTGATTGGTCCAGCGACTGTGTTGCATAGCCTTTTTAATGTTTCAGATGTTATGGTATCAATTCCGGGTGCTTTGTTGGGTTTGAGTTGAGCGATAGCTTCCATAACTTCATTTACGTTGGTTGGGAATAAGAAAATAGAATTCGGATTTTTTTCTCTCTTTGGAGGCGAGTAATTGGTGGGTACTTTAATTTTATTAGCTAGTCTGCTGCCTATGTTGATATAATGTTCGTTGAAAGCTTCTGCAATTTCTGTTTTGTTTGTGGTTTTTATGCCATTCGAATTTGTGACGGTTTTTATTCTATTGACATTTCTCTTACCCGTAGTTAAGGTTTTGACGGTATTCCACAAATTTTTACTTGATTTTGAGTTGTTTAGTTTATTCCTGTAATAATTATTTTTCACGGTTTTTATCAGCATATTTAAGTGGTTTTTGTAGGTGATGTATTTATTTTTGAGTTCATTATTACTAGGATTAGATTTCCAGAGAATATATAACTGTTGTTTTTTATTAACTGATTTGATTAAACTGGGTGTTATCCATTCCTTCCTTTTTATTTCGGCGGATTTTATAGCTATCGTCTTTGTTGCGTTTTCTATTGCTATATTTATTTTATTTATGAGATAATTTGTTCCATCGTCTATGTTCATTGATTTCATCTTTATATCAATCAATATAGAAGTAATACGTATATGACTATTTCCAAAACTGCTCTGAATACATTTTGTTGTTCAAATCAAGACTAACACAATTTTTACAAATTATTATCAATGCCAATGCTATTTTATACAATTTGCACATTTCTGGAACATTTTATAAAATAATATTTGATATGCTTGAAATGTTATTAATTGCTCTTATAATTATAAAAGTTTAAATTGTGTTCATTGCAATACTTATATTATTTAATGTATATGGGAATAAACTAAAGTACATTTTTTTCTATAATAATTTTCAAGGTCAACTTTCTAGGGGATAAGTTGCATTCCTGCAGGGTCCCTAGTTTTAATAATGTTGGTACATAGATTCTTAGTTCTTTTCTTCCACTAAAAAAATGATTGTCATTTTGACAGATATGTCATAATTTAATATCGCTTGCTTTATTTTTGCATTTAAAATATTTCTTGGTTTTCGTTTTTTAACCGATTTTATTGATGATGATGATTCCATGTTAAAAAAAGAAATTTGTCAAGAAACTTTCACATTCAAAATTGACACATAACCATAATTTTGAAAAAGTTCTACCAACACGAGGTATAAAAATTTCCTAGCGTTTTAATCACATATCTACCAACATTGTAACACTTTGACAGTTATTATAGAAAAAAAATGTACTTTACTATGGATTCAAATACCTACATATCTAATGATCGATTATTTAGTTTAAATTCCATAGCTGACAGTTATGAAGCAATGAAAAGAATGGCTTGCAGCATCAGATCAGATAGAATTCTGCCAACTAATCTGAGAATTGAAGGATAAGAAGCAGGATCGTATTTAAAGAGATGCCTAATTTATATTTATCTCATTTTTGTTACTTTCATAGCGTAGGTCTTTTACAATTGAGTAGTTGAATTGCTCAAAAAGGCAATAATTGATTTAATATGGCGAGTGGCGACGGTGTTTGCATTTCCAGTTGTTATCATTGCTGTTGTACTACAGTTGTTATTAGGCATTTGCGAAAATTAAACCGTGGTATACCTACCATTTAACAAGTGTTCGTCAGATGATGTATCACTAGAGCATTTTAAGTCAGTATCATCAGAACTTACTTACCTACAGTGTATCTGTAATATAATCCCAAATGTGCTAAATTGCGTGGTTAACGGCTAGATCCCTGTGCCGTACTTATTAATTGGGTGCAGTACATACATCTGGTAGATTCGATACAATTTTCTAATCCTCTGGCTGTAGATACCAACAGCTTGTATTTTCAACCACGTTCGGTATGTAGTATGTTGTACCGTTATCAGTATTTATAAATGTTTATACTTCAGTAAGCAACTGATTCAAAAGCATTTGTAATATTAATGTTATTTTCTTTCAGAACTACAGCAAAACTTCAAGTGTACCATCTGACACAATAGCAACAAGGTGCTTTGTCTACTTCTGTAGAATTACACATCACAAGCTCGGGTAAGCATATAAGGAATTGTCACGTGAATATGGGAAAAAATTGTTAGCGGTCATATAACACTTAACTTAAGTTACTAAAAAAATTATCAGAAATGCCCACTAACATTTATGTTAATTTTGTATTTTTAAGGTTTCTTCTGAACCAGTTATTTGTGATCTTAAAATGCGTTAAGACTATAACATGGGAGAATTGGCTGGAGATTCGCCATTTTGGTTGCCTGCAACCCTTATTGAAGTGTTTAATATTATTCATCAACTACAACGTAAATATTCATGTGGACCTGTTTATATTTTTGGGGTCTTAGAAAGGTTCCTGATTTATCTGTACTCCATTGGCACTAGGGATGTCGAACCCGGTCTAAAATCAAACCCCGGTACCCGAAAACAGTACCCAGGTACTCTCCGGTACCCTAAATATATAATAAAAATATTAGCGTACATCTGAATATCTGAGGTAGCTAAAATTTTTTGCTTTTATGTCGTGAGTTTTATGTATGTATGTATGTCCAGCACTTCAGGCCTGAAGGCCTATGGCTTGAATTATTTCCTTCCACTTTTTTCTGTCTTTGGTACATGCTTCCCAGTTTCTAACGTTTAGCTCTCTTAGATCCTCCTGTACGTCTTCCCACCACGTTCTTCTCGGTCTTCCCCTCCTGTTATTACCTCTTAACTGTTGATCAAACATACGCCTTGACATGTCGTCTTCATTTAGCCTTGATATGTGTCCCAGCCACCTCAATCTGTTACGTTTGGCATAGTGTACTATACTTGGTTCCCTGTATATTTCTGTCAGCTCTGCGTTATATCTTCGCCTCCATATGCTTCCCTGTTTAACACCTCCAAATATACATCTCAATATTCTGCGCTCCCAAACTTCTAGCTTCCTTTGGTTTTCTTGTGTTAAAACCCACAACTCGCTACCAAACAGCACTACTGGCCTTATCACCGTTTTATAGAGCCTTAGTTTTACAGTACGCGACACATTTTTCGACCTGAGTAATTTCTTATAGCTCCCGACACATTTAGACCCGGCTACTATGCGCCTTTCTATCACCTCGTCATAGTTACAGTCATTTGGTATTTCCACTCCAAGGTACACTACACTTTTTTTCTCTTCGAATTCCCAACTCTTCTCCGATCTTGCACTTTCAATTTTTAACACTTCTGCCGTGTGGCCTCGCCTGCTACCCAATATTATGAACTCGGTTTTTGCTTCATTGATCTCCAGGCCTACCTCTCTTGCACTACTTTCTAAGCTGATAAATAGCTCTTTCAGCTCCTCCCTTGTTTTGGCTAGCAGAACTAGGTCATCCGTGTACGCAATACACTGATGTGAGTTTCCTAGCACGTTGTATCCCATTTTGATTCTGCTTTTTCTTACAATAGACTCCAGGACTATATTGAACAAACTAGTCGACAAAGGGTCGCCCTGTTTTAGGCCTCTCTCACTTATAAAACCGTTTGACAGTTGTTCCTTGCATTTCACCTTATTGGTCGTCTTCTGTAGGGTCATCTTGATAAGTGATATTAATTCATTTGGAAATTCTAGGCTACCTAAAGCTTTGTAAACCTCTGCTCTTAGCACTGTATTGTAGGCTTTTTTAAAATCAACGAAAAGGGTATAAATGCGTTTTCCTTTTTTGTCCGCCTTTTCTTGGATCTGTTTCATTACGAATACTTGGTCGATGATAGATTTGCCTTTTCTGAAGCCCGCTTGGTACTGCCCTATTATCTCTTCGGCTCGTTCGTCCAGCCTCACTTTTATCGTAGTGGCCAACACCTTGTATATAACACTGAGTAAGGAGATCGGCCTATAGTTCTCTGCTAGCTGTTCATTACCCTTTTTATAAATAGGGGTTATAATTGCCGTTGACCATTCTCATGCACTGCTTTAAAGATCTGATCTCCCCCGTATTTGAACAGTTCTATAGGCAGCTTGTCTACTCCTGGGCTTCTGTTGTTTTTCATCTTAATGATAATGTCCTTAACTTCCTCCAATGTCGGTTCCCTTAACTTAGTGTTGTTTGTGCCTTTGTAAGATATCGCTTCTTCATTCTCTGTTTCCTCTTGCTTCTGCTCTAGAATTCTTTTGAAGTGTAGATCCCACATGTCCTGTATCGCCCCTGTTTCTGTGATTAATTTTCCTTTCTCGTTCCTGTAAAACATAGTTCTGTTTTTACCTCCCACTTTACTTTCTTTTAAGCCTCTGTAAAATTCTCTTATCTGTTTTCTTTGGTGGTTTTCTTCTAGCTTTTCTATTTTCTGTAGCATGGCCTCCCTCTTTTTGTCCCGACACTTTGTTTTCACTTTTCTGCAGGCTTCCTTATATTTTCCTAGTGCTTCTGCTGTATTTTCTTTTAACATTGTAACTCTTGCTTTCTTCCGCTCGTGTACCACTTTCGCGCAGCTCTCGTCAAACCATTCCTTCCCCGATCTTGCTTTGGTCCTTTCTAGACCCTGCGCTCCTTGCCTGACTGTATATTTGATTGCTTCCCATTTTCCATTGACTGTATCCTGTGGGTTGTTGGTTTTACTTTTTTCTATGGCTTTTAAATATTTGCTTCGCATTTCCTCTGTTTGCAGTGCCTCAATCTCCCATCTAATTCTCTTTCTTCCTTTTTTCCCCTCTAATTTCGGTACTTCCTGCCTTAATCTAGCTCTGATCAAAAAGTGATCAGAGCTGATATCCGCTTCTCTGAATGTTCTGACATCTTCTATACCGTTTGAGTGCTTTCTCTCTATCAGCACGTGATTGATTTGGTTGTTTGTGCGACCGTCTGGGCTTGTCCATGTGATTTTATGTATATCCTTATGCTTAAGCTGAGTTGTTTTGATCACCATACTGTTTCTTGCCGCATAGTCGATCAGTTTCTGCCCATTTTTGTTTGATTCCTTGTGCAAACTTTCCTTGCCCGCTGTGTACTCGTTTCTTCTCTCTCTCCCTACCTTGGCGTTCATATCGCCTATTATTATTTTAATATCAAAATTAGGGATGGAGTTATGTATTTCTTCTAACTGTTCGTAAAATTCGTCTTTTTTTGTTTCTTCGGTTTCCTCCGTGGGTGCATGGATATTTATTAAGCTTATTTTTCTGAACTTTCCTTTTAACCGCATATAGCTGAGCCTCTCATTAACTCTTTTATAATCTACTATTATGTGTTTCAGCTGTTTTCTTATTAAAAATCCCGTTCCTAACCTCCTGTATTCTTCTCCCCCTCCGTTAATCCAAACATAATTGTCCACCACTGACATGCTATATCCTTTGATGTTGGTTTCTTGTATCGCCAGGACATCCAGCCTATATTCTTTAGCTACCCTTACTAATTGTTTTACCGCTCCTTCGTTGTTTAAACCTCTGACATTTGCCGTTGCTATTAATAGATATCCTTTTTCTCCTTTTTCTTCGCTACCTTCTTTTTCTTTGCGGCGGCTTTCCTTTGTGTTGGATCTTATCCCTAATTCCTCTGTTTTAGCTATCCAATCGCCCGCTTCATTTGTCTTCCCTCTCACTCTTGACATTCGTTTGAGTTCGTTTATGGAGTACACAATTTTTCTTGCGTTTGGGCGCCGTCTTGGATTTTGCATCTTTTCCTTTAGTTCTCCTATTTGTTGGTGAAGTGTGTTTTTTTCTTCGTCCCTTTCTCTTTCTTTCTCCTTTAAAATACTTAGTTCGTTTATTTGTTTCTCTAACTCCAACCTTATCCTATTTAATTCCGTGACCGCTGACGCTCCAGCCTGCATTTCCTCTCGCAGCTCCCGTAGTGAACTTTCTACATTCTCCATCACGATTTACTTTGTTTACCCGCTTTACGTGTATGGGCTCCTTTAGCTCGTCAATTCCGTTCGGAAATATTCGGTTCTGCTGTTCTGGCTGGGCCGTGACGCGTGACCTTTAGAACTTCCTGGTTGCACTCTTTCACTCTACACTTTCGCTACACTTGATTCAAAATTCGGTTTTTGATACGAGTCGAGGCTGCACCTGTCAGTTTCTCGACGTCGCCCACCGAATCCCCGTGAGTTTTGTACTGAACTAAATTGATATACTACCTAATCACCAATTCAAACTACAAGTTGTCTGTTATTCGTAAATTTTTTCACACTTCCAAGTGCTATCAAATTCCAGTACGTAACTTTTTATCCGAAATTGCTAGCAGCATCAACATCACACAGAGGATGTTTATCTTGCCCATACTGACCCAATTTTATGGTACTATTGACGGGTTGAATATTTCCGTGAAGTGGATTTATTGCCTTATATGAAACAAGAAACCTCATGTGTATGGGATGGGGCGATTCTTGTTATTACTGCATGGTTATGTTTTTCTAGAGCTTATTCCTATTGTTTTTAAGATTTTATCTTCTTTGAAAAAGGCTGACTTGGAAAATTACACTATTTACTAGTCGGGTACTCGGGTCCTGAAAATACAGAGTGGCCAAGATAAAAGAGGTTCTGTGTGAATGCAGGTTCAATTGAAAACGGCATTCTGCAGAACTGTATTCTCAACCGTTATTAACAAGTGACAACGCAACACTGAGCAATACACAGTTAACACAAAATGGCCGCTGGACATCACGTGACCCTGCACGAGCGCTCAATATCACTTTCAGTATTGTACAGGACACGGGACCTCTTTTATCTTGGCCACCCGTATATCCAGGTTGACTATTACCCGGGTCGGGTGTCAAAACTGACGGAAAATCTAACCTGCTAACCTCGAATTTGACATAATTGTGAGCTCTTGTCATAATGACTTACAGTGCCACCAACATATTATTCATACAACAAATATTTCAAAGGCAACTTGACCGGAATAATTAATGAACACCCGTTATTTTCTTATTCATGCTATCTCATTGCATTCTTTTGGCAATTTTATTCTACAAACAAGCTAAGTTGATATTTAGTTAGTAAATAACTATTTGGGATACTTGTTGGTTAATAAACAAATAAAATTCCACAAGATTCCCTGCTATCTGAGTAGTTACAAGAATGCACTTTTAATAAACTTGGACTGTATAAGGAAGGTAAGAGCAAAACAGAAATATGTGGCAATTCTATAGAAAATAAATCAACTAAAGTATGATCAAAAATTATTTTCATCTAGTGTGGCTATGGAACAGTTCCTAATTTATGAATGCAACTACGTTTTTATTTGTTTGTGTAACAGGCTGTAACGTTTCCCCTTATTTTCAAACCAAGACTGGTATTTACATAATTGTATTTTGTCTAAGTATATCTTAGCTGTATTAATATACATCTAAATATTATACTATTCTCTTTTGTAAGTTGTCTTATTGACTTACTTTTGTATTTCAATAAACTTATAACAACTTTGACAAGGTTTAATTAAGCAATTCGGACATATGACATTATGTCCTGATAAATACCCCTGTTGTAACCTCGACTACCCCTGTGGGTTGGGGTTAGAATAGACTCACAGTATCCCTGCTTGTCGTAAGAAGCGACTAAAAGCGTCGGGCTTGGGGCTAAAAACCCTATACTTATAAAAACCTACCATAGGTACAATTGTTATGAAAAATACAGAAGGAAAAGCCAGACGGTGTAAACGAAGACGACACAACACACGAAATAAGTACAATGACTTGGGAATTTTTGCATGGAATATGCGCACACTATATCGACCAAGGGCACTTAGAATGCTCACTGATATACTATCGAAATACGAAGCTGACATAATCGCCATACAAGAGACGAGATGGGTCAAAACTGGAATAAAGCAGAGACGAACCTCCGATATATACTACAGCTGTGAGCTGTGATGAAAAGCACCACTTATTAGGTACTGCATGTATAGTAAACAAGAAAGTTAAACAACGGGATTCTGGCCTATCAGTCCACGAATATGCAGAATTAGAATAAAAGCTAGATTCTTTAATATAAGCATAATAAATGTGCATGCTCCAACCGAGGATGCTGGAGAAGAAGATAAAGACACATTCTACGACATATTAGGAAAAACTTATGAAAACTTCCCAAACCATGACGTAAAAATTATTATAGGGGATATGAATGCAAAAGTCGGTAGGGAACCTATTTTCCACCCTCATATAGGTAACCACAGGCTCCACGAACTTAGCAATGACAATGGAATAAGGCTAATTAACTTTACAGCGTCAAAAACATGGTGATAGGCGGCACCAAATTTTACCGCAGAGACATACACAAAGCGATATGGAACTCCCCAGATGGCAAAACGCGCAACCAGATCGACCATATTTTAATTGATGCGTGACACAATTCAAACCTTCTTGATGTAAGGGCATTCAGAGGTGTGATAATTGACTCCGATCATTATCTTGTTGGAACTAAGGTCAGAGCAAGAATTTTCAACATTAAAAAGACACCTGGTCTAAGACAGCGCAAGCTTAATACGTCGCTACTGCAATAGAAAGATATAGCAAATGAACTAGCTAGGAACATAAGTGCTAAACTGCAAAATAAAGCACGGGCACCTGGGCATGACACCAACAGGACATGGGAAAACATCAAAACGAGCATACAGGAAGCAGCAGAGGAAACGCTAGGAAGAGCAAGTAAGGAACCGAAAAGATCTTGGTTTGATGACAAATGCGCTGAAGCAACCAACCAGAAAAACACAGCCTATCGAAAAATTCAGCAAAAACAACGAACACGTGCATCAATTGAAGAATATAAAGCAAAGTGAAGAGAAGAGAAACGTATTCATAAAAGGAAAAAGAGGGAATATAAGAATAAGCAAGTAGAGGAGCTTGAAACAGTCAGAATGCAGAGTGAAGGTAGGAAGTTTTTCAAAAGTATAAATAACATATGCAACATAAGGAATTTAAACCGAGATGTACAATGTGCTATGACAAAGAAGGAAACATAATTAACGATAGAACTGAGCTACTTAATAGATGGATGGAGCATTTTAACCAACTATTGAATGGAAATAGCGAAGAAAGCAGTACACAGGAAGATGAAAACATAGGCATCGAAGAAGGGGAAGATAATGCACCACCACCGACGTTGGAAGAAACGAGCAGTTAAAACACTTAATAGCAACAAATCGCCAGGAACAGATGGAATCCCAGGAGAGGTCTATAAGTGTGGGGCAAAGGAACTGATTGGCCAAATGCATCAACTGTTAATCGAAATCTGGAGGACAGAGACAATACCAGAAGAATGGTATGTAGGAATAATATGCCCCCTCCATAAGAAAGACAACCAACTAGATTGTACGAACTATAGGGGCATTACTCTGTTAAACACTTCATATAAGATCTCGAATATATTATATCAAAGACTACTGCCCTATGTTGAAAACCCGCTTGGGAACTATCAATGCGGATTTAGAAAAAATAAGTCCACAACAGATCAAATATTCTCCTTATGACAAATAATTGCAGAAACTTGTTACGTTAAAATTGCGCTTTCTCTAGATTTCTCGCATGATTCTACAATTTTTGGTAACTTCATGGGAAGCGCTCTCCGAATCTTAGCTCTGTGGGAGTATTCAAATACCACGCGCTTTCGAGTTAGAAATTATTTGCGCTGGTTGTGTCATGGCGCCCGTTGTTGATAAGATTTTTATCCTTGGCGCCAAGTTTCCGGTTTCAAGGGGCATTTTTTGGTCCTGCCTGCCTGAGGCATGTGCAGTTTGTAGCCGCTACAATTATTGATGTCGTCCTAGAGGGTAATTTTGGGCTGTTCTGAATAGTTACGCTTGTGCGGATTCTCCCGTAGTAACGATGAATTTTGGGCGATTTCCTTCGCCCCGCTTTTAGGCGGATTATAAGGTTGTAGCAAACACGTGCTCGCCCGTATGGGGTAAGTTTTCGTTGGTATTTTGAAGCTCCACTTAAGGGTTTTGATCTTGTTAATAGCGTGACGTGTCGGGACCACTAACAGCAATTCTGGAACTTGGCTGCTGCTAAGAAATACTCCTCGGCGTCTTCGTGCGGGGCCCCTTTCGGCTAGTCCTGTATCCCCATAATTTTGGGACTAATTGTTGGTGCCGGGAGCAAAGTTTTCCGTTGACAAAATGGAGAGCACACCAAATGCTGGGCGCATCCATAAAGCCCCTGTGGCCACTTTATGAAATACTAACCTACACCAAGTTTCATTAGAATACCTCTAGGCCTTTTCTAGATTTTTGAACAAAAAAATTGTTTAAACTTCAACATCTGTATCTTGAAAACGAAGCCGTTTAGGTCCCATGTTTGTATGAATTTTTTATCTTAGAATTGATCAAGGAATCACCCCTTAAAGTATGTCTACCATTTAATTAACACCCTACAGTGTGGTCCATTAAGTGTGCAACAAATGGGACATTTTTTTATTAGTTCTACAACCGAAATTTTAATACCGCCGCAAGTTATTGCATGTTTTATAACCATATCAGATGCCCTTGGAATAGCTTCAAGTCAAACAGCATATAGGACCGGACAAAAAATATGAAATTGGTGAAATGAATAAGGTCCCCTTATTTAAAAAAATATAGCAAAATTTTATTGAGAAAATTTGTTTAGAATCAAAAGTAAATTTTACAAATACGCTTCAAGTTGATAAAAGTGATATGGTTGCCGGCTGCTCTAAATACATATAAAATCAGAATAATAAAATTATGTACCTATCATACAAAATTTTCTAAAAAGGAATAAAAATTCGAATAGGAGGCTGTGACTTCGTATTTGAGCATAACTTGATTCTAAACAACTTTTCTCAATAAAATGTTGCTATATTTTTTTAAATAAGGGGACTATTCTTTCACCAATTTCATAAAAAATGGCTTTTCAATTGGAACAACCTTTTATTTTTTAATAATTTAGTGTAATAAATATTAACTATACTGATAAGAAAATATTGTACATAAGATGTTATGTTTAGTTTTAAGCCGTATGCCACATGCACTGCGAGGAGCCGGAATGTCAAAGCTTATCAAGCCATTTCCAAAGGACTGAACTCAAAACATGTCATTGCGCTGTCAGTTGCTATAATCACCAACCACTTTTACTGGGAACTGTGGTTAGGTATATTTCCTAGTTTTTAGAATGTCTCCTTACCTGTAAATAAGTGTGGAAATAAATCATTATTTCATTATTTCATTATCATTATTTCATTATTTCATTTTTTGTCCGGCCCTGTATGCTGTTTACGCATTACAGTTGAAGAATACCGTATCCTCTACATCCACCATTTCTGTGCCTAGTTGTTTAGTATCCTGCAACACTGTTATGTCTAGCTTATATTTCCTTATTTCTTCCACCAGTTCTTTGAGGCCCTCATCGTAAAATGTACCTCTAACATTCCATGTTGCTAAAGTCATTATTTTGTATTCCTTTTTATTTTTCCCTGTTACTTCTCTTCTTTTCTTTCCTTGTTTCTATTCTCAATATTTTTTCTTTTATTGGTTGCTTTGTAATGTATCGTATTTTCTTTTCTCTTTCTCTTTGCCGTTCACTTTTTGTCATATTTTGCTTGCTTTTCATTTTCAGTAGACACAGCTTCTGCCCTATTTTTCAAGCCGCTTTTATATGCGTGTCTATTTTCAAGTCTTCATTTAAGAAGTTTTCCATCTCTTGCCGTAGGTCACTTTCCAAGCATGGATTCATCCCTGAAACCACAATGTTGTTTCTTTTCTTTTCTTTTTCAATCTGTTCGAGTTGTATGTCTAAGTATTGCAATTCCTGTTTTATGACGCCATTTTCTTTTTTTATTTAATTATTTTCTTTTTTAATTACTTCGTTTACTTGTTTTATCTTATTTCTTTATTTTGTTCTAAAATCGTCCTTTTTGTTGATGCTACCTCCACTGTCAAGTTTTGGAGCATTTGCATGATTTTGTCCAATTGTTCTTCGTTCTTATTTATGGTTTTTAGAGTCACTTCTTCAACTTTTTGGGTTTTAGTTTGGTTATGCTTTAATTCTTCATATCCTTTTCTTTTCCCTCATCTGTTGTGCTTCCTTTACTATCAGTCGGATATTCGTTTTTCCCTTTAGTGGGGGTTCTCTTAGTTCTGCTACTTCTCCAGGATACGTTACTTCCTCCGTCGGCATTTTCCTTACTGCTTTCGTCGTCGCTTATTTTATATGCTTTGAGTTTAGACTTTGCCTCACGCTCACAGTATCTTATTTTTATTCGAAGGAGTCGTATATGCAGCTGGCTAGACTTTATCTCTTAGCACCGTAATTTTGTTTGTTTATTTACTTGTCGCCGCTTGCACTCGTTACCCGGGTCGACCTGGCTAGCTGATTTGTATGATCTTATTTCACTTTTCTTGCTTGACACTTTTCGTTGCCTCTATTCATATGAAAACATGGCAAATTTACTCGTTATCGCCCAGTGTGGGTTGTAATAGCGCAGCTCTTTCACAGTGACTTATAGTTGCATTCATAAATTAGGGACTATACCATAGCCATATTAGATGAACATAATTTTTTTTCATTCTATACATACAAAGGTGGTTTACTTATTGTGTCCACGTTTATCTGTGAATATTGTCACTCAAATTATAAATTTTCTAGCAAGTGAGATGAAATAAATTAAGTTATTTTCCATTACAGATGAAATATATCTATGGCTAAAAACGGCCTTCTCCAAAATGACTTATTATGAAATAAAAATGGTAACTTACAGGCAATGGTGGACAAGATAAGTGGGCCCCTCAGGTCAGTCTGGCACTTACATTGTTACATTTACCATATAAACATCCAAATAAGTTGAGGGTTAAATTAAATAAAACAGTAAGGCCGATTACACACTGGAGAAACAAATTTCGTGAAACTTGTATCTGAAACGAATCGCCTGAAACTTTGTTTCTTGTACAATTCACACCAGTGAAACTTGTTACATTAAGATTAAGAGAAAAAACGACGATTTTGGATGCATCCTGTCAATCTAATCAATTTTCAACATAGTACTTCTGTTGTTGGTAGCGGACTGCCGCAACATTCTGAGAAGTTCAAAGAATTTTTAAGTACAAGCCAGCCAAACTTTTGCTTGTTCATACTACTAACCACTATAATAATAAGCATCAAAACTCAAATAATTTCCGAAACAAATATCATGAAACAGAGTAGGCCGTGTTACATGAAACTTGTACGTATACGCAACAATTTTTGCTCCTGTTTCGGAAACACCTGTATGCATCATCTCATTTGGATACACGTGCTATGCGTTACTGAAACAAGTTTCCTGTTTCATGCAACGAATTTCACGAAATTTGTTTCCCCAGTGTGTAATCGGCCTAAGGTGTAATTACGTAACTACCAGAAAATATATAGTTGCATAGTTATACATGTTGCGATATTACAGTGGATGTTCTTATGTAATAGGTGTATTACTATCATAAACATTTTGACATCTGAATATAATACATATTAGCAAAAAAAGAGATTTATTTATGGCCAAGACAAAAAATAGGCTTGTCAATGAGAGGGTTGACAATTTTTTTTAGCTTCTACTTAGTTTTCTGGCAGTTTTTCTACACCAGATGAATCACTGATCTTTGAAATTCATTATCCTAATGTCAAAATATTTAATGACAGTTTCTTCTGTGTACTAATTTAGCAGAGTTGTGTTTTACGGTTTTAGCCAATTATTGTCTTTTGTTGTAGGTGTGAAAATATTTCAATTCCGTTGGTTCACCTATCACTATCATTAAGAGAAGCCCTGCCATTCAAACAAACATAATGAACATCAAACAAGAAACTACTGATAATAAATCAGGAACTGCAACCTACATATCGCAGAACATGGATAACAATGATGAGTTTGATAAGTTCTACATTACACAAGAAAGCATCGAAAGTACTAATTTAGTTAAACATATAAAGACTCCTATAGAAGAAAAACCTTATAATACTTCAGTTTGGGAGTGCAAAGCAACAGAGAAAAGTAATTTAGTTACACATATGAGAACACATACAGGAGAAAAGCCTTACAGTTGTTCTGTTTGTGATTTGAAAAAATCACAAAAAACTAGTTTAGTTAGACATATGAGAACTCATACAGAAGAGAAGCGTTACATTTGTTCTGTTTGTAAATACAGAACATCAGATAAAAGTTATTTAGTTACACATATGAGAACTCACACAGGAGAGAAGCCTTATATTTGTTCTGTTTGTGAATACAAAACATCACAAAAAAGTAATTTAGTTAAACATATCAGAACTCATGCAGGAGAAAAACCGTATAGTTGCTCTGTATGTGAATACAGAGCAACATACAGAGATCAATTAGTTACACATATGAAAATTCATACAGGAGAAATGCCTTACACTTGTTCTGTATGTGAATACAAAACAGCAAAAAAAAGTAATTTAGTTGCACACATAAGAACTCACACAGGAGAAACACCTTACAGTTGTTCTGTTTGTGATTTCAAAACAGCACAAAAAAGTAATTTAATTAAACATATGAGAACTCATACAGGAGAAAAACCGTATAGTTGCTCTGTTTGTGAATACAGAGCGACATACAGAGATCAATTAGTTACACATATGAAGATTCATACAGGAGAAATGCCTTACATTTGTTCTGTTTGTGAATACAAAACGGCAAAAAAAAGTAATTTAGTTGCACATATAAGAATTCATACAGGAGAAACACCTTATAGTTGCTCTGGTTGTGATTATAAAACAACACAAAAAAGTAATTTAGTCGCACATATGAGAAGACATACAGGAGAAACGCCTTATATTTGCTCTGTTTGTGAATACAAAGCAACACAGAAAAGTTGTTTAGTTGCACATATAAGAACACATACAGGAGAGAAACCTTATATGTGTTCTATTTGTAAATACAAAACAGCAGATAAACGTAGTTTAGTTACACATATGAGAATTCATACAGGAGAAACGCCTTATGTTTGTTCTGTTTGTGAATACAAAGCAACATGGATGTATGATTTAGTTAGACATATGAGAACTCATACAGGAGAAAAACCGTTTAGTTGCTCTGTTTGTGAATACGAAGCTACACGGAAAGATCAGTTAGTTACACATATGAGAATTCATACAGGAGAAATGCCTTACACTTGTTCTGTTTGTGAATACAAAACAGCAAGAAAAAGTAATTTAGTTAGACATATGAGAACTCATACAGGAGAGAAGCCTTATATTTGTTGTGTTTGTGAATACAGAACGGCAGAGAAAAGTAGTTTAGTTACACATATGAGGACACATACAGGAGAAACGCCGTATAGTTGCTCTGTTTGTGAATACAAAGCAACACAAAAATGTCATTTAGTTACACACATGAGAACTCATACAGGAGAGAAGTGAACCCAAGTGAGAAATGATTGATATCTCGCAACCCAACTTTCGGACAAAAAGAGAATGATTCTCCAATTCACGTCATTGAGAAACGCCCTCTCCAATAGCAGCCTCCCTGTTGGAGAGCGAGTTCTTGACAGAAGAGTGAAGAGCTGCATATACTGGTTGCTTGCCTCACGTTCAGCTTAAAAAAATCCCCTCCAACCTGCTAAGACTAGAGTTCCTGTACATTATGAAACTCTGGAAAAGAAATAGCGATTATACAGGAATTTTAAAAAACTAACAGGAAATTATTAACACTCAGGCACAAAAATAAAGGTAAAGAATGTTTGGAGATGGATGCTGGGCATATAATGTAATCAGACTCCCATTAAAAAGTGTCATTTTAAAATTTACGCCATTTTTATCTGTTACAGATGGAACACGAGACGTTAATAGCAGCACAGGATTCCGCTTCTAGAGCCAGTAATATTGGAAGGAGAGATCAATTAACCATCTTGTTACATACAAATCTTAAACTGCAGCTAACCTAAATTCGTACAAAAATATTGTAATAAAATTTTTTAATCCCACTGCATTACTACCTCGGCGCTGCCTCCCGCACCCGCGCGGGCCCGAAGATAATTTTCTGTTCGGCGCCCGCGCGGGCTTGTACCTGTAGGAACGGTAGTTCAAAGTGATTGACGTATGCATCGGGTGCATTCAAACGACACAACAGTTGTACAACTGTTGAGTGAAATTTCCCTGAATGCGACCGCTCACTTAGGGCTGAATTCAGAGACGTAAATTCAGGAACACTCATACTCATGGCATGCTAACTTCACCCTAATCGTACCAATCGGTACAGTCAAATAGGGACCAATGAGTCGTAAAATTTGCTTAATAAGTGAGTGGCAGATAAGTGTGATGTAAGCTAGTGTAAGGGCAGCCTAAAGTTCCACTCAAAGCATAATTTGAGGTAACATTGTATCGTGTGTTCCAAAAAAAAAAACGCATTTAGAGTAGGCCTTGGAAAGAAAGATAGAAAATCTAGTCATGTCTTAACTTAAGTCTGTAGGTGAATGACAGATTGCATTTTGTTTATGAAAACATGTGTTGATGTGACGGGTAAAAGTTTACACTGCATTAAGTTTAATTGCATCAAGCAAAAAAAAAAAAAAGATGGCATTTACACAATAACGAGTACTCATATCAGTCAATAAAAATTGTTTTTGTAAGTGTTTTGTATATTTTTGAGAGTTCAATATCTGTCGTCATGGTGCTATACCCAGCCGAAATGCAATAATGCGCTGGGTGGCGCTGGCGATGAGAAATTTCCGAACACGGCTGCAGCACTGTGTCAGAAATAGTGGTCGTCACTTATCAGACATAATTTTCAATTAAAGATATATTTTAGTAAATGGCAATTCTTTTTCTCTCATTTTTCGTAATATAAATGTATGTTGTTGTAATTTTGTAATTTTTGCAACCATTTCAAAACCGTCCGGTTTTTCTGCCGGTCCCTGTACTTTAGTTCTCCCTGACTTGGTAGTTCATTTGCATCAATGGGTATAGGCATATATTTAAAGAACTATATGGCTAGCGGCTATGAGTTGGGGGGTCACCAAGGAAGTGAGACAGACAACCAACTCTTCAATGTATACGGCGAGCTGTGCGCAAGCCCGTCGGCGTCGTCCGCGCGGTGGGGAAAGTGAACCTCCCAGTCAAGTTTAAAATTCGCTTCTAAAGGCGGAGTTTGAATTCTCAGGCATGCACACGAGACGCGTAATACTCAGAGTAAGACTATATCGGCGCCGTAATGTTTTCGGCCGTTCCGAGGCCCTGCTAGCAATATAGTAAGTAATACATATATGGGTATAGGCATCTCAAGTTATGGCAAACTTCAATTTGATCATGGCATGCTGCAAATGAGTTTTTTTTTTTTTTTTTGGAACACACGATACCTTTTTACCCATAATGGATGATTTTTTGGAATTCGTTGATTATGCTCATACAGATGCTCTTACAAATACCAAGGTGGTGTTTGAAGTGAAAAATAGATAAAACAAGATTTTTATGTCGGACACTTTTTTGCAGATTTATCGTACGGAATAACTTAAATCCATTAGAAAAATACACAAATACAGAGCTCGTACAACGAATGCGGTTTTGTAGGTAAACGATAAATGACATTATTTTACCAATTGTGTATTCACAGATTGAAAATGGAAACAATCGTGGAGTTACAATCCTACCTATTTTGAAATTGTATGTAGTTTTGAGTTGTTTTGCAACAGGTAGCTATCAGGTATGTCGTAAAATGTGCCGCAAATGTCTAAGTAACAAATACTATACTGTTTATTATTTTCAGATTTTATGTGGTCATATTTTATCTGCCAGCCAGTCATCCGTCTGCAGGATAATTAAAGAAATCAGCAAGTAGTTAGCAAGGAATTTGGGCCGACATATAAAATTGTCATAATGTATTTTTTAATTTAAAAAAAATGAAAATATTGTTAACCAGTTTTTCGTCAATAAAACAATATTTAGAAATGTACATTTATTTATTTTTAATTTCGATTCAGTAAAAATATAACAGGTGCTGCAACTATTTTTTCAGTAAGAGCATGAGTGCGTGCCAACTAAAAAATTCCTACTTTGAAGGAGGAGGAATTTTTCTTGGACGCATGCACGAATGCTTTTGTTAGAAAAAATAGCTGCCGAATATTTTTTGCAAATATTTTCATAAGGATTTTTTTCAACACGCGTTATAATTTGACAGAGAGTATCACGAATGAAAAACAAAACAGTAAACATTTTTATTAATAATAAAACAAATCTAAATATTAAAAGTTTACGGTTTTTTGTCAAACTACAGTAAGTGTTCCGGTAATTTCCGATTATCAATAATCGCCGTTGCTATGGAATTTTCCAACTAAATATGCATAAGAGATTGTTAAGCCATTTTGCCGTCGGCAGTAATTTGAATCACATTTCACGCCTTTAGGGCCGTTTAGTTATATCGAAAACCTATTTTTAACTTTTTAGTCACAAACGCAAGCTCACTCCGTGCTCATTCGTTTCCGAGTACCATGTATGTAGACGCTCTTGGATCTTTTGGAACACCCTTTTGAACGCGTGTGACTGCGAGGCCTCGCGCTCTCTTTGTCACCGGAACGTATTTGTTTTATTGGGCGCATCGCCATTGGCTGTCGAGAGTCACGTGGTAACGCCGTTTTGGCTCACGCCACTTCCGGCGTCGTAACGCTTCTTGCTTGGCAGTTGATCTCAGGCCGCTGAAGAGAACAGTGAGGGATTGTGTTACCGTGGGAGGCGTTCTCTTGCGTCTCGGCGCTTGAGGACGCCTGCCGTTGATTGTTTGTGTCGTTGCCGCGAAGGCTAGTTGTGTTTCCCGTGGGTATTCTTATGTTTGCAAGCAGAGTAGAGTCGGCAGGAAGCTCTTGTGTGTGACGCACGTGTCGTTTTGTGAGCGCGTTTTCCTTGGCGTTGTTGTTGGGGGCTACGTCCGGCCATGTCGTGAAAAAAAGTGGTTCTTTCATTCCTACAAGTTGTTGGGGACTCGCTGCAGGACGTGAATAATGCCCATACGTTTCTGTCACACCGATCCCATGTGAGTGACTACATTGAAATATTACGCCATTATTCGGCGGAATCTTTGCCCAAGGAGATGTGCTTGCAAATGCAGGCGCTGCTGACTGCCATCCGTACTGCTCAGGAGAAGTCCAGAATAAATACCAGGTACCATTTAAAGAGATTATGTAACTTAGTGACCCCTTTTACGCGAATGTGCCGTGTAAGCGATGGCCTTTGGTCGCATTCATTCAGTAGTACATTCTTGGTTTGTAACTGTGCAAACATTGACTTTCGCTGCGTTGCTAATTTTAGGCGTTTCGAACGCTTTCTTGTAATATTCTATTTGGATATTGTTTTTTTTGTGTGTAACATTTGTACGCTTTAGTTATAGTGCGATCACCTCCAGCTGGGGTTTACGTTAAGCCCTAGGTTTAGTATGGTGACCCATTCGTTGCCTGATCCTGTATAACGTCATTCAATAGACAATTGTGCAAGCGCGGGGCTTATTACTGTGTACAACCCCTGCATGCTTTACTTTTTCAGAATAAACAGTTAGTGTCACGATTAGATGTACGACGACCTCTGAGTAGTGGAGTGTGCAGGTAAGTGGAGCAGCCGCCCCCGCAGTGGCAGCACAAACCCGAACTAACGATTCAAACCTCAAATTATCGATTTTGTCATCCGAGTTCGATACTTCTCGAGTACCCTTATCAAGTAGTAACTAGCGTACTTGTTGCCTCGTCTAACTGTCCAAGCCCGGTTACCCGAGCCCATTTAAAGTCAGGTTTGGTGGCGACCTTATAATTTTGACGTACCCTATATATGCCTCAACACGCTTGCCCAGAACGTATCGTGTGACTCACGCCCGACTCCCTGAGCGTTCCAGCCGTGGCCTTTAGTCTGTTTTTAGCAAATCTCAGGGCAAGTGTGCCAGTTTTTCAGGACTGATTCCGTGGTGCGATGCTCACCTTGGGTGGGTGTCGTAAAGTTGTTTTAATACCGTAACAAGATGTTTTCAAATACAAACGCATGCACAAATCGCCAAGTTAAAACCCAGTTGTGAGGTTACAGCACATTATACAGCTGAAATGTTGATCTTGAAGTTTGTGTTTTAGTGTGTAGCGGCAGTGCGTATCCAAGTTTGCGCGCAACAGTTAAACCTCGTTTCGGGCGAAGCGGCGCTGTTGGTTCACGCGCACTACAGTGGCTATATAAGGACAGTGTGGTCAATTTGAAAAAAGGCAGCCATTAAGAGTCGTCTCTACAACAACCAGCCACGCCCTTAGGTATTGTTTCGTACACGGCCTGCTAAATTGTAAGACAAACGTCACCCTGCTAAATTATGACATTAACGTCATTTTATACGGACTGGACATATGTGAAGTTCCGCGATGCTTTACAGAGCGGTGTATACCCACGATCGAGAAAATGTGTGCAAAGTGAGGTGGTCAAATGTACAGTGTAACATTAATTTTACAATAATGTCAATAATATTACTTAAACAGAATTAAACGGCAAGAGACGACGTGAAACGTAAAGAATCGCTGCCAGCGATTAAAAATCCTCTTTAACGAGCAACCTAATATCGGAATATAAGTCAATGTGTCCTTTGTTATCTTCTTTATTGTGTTTTGGTACATAAAAAACGAGAATTTACAACATTTTGCATTGGTCGACACAGAGACTACGTACAAAAGCTCAACAAAAACTGATTTTTTTGGTATTCATAATCAAACCGTTCTATTTATACCACCAGTTAATTTAAAGGAATATAATATTCAGTGTTAGATAACCCATAAATTCACTTTAATTTGATGCAATAATCTTTATCATTAAGAAATTTATATAGTATATTATAGCTTTTGATTTGGGCTAATGCGCAATTTTCGCAAAAAGTATTTTACTTTAACTCGTTGACATTTACTTATGCAAACGAAAATTCGGCATTCGCTTAGACAGAACACTGTAGAATTTTATGATGATTATTTCATTCCACTTCATGTTGGGGCTACTTTCAATAATAAAGGACTTAGAAGAAATTTTGTGTGACTATGTGTAATTTCGTAAAACGACTCTTAATGGCGGATTTTAAAACAACCAATCAGAAACATGACCAAAATTGACCACACTGTCCTTATATAGCCACTGTAACGCGCACGAAAAAATGACGCTTGACAGTTACCGGTCGCAGAGCGTGCAGTTCAGATCGTGGTTTGGTTAATTATCATACATGTTTTTTGTATTTAGTTATGGTACAAGAATAAAGTGTTTATTAGCAAAGCAGACGTGTTTTCATTTAAGTAGTGCAACATAACTACAGTGGTGACCCTAATATAAACAGAATAGTGTTTGTAGTGAGCACGTGCTATGTCAACCATGCCGCTCGATTTGGATACTGAAAATTTTGCAGACGCGCAGCAAGATCAATCAACAAACACGGGAGGTGCTCCGCAGCAGTCCACAACCCAGGGGGTGCTCCAGGTGTTGACGAAATCCGGCAAGTAAGGCTACCACCCTTCTGGCACGTGAATCCTGCTCTCTGGTTCGCGCAAGTAGAAGCACAGTTCCACGCTTATCATGTACGCTCAGACCAAAGTAAGTACTTTACGATAATTAGCTTCTTAGACAGTGCGGTACTACAACAAGTGTCGGACATTGTAACGGCTCCCCCGCAAACAGACAAATATGAAACTTTGAAAACAGAACTCATAAGTAGGTTTACAGACTCCGAACAAAAACAATTACGTGCAGTGCTAACGGACATTGAATTAGGTGATAGAACCCCCTCGCAATTGCTACGCGAGATGAAAGTTTTAGCCCGCGGAAAACTAAGTGACGAATTACTACGGACTTTATGGTTGCAAAGACTCCCCGCGGCGGTACAGTTAATTTTAAGTGCAAGCGATTCAGTTTCTTTGGACAAAATGGCTGCCATAGCTGACAAGATAACGGAAGTCAGTCACGTGAGCGCCCCAACATAGCTGCCATAACTACACTCTCAGGACCACAGGTGGCGCCACCGACAGTACCAACTGCACCCACGCCAACTACATCCGTTGGGCATTGCCACGCTGGATGCAGCGTGGCATCCAGCGTCGCGGCGTCAGCAGGACTAACCAGAACGGAGGCGTCGATTTCTGCGCTTCAACAGCAAGTGGCGGCGCTAACCAAATTTGTCGAGGAGATGTTTCGTGAACCGTGCCGACCTTTTCGAAGCCGCTCGCGCTCTCGCTCCCGTTCAAGCCAATCTCAAGAAGGTGTATGTTTTTATCATCGCAGGTTCGGCAGCAAAGCTGTCAAGTGCACAAAGCCCTGCAGCTACGTCCCGCAGCCGGAAAACTAGGTCCTCCGTCGCTGGTTGAGACGGTCAACGACGGACAAGATATCATTGGCAATCGTCTTTTTATTACCGACAAGTCAACAGGCCTTCGCTTCCTCATCGACACCGGCGCTGACGTCTCTGTCATTCCTGCACCCAAAAACGTACATCGTGTGACATCTGATTTTCGCTTATACGCCGCGAATGGTTCCCCCATGGACACTTTCGGTACTAAGCTTTACTGTTTAAATTTAGGTTTACGTCGACCATACAAGTGGCACTTTTATGTTGCGCGTGTTACGCGACCTATAATAGGAGCAGACTTTTTCAAACACCACGGTTTATTAGTAGATTTAAAAAATCGCCGTTTACTTGATACTGTCACGAATTTATTTGTTGATGCCCATTTAACGCCAACAAGCAATCACACGCATATATCAACTGTAAATAAGCACGCCGCCTCGCATCTCTTTATTTCCGAATTTCCGGAAGTAACGAGGCCAAATCCGACGCCAACACAAATACGTCATGATGTACACCATTGCATACAAGTAAAAGGACCACCTATTGCGCAACGAGCTCGCCGTCTTCCCCCTGAAAAACTCAAAGCAGCCAAAGCCGAGTTCGAGTATATGCTGGAAGAAGGAATATGTAGGCCATCGAACAGCCCTTGGGCAAGCCCGCTTCATTTAGTTCAAAAAAAGGAACCTGGAAGTTGGCGACCTTGTGGCGATTACCGCCACTTAAACTTGGATGCCAAGAAAATATTTTCGAAACTTGATTTAGTGCGTGCATATCACCAAATCCCGATAGCCGAGGAGGACATTCCGAAAACCGCGGTTATAACGCCTTTCGGTTTATTTGAGTTTGCAGTAATGACTTTTGGACTTTGTAACGCAGCGCAATCATTCCAAAGATTTATGCATACAGTTTTACAAGGACTTTCATTTTGTCATGTATATATAGACGACATCTTAATTTTCTCGAGCAATATAGACGAACATCAAAAACATTTGCGAACGGTTTTCGAACGTTTACGCGAGTTCGGTGTCTCAATAAATGTCGCAAAGTGCGTATTTAACGCGGAAGAAGTAGAATACCTCGGATACCTAATCTCAGCCGACGGAATTAAACCACTTCCGGAGCGCGTTCGAGCTATTCAACAATACCAAAAACCAGAAACAGTATGTGAATTACGCAGATTTCTAGGAACAATCAATTTTTACCGGAAATTTACTAAGAACGCGGCTAAAATACAAGCCCCGCTTAATGAATACCTGCGCGACTCTAAAAAGAACGACAAGCGATCCATTGTTTGGACCCCGGAAGCGACAGCAGCGTTCGAGGCATGCAAAGAACAATTAGCTGACGCGACGCTACTGGTTTACTCCATCGAGGATGCACCCCTCTCACTCATGGTGGACGCTAGCGACTTCGCCGTAGGTGGCGTTCGGGAGCAGAAAAGCAATGGTGTGTGGCAACCGCTAGGATTATCTTCAAAAAAATTAAAGCACAACGCAACTATAGTGCGTATGATAGGGAGTTGCTTGCAATTTACAAAGGCATCAAGTACTTCCTCTTTATGATCGAGCGACGACCTTTAGTTGTAGGAACCGATCACAAGCCGCTCACATTTGCTTTTCAGCAAAAAGCAGGGAAGACAGCTCCCAGGCAACTTCGACAGTTAGATTTTTTAGGGCAGTTCACAACGAACATTGTTCATATTGCAGGTTCTCAAAACGTTATCGCGGATACGCTTTCACGTATCGCCGCCATTAACTTGCCCACGATAGTTATAGCACCGGAACTAGCAGCAGAACAAGAACAAGACGAAGAATTGCAACACCTAAACATGACTTATGAATCTCATGGAACAACGAAGGTTAGTGAAAAACAAAATAAAGGAATATCGTGAACTAAATGCGACGATAAGACAAAAAATAAAAGAGGCAAAAGAGGCATGGATGTCCGAAAGATGCAAGGAGATAGAAGAGCTAAGTGAGAAACATGATCATTTCAGCATGTATAAAAGGATAAAGGAAATGACTGGGCACACAAACAAACAAAGTATTCAAAACTTAATTGATGTAAACGGACACCTTATAACGGAAACTGGGGATAAACTAGAAACTTGGAAAGCATATGTAGAACAATTGTTTCAAGAACACCGGCCTGATTTAGAAGCACTATCCATCTATGAGTCTGAACCGCATATTACTAAGGATGAAGTGCAAAACGCTATATATTCCCTTAAACATAATAAATCACCAGGTCCAGATAATGTACATGGAGAAATGCTAAAACTAATGTGCGATACCGATCCACAATTTCTTAAAGTGCTAACGGATCTTTTTAACAACATATATAACAACGGCGAAATACCTCAAAATTGGCTGGAATCAACCTTCGTGCCAATTTCCAAGAAATCGGGGAAAACCTGTGATGATTATAGACTCATTAGTTTAATAAACAACATCACTAAAGCTTTTTTGAAAATTATTCATCGTCGTATATACAGCAAATGTGAACCAGCGGCAGGGGAAACACAATATGGATTTAAAAATGGCCTTGGCACTAGAGAAGCCATTTTTGCGCTACAAGTTTTAGTTCAGCGATGTAGAGATGTAAATCACGATGTCTATTTGTGTTTCCTGGATTATTCTAAGGCCTTCGACCGGGTAAAACACTCTAAGCTGATTAACATTCTTATAGAAGTTGGTATAGATAGCAAGGATATTAGGATAATATCGAATCTATATTGAAGACAAACAGCGAAGGTTAAAATTCAAGGCAGTTTAACTGATGCTATCGACATCCAGAAGGGGGTACGCCAGGGATGCGTACTTTCGCCTACATTGTTCAACATTTACTCTGGGAAAATTTTTCAAGAGGCGCTGGAACATGTCGACGGTGGTGTAAAAATAAATGGCAAAATAATCAACAATGTAAGATTTGCAGATGACACCGTCATAATTGCAAGTAGTATCGAAGAATTGCAAACCCTAGCGAATAACATCAATCACGTTAGTAAGGAGTTTGGCTTAAATTTGAATGCGACAAAAACGAAATATATGATCGTCAGCAAAAATGCCCCACCACCTACCATAATTACGCTAGACAGTAAACCCATTGAACGTGTTGAGAAGTATACCTACCTGGGTACCCTAGTAAACGAAAACTGGGAACAAGCTGTAGAGATTCGCAGTCGTATAGAAAAAGCACGAGCAGCATTTATAAAAATGAGAAAATTGTTTGTATGCAGAGATCTGAGTATGCCTCTAAAAATTCGAATGCTACACTGCTATGTCTTTGCGATCTTATATTATGGGCTCGAAGCATGGACCCTCACTGAAGCGTTATTGAAAAAACTGGAGGCGTTCGAGATGTGGGTTTATCGCCGCATTCTTCGCATATCATGGACGGACCACGTCACCAACGAAGAGGTACTGAGAAGAATGCGCAAAGATAAGGAGGTTATAATCACAATTAAACGGAGAAAGCTCCTATATTTTGGTCATGTTATGAGGAACGATAAATACCACATATTGCAATTGATACTGCAGGGCAAGGTAGAGGGAAGAAGAGCGCCAGGCAGGAGAAGACATTCATGGTTGTACAACTTGAGAAAATGGTTCGGTCAAACTTCCATAGAACTATTTAGAAAAGCCACCGATAGAGTCAAAATTGTCATGTTGATCGCCAACGTCCGAAACGGATAGGGCACGATGAGAAGAAGAAACATGACTTCCCTCAAAATGAGTAAGTTTACACCGCCAGGAGAAACCGTACAAATTTGGTGTGATACATCGATGAATAGAATACGTCCATATGTGCCAAACAGCTTGCGTAAACGCATTTTCGATATGTGTCACAATCTGTCGCACCCAGGTATACGATCAACGTCTCGTTTTATTAGAAGCAGATACGTATGGCCATTGATGAATAATAATATTGCCCAGTGGGTACGAACTTTGTTAGCTATATTTATCTATAAATTCCTTTACCTACCTTTCAAAGTATATTTGAGGCCCGTCTCTAGCATCAGTGAAGACGTCGCGGATTCTAGTTTATGATGTTTATAATTGGCGCCAACAAGTTAAACTCAAATATACTGATATAAGCCAAGAAACTTGTAACTTCACTTTCTATCAACTAATAACAATACGATTATTGAACTCCCTATCAAAATGAAAGAAAGCAATACTTGTAGCTAGTTTTATTACTACTCGAACATTACTACCATCGATCAGACAATTAGCATCTTTAATATTACTACCTCACGCAGGGTACCCTAAATAGCTTAACTTAAACCGCTCGTAAGTTTAATGGTTACACAGTTTTTATATGCAAAAATATCATCAGATTCTAGCTAAAACACTTATCTTTGTGCCGATATACTCGCAGACATTTAATACGTCCCGTTACTCCTATCACATGTCAGCTTGACAGGTTCCAACCTCGGCGGTCATTCGCTATACATCGACCCCCAATACTGCGGTAGATTAGCTTTCCAAGATTTTCCGCCTAATAGTTGTTGCTATAAATCGAATTTCCAGGTAACAAAAGGCAAATTCCACATTAAACTACATACCCTGTTCACAGGCAATAAACTTCGCAATCGTTGTATTCGTGTTTCCCAGATCGCTTCACAGCTTGAATATAAATATTCATTGGAAAAATGACATTCGCTTAATTATCTCCCATACAGGAACGGCTGGCCAGTAACCCAATTCTTTACTATCACCAAACCATATTAAATGGCGAGATTGTCATTTACACCCCACGAAAACTCTTGCTTTTTTTAAAAGCTGATATACAAATTTTCTCTCAAACAAACCAACCTTGATTTTATATCTCCTCTAGCAACGAACAAAGCCAATCTGATATTAATTTTTATCGCGTCACTCTCACTAGATTCCTCATTCAACACTAGTATTAATATCAAATGCTTTTGACACGTAACAAACTCCCCCCTTACCAGAAAGGAAAAATTTCAACGAAATTTTTAACTAAATAAAAACTTTATCCTAAAAGGATACATACATATACGCTAGAGAGTCAGTAAACCGTCTGGCATAAGACGTCTCTAACAATTAATAAAAAAAAACCCCAATACCCACACCACAAACAAGCAACTACACTTTAGAGACGGTGATGACCCCAGGAGGAACCCAGGACCAGATCAACACCACGACAAGGATCAAGATTGTTCGTCGCTGCTGGATGTAAACGCTGCGCCGGTGAACAACCCTGTAACAACCTGTCGTGAAGAAGCTCCACCCCCATGAACCCCACAAAATCACTCCAAATCCCCACAGCGTACCCCCCCTGACAACTTTCAATAAACCCCCGAGGCGGAAGCATACCTCCACACAGTTTCAAGTACTGTCAGACCGAAAATAGTTAAGCCAAAACGAAGAATAACCAGGATCTTTCTTTTGACAACCCTGGGGAGAAAGCAACCCCAGTGAAAGAGAGTTAAAGAAACCAGAAAAGTGAGAGGCAGAAGCCAACATCCACACAACTCTCATACGCTCCGACGGAGGTATCCTTCAGCGCCCCGAATGGCCTGAAGAAAATCCCCACCAATCTTCATCTTACATCCAACAATCACTCATCACCAGAGATTTCATCCGCACCAGATTAAAGAGAAATAAAAGAAAACAAATTGTCATTCATCTAAGTAAACAGTTCATTCAAAACAAAATCGACATTCACTACATTACAAGAGAGAAATATAGACAAAGCTTTAAGAAGAAAAGAAGGCGAAGAATGAAGGACTGGTCATCTTAAAAATTTTGTTTTGTAGGGAAACACCCTATATCCCCAAACCCCAAGGGATACCTAAAAGAAACGAAGAAGTTGTACTTCTTTAACGATTAATCTCGTTACCCTTATGTCCCCTTAGGAAAAACAGGATAACGTAACGCTCTTCCAATACAATCCAAAAAGAAAACTATCCATTAACATTTCCCAACAGGGAACTCCCTATACGTTATACCCAAAAGAGGGAAAAGAACAAGATATTAAAGTTCCCCAAATAGTGTCCTTCCCGACTGTGCCCTTCCAACCACCCTATACCTTAAAATGGGGAAAGAACAAGATATTAAAAGTTCCCCAAAGAGTGACCTACCGTACTGTGCCCTTCCAACCACCCTATACCTTACAGGAGGGAAAGCAAGATAAAAATGCTCCCTAAAGTTACCTTCCATACAATGCCCATCCAACCACCCTATACTTTACACGAAATTCAATAACAGCTAGAATAACCAATCACAGCAGCAGATCATACCAAAGACTTCATTCGGCAACAACGGCTCAAAAGGAAACTAAAGGACATTAACTCGGGGACAGAGGTAGGTCCCATAAATCCGGAACAAGCCGATACTCTAAATGAGTAAACGAAACCATTCTCCAACTCCAAGCATGACCAAAAGCGAAACCAAAACAAGGATTCGAGACTCACTTGTGAATCTAAATCCGCGTAAGCGAAATGGATACCGAAAAAAAAAACTCACACAATACACATAGCTGAAGGTAACCATACAACAACAGCTACGCCACCAAAATCCCAAAAAAGTATCCAACAAAACCCAACAAGCTAACTCAAACCTACGCTAAAGCGAAAGATGAACTTCACTCGACACGAATGCAAGTCAAACCACACAATGAACCCAACAGCTATCTGCAAGCTACTCCAGTGTTATTATAGGAAGAACTAGATGAAATAGCTCCCTACAGTGACCTTCCCTGCAATTCCCAACCAACCACCCTATACTTTACAAGGGAAAAACAAGATGATAATGATCCCTTTCGTGACCTTCCCTGCGTGCCCAACCAACCACCCTATGCACATCATACATCATTAATTCATCTCAGAGTTATCATAAGGTTTCAAATCCTTGGCATGCCAAGTCCCCTTTAATATTTTTCCGTCAGGATCTTTGAGTTCATAAACCCATCGTGAAAACTTTCGATTAATAATAAACGGTCCTATAAATTTTGCAGCAAGCTTGGAAGTAAACTGACGAGCAGCATCCGATAACACATAGTGTCTACGCAACACTGCTTGATCCGGAACTAACTCGAAAGGTCGTCGACGAAAGTCATAGCGAGTTTTTGACTTTTGATAAGCCTTATCCAAACGACGTTTAACATCAGCATACAGTTGCTTGAGTACTATAGAACGATTATCTAAATCTCTATCCCGATTAAATTGAATTTCCGGATTTCCATCACCAACTACCGGTTCTTGATTTAATATGATTTCTCTGCCAAAATTAATGAAATATGGAGTTTTTCCCGTAACTTCATGAACTGAGGTACGTATAGCACAATCTACGTGAGACAGATATTTATCCCAATCTCGATGACGATCTGATACATAAGCTGTCAACATAGTTTTCAGCACTCTGTTTATACGTTCCGTAGGATTAGCTTGAGGATGATAATTGGCAGTAAACGAAATCTTACAGCCATACTTCTGATTTAAAGTTTGAAACTCATGACTGCGAAACTGAACGCCATTATCACATATGATTCGCTTGGGAACCCCAAACATCAAAAATACGTCTTCCTCAACAATACGTGAGATAACCTTACCTGATGCTGTACGGAGCGGAAACACTAATGGAAACTTACTAAAACAATCAGCCACTACGAATATATACGCGTATCCTCGTACTGAACGAGGTAAAGGACCTACAATATCACAACAGATTAGTTCCCAAGGCTTCGAAATTAATGAATGTCCACCCATATACCCTGCAGGGGCTCTCTGTTCTGGTTTAATTCGTTGACACGTTTCGCAACGGCGAACATAAGCAGCCACATCATAACGTAGTTTAGGCCAGTAGTATCTTTGTGCAATACGATGAAAAGTTTTATTACCACCCGTATGACCAGCGGTCGGAATATCGTGATTTTGTTTGATAACTTCTTGGCGTTGAGTCTTTGGAACAACCAGTTTCCAATGATCTTCATCATCTGCCAAGTCTGGATAATCGGTTCGAACATATTTATACAATTGACCGTCACTAACTCTCCAATGGGGAAATTTTCGAGGATTGTTAATAACAAATCGACACATACGATGATACCATGGATTACCAGCAGGACCAAACTGAACGTTAATAGCATCAATAACAGGAACAGCACGAGACAAAGTGTCAGGCACAACATGTTCTTTACCTTTTCGATGAATAATGTCAAAATCATATTGTTGAAGGCGAACTGCCCATCGAGCGATACGACCAACAGGGTCTTTAATACTATTAAGCCATTTTAAGCTATAATGATCAGTTACTACCGTGAACTTAGTTCCCTCAATATATGGTCTAAGTTTTTCAATAGCAAAAAGGACAGCGAGGCATTCACGCTCTGTTGTGCTAAAATTTCGTTCGTTTCTAGTAAGCGACCGACTAATGTAACATATAACTTTCTCTTCATCAGCTTGATGTTGAGTAAGTACGGCACCAATACCATAACCAGAAGCATCCGTTTGAATAACAAAGGGTACAGAAAAATCAGGGCAAGCTAATATCGGAGCAGATATCAAATGTTCTTTAATATCACTGAAGGCTCGTTCACAATTACTATCCCAGAAAAATTTCGCATTCTTGCGGAGCAAGGATGTAAGAGGTCCGATAAGTGAGGAAAAATTCGGAACAAAGCGACGATACCATGACGCCATAAATTACACGACGTACTTCCTTCACTGACACAGGAGTAGGAATACGATTAATTGCATCTACTTTTTCTGGGTCTACTAATAAACCGCGTGAATTTACTACATAACCGAGATACTTAAGTTCTGGCTTACAAAAATGACATCTATTTTGGCTTAAAGTAAGACCAGCAGCTAATAACCGAGACACAACCTCACGAAGAGTAGAAAGATGTTTTTCGAAAGTTGGCGTACAAATTACAATATCGTCAAGATACGTAAAGACATATGGTTCCAAATCAGCACCAATCCCCCTATCAATTAGGCGTTGCCACGTTGCCGGCGCCGTATGCAAACAAAACGGTAGGCGGCGAAATTGAAATAACCCCCTATTAGGCACAGTAAACGCTGTTAAAGGGCGTGAAGAAACAGCCACAGGTATCTGCCAATATGCGGATTTAATATCAAGAGTCGTAAGATAATGTGCGTCACGAAGTTTATCCAAAGTACTTGATACATATGGAATAGGATAAGCATCAGGTTGACTGACTTTATTAAGTTGGCGATAATCAACACAGAACCGATAACTACCATCTTTCTTTTTAATCATTACTATCGGAGATGACCAAGCAGAAGTCGAAGGTTCTACCACTTCCTCATCCAACATTTTCTTTAACTCAAGATCTACCTGTTTCTGCAGAGCAGGAGAAATAGGATAATATCGCTGCTTAATAGGCGACGATGTGGTTTTAATCTCATGTTCAACAAGATGAGTGCATCCTAACTTATTTCCCATTTTACTAAAAACTTCTTTGACAAAACAATCTAATTGTTCTCGCTGAACTTCAGATAAATGTTCTACAGCCTGTATTGCATTAACTTCTGGGATCAAGTGATCTTTCGAGAAGGTCCATTCGTTAATTCTAAGATCGGTTACAATACCCATTCTACGCAAAAATTCGCATCCCAAAATCAAGGTATGGGGTACGAAAGGCACAACTAATAACTCACAAGTACAAACTCTATCGCGAAGCATAAGTGGTACTGTAACTATACCTAATATTTGACATTCTGCACCGTCAGCAACATTACATGTCCTATCTTTACTTGGTGTAAGCCTACAATGACCTTTCAACAGCTCCCATCCCTTTCTACCAACAACAGTATGCGAAGCACCCGAATCTAACAATCCAAGAATCTCATTACCAAAAATTGAAACTTTAAGATACGGTCTCTCATCAGGACCTGCGTGACTTAAAATATAATCTAAAACAGCTTTAGAACTAAAATCCGAATTATTTACAACATTGACCGAAGAATTTATTTGACACCGCGCTATTCGGTCGTCTAGCGGCGTCGACCCCCATTTCCCGAACATGAAGGGCATGTACGGACAGTAAAATCAGGTCGTCCACAACCATAGCAATATTGTTTACTATTTGCTGAACAGTTACGCGCAAAATGATTCGGTTTATCACATTTCCAACATCTCAAATCAGAAGGCTTGGTTGAATTGATTACATTCGGTGGGTTATTACTACGAGTTTGAACGTAACCCTCATTTGAGGATACATTCACTGTATGAATCTTAGCATTACATTTCGACCTTTGATAGGCTAGATCGGGTTCTAACATTCGATTTCCCTGAGTGGGAGGTCCACGGAACCGTTGTGCACGCACATGTGCATCTTCAACAGCTTTACACACTCGAAGTAATTGTGAAAAGGAAACTATGTTCTCTAAAGCCAGTTGGGTTTGGAAATGTGGTAATAAATTCCTACGTATTAGATTAAGGCGCTTTATTTCAGAAGGCATCGATGGTAACCGATGAAATAAGTTTTCCATTATCGACACAAATACGGTCACGGGTTCATCGGCCCCCTGAGTACGATTGCGTATTTCATCCCATAAACAAGCTTCATAATCACATGGAAGAAAAGCTGAACGTAACACATTAACTAACTGGTCCTAATTATACAAAGTATTTTTAACCGATCGATACCAAATCAAAGCATAATCGGTGAAAAATTCAACAGCCGAAGTAAAAAGTTGTTCCTTAGTAACCCCACGCGCCATTCGCAATTCTTCAACACGTTCTAGAAAACTAGAAAGTCCCGATTGACCATCAAAACGAAGGTTCCATTTATTCATCGGAAGGTAATTGTTATAACGTGGAGTAGCATCAATGACTTTAGTGCTGTTAAAACCAATAGGTGTCGGTAACGTTTGAAACTGTTGACTATCAATTACATTTGAATAATTAAAATGGTTTGGTGATTGATTGGCTTGTAATGGCTCATCGTCAAGGTCCATCAAGTTAACTGTTTGTGAACTAGAAGGAACTACAGGTTCATTTTCAGATGTTAATCTGGACTCGAGATCGTCCATAGCCCCTAAACACCTATTATATAGCTCATCTTTATCATCTGCTGAAGACCCCTCAAAAACTAACCGTTCTAGTCGATTTGAAATATGTACCAAGCGGGTCTGAATACGTTTATAATCATTACCACCCCTAACAAATGACTCAGAAGCTAGTATCTCTTCCACAAGAATGTCAAGCTTCCTACTGCATATATCCAATTCTTCTACGTTATTCAATTCTACTTCCGGGAACGAAGCATTTCCCGTCTTCTCTAACCTAATACGCGCTCTAAGCAATTTACGCTTTTCCGGCATATTTCCCTTACAAACAACTCCCCGTATTCGTAATTCATAATCTATCTCGTCTACCAATAACCTATCAACATCCATTCTGATTCCTCAAAGTAAAACCCTTTTTATCACAAGTATACCGTTTTATGTATTATTCTCAAAGTAATTCTTTGGTTTGTCACGTTCTGACGATATTTTTCCACTTACATAAACGAGTACAGAAAGTTATGTATAACTATTGTCAGTATTGCTCCTTTCTATTATAGTACGACCTAAAGGTATATGTTCCAATCTTGTTAAAGCCCCCGTTGGGTGCCAAACTTGTTAGCTATATTTATCTATAAATTCCTTTACCTACCTTTAGGTCATCGCTATATCTCTTAGTTAACAATCGATCACTATAAAAGTATATTTGAGGCCCGTCTCTAGCATCAGTGAAGACGTCGCGGATTCTAGTTTATGATGTTTATAATTGGCGCCAACAAGTTAAACTCAAATATACTGATATAAGCCAAGAAACTTGTAACTTCACTTTCTATCAACTAATAACAATACGATTATTGAACTCCCTATCAAAATGAAAGAAAGCAATACTTGTAGCTAGTTTTATTACTACTCGAACATTACTACCATATCACCAAACCATATTAAATGGCGAGATTGTCATTTACACCCCACGAAAACTCTTGCCTTTTTTAAAAGCTGATATACAAATTTTCTCTCAAACAAACCAACCTTGTTTTTATATCTCCTCTAGCAACGAACAAAGCCAATCTGATATTAATTTTTATCGCGTCACTCTCACTAGATTCCTCATTCAACACTAGTATTAATATCAAATGCTTTTGACACGTAACAACTTGCTTACCATGTCAGAAAGCGAAAATACTGAAACATACAAAAAGTGTGCAACAAACATTTCCTGTTCCGGAAGAACGATTCGCGCATGTGCATTTAGACTTAATAGGTCCACTTCCGCCTTCACAAGGAAACCGCTACTGTCTTACCATGATAGACCGTTTTTCGAGGTGGCCCGAAGCAACCCCGCTACAGAATATTACAGCTGGAACAGTAGCAGATGCATTTTTCAGCACATGGGTCACCCGTTTTGGTTCCTCACGTTCTATTACAACGGACCCAGGTCGACAATTTGAGTCAGCACTTATGAGCTCTCTAACCAAGCTGATTGGCACCGAGCGCGCCCGCTGTACGCCATACAGGCCACAAACAAACGGCATATTAGAACGTTGGCACCGTACACTAAAAACAGCAATAATGTTCCACGAGACAGACAGATGGTCAGACATATTGCCAGTAATTTTATTAAGCCGTCGCACCACTTACAAGGAAGATTTAAATTGTTCGCCTGCTGAATTGCTATACGGTACGCCTTTGCGGATTCCAGGTGAATTTTTTATAGATCAGCCGACTAATAATGTAGACCCAGCATCCTTCCCGGAACTAATTCGTCAAACCATCCGGCAAATGCGCCCTACAACTTCACACCACGGCCAAGCAGCAGTTTTTGTGCCTTCCGAATTACCGACATGCACACATGTCTTTTTGCGGGATGATAGCGTCCGAAAATCATTACAGCCCCCGTACACAGGTCCATACGAAGTCCTGGACCGCAAAGGCAAGGTGTACACAATAAAAATTAAAGGAAAGCCTGTCAACATCTCCATGGATCGCTTGAAACACTGTTTTTACGAAAAAAACGCGGAAGCTCCGTTCCACAACAACCAGATCCGGGAGAGTGATGGTGCACTCTCCCCGTACGTTTCCATTTCACGGATTCATGACTACGTCATTGGGAAGGGGGTGATGTAGCGGCAGTGCGTATCCAAGTTTGCGCGGAACAGTTAAACCTCGGTTCCAGCGAAGCGGCGCTGTTGGTTCACGCGCACGAAAAAATGACGCTTGACAGTTACCGGTCGCAGAGCGTGCAGTTCAGATCGTGGTTTGGTTAATTATCATACATGTTTTTGTATTTAGTTATGGTACAAGAATAAAGTGTTTATTAGCAAAGCAGAAGTGTTTTCATTTAAGTAGTGCAACATAACTACAAGTGATTTCCAGTGCTACTGCTCAGTTATTTGGTAAAATCTCCGCTGCCAATCGTTTCCTCAACAAACATTTTGACAATTGCGCCATTTACATTAGTCACTCATTCTGAATACCGCAGACGAGTTTGAGTGAAACTCACACATGAGTACACAATGAGTGACGGTTGAGGTGAGTGTTGGTGTTAGTTAAGTTACGTCTATGAATTCGGCCCTTAGCCGCTCACTCGTAGCGATTGTCATTTTTGTAGCGCATTTCAAAACCGCTCACTCAGCAGATACCGCTCATTAAAATGGGCGTGTTTACCCCGCAAAACAAATTTAAATAAAGATTATTAGTTAATTATTGTTAGATATTATCTACATAATTACCTACTTTCCTACTACACTAATTACCTACTCTTTATTTTACTAACCTCATTAAATAATGTTTACTCCTTTATTTGAAAAAAATATCAAGATATTACACTTTAATTTGTTATTGATGATATCATCGCTCATAATAGATATGGTTTATTTGGAAATTTGAACAGAAATGTAAATACATATTTCACGTATTACAGTTGATTTGCAACTCTTAACACATAAACACAACATTCAGCTGTATTTATAGGTTAAAATAAACAACTTTGACAGTTAACTCAACGTAAATTGAAAAAGACCATTCAACAAACTTACATCGCTCAAACTGAGCGCCTACTCAGCAGTTGTGTCCTCTGAATGAATTGATATTCGAACTACAAAAATGGTGAAATTTTTGCGGAGACAGGTTACAAAATCCTTACCAGTTTCGGTTGCAGAGAAGCGCCTTCTCGTCCGGTAATTGTAAATTTAATCGATAAATTTAAACGTTTTGACAAGGTTAGTGACCGGTAATTGGTCAGTCAGATCAACCGAAAACATTGCTGCTGTGGCTGAAAGTGTATTTTTTCGAAAACGAAGCCGGTGACACCGTCACAGTCAATGGATTGCACTGCCGAAAGATGCTGATTGACTTTTTTTGTCCGAAATTGAAGAACTGTACCTGAACGATGTTTATTTTTAGCAAGATAGGGATACCTGCCACACAAGCCGTGAAACGATCTCGTTATTGCGTGAAAAGTTTCCTGGATGTGTCATTTCGCATCACGGAAACATTAATTGGCCGGCTAATTAAAAACTTGCGACTTGACTGAACTGATTCCTTTGAGGTTATGTAAAGAATTATGTTTACACCAATACTCCACAAAACGATTCTAGCCCTCAAAGAGAACATGTGAAATATTATTGGTGAAATTGAGCCGCAATTGTGCGATAACGTGATACACAATGTCTTCAACAGAATGACCATTTACAAAAGAAGCAGAGATGGCCATTTGACTGATATTGTGTTCCACGTTTATACGAGGAGCGTTCAAATTTGTGCGATAGCACCCATTTCGGAACAATTTCGATGACTTCTTCATTACAATGAGGTATTTTTTTCCTAGAAACTCTTTTAAGGGTCCAAACAAGTAAGAAACTGATACAGCAAGGTCCAAAATGTATGGTAAATAACACAGCATGGTGCAATTCAATTTTTGAATCGTAGTTAGCGTGTGAATAGCGAAATAATAATAATAATAATTTTCTTTATTACGCTTGACCAAATACACAATAGAGAGAAATGACAGAGGAAAAGCACTATCAACTCAAACGGGTAACCACAAGGCGGGATTCAGCTGGTAGTTGGAAATCCAACCCGTCATTGGCATAACTAGAATTTTTGGCTGGGGAGGGCCAGGCCTCCCAACCAACCACCGTCAATACCTATGTATACCTATGAAGACATGAATTTACGTACACACAACTTTTTCGCATAAATGTATTTGCTTGTTCTTTGATGCCGTTATATGAGGCAGTCCCGTAAATGTATGCAACAAAGTTTTTAGTAACCAAAATTTGTGTTTATTATTTTCTCAAAATATTCTTTCTTAAACTCAACATTTACGCATTCGGTAAAACCAATTTTAAAAACATAAATTCCACAATTTTTGCGAAACTTGAGAAACGAGGTTTTTGAAGCTTTCCACAGCATCTTCGGGAGTTCCAAATCGCACACCACGCATTTTATCGTTTAATTGAGGAACTAGAAAGTAATCGGAAGGTGCTAGGTCGGAACTGAATGGGGGATAACTTAGCAATTTTAACTCGAAAGTCTTTGAAAATTATTTTATTTGATGTGCGGTATGACTAGTTAGATGCATGTCATGGTGCAGAACGATCTCTCCCCTTGGGCGCCATAAGCCGAGCTTTTTGAATAACGTCTGGCAGCCATATAGTTGTGTACAATTTTGCAGTAACCCTACGTTTATTTTTAAGCACGATAGTTGTATAATAGGTGAATGAAAATTTGGCTGCTTCGATGAAATAATAAGGTTGTGGAAATAGATAGCTAAAAAGTTTATTGTAGTAGGTATATAAAATCTGATTGTCCCTTAAGGTCCAAACGTCATACATGTGAAGGTTGATAAAATATTTTACGTTTCGCCACTTTAGATGGCTTCATCAGAAATTATTGACAAGTGATATAACTAAAATACAAAAGTTAGAAAATTAGATTAGTTGTGATAGGTCCTGATTTTGAAAAGAAACAAGCAATTATTTTCTCTCTTCAAGATCGCTTCATTTTAACTGGATTAAGATTTGTTGGAAACATCCATTGTGCTGACTTCCGCTTAGATTCGGGTTCAAATGCATATATCCAGCTTTCGTCACCAGTTATGATGTAAACTGCTTTAGATTTTCCTTCATCATATTTCTTATACTGTTCCACATGTTGTGGTTGCGTTAAGTGTATCTGTTAAACTGTGTGGTATCCACCCAAGACAGACTTTTCGTACACCCAAATGAGTATGTAAAATCTTGTTTATTGCAGTCATGCCAATGTCCAAGATGCTTTAATAATTATATAAGTGACTCGATTGTCCTACTGACGCATTCTTTGCACAGCGTCTACGTTCGTATCAGTAACTGCTGAAATTTGTCCGCAAAAATCGTCGCTGACTGAAACTCGTTTAAATTTAAATTCATTAAACCAGAAATATACGCCAAAAGAAGCACGAAGTCATATATCTTTCAGAGATAGGGAACTTTTAAAGTCATAGTAAATCATGGCTCTAAAATTTTCTCCTGTTATGTTCATTTTGATGCACAACATTTATTTCAAAGCTAACTGTGTAGTAACTAAATTTGAACTGTTAAACTAGAAAACAAGAAACATTTGTTTATGGCAAGTTACATTTCCATGGTGCACTTGATCTATTGGTTTGCAGAAATTATGGGTGCTACCTACTCTCGTAATACTACATGTCTAAGGAGCATATCAATAAATTATTTCTCGGTTCATAAACACCTTAAAAATGTATAGATTACCTCTTGCAACTCAATGAGGTTGACGGTAAAAAATATTATTTCAGGAGCAACATCACTTGGTTTCCATTTTCACGTTTTTGAGCCACAGTTTTTATTTTTTTCTCCGTATTCTCGAAACAAATACTTTCTTGAAAACATTAGTATCCTCTTAATTGTTATTGTGATATGTTTTTATTCTATCTTGGGCTAGCAACTGTGGAAATTCAAGCACCACAAAATGTTCTTTGCTGTACATAAAACACTATTAAACATAAAATTCTGGATCGTACTCTTTAAAGCTATAAACTCAACTCTTTAGGCAAGGCAAACATCGAAATAGAAAGTCACCTTAAGTCTGAACTGTACGAGCCTATAATAGGCAGCTAGCTGTATGTGTCCAGGGAGTAGTTACCGATGCACTCAAGTTTTCAACTACTTTACTTACCCGCATATGAAATAATTGCAATTGTATTTTTCTGTGCACATAAATTGATCCTTTATTTGTAGAAAACTTGAGAGAAACTAACAAAAATTGTGTAAATTTAACTTAAAAAAATATTCAGACGAAAGCAGTGTTTTCAAAGTAATTATTAGCTAACTAATACCGTTTGCTCTTGTATATTATTATTCATTAGAGTCATCCATCCAACATGGTGTAGCTTGAACAAGCGTCCACGTTCGATCAGCAGAGTTAAGCAACGCTGTCTCTGGTCAGAACTTGGATGGGAGTTCCACGGCTGCATCTCTCGGCGCCTCGTGGTACGGCTATCACGGAAAAAAGTTGGTCCCGGCGGTCATACAACATCATGACAGTCGTTAGTGGGGTTGGAAGTCCTCATAACTGCACAGCGACGCCTATAATTGGCCTAACGGCTGTTGGCTGAGTGCAAATTAAATTAAATTAAACATATGATATTTATACTATAATGTTTTTAAGCCAAAAAAGGTAATAAAACCAGAAAATGTAAGAATGTGTGAGGGTCGATAACCAATCCCTTAGTTTAAATGGGTTAATAAAAAAAGCAGATTTTTATAGCTATTAACATATATAGGAATGTTATGAGTATCATAACTGCCGCAGATGCTATGAAATCCAAGCTCGTAGAGCGAGGATTTTAAAACTTCTAAGGCTGTTAGGATTCATAACATCCGTGATTTGTTCAATAGTTTATCGGTTGCTATATGATTATGGTTGCCATGTAGGGTAATATTTCTTTACCCTACAGATAAGTTATGACCTAGTTACCAACCTACTTTTGCATATGTAAACAAAGGCTTAATATCCTGAAACCGATAAAATTTATTTAACTTTTATTTTTCTGGGGTGGCCCAGACAGCACTCTGGGGAGGGCCTGGTCCCCCCACTAGTTACGCCAATGCCAACCTGTCTGATCTTCCCTCCAAACTCTGATTAAAATAAATGAAAGTAGATTTGAAAAACTGCCTAATAGTTATTTACTATACAAATGGGATAACAGCATCATTAATATACGTGTGTGTAAGTTACAAACGAGTGCGTAGCACGAGTTATGTAAGCACACAAGTATATTAATGATGCATTATCACACATGTATTGTACAAAATTTTATCTACGACTGCCTAAAATTGAGAAAAGTGCATTAAGAGAAATGTCAGATCTGTCATTTTCAAAAATATTTTAGTCGGCAAATGTCATTATTTCATTCATTTGACACTATTTCAGTTAGGTAATGAAGTCATTACACAACTCAGTTGCGTAATGAAACCATTACATAACTGAGTGGTGTAATGAGCTTCATTACCTACCTGAAATAGTGTCAAGTGAGTGACGTAATGAGTTACTTATCCCACTGGAGTAGATAATTAGTTATTTACTATACAAGTGGGATAACAGCATCATTAATATACGTGTATGTAAGCACGCAAGTATATTAATGATGCATTATCACACATGTATTGTACAAAATTTTATCTACGACTGCCTAAAATTGAGAAAAGTGCATTAAGAGAAATGTCAGATCTGTCATTTTCAAAAATATTTTAGTCGGCAAATGTCATTATTTCATTCATTTGACACTATTTCAGTTAGGTAATGAAGTCATTACACAACTCAGTTGCGTAATGAAACCATTACATAACTGAGTGGTGTAATGAGCTTCATTACCTACCTGAAATAGTGTCAAGTGAGTGACGTAATGAGTTACTTATCCCACTGGAGTAGATAATTAGTTATTTACTATACAAGTGGGATAACAGCATCATTAATATACGTGTATGTAAGCACGCAAGTATATTAATGATGCATTATCACACATGTATTGTACAAAATTTTATCTACGACTGCCTAAAATTGAGAAAAGTGCATTAAGAGAAATGTCAGATCTGTCATTTTCAAAAATATTTTAGTCGGCAAATGTCATTATTTCATTCATTTGACACTATTTCAGTTAGGTAATGAAGTCATTACACAACTCAGTTGCGTAATGAAACCATTACATAACTGAGTGGTGTAATGAGCTTCATTACCTACCTGAAATAGTGTCAAGTGAGTGACGTAATGAGTTACTTATCCCACTGGAGTAGATAATTGGTTATTTACTATACAAGTGGGATAACAGCATCATTAATATACGTGTATGTAAGCACGCAAGTATATTAATGATGCATTATCACACATGTATTGTACAAAATTTTATCTACGACTGCCTAAAATTGAGAAAAGTGCATTAAGAGAAATGTCAGATCTGTCACTTTCAAAAATATTTTAGTAGGCAAATGTCATTATGTCATTCATTTGACACTATTTCAGTTAGGTAATGAAGTCATTACACAACTCAGTTGCGTAATTAAACCATTACATAACTGAGTGGTGTAATGAGCTTCATTACCTACCTGAAATAGTGTCAAATGAGTGACGTAATGAGTTACTTATCCCACTGGAGTAGATAATAGTTATTTACTATACAAGTGGGATAACAGCATCATTTATACGTGTGTGTAAGTTACAAACGAGTGCGTAGCACGAGTTATGTAAGCACACAAGTATATTAATGATGCATTATCACACATGTATTGTACAAAATTTTATCTACGACTGCCTAAAATTGAGAAAAGTGCATTAGGAGAAATGTCAGATCTGTCATTTATCAAAATATTTTAGTAGGCAAATGTCATTATGTCATTCATTTGACACTATTTCAGTTAGGTAATGAAGTCATTACACAACTCAGTTGCGTAATGAAACCATTACATAACTGAGTGGTGTAATGAGCTTCATTACCTACCTGAAATAGTGTCAAGTGAGTGACGTAATGAGTTACTTATCCCACTGGAGTAGATAATTAGTTATTTACTATACAAGTGGGATAACAGCATCATTAATATACGTGTATGTAAGCACGCAAGTATATTAATGATGCATTATCACACATGTATTGTACAAAATTTTATCTACGACTGCCTAAAATTGAGAAAAGTGCATTAAGAGAAATGTCAGATCTGTCATTTTCAAAAATATTTTAGTAGGCAAATGTCATTATGTCATTCATTTGACACTATTTCAGTTAGGTAATGAAGTCATTACACAACTCAGTTGCGTAATGAAACCATTACATAACTGAGTGGTGTAATGAGCTTCATTACCTACCTGAAATAGTGTCAAGTGAGTGACGTAATGAGTTACTTATCCCACTGGAGTAGATAATTAGTATATTATTAGATGAGCGATTATGACAGCCATTATTCACGAAGATGACATTTGCGCCACAAGCCGAAGGCGCTTGGCGCAAGTCATCTGAGTGAATAATGGCCATAATCGCGAATATAATACGATATTTTATCTAGTCCTATGGAATATGAGCCTAGTGTTCATATTTCCGAATTATGACATTTGTGACAGCTGTTAACTTCAAAAGTCATTTAATAATGAGAATGAATTTTGTGATTGGCTACAACCTATTGAATAATGAAAATAGAATTTTCTGATTGGTTGCAATTTGCAAACTATTGAATAATGAAAATAGAATTTTATGATTGGCTGCAAACCGTGAATTATGAATCATAATTCATGGCCATTGTGCAGTAGGAGTAGATAATAGTTATTTACTATACATGTGGGATAACAGCATCATTAATATACGTGTATGTAAGCACACAAGTATATTAATGATGCATTATCACACATGTATTGTACAAAATTTTATTTACGACTGCCTATAATTGAGAAAAGTGCATTAAGAGAAATGTCAGGTCTGTCACTTTCAAAAATATTTTAGTAGGCAAATGTCATTATGTCATTCATTTGACACTATTTCAGTTAGGTAATGAAGTCATTACACAACTCAGTTGCGTAATGAAACCATTACATAACTGAGTGGTGTAATGAGCTTCATTACCTACCTGAAATAGTGTCAAGTGAGTGACGTAATGAGTTACTTATCCCACTGGAGTAGATAATTAGTATATTATTAGATGAGCGATTATGACAGCCATTATTCACGAAGATGACATTTGCGCCACAAGCCGAAGGCGCTTGGCGCAAGTCATCTGAGTGAATAATGGCCATAATCGCGAATATAATACGATATTTTATCTAGTCCTATGGAATATGAGCCTAGTGTTCATATTTCCGAATTATGACATTTGTGACAGCTGTTAACTTCAAAAGTCATTTAATAATGAGAATGAATTTTGTGATTGGCTACAACCTATTGAATAATGAAAATAGAATTTTCTGATTGGTTGCAATTTGCAAACTATTGAATAATGAAAATAGAATTTTATGATTGGCTGCAAACCGTGAATTATGAATCATAATTCATGGCCATTGTGCAGTAGGAGTAGATAATAGTTATTTACTATACATGTGGGATAACAGCATCATTAATATACGTGTATGTAAGCACACAAGTATATTAATGATGCATTATCACACATGTATTGTACAAAATTTTATTTACGACTGCCTATAATTGAGAAAAGTGCATTAAGAGAAATGTCAGGTCTGTCACTTTCAAAAATATTTTAGTAGGCAAATGTCATTATGTCATTCATTTGACACTATTTCAGTTAGGTAATGAAGTCATTACACAACTCAGTTGCGTAATGAAACCATTACATAACTGAGTGGTGTAATGAGCTTCATTACCTACCTGAAATAGTGTCAAGTGAGTGACGTAATGAGTTACTTATCCCACTGGAGTAGATAATTAGTATATTATTAGATGAGCGATTATGACAGCCATTATTCACGAAGATGACATTTGCGCCACAAGCCGAAGGCGCTTGGCGCAAGTCATCTGAGTGAATAATGGCCATAATCGCGAATATAATACGATATTTTATCTAGTCCTATGGAATATGAGCCTAGTGTTCATATTTCCGAATTATGACATTTGTGACAGCTGTTAACTTCAAAAGTCATTTAATAATGAGAATGAATTTTGTGATTGGCTACAACCTATTGAATAATGAAAATAGAATTTTCTGATTGGTTGCAATTTGCAAACTATTGAATAATGAAAATAGAATTTTATGATTGGCTGCAAACCGTGAATTATGAATCATAATTCATGGCCATTGTGCAGTAGGAGTAGATAATTAGTATATTATTATATGAGCGATTATGACAGCCATTATTCACGAAGATGACATTTGCGCCACAAGCCGAAGGCGCGTGGCGCAAGTCATCTGAGTGAATAATGGCCATAATCGCGAATATAATACGATATTTTATCTACTCCTTTGCAATAGGAGACTTGTGTTCATATTTCCGAATTTTGACAGCTGTTAACTTCAAAAGTCATTGAATAATAAGAATGAATTCTGTGATTGGCTACAACCTATTGAATAATGAAAATAGAATTTTCTGAATGGTTGCAATTTGCAAGCTATTGAATAATGAAAATAGAATTTTATGATTGGCTGCAAACCATGAATTATGAATCATAATTCATGGCCATTGTGCAGTAGGAGTAGATAATAGTTATTTACTATACATGTGGGATAACAGCATCATTAATATACGTGTATGTAAGCACGCAAGTATATTAATGATGCATTATCACACATGTATTGTACAAAATTTTATCTACGACTGCCTAAAATTGAGAAAAGTGCATTAAGAGAAATGTCAGATCTGTCACTTTCAAAAATATTTTAGTAGGCAAATGTCATTATGTCATTCATTTGACACTATTTCAGTTAGGTAATGAAGTCATTACACAACTGAGTTGCGTAATGAAACCATTACATAACTGAGTGGTGTAATGAGCTTCATTACCTACCTGAAATAGTGTCAAATGAGTGACGTAATGAGTTACTTATCCCACTGGAGTAGATAATAGTTATTTACTATACAAGTGGGATAACAGTAGGCAAATGTCATTATGTCATTCATTTGACACTATTTCAGTTACGTAATGAAGTCATTACACAACTGAGATTAAATCCTAGTAATGCTCAAAAAGCATTTGAATTGAATTCAGCGCGCTTTTTTTTAAACGTTACGGATCCAACCGACGATAAGCCGAACGACATCCGATGCCGCAAGTTACGATAAGGCGGCGCGCAAGCGAAACTCCCCTCCTACTCTAATCGCCACCGGAAGCAGCAGATAAGGGACCCCGATACTATAAATACGAAGACCGCCCAACTGCCGCTCTCTCTCTGTGACCGATCTTTATCCGATAAGAAGATACCTGACCTGATCCGTTATCTAATCTGGCTGCATTTCCTACCGCCATTTTGTCGTTACGAACTGTTAGCAAGATTAGAATAATTCACACCCGTTGTAAATAACCTGTACTGGACGCTATTCTATCATGTCGGTAAATTTCTGGTTAGTAGTGTAGCGTTTAAATCCGAAATATTGCAAGTTCCAGCACACGCTGTTGAGATCTTGGAATATTTTACAATCTCCACACCCGAACGTTCCCGTGTACTCATCGACTGCGAAATCCTGTTTATTCGCAGTGCACAAAAGGCCCACAAATTGCCCGATTTCCGCGAAGACTAATTTTGTGTGATTCACAGCATTTTACTGCGCCGGAAGCCACCGCCCGATCTGCAAGACCTGAAGGTAGCATCCCCCGTCCGCAAGTCGCATCGAACGTAAATAAAGCCGAAGCAACGACCTGGAGCGATAGCGCGCTATCGCGCCAGCCGGACTTCCCGATAAGCGCTCCGTTCTACCTGCGAGGGGTCAAAAACTATCTACACACCTGGAAATCGCGTGCTACTGATTTGCGTGCTGAGTCCACCTAGAGGAGACACTAACTTCCAGGAAGGCGTCGCACATTAAACTCTAAACACACAAACAATCTCCAGGTAAAGCTTGCCATATATTTTAATTCGTAAAATCCGCAGAAGGAAAGTGCCTGCAAGCACAATTCTGAGATTTCCGACATCGATCGGTTTCGAGCGGAGAATTCTCGCGGATCGGCGCGGAAGGAAACACTCGCTGCCCGTCCGAGGAAAGACATCTCCAAGCCTCGTGACCTCCTCCGCAGAGGTGCCTTGTGGGCTGCCTGCCCCGCCAACAAAATTTCGACGTGCAATTGATAGTATTTATAATTTCCGTATTGTATGACATACTGATTTATTACTAACTTATCGTTGTTGTTGAATTTATTTATACTCGAGTGTACCGAACCCTCTTCGACAGTGAGTTATCCCGCGGCTAAGTTTAATACACCCTTACGAGAAGGGTGTAATATTACATGGCGCCCGAGCAGGGACTTGAACTCGAGTATAGATAATTCAGAAAACGCCCGTCCGCCGACCTGTTTTCATTAGATATTTGGCGCCCGAGCATTCCTGAAAATTATCCCAGTAGTATTTAAGGTCTTATTTAATCTTCTATACAAAACCTGTTCCAGATAAGCCGACCGAACCGAGATGTACCAGATAGCCTAGTCCAGGTGGATTCTTCGCGACCCCGAGGTGCCCTAGCCTTTTTGCCTGAAGATACTACGGACCGCCCGCGTAGTACCGTCTTCTGTAACCCTCCGGGGCCAGCAGCTTAACTGCTGGCACGGGCTTCGCAACCCCGAGGTGCCCTAGCTTTTTGCCTGAAGATACTACGGACCGCCCGCATAGTACCGTCTCCTGTAACCCTCAGGGGCCAGCATCTTCTGCTGGTACGGGTTTAGCAGCCCCGAGGTGCCCGAGCGAACACCAAAATGCACGTCGAAACCGCGATGGTGCTACCAATTTCCAGTATAACCATAATGCACGTCGAAACCGCGATGGTGCTTCCGAACCGTCAATTTCCAGTATAACCAGAATGCACGTCGAAACCGCGATGGTGCTTCCGATCCGTCAAACACCAGTTAATTCACGTCGAAACCGCGATGGTGCTTCCGATCCGTCAATTTCCAGTATAACCAGTATGCACGTCGAAACCGCGATGGTGCTTCCGATCCGTCAATTTCCAGTATAACCAGCACTACACGTCGATGGTGCTTCCGATCTGTCAATTTCCAGTATAACCAGAATTTACATCGAAACCGCGATGGTGCTTCCGATCCGTCAATTTCCAGTATAACCAGAAATACACGTCGAAACCGCGATGGTGCTTCCGATCCGTCAATTTCCAGTATAACCAGAAATGCACGTCGAAACCGCGATAGTGCATCCGATCCGTCAATTTCCAGTAAATTTCCCGTAGGAATACAAGACTGAAAACCGCAGTATTTTGTATTCACCAGGAACCCGAGTTTGTGTGCATTCATTAAACAAATCCAGAGCGAGCATTTCGCCCAAGTGCCTACAAGAAAGCTTGTTTCCTCCAGAATGTTTAATGAAGCAAATGCACCACCTGAAGTTATGCCGACGCCGCAACACCTACATTCTTCAGTAGTGTAGTTGTGCATATGTGCATGAACGTTGACAAGATGGCGGACTGAAACCGCAGCTTCGTGTCATCTGGTAACGTAAATTTATCCTAGCCAGTTTAACGAATCCCGAACGCTACATTCGCCTAAGGGCATACAAGAAAGTACGTTCGCTCTAGGGAAGGTAATTCACTTGCCCTAGTCCTGAAGTTCTCAGAATGCAAGTTGAAACCGCAACTTCTGCATTCATCTAGTAGGAATCTCAGAGTTTTGTGTGTGTAATAAAACGCACCCTGCAAAATGGCATTCAAGCCATTGCCAGAAATTTTAGAAATTTCCAAAGTTCATGTCCGAACTTAATTTTTTAAACTACCCTTCGCACCTGCCCGAATCTGGATCCTAGAATGTATTTCCCTGGGTCCAGATGTGTAAAAGGTCCGTCAACAACGACCATTTGTACCTGTAATCCCATAGAAGGGGTGATAACAGGGTTGGGCCTATATAAGGGCTTATCTTCAAACCCTGTGTCACTATCCGAGTTACTTTCAAACTAATCGAAGATGCCTCCGGTCCGAAATAAAATCGATGTGCGACCGTGGCCCTTCAAAATTAGGAGGCGACGTAAAGGGCAGAAAAGGATCCGTCCGTGGACCCCGCATCTCTATAACCGCCCAGCATCCCCGACGACTACCCGCTGGTCGCCTTTACCCCAGTGGAGTCCGGTACCGGCCATGTTGTCTCCGTTACCAGATACGCCAGAGAAGATAGGCAACATGCAGCCGAATTCCGCTACCGTGGATGACACCGATCAGGTGAGCCCTAGAGGAAATCTAGGACCCCAAACGTTGCCCCTCGACTTATCCCGGAAGATGGAGCGTTTGTTTGGAAAATCCCCATCCATTCTGCAAGCAACGCCCACGCTCCAAACTACCCCGAATATGGAGTTCAACGCCGAGCCCCTGTGGCCCTATACTCCTCCGGGACTCCCAGCGACGCCAGACACTCCCTCGCCCCTCATGAGAGCCATCCTGGCTGAATGCGGCCCTTGGTGGGAGCTACTAGGCATTCCGCCTGAACTTAAACCAGAAGCCCCCACTCAACTACCCGTGAACGAGGATTTGGTTCCCCTCGCTGAAGGCGACGCCCTCGCCTCAGTCCTGGAAAAGTTGCAGCATCTCCAGCTTCCAGAACCAGATTTACCACCCGAAGTGCTTCCGGAGATTTTTTTCCGACCACCGACCGAAACGGAAGCCCGACAACCGACCTCACGCAAAACCAGACGGAGGGAGAAGAAACGCCGTTTCCGCGTGAAATTGCCTTCCGGAGAATTTTTGCGAGTTTCCCGAGACACAGCCCGTCAAATGGGATTATTGCCGCCGCAGAAGTAAAATTAAACAGCAAGTATAAAATTTTTATTATCTTGCCTTGCCCCCTTTTCCTCCTACGCCACTGCGATACTTGATGACCAGGGATGCTGATACCGCAGCTTCCAAAACGTCGATCCGCCGACGCATCAAGGATTTGTGGACGTGCAGATGGAGAACCCATGAAGAAGAGGCCCATGAAACACCCGTTTCCTCCGAAGGGACCGGCATGTGTAACGTTTCGCCCTGAGATTAAATCCTAGTAATGCTCAAAAAGCATTTGAATTGAATTCAGCGCGTTTTTTTTAAACGTTACGGATCCAACCGACGATAAGCCGAACGACATCCGATGCCGCAAGTTACGATAAGGCGGCGCGCAAGCGAAACTCCCCTCCTACTCTAATCGCCACCGGAAGCAGCAGATAAGGGACCCCGATACTATAAATACGAAGACCGCCCAACTGCCGCTCTCTCTCTGTGACCGATCTTCATCCGATAAGAAGATACCTGACCTGATCCGTTATCTAATCTGGCTGCATTTCCTACCGCCATTTTGTCGTTACGAACTGTTAGCAAGATTAGAATAATTCACACCCGTTGTAAATAACCTGTACTGAACGCTATTCTATCATGTCGGTAAATTTCTGGTTAGTAGTGTAGCGTTTGAATCCGAAATATTGCGAGTTCCAACACACGCTGTTGAGATCTTGGAATATTTTACAATCTCCACACCCGAACGTTCCCGTGTACTCATCGACTGCGAAATCCTGTTTATTCGCAGTGCGCAAAGGGCCCACAAATTGCCCGATTTCCGCGGAGACTAATTTTGTGTGATTCACAGCATTTTACTGCGCCGGAAGCCACCGCCCGATCTGCAAGACCTGAAGGTAGCATTCCCCGTCCGCAAGTCGCATCGAACGTAAACAAAGTCGAAGCAACGACCTGGAGCGATAGCGCGCTATCGCGCCAGCCGGACTTCCCGATAAGCGCTCCGTTCTACCTGCGAGAGGTCAAAAACTATCTACGCACTTGGAAATCGCGTGCTACTGATTTGCGTGCTGAGTCCACCTAGAGGAGACACTAACTTCCAGGAAGGCGTCGCACATTAAACTCTAAACACACAAACAATCTCCAGGTAAAGCTTGCCATATATTTTAATTCGTAAAATCCGCAGAAGGACAGTACCTGCAAGCACAATTCTGAGATTTCCGACATCGATCGGTTTCGAGCGGAGAATTCTCGCGGATCGGCGCGGAAGGAAACACTCGCTGCCCGTCCGAGGAAAGATACCTCCAAGCCTCGTGACCTCCTCCGCAGAGGTGCCTTGTGGGCTGCCTGCCCCGCCAACAAAATTTCGACGTGCAATTGATAGTATTTATAATTTCCGTATTGTATGATATACAGTTCAGTTCGCATTTTTGTAAGATACAGTTAGAAACATTACACTGATTTATTACTAACTTATCGTTGTTGTTGAATTTATTTATACTCGAGTGTACCGAACCCTCTTCGACAGTGAGTTATCCCGCGGCTAAATTTAATACACCCTTACGAGAAGGGTGTAATATTACATGGCTGTATCCGAGCAGGGACTTGAACTCGAGTATAGATAATTCAGCAAACGCCCGTCCGCCGACCTGTTTTCACCAGATATTTGGCGCCCGAGCATTCCTGAAAATTATCCCAGTAGTATTTAAGGTCTTATTTAATCTTCTATACAAAACCTGTTCCAGATAAGCCGACCGAACCGAGATGTACCAGATAGCCTAGTCCAGGTGGATTCTTCGGAATTCAGGCCGAGATGTACCAGAACCGTGTACCAGAGATGTTACCAGTAGCCCAGATCCAGGTGTCCGAATTCCCTGCCCGTTTCCAGTCCTTCCGAAGGGTCAGAGAGCACCGATCCTTTCTGTAACCTGTAACCTGTAACCCTCCGGGGCTAGCAGCTTAACTGCTGGCACGGGCTTCGCAACCCCGAGGTGCCCTAGCCTTTTTGCCTGAAGATACTACAAACCGCCCGCGTAGTACCGTCTCCTGTAACCCTCAGGGGCCAGCATCTTCTGCTGGTACGGGTTTAGCAGCCCCGAGGTGCCCGAGCGAACACCAGTTAATGCACGTCGAAACCGCGATGATGCTTCCGATCCGTCAATTTCCAGTATAACCAGAATGCACGTCGAAACCGCGATGGTGCTTCCGATCCGTGAATTTCCAGTATAACCAGGTATGCACGTCGAAACCGCGATGGTGCTTCCAACCCGTCAAACACCAGTTAATGCACGTCGAAACCGCGATGGTGCTTCCGATCCGTTAATTTCCAGTATAACCAGGTATGCACGTCGAAACCGCGATGGTGCTTCCGATCCGTTAATTTCCAGTATAACCAGTATGCACGTCGAAACCGCGATGGTGCTTCCGATCCGTCAATTTCCAGTATAACCAGCAATGCACGTCGAAACCGCGATGATGCTTCCGATTTGTCAATTTCCAGTATAACCAGAAATGCACGTCGAAACCGCGATGGTGCTTTCGATCCGTCAATTTCCAGTATAACCAGCAATGCACGTCGAAACCGCGATAGTGCTTCCGATCCGTCAATTTCCAGTAAATTTCCCGTAGGAATACAAGACTGAAAACCGCAGTATTTTGTATTCACCAGGAACCCGAGTTTGTGTGCATTCATTAAACAAATCCAGAGCGAGCATTTCGCCCAAGTGCCTACAAGAAAGCTTGTTTCCTCCAGAATGTTTAATGAAGCAAATGCACCACCTGAAGTTATGCCGACGCCGCAACACCTACATTCTTCAGTAGTGTAGTTGTGCATATGTGCATGAACGTTGACAAGATGGCGGACTGAAACCGCAGCTTCGTGTCATCTGGTAACGTAAATTTATCCTAGCCAGTTTAACGAATCCCGAACGCTACATTCGCCTAAGGGCATACAAGAAAGTACGTTCGCTCTAGGGAAGGTAATTCACTTGCCCTAGTCCTGAAGTTCTCAGAATGCAAGTTGAAACCGCAACTTCTGCATTCATCTAGTAGGAATCTCAGAGTTTTGTGTGTGTAATAAAACGCACCCTGCAAAATGGCATTCAAGCCATTGCCAGAAATTTTAGAAATTTCCAAAGTTCATGTCCGAACTTAATTTTTTAAACTACCCTTCGCACCTGCCCGAATCTGGATCCTAGAATGTATTTCCCTGGGTCCAGATGTGTAAAAGGTCCGTCAACAACGACCATTTGTACCTGTAATCCCATAGAAGGGGTGATAACAGGGTTGGGCCTATATAAGGGCTTATCTTCAAACCCTGTGTCACTATCCGAGTTACTTTCAAACTAATCGAAGATGCCTCCGGTCCGAAATAAAATCGATGTGCGACCGTGGCCCTTCAAAATTAGGAGGCGACGTAAAGGGCAGAAAAGGATCCGTCCGTGGACCCCGCATCTCTATAACCGCCCAGCATCCCCGACGACTACCCGCTGGTCGCCTTTACCCCAGTGGAGTCCGGTACCGGCCATGTTGTCTCCGTTACCAGATACGCCAGAGAAGATAGGCAACATGCAGCCGAATTCCGCTACCGTGGATGACACCGATCAGGTGAGCCCTAGAGGAAATCTAGGACCCCAAACGTTGCCCCTCGACTTATCCCGGAAGATGGAGCGTTTGTTTGGAAAATCCCCATCCATTCTGCAAGCAACGCCCACGCTCCAAACTACCCCGAATATGGAGTTCAACGCCGAGCCCCTGTGGCCCTATACTCCTCCGGGACTCCCAGCGACGCCAGACACTCCCTCGCCCCTCATGAGAGCCATCCTGGCTGAATGCGGCCCTTGGTGGGAGCTACTAGGCATTCCGCCTGAACTTAAACCAGAAGCCCCCACTCAACTACCCGTGAACGAGGATTTGGTTCCCCTCGCTGAAGGCGACGCCCTCGCCTCAGTCCTGGAAAAGTTGCAGCATCTCCAGCTTCCAGAACCAGATTTACCACCCGAAGTGCTTCCGGAGATTTTTTTCCGACCACCGACCGAAACGGAAGCCCGACAACCGACCTCACGCAAAACCAGACGGAGGGAGAAGAAACGCCGTTTCCGCGTGAAATTGCCTTCCGGAGAATTTTTGCGAGTTTCCCGAGACACAGCCCGTCAAATGGGATTATTGCCGCCGCAGAAGTAAAATTAAACAGCAAGTATAAAATTTTTATTATCTTGCCTTGCCCCCTTTTCCTCCTACGCCACTGCGATACTTGATGACCAGGGATGCTGATACCGCAGCTTCCAAAACGTCGATCCGCCGACGCATCAAGGATTTGTGGACGTGCAGATGGAGAACCCATGAAGAAGAGGCCCATGAAACACCCGTTTCCTCCGAAGGGACCGGCATGTGTAACGTTTCGCCCTGAGATTAAATCCTAGTAATGCTCAAAAAGCATTTGAATTGAATTCAGCGCGTTTTTTTTAAACGTTACGGATCCAACCGACGATAAGCCGAACGACATCCGATGCCGCAAGTTACGATAAGGCGGCGCGCAAGCGAAACTCCCCTCCTACTCTAATCGCCACCGGAAGCAGCAGATAAGGGACCCCGATACTATAAATACGAAGACCGCCCAACTGCCGCTCTCTCTCTGTGACCGATCTTCATCCGATAAGAAGATACCTGACCTGATCCGTTATCTAATCTGGCTGCATTTCCTACTGCCATTTTGTCGTTACGAACTGTTAGCAAGATTAGAATAATTCACACCCGTTGTAAATAACCTGTACTGAACGCTATTCTATCATGTCGGTAAATTTCTGGTTAGTAGTGTAGCGTTTGAATCCGAAATATTGCGAGTTCCAACACACGTTGTTGAGATCTTGGAATATTTTACAATCTCCACACCCGAACGTTCCCGTGTACTCATCGACTGCGAAATCCTGTTTATTCGCAGTGCGCAAAGGGCCCACAAATTGCCCGATTTCCGCGGAGACTAATTTTGTGTGATTCACAGCATTTTACTGCGCCGGAAGCCACCGCCCGATCTGCAAGACCTGAAGGTAGCATTCCCCGTCCGCAAGTCGCATCGAACGTAAACAAAGTCGAAGCAACGACCTGGAGCGATAGCGCGCTATCGCGCCAGCCGGACTTCCCGATAAGCGCTCCGTTCTACCTGCGAGAGGTCAAAAACTATCTACGCACTTGGAAATCGCGTGCTACTGATTTGCGTGCTGAGTCCACCTAGAGGAGACACTAACTTCCAGGAAGGCGTCGCACATTAAACTCTAAACACACAAACAATCTCCAGGTAAAGCTTGCCATATATTTTAATTCGTAAAATCCGCAGAAGGACAGTACCTGCAAGCACAATTCTGAGATTTCCGACATCGATCGGTTTCGAGCGGAGAATTCTCGCGGATCGGCGCGGAAGGAAACACTCGCTGCCCGTCCGAGGAAAGATACCTCCAAGCCTCGTGACCTCCTCCGCAGAGGTGCCTTGTGGGCTGCCTGCCCCGCCAACAAAATTTCGACGTGCAATTGATAGTATTTATAATTTCCGTATTGTATGATATACAGTTCAGTTCGCATTTTTGTAAGATACAGTTAGAAACATTACACTGATTTATTACTAACTTATCGTTGTTGTTGAATTTATTTATACTCGAGTGTACCGAACCCTCTTCGACAGTGAGTTATCCCGCGGCTAAATTTAATACACCCTTACGAGAAGGGTGTAATATTACATGGCTGTATCCGAGCAGGGACTTGAACTCGAGTATAGATAATTCAGCAAACGCCCGTCCGCCGACCTGTTTTCACCAGATATTTGGCGCCCGAGCATTCCTGAAAATTATCCCAGTAGTATTTAAGGTCTTATTTAATCTTCTATACAAAACCTGTTCCAGATAAGCCGACCGAACCGAGATGTACCAGATAGCCTAGTCCAGGTGGATTCTTCGGAATTCAGGCCGAGATGTACCAGAACCGTGTACCAGAGATGTTACCAGTAGCCCAGATCCAGGTGTCCGAATTCCCTGCCCGTTTCCAGTCCTTCCGAAGGGTCAGAGAGCACCGATCCTTTCTGTAACCTGTAACCTGTAACCCTCCGGGGCTAGCAGCTTAACTGCTGGCACGGGCTTCGCAACCCCGAGGTGCCCTAGCCTTTTTGCCTGAAGATACTACAAACCGCCCGCGTAGTACCGTCTCCTGTAACCCTCAGGGGCCAGCATCTTCTGCTGGTACGGGTTTAGCAGCCCCGAGGTGCCCGAGCGAACACCAGTTAATGCACGTCGAAACCGCGATGATGCTTCCGATCCGTCAATTTCCAGTATAACCAGAATGCACGTCGAAACCGCGATGGTGCTTCCGATCCGTGAATTTCCAGTATAACCAGGTATGCACGTCGAAACCGCGATGGTGCTTCCAACCCGTCAAACACCAGTTAATGCACGTCGAAACCGCGATGGTGCTTCCGATCCGTTAATTTCCAGTATAACCAGGTATGCACGTCGAAACCGCGATGGTGCTTCCGATCCGTTAATTTCCAGTATAACCAGTATGCACGTCGAAACCGCGATGGTGCTTCCGATCCGTCAATTTCCAGTATAACCAGCAATGCACGTCGAAACCGCGATGATGCTTCCGATTTGTCAATTTCCAGTATAACCAGAAATGCACGTCGAAACCGCGATGGTGCTTTCGATCCGTCAATTTCCAGTATAACCAGCAATGCACGTCGAAACCGCGATAGTGCATCCGATCCGTCAATTTCCAGTAAATTTCCCGTAGGAATACAAGACTGAAAACCGCAGTATTTTGTATTCACCAGGAACCCGAGTTTGTGTGCATTCATTAAACAAATCCAGAGCGAGCATTTCGCCCAAGTGCCTACAAGAAAGCTTGTTTCCTCCAGAATGTTTAATGAAGCAAATGCACCACCTGAAGTTATGCCGACGCCGCAACACCTACATTCTTCAGTAGTGTAGTTGTGCATATGTGCATGAACGTTGACAAGATGGCGGACTGAAACCGCAGCTTCGTGTCATCTGGTAACGTAAATTTATCCTAGCCAGTTTAACGAATCCCGAACGCTACATTCGCCTAAGGGCATACAAGAAAGTACGTTCGCTCTAGGGAAGGTAATTCACTTGCCCTAGTCCTGAAGTTCTCAGAATGCAAGTTGAAACCGCAACTTCTGCATTCATCTAGTAGGAATCTCAGAGTTTTGTGTGTGTAATAAAACGCACCCTGCAAAATGGCATTCAAGCCATTGCCAGAAATTTTAGAAATTTCCAAAGTTCATGTCCGAACTTAATTTTTTAAACTACCCTTCGCACCTGCCCGAATCTGGATCCTAGAATGTATTTCCCTGGGTCCAGATGTGTAAAAGGTCCGTCAACAACGACCATTTGTACCTGTAATCCCATAGAAGGGGTGATAACAGGGTTGGGCCTATATAAGGGCTTATCTTCAAACCCTGTGTCACTATCCGAGTTACTTTCAAACTAATCGAAGATGCCTCCGGTCCGAAATAAAATCGATGTGCGACCGTGGCCCTTCAAAATTAGGAGGCGACGTAAAGGGCAGAAAAGGATCCGTCCGTGGACCCCGCATCTCTATAACCGCCCAGCATCCCCGACGACTACCCGCTGGTCGCCTTTACCCCAGTGGAGTCCGGTACCGGCCATGTTGTCTCCGTTACCAGATACGCCAGAGAAGATAGGCAACATGCAGCCGAATTCCGCTACCGTGGATGACACCGATCAGGTGAGCCCTAGAGGAAATCTAGGACCCCAAACGTTGCCCCTCGACTTATCCCGGAAGATGGAGCGTTTGTTTGGAAAATCCCCATCCATTCTGCAAGCAACGCCCACGCTCCAAACTACCCCGAATATGGAGTTCAACGCCGAGCCCCTGTGGCCCTATACTCCTCCGGGACTCCCAGCGACGCCAGACACTCCCTCGCCCCTCATGAGAGCCATCCTGGCTGAATGCGGCCCTTGGTGGGAGCTACTAGGCATTCCGCCTGAACTTAAACCAGAAGCCCCCACTCAACTACCCGTGAACGAGGATTTGGTTCCCCTCGCTGAAGGCGACGCCCTCGCCTCAGTCCTGGAAAAGTTGCAGCATCTCCAGCTTCCAGAACCAGATTTACCACCCGAAGTGCTTCCGGAGATTTTTTTCCGACCACCGACCGAAACGGAAGCCCGACAACCGACCTCACGCAAAACCAGACGGAGGGAGAAGAAACGCCGTTTCCGCGTGAAATTGCCTTCCGGAGAATTTTTGCGAGTTTCCCGAGACACAGCCCGTCAAATGGGATTATTGCCGCCGCAGAAGTAAAATTAAACAGCAAGTATAAAATTTTTATTATCTTGCCTTGCCCCCTTTTCCTCCTACGCCACTGCGATACTTGATGACCAGGGATGCTGATACCGCAGCTTCCAAAACGTCGATCCGCCGACGCATCAAGGATTTGTGGACGTGCAGATGGAGAACCCATGAAGAAGAGGCCCATGAAACACCCGTTTCCTCCGAAGGGACCGGCATGTGTAACGTTTCGCCCTGAGATTAAATCCTAGTAATGCTCAAAAAGCATTTGAATTGAATTCAGCGCGTTTTTTTTAAACGTTACGGATCCAACCGACGATAAGCCGAACGACATCCGATGCCGCAAGTTACGATAAGGCGGCGCGCAAGCGAAACTCCCCTCCTACTCTAATCGCCACCGGAAGCAGCAGATAAGGGACCCCGATACTATAAATACGAAGACCGCCCAACTGCCGCTCTCTCTCTGTGACCGATCTTCATCCGATAAGAAGATACCTGACCTGATCCGTTATCTAATCTGGCTGCATTTCCTACTGCCATTTTGTCGTTACGAACTGTTAGCAAGATTAGAATAATTCACACCCGTTGTAAATAACCTGTACTGAACGCTATTCTATCATGTCGGTAAATTTCTGGTTAGTAGTGTAGCGTTTGAATCCGAAATATTGCGAGTTCCAACACACGTTGTTGAGATCTTGGAATATTTTACAATCTCCACACCCGAACGTTCCCGTGTACTCATCGACTGCGAAATCCTGTTTATTCGCAGTGCGCAAAGGGCCCACAAATTGCCCGATTTCCGCGGAGACTAATTTTGTGTGATTCACAGCATTTTACTGCGCCGGAAGCCACCGCCCGATCTGCAAGACCTGAAGGTAGCATTCCCCGTCCGCAAGTCGCATCGAACGTAAACAAAGTCGAAGCAACGACCTGGAGCGATAGCGCGCTATCGCGCCAGCCGGACTTCCCGATAAGCGCTCCGTTCTACCTGCGAGAGGTCAAAAACTATCTACGCACTTGGAAATCGCGTGCTACTGATTTGCGTGCTGAGTCCACCTAGAGGAGACACTAACTTCCAGGAAGGCGTCGCACATTAAACTCTAAACACACAAACAATCTCCAGGTAAAGCTTGCCATATATTTTAATTCGTAAAATCCGCAGAAGGACAGTACCTGCAAGCACAATTCTGAGATTTCCGACATCGATCGGTTTCGAGCGGAGAATTCTCGCGGATCGGCGCGGAAGGAAACACTCGCTGCCCGTCCGAGGAAAGATACCTCCAAGCCTCGTGACCTCCTCCGCAGAGGTGCCTTGTGGGCTGCCTGCCCCGCCAACAAAATTTCGACGTGCAATTGATAGTATTTATAATTTCCGTATTGTATGATATACAGTTCAGTTCGCATTTTTGTAAGATACAGTTAGAAACATTACACTGATTTATTACTAACTTATCGTTGTTGTTGAATTTATTTATACTCGAGTGTACCGAACCCTCTTCGACAGTGAGTTATCCCGCGGCTAAATTTAATACACCCTTACGAGAAGGGTGTAATATTACATGGCTGTATCCGAGCAGGGACTTGAACTCGAGTATAGATAATTCAGCAAACGCCCGTCCGCCGACCTGTTTTCACCAGATATTTGGCGCCCGAGCATTCCTGAAAATTATCCCAGTAGTATTTAAGGTCTTATTTAATCTTCTATACAAAACCTGTTCCAGATAAGCCGACCGAACCGAGATGTACCAGATAGCCTAGTCCAGGTGGATTCTTCGGAATTCAGGCCGAGATGTACCAGAACCGTGTACCAGAGATGTTACCAGTAGCCCAGATCCAGGTGTCCGAATTCCCTGCCCGTTTCCAGTCCTTCCGAAGGGTCAGAGAGCACCGATCCTTTCTGTAACCTGTAACCTGTAACCCTCCGGGGCTAGCAGCTTAACTGCTGGCACGGGCTTCGCAACCCCGAGGTGCCCTAGCCTTTTTGCCTGAAGATACTACAAACCGCCCGCGTAGTACCGTCTCCTGTAACCCTCAGGGGCCAGCATCTTCTGCTGGTACGGGTTTAGCAGCCCCGAGGTGCCCGAGCGAACACCAGTTAATGCACGTCGAAACCGCGATGATGCTTCCGATCCGTCAATTTCCAGTATAACCAGAATGCACGTCGAAACCGCGATGGTGCTTCCGATCCGTGAATTTCCAGTATAACCAGGTATGCACGTCGAAACCGCGATGGTGCTTCCAACCCGTCAAACACCAGTTAATGCACGTCGAAACCGCGATGGTGCTTCCGATCCGTTAATTTCCAGTATAACCAGGTATGCACGTCGAAACCGCGATGGTGCTTCCGATCCGTTAATTTCCAGTATAACCAGTATGCACGTCGAAACCGCGATGGTGCTTCCGATCCGTCAATTTCCAGTATAACCAGCAATGCACGTCGAAACCGCGATGATGCTTCCGATTTGTCAATTTCCAGTATAACCAGAAATGCACGTCGAAACCGCGATGGTGCTTTCGATCCGTCAATTTCCAGTATAACCAGCAATGCACGTCGAAACCGCGATAGTGCATCCGATCCGTCAATTTCCAGTAAATTTCCCGTAGGAATACAAGACTGAAAACCGCAGTATTTTGTATTCACCAGGAACCCGAGTTTGTGTGCATTCATTAAACAAATCCAGAGCGAGCATTTCGCCCAAGTGCCTACAAGAAAGCTTGTTTCCTCCAGAATGTTTAATGAAGCAAATGCACCACCTGAAGTTATGCCGACGCCGCAACACCTACATTCTTCAGTAGTGTAGTTGTGCATATGTGCATGAACGTTGACAAGATGGCGGACTGAAACCGCAGCTTCGTGTCATCTGGTAACGTAAATTTATCCTAGCCAGTTTTACGAATCCCGAACGCTACATTCGCCTAAGGGCATACAAGAAAGTACGTTCGCTCTAGGGAAGGTAATTTACTTGCCCTAGTCCTGAAGTTCTCAGAATGCAAGTTGAAACCGCAACTTCTGCATTCATCTAGTAGGAATCTCAGAGTTTTGTGTGTGTAATAAAACGCACCCTGCAAAATGGCATTCAAGCCATTGCCAGAAATTTTAGAAATTTCCAAAGTTCATGTCCGAACTTAATTTTTTAAACTACCCTTCGCACCTGCCCGAATCTGGATCCTAGAATGTATTTCCCTGGGTCCAGATGTGTAAAAGGTCCGTCAACAACGACCATTTGTACCTGTAATCCCATAGAAGGGGTGATAACAGGGTTGGGCCTATATAAGGGCTTATCTTCAAACCCTGTGTCACTATCCGAGTTACTTTCAAACTAATCGAAGATGCCTCCGGTCCGAAATAAAATCGATGTGCGACCGTGGCCCTTCAAAATTAGGAGGCGACGTAAAGGGCAGAAAAGGATCCGTCCGTGGACCCCGCATCTCTATAACCGCCCAGCATCCCCGACGACTACCCGCTGGTCGCCTTTACCCCAGTGGAGTCCGGTACCGGCCATGTTGTCTCCGTTACCAGATACGCCAGAGAAGATAGGCAACATGCAGCCGAATTCCGCTACCGTGGATGACACCGATCAGGTGAGCCCTAGAGGAAATCTAGGACCCCAAACGTCGCCCCTCGACTTATCCCGGAAGATGGAGCGTTTGTTTGGAAAATCCCCATCCATTCTGCAAGCAACGCCCACGCTCCAAACTACCCCGAATATGGAGTTCGACGCCGAGCCCCTGTGGCCCTATACTCCTCCGGGACTCCCAGCGACGCCAGACACTCCCTCGCCCCTCATGAGAGCCATCCTGGCTGAATGCGGCCCTTGGTGGGAGCTACTAGGCATTCCGCCTGAACTTACACCAGAAGCCCCCACTCAACTACCCGTGAACGAGGATTTGGTTCCCCTCGCTGAAGGCGACGCCCTCGCCTCAGTCCTGGAAGAGTTGCAGCAACTCCAGCTCCCAGAACCAGATTTACCACCCGAAGTGCTTCCGGAGATTCTTTTCCGACCTCCGATCGAAACGGAAGCCCGACAACCGACCTCACGCAAAACCAGACGGAGGGAGAAGAAACGCCGTTTCCGCGTGAAATTGCCTTCCGGAGAATTTTTGCGAGTTTCCCGAGACACAGCCCGTCAAATGGGATTATTGCCGCCGCAGAAGTAAAATTAAACAGCAAGTATAAAATTTTTATTATCTTGCCTTGCTCTCTTTTCCTCCTACGCCACTGCGATACTTGATGACCAGGGATGCTGATACCGCAGCTTCCAAAACGTCGATCCGCCGACGCATCAAGGATTTGTGGACGTGCAGATGGAGAACCCATGAAGAAGAGGCCCATGAAACACCCGTTTCCTCCGAAGGGACCGGCATGTGTAACGTTTCGCCCTGAGATTAAATCCTAGTAATGCTCAAAAAGCATTTGAATTGAATTCAGCGCGCTTTTTTTTAAACGTTACGGATCCAACCGACGATAAGCCGAACGACATCCGATGCCGCAAGTTACGATAAGGCGGCGCGCAAGCGAAACTCCCCTCCTACTCTAATCGCCACCGGAAGCAGCAGATAAGGGACCCCGATATCATAAATACGAAGACCGCCCAACTGCCGCTCTCTCTCTGTGACCGATCTTCATCCGATAAGAAGATACCTGACCTGATCCGTTATCTAATCTGGCTGCATTTCCTACCGCCATTTTGTCGTTACGAACTGTTAGCAAGATTAGAATAATTCACACCCGTTGTAAATAACCTGTACTGAACGCTATTCTATCATGTCGGTAAATTTCTGGTTAGTAGTGTAGCGTTTAAATCCGAAATATTGCAAGTTCCAGCACACGCTGTTGAGATCTTGGAATATTTTACAATCTCCACACCCGAACGTTCCCGTGTACTCATCGACTGCGAAATCCTGTTTATTCGCAGTGCACAAAAGGCCCACAAATTGCCCGATTTCCGCGAAGACTAATTTTGTGTGATTCACAGCATTTTACTGCGCCGGAAGCCACCGCCCGATCTGCAAGACCTGAAGGTAGCATTCCCCGTCCGCAAGTCGCATCGAACGTAAATAAAGCCGAAGCAACGACCTGGAGCGATAGCGCGCTATCGCGCCAGCCGGACTTCCCGATAAGCGCTCCGTTCTACCTGCGAGGGGTCAAAAACTATCTACACACCTGGAAATCGCGTGCTACTGATTTGCGTGCTGAGTCCACCTAGAGGAGACACTAACTTCCAGGAAGGCGTCGCACATTAAACTCTAAACACACAAACAATCTCCAGGTAAAGCTTGCCATATATTTTAATTCGTAAAATCCGCAGAAGGATAGTGCCTGCAAGCACAATTCTGAGATTTCCGACATCGATCGGTTTCGAGCGGAGAATTCTCGCGGATCGGCGCGGAAGGAAACACTCGCTGCCCGTCCGAGGGAAGACATCTCCAAGCCTCGTGACCTCCTCCGCAGAGGTGCCTTGTGGGCTGCCTGCCCCGCCAACAAAATTTCGACGTGCAATTGATAGTATTTATAATTTCCGTATTGTATGACATACAGTTCAGTTCGCATTTTTGTAAGATACAGTTAGAAACATTATACTGATTTATTACTAACTTATCGTTGTTGTTGAATTTATTTATACTCGAGTGTACCGAACCCTCTTCGACAGTGAGTTATCCCGCGGCTAAATTTAATACACCCTTACGAGAAGGGTGTAATATTACAAACTGAGTGGTGTAATGAGCTTCATTACCTAACTGAAATAGTGTCAAATGAGTGACGTAATGAGTTACTTATCTCACTGGAGTAGATAAATTAAATTACACTACTATGTACAGTCGCGGCCAAAAAAACCGGGACAGTTTCTTTGACCTAATTTTCAAAATGCAAAAAGAAGTGCTGACACTGACAATTCTAGTTAATAAATGTCATCAAAAGTCATTGTTTAGATCTGAATAATGACTTTTGATGACATTTATTAATTAGAATTGTCAGAGTCAGCACTTCTTTTCGTATTTTGAAAATTAGGTCAAAAAAACTGTCCCGGTTTTTATGGCCGCGACTGTCTGTAACGATCAAGTCTACAATAGTGTTTAGACAAAATTAAACTTATACAACTATTAATATATTAATCCTAGTACAATCAAAGAAAGTTAACAAACACATTATTCAAATACTTAATTGTCGAAGCTAATTGCATCCTAACTGATTGTGGAATAAGTCGTGACGCATTTTGTATTTAAATTGCGAATAATTAAGGGTTATATAATCCTGTAACACGTTATTGTAAATATGATATATTTGGTAAGAAAAAGATCTTTCAAACGGACAATAGAGTGCTGTGGGGGCGAAACCAGGCCTCGGAAACGAGTATTAAGATTATGTACGTCTGTCCTGAAAGTGATTTCGTTATATAAATATGGCGGACATTTATTAATTAAAATTTGATAAAAAAGATTTGAACAATGAAGTAGCCTTCGATTATGCATACTATTGCATAGTTAACCAGCTGGCATCCGTCAGTTTATGAGATATGTGTTCGAATTTTCTTAGGCCATAAATGAAACGAAGGCACGCATTTTGAACTTTCTGAATTTTGTCCGCAGTCACCTTGTCAATAGCTGGGTTGTAGACTGGAACGCAGTAATTAAATTGGGAAAGCACAAACGCTTCAGAAAGATTTTTTTTATTGTGATGTTTAAATACGACCCGTGAGGGTATAATTCCCTAAGATGCATATAGCCCTGAGAAATGTATTTCGTTATCTGATCTCTGTAACGGAATGTGTTATCTAAAATAAGACCGAGACTTTTTACTTTATCTACCACAGGTATTCTTACATGATCAACATAAACATTTACAGAATTAGCCAAAAGACTACAGACATTTTTATTACCAAACAGTAAGACAGATGCTTTGTCTGGATTAATTCTCTGGGAATGTTGTCTGGAAACCTCACAGATATACTGCAAATCTGAATTTATTTTATTTATTGCTTCATCAAGATCAGCCATGTTAAAGGAATAGTATAGTTGAGTGTCATCAGTGTATATATGTGTTTTGCAAAACTTTATATTCTTCATGAAAGTTGACGTACCTATATATTGAGTACAACAAAGGCTCTAAAGTGGAACCCTGGGGAACCCCTTGCGTTATGGGTAATGTTTCAGAGTAAGTATTCGCCAACTGTATCATCTGTTTTCGCCCAGTTAAGTAGCTCGCAACTAAAGCAATAGCGTTTGCACCAAAGCCGATACATTTTTAAATTATCAGCAATGTCTCATGATTAATGGTATCGAAGGCTTTACTATAGTCCAAATGAACCAAAACAGTAACTTTGCCTTGATCCGCAGCAGTAAGAATATCGTTTGTGACATTTAGCTGAGCAGTTGTACAGCTACAACCTGACCTAAATCCAGATTGTACTGCATGTAAAATACCATTACTATCAACATAGTCAGCAATCTGTTTATTCATGACCTTTGACAGTACGGGAAGCAAGCTTATTGGCCTCAAATCTTTAAATTCTGATGGTTGTTTAATTTTCGGTATTGGTTTGACTATGGCATTCTTCCAGCACTGTGGAAACATACCATCAATAATAAATTAATTAATTAAATGCGTTACATACGGAATTATATCTGGACAACACAACTGAATCATGTTAATATCAATGCCATCACTACCCAGAGCAGTTGACTTAATATCTAATATAATTTTCGGTATTGCTTCACTAACGACTGTTGTAAAATTAAAATTTAAACTTTTATAGGCATTACTATCGTACATTTCAAGGGAAGGCAGATTGACATTGGCAGCATTAGAAATACCGTGTATGAAATAATTATTAATTTTGTTAGAATCCAATAAATTATCAGGAATTTGAATTGGTTTGGTTTTATCAAGGCCAATGGTACCCAACTGCTTCCACAACTCCTTCACGCCATTATTTTTAAGTAGAAAATGAAAATATGCTTTTTTTCCTTTTTGAACATCAGTGTAGTAAAATTTCGTAATGACTTATAATACTCCCATTGCTGCGGTAACCTAGTCCTCTTGAACTTTGCTTTAGCCTTATTTCTTAATGAAATGAGTAATTTCAAATAATCCTTCAACCACGGTACAGGAGAGTTACTTAATTTTTTCGTTTTTAAAGGAGCATGCTTATCAAAAAGAGAAATAATATTATGATTAAAAAATGATAATTTCCGATTTATATTCGAAATATACAAAAGATTTTGAAGCTGTATCATAGAGAGAACATCCTTTAGCAATTTTAGGTTTATATCATTCAGATTTCTATAAGTACGTACTACTGGTGTGACAACAAAAGCTGTAGTACATATATCAACAAAGGACAAATCGTGATTTGAAAAATGACAATCAACTACACCACTCCCCGCTGTCGAACAGCAATTTGACACGATTACCAAATCAATTAATGAAGAAGAGGAAGCAGTAATTCCAGTTGGCTGTTTGATGATTTGATGTATGTCCATAGAATCTAATAAATGGGGTCGAGCATTATCCTGTAAAACGCAGACAGAGAACTCGCGTTTTTTTTTCAAGTTACCCTTACTGATATTTAATGCAGAAGTAATATCCTTCACTGTAAATCGACAATCGTTTCAAATAAGTGCATTTTACTCTGTCAGCATTCTCTTCTGTTGTCAATGTTTTGGACGGCGAGAATGCGGTTCATTCTCCGCACCTTTGCAGCCATCTTTAAACGCTTTACTTCTTTTGTAAACGCTTATGTCTGATAGTGGTTGCGCATCAAACTGTCTTTTAACTCTTAGACAAATTTCTTATCGTTTGATATCTGCGTTGATAAGACATCCTTTATCTAATAGACTTGTCTATCCGTCCGTCCGGGACGCTGTAGACTTGTCTGTCCGTCCGACCGGGACGCTGTTTCAACAGCCAAACCGTAAGAGATAGAGAAAAAAGTTATAAAAGTTATATGTTTGGAATGGTCATGTCAGCTCAGGAACCGAATTTCAGTCACGTGACACTTCCGGTTTTCGAGAAATCACAAAAAGACCGTTTTTCAAATAGAACGCGTATTAAATAAAAATGTTTCAGCAGCCAAACGGAGCTGCGACCCTCTGCGCATTAAAACGTCGATCGGTTAGGCAACCACTTTGACACCTTCCAGGTCTGGGTACAGTTTTTATTTAATACGCGTTCTATTTGAAAAACGGTCGTTTTTGTTTTTTAAATGAGACATTTGTCTCACTGGATTGCTTGTTTACTACTAATGCGTTGTTCCACGCTTGCATGCACTCCCACTTCACTTATGCTTGCCAATTGAACAAAAATGCATTGTGACGACTTAATGACTGAACGAAGTTAGGAGTTGTTCCAGAGCATTAATTAATGTATACAACTTCTTTCCATGGCTTTTGTCTTTTGGCGCGCAATTCAAATTATAATTAATATTTGAACGCTCCTCGTATTATTTTATTATTCTCATTTCCAATAGAAACCAATTGGTTTCCTTAATAAATACCACCAGTCATTCAAACAATTGTTCAAATACATGTACTATATTAACTATATGAATATTATGATTTAAATAAATGTAACATGCATCCAGTATGCCGCATTACAGTGTAACTACTTATGCAGAATTGTAGAAAGGTAGCAACAATAATCGATCTTTTGCTGACTGATCGGATAGAGATGTATAGCTTTCTAAACCTATGCTTTTTAATGCTTTTAATGAGTTTAGTAGAAAAGTAGACGTTGAAAGAGTATTGAACCACAAATTCTGTTACTGTTAGTCCATTTTTTGCCAAAGTATGTAGTCGAGACAGATTTTAAATAAAGGTCGAATCATTTTTTAGGTATGGTATGAATTTGGGCTCCCCCAACTTGGTGCAGCTTTGCATTCACTACTGTGTCACTTGATAATGCGGCCACGTCCTTTGTTGGCTTCTTCACTGTCTGCAGGACGCCGACTCGCTCTGTGCCGCTTACCGCCTATTTGAACGCTTCTCTTAGCTTGTAGTTTGACAGGAATTGTGGGATCTTGCCTTTGCATGACATTTAGCTATCGCCCTTGGGCCCGCAAACAAACGCACATGGGAAACCAAGTCATCTTCTAACATACACTGAAATCGATACCGCAACCCAGCACTTCTATGCGAGAAGTGCCAAATTTTGGAACAAAATTCACAAACCACATTGATGCACGTTTAAAACTTATAATGGCGCACTTAACTAATTATAAATAGATAACAGCAAACAATGAACACAGATGTACAAATAAGCTGTATATTAATTTGCCATTTTAAATACTCTCAGGTGAGCAAGGTACCGTTACATCATATGTCCGCTTTTGTACGAAATCTGGCTGATAGGTACAATATAATAACAGTATACCATAACATTTATTACAAAATGACAATATGGAAAAATTCTATATTTAAAAGTTAACCCCTAACATGGGAACTCCTCCCCCATTTCGACGGGAAAGGCTAGCCACCTACTCGACTTACGAATCAAGAGGGCTGGCTCACAGAACCACTTTGTGGTTAAAAACACCACGATATTGTACCATACAGTAACAAACTGTGGAACAGTGCATCGTAGGTTGACAGCGGTGCTGTTTCATTCTTATTCTTCTTATAGCAAATATTATCTTCGACAATTTTGCTTTCAGGTAGTTTATCTGCGTTGTCCACTGCAGTTGAAGATCAAGATATATTCCTATGAATTTCTTGGGTTCATTATCCACGTCCTTAGGATGTCCAAAATTTAACGTAAATCATTAGCTCCAAACCACATTTCAGCTTGTTTCGTAATTAGTTCTTTAGTTTCTGCTCGGTTGTTAGGTCAGGTTCTGGCCAGGGGTGTAGTCGAGGGGGAACGCGGGGGAACGGCGTTCCCCCACTGGTTTTTTGTGAAGTTAAAAAAATAAAGATTAAATTTAGTAGAAAGTTAATTTAACACAATAATTACAGCAAAAAAACACACAAGTAAAACTTATTAAATTGAAACAAATCTTTAGCTCCTGCTATTTGTTTCGCCATTTATTCATCAATTCCGGGCCAGCCTGTATATGTTCACTTGAGTTATAACCCGCTGTATTTCAATTCATATCAAGCTTGTCCGCGCAAAGGCGCTGGATTTGGTTTTTCCGCAATTCACTTGTTATCTCCTTGCACCAGCCGCCGCGGTCATTTTTCCGTCCTCGACCTCATTTTACATTTCGCTTTTGGTTGGAGCAACTTGTTCCAAGAAGGCATTTTGCGTGCTATAGCACCTCAATATTAAATTTCGTTTGCGGGCTGATGAATGGAATCAGGTATGTTTTCGCTACTTGGTTTGATATTCAATTGTAGTAATTTCCCGTTTTTTTATTAGCTCTTTCCTTGACGTTATTTTTTTCAACGTCACCTCTTAATTACCGCTTTTAAATACCGCTTTTAACGCTGTATTTTTGGGGCGATTTCTCATTTGGATTGACGCCACGTTTGCTGTCCTAATTAGCATATGACGTGGGCCTGCAGCTCCTTCTGGAATGCCATTTTGAACCTGCCGTTCGTGACGTGAGGCGTTCGTTTCCTTATCTACTTTGGCCGCGAGGTCTGTACTGCCGAAAGCTGTCACGTTACGATTATCCTGGACAAATTATTCATCGCCTACATGCGACTTTTTTGTCACAACCAGATTAGTCTCAGATATCTACGACGTTCCATCACCGTTAACCGATTTACCAGTTCTAAATTTAATTTACACTTTATAAGTTGAAAACTTAATGTAATAATTGTTTCAATTTACAATTCATATATTTAAAGCTCCGTTTTATAAATTTAAAACATAATGTAATAATTATTCTATGATCTACATCTCACAAATTTAAAGTTTTGCTTAATGAATACGTATTAAAAGATCTTGTAAAAAGTGCCCTCACGCCATTTTAATATCACTACCGAGATAACGGTTATTACATATGACAGTGGTAAGCTTATCCCTTCATTGAATTGCAATTAAATTCAATCTAAGGGCCTAAAAGAGGTTCACATATTTTCGGTGTGCGTGTCGCATTTTCAGCTCATGTATTATATTGTATTCAGACCATTTAATATTGTGATAAACAATTTACCAACGTATTACTGATGTTGCAATCAAATATGATCTGCTAATTAAATAAACTTAATTGCTTGCTATTATCTTATTTATTTTTTGAAATCTGTGATTTCTGGCGCCCTGTGTTTTTTTGACTATTATTAAAGAAGCTTGCGGCTGATCAGCTGATGATAGAAATCTGCGACCTAAGGTCATCGACTTTGAAGCTTGCTAGACCATTGCGGTGAGTAAGTACATTTCTGAGCTACCGTGGTGTATAAATGATAAGGGGGTTGATCTGCGATTATACTGCCATAGATTATTATTAGTAATCGATTGCAGGTTGGCTTCTTTATTGTTTCACTGGCGACCAACGCTCTGGGGCTCGGCTTTTGTATTACGTCAGCTGTGCAACCTGCAATTCTCCTTTAATATTCTGACAAAACTATTTATTTAAAATAAATGTTAACTCACTTCGTGTTGATGAGCTACTCTACGAATTACTGTTCAGGGGATTAGATAGGGACACGGTGGAAAGTATGAACATCGACCAACGTCGTAGGACGTTGCGTTCTAAATTGTTACTGGAGAAAGCTGACCCTACGTTGCTTAGCGCTTATCAATTAGTAACACCCTTCGATGTACAATTAGAACTTGATGCTTGTAAAGGCAAACTAACTGAACTTTCGGTGTTAGTTACTGCTTTCTCTACGGCACCTTCTAATTCTGAATTTGCTCGGCTCGATACGCGGCTAACGCATCTGTATTCACGACTAACCAGGCTACAACCCTCTTCTAAATTCGAACAAGAGCATGCTACCCTTACCAGTCAATGCTTAGATTTACTACAGTCACTTAGTAATGAGCATGACGATTCGCAATTACAAGTAGATCTTTTGCCTTCAAATGTTGATGCCACTAATTTTGTCGATTCTGTTAATACAGTAGCTCCACCTAATTCTGACCCTATTGAACCTATGGCAGATAATATTGTTGACAACCCTAACATAACTGAAGCCGTCGGTTTAGCTTCATCGACATTCCAACGACCTAGGGTATCTTTTTCTGATGAGCACGTACATCAGTATCCTCCTTTTACACAACAACCTTGTATGTCAGCTACTGCTAATTTGCGAACTGAATTAGACCACATTAATTACTCTACGACATCTCTTCCTAGACATGTAGGTTTAGTTTCAGTACCGGTATGCAAATGGGGTTTATCATTTAATGGTGACACTACTACCATGGAGGTAAATTCTTTCTTACAACGTGTCGAAGAACTTAGGGTAGCGCGTAACATTTCATACGACCAATTATTTTCTAGTGCTGTTGACCTTTTCTCGGGTCGTGGGTTAGTATGGTACCGTGCTATGCATCACCGGGTTTCAAACTGGCACGACTTGGTAGCTAGGTTGCGATCTGATTTTTTGCCTACTGATTTTGATGAAGAATTATGGGACGAGATTAGGAAACGCAAGCAGGAGGCCGATGAAAAACCCTCACTTTTTATTGCTGTGCTGCTTAATTTATTTGATCGTTTACTCATTAAACCATCCAAATCAGTTCAACTTAAGCATATTATGAAAAACTTGCAATCTTTTTATGCTACTCAATTATCCTTATCAGTAGTTCACGATATTGAACACCTTGCATTTCTGTGTAAAAAGCTGGAAGATGTTAAGATTCAGAATATTAAATATCGCAATCCTGCTGCTGCTTCATCCTTGCAACTGGAACCTGACCTGGCCTACCAGCCTACTCCTAAAAAACCTGTGACACAGACTGCACAAATGACGGTTAAACATTCTGGTCCTAGAACTAACCGTGCAAAAAGTACGACCACTTGTTGGAACTGCCGTAAATTAGGCTATACTTTCCATACTTGCTCGGCAGATAAGACTATTTTTTGTTATATTTGCGGTCATGCAAATAGTTATTTTGCCACTTGTCCTAAATGCCATCCAAAAAACGCAAAGTAAAGGGTAGATATCACAGCCGATCTATTCCTTATCCCTATTATACTAAGGCTGATACTTTATCTTGGGAATCTTGGTTACGAACTGTAAATGAATTTTGCCGTATGACTTGTAATACTTCCGCCACCTTTACTAAACAACTTTCTGACAACCGTCCTTATTTAACCATTTATATTAATGGCGAACCTATTCACGCTCTTTGCGATACAGGGGCCAATCAAACTTTAATTGGGCGCAACGGTCTATATTTACTTCAGAGACATGATCTGAAATTGTGTAACAATAAATCTCCGCTTACCTTGACTACTGCTGACGGTCAGCTACAAAATATTTTAGGTACTGTTGCCTTACCCATTACCATTGATGGTATTACTAGGTCCATCGATGCGGTTATTTGTGACTCAATTCCGTGTACACTAATTTTAGGTGTTGATTTTTGCTACGCTTTTGGAGCAAAGACTGATTTTGTCGCTGGACGCTTCGATGTGGCTGAAACTTTTTCGCTGCAAACTATTTGTGGCGTAGTTGATTTGTCAGTTCAACAAAAACTTCTACTAGACCAAGTTGTTGGGAAGTTTGCTGAAATTTCTGGTCCTACTTTAGGCTTAACTAATTTAGTTGTACACACTATTGATACGGGTGACGCATCTCCTATTAAGCAGAGATATTATCCTTTGTCTCCTGCTATGCAAGTCCATACCGACCACGAACTGGATCGCTTGTTAGAGATGGGTATTATTCGTCCCTCGAAATCTCCTTGGAGTTCTCCAATGGCCTTAGTCAAAAAGAAAGATGGTTCTTATCGACTTTGTTTCGATGGTCGAAAATTCAATTCGGTTACCAAGAAAGATGCTTATCCGTTACCATATTTAAATAGCATTCTTGATTAATTGCGCGATGCACGTTATCTTACGTCCATCGATCTTAAGCAAGCTTTTCACCAAATTCCTCTACATCCAGATTCGTGCCAAAAAACAGCTTTTACAGTCCCTAGACGTGGTTTGTTCGAGTTTACAGTCGTTCCGTTTGGAATCGCGAACGCAGCAGCTAGTCAACAACGTCTCATGGATAGCATTTTTGGTCCGCTATTGGGTGAAAACATCTTCGTGTATTTAGACGATATTGTTATCGTGTCTGGAACCTTTAAAGAACACTTGGACACCTTAGAGCAAGTTTATACCCGTCTTAAAGACGCTAATTTAACTGTCAATATCGACAAATGTCAATTTTGCCGTCCCAGTCTTACGTACCTCGGCTTTGTTGTCGATAAAAATGGTTTACGCACGGACCCTGATAAAATTTTGGCTATCACCAAATATCCTCAACTAAATACGGTGACCGAAGTCAAACGCTTTATTGGCTTAGCTTCTTGGTATCGTCGTTTCGTTCCAAATTTTGCCACTATTACTGCTCCTATTTCGGACCTAATTAAAGGTCGTATTAAAAAACAGCGTGTACATTGGACTGATGATGCTCTTAAATCATTTAATCAAATTAAATCTTGTTTGACTTCCGCTCCTGTTTTGAGTACCCAAACTTTTCACTACCGTTCACGTTACAATGTGACGCCTCTAATTTTGGCCTCGGTTGTGTCCTTACACAAAATATTGACGATGAGGAAAAGGTAATTGCTTATGCTTCACGTACCCTTAACAAGGCCGAACGCAATTATTCTGTCACAGAGAGAGAGTGTTTAGCTGTCATCTTTGGCATTGAGAAATTTAGACCGTATATCGAAGGTACACATTTCATTGTGTTAACTGACCACTATTCCTTATTGTGGCTTACTAATATGAAAGACCCCACTGGCCGTTTAGCCCGTTGGAGTGTTCGTCTGTCGCAATACGATTTTACCATTCGACACCGACAGGGTAAACATAATGTAGTTCCCGATGCCTTATCGCGAGCTCCTATTCAGGTTTCCGCTCTAGAACTTGTTGATGGTGACTTAGACTCTTGGTACTTAAAAATGCTTGAACGTGTTAGCCAAAGTCCTAATCAATTTTCAACTTGGCGAATTGAAAATCATCGACTTTTTTAGTATGTTCCGAACCGTCATGCCATTGTTAGCAACTTAATGGAATGGAAACAGGTGATACCTTGTTCTCGCCGAACTGAAATTTACAAACTCTTTCATGACAGTCCCACATCTGCTCACTTGGGTGGTTTTAAAACCTTTTGTAAAATCTTCGAACAATATTACTGGCCTAAAATGCGTGCCGATGTCATCCGTTACATACGCCATTGTGAAACTTGTGCTGCGAGTAAAGTTAGTCAACTTGCTAGACCTGGTTTAATGGGCCAAAATAAGAAGATTTTATACTCTTTTCAATGTTTGTCAATTGACATTATGGGTCCTTTACCTCGCACGAAAGCTGGTAACACTTCTATCATAGTTGTATGCGATTGGCTAACCAAGTTTACCCTAGTTAAAGCTGTTCGCGCTGCCACTGCTAAAGCAGTAGCCAAGTTTTTGGAGAACGAAGTATTCCTCATTTTTGGTGTTCCTCAAATATGTATGGTTGATAACGGACCACAATTTATCAGTTCCCAATTTAAAGCCTTGATGAAACAATACCAAGTTCAACAAGTTTGGTATAATGCTTCTTACCATCCTCAAGTCAATTTTGTCGAGAGAGTTAACCGAGTTATCGGTACTGCTCTTCGTTCTTATGTTTCGGATAATCATCGTTCATGGGACGAACATCTTTATCAAGTTGCACACGCTTTGCGTAACGCCGTTCATGAGGTAACGGGTTACACCCCTTCTTTCTTAAATTTTGGGAGGACTGTACCAGTTTCTGGGACTTATTACGGTCGTCTTAAGAACTTCCAAGAAGAAGAATTATCTTTAGAAACTCGTGAAGACCTGGCTTCAGACGTTAACCAACTTTCTGAACTTTATCAAGACGTTGTTAAACGCCTCAATAATTCCTACCAACGCAATTCCAAGCACTATAACTTGCGTAAGCGTCCATTAAGATTTAATGTCAATGATTTGGTTTGGAAAAGAAACTACGTCTTATCCGATGCATCTAAATCCTTCAATAAGAAATTGGCTCCTAAATATGTCAAATGCAGAGTACTAAAAGTCACCGGTCCTCTTACTTATCAGTTAGTGACCGACAATAAAAACGTTGGAGTTTGGCATATTAAAGATTTAAAACCTTACTTTGGAGAAGGACAAGTGGAGGAGTGAATTTTGGTGTGCCTGATTGTGTGTATGTGATTGTATGTATGATGATGTATGTGCATGTTTAGCTTATCTCGCCTATTCACCCTACGGATAGTATTATACTACCAACATTATTCTCACCCTTTTCGACTTGATAAACAATTTCTATTATTATGATTATTATTATTTATTGCGTGCTTTTTAAGCCGCATATTTTTTGGTTTTGAGTGCTAGTTAAGCACCTTAAGCGACTCCTTCATTACCGATTTGATGGTACTTTTCCCTATCATTAGATTATATTAGGTGAAACCCTTTTGAGTGACGGATTTCCTCGCTTCCTTATAGATAGCGATTGGACCTTTTGTCGAACTCTTCTTGAGTCTTTTGTTGATAGTGAAGCAAGTGTTTAGGTGAGTTGCTTTCATGATGAATGCGTGAGTCTTCTTTACTTTTTCGAAGTGTGTCTTTCTGATAAGGGAGTTAGTTGTAAAAGAGTTTCTAGACCTGCACGATTTACTTAGGGTGGTTGGTTGGGCATGCAGGGTCGGTCTCTTTTTTGGGAAACGTTTCCATCAAATATTTTATTATTTCCTTTCCCCATCTCGCTTCACGAGATATTTCCCAAGCGTCAGGTCGACATTATTAGGTTCTTTAGTGGCCTGTATTGCTTGTGGTACACAAGAGTTAACGTTTATATTTCATTTTTTGATCATTTTTCCTCCATACTTTTGCTATTGGGTTACCTTGGTTTTGGGGTGAGTATTAATGATGCGGTTCGAGTTTTTCGGATTTTTGCGAGTTCTTCGAATATTTGTAGTAGGGTGGATTGTGTCCTATGTGATGCAGTCGGTTTTTGCTGTGTTTAGCAGTTTTTTAGGCGTCTGTCCGATTTAGACAGAACGTCTATTTTCTAGAGTGGTATCCTATGTGGTGCCAGAGTTATTTTTTTTTCGAAAGAGGATTTTCTAGGGCGTTTGGTGGCATCCTCGATCTCACTCTCTAATTCCTTGGTTTCCTGCATCTTTTCATGTTCCATACTTTAAACTTTTTTATGGTTTTTAGGGCTTTTTTGTCCTGGGTTTTACCCGAATTTTTTTGTCGTAGTATGTTCACTTCTGCGATGTTTTATACAGGAGTATGTTTTTGTGACTTATCTCCGGTGTTTCGCTGTGTGTTAGCTCACACGGTGTTTCAGTGTGCAGTCGTTCCTGGACTGTTCACTTTTCCTCGACCAGCAGGGTTTAGGGTTTTCTGCTTTGGCGCTCTTCTTCACAGTCGCTTACATTCGCGGTGATCACTACGGGGGCCCGCGCTGAGTGTCTGTGATCGACAGCGTCCTCACCTTTTGTTAATTTCTCATTTTACTGCAATAGCTTCTTTCAAACAGCCCTGCGTTGACTGACTGACTGACGGACATCGGACTTATCCCTTCCAAATCCCTCTTCGTTATACTATCTTCCTTTACTATACTCTTTTAATACCCAAGTATCCCTTTTTCCGATTTCTTTTCTTCTCTACCTTATTGGCTAATTCCAAATCCCATTTCTTAGTTCCATGCCAATTTCCGGCTGCTGCCTCAGCCGTTGGCTAAATCTCAGCAACTTGTCAGTACGCTGACTAGGTCCAATGCGTGTGTATTCTGCCAGTACACATTTAAGGTAACCTTCTGATTAGTTCGTTTCCCGTTGGCTATGGTACGGAGCTAAGCGTCTAACTTATCCACCGAGGCGCCTTTTCCATCTAGCGCGACGGATCGGTTTAGCACTTTGCTCACGACTATTCCCTCCGTAGAAACTTTCTATTCCTTCTTCTTTTCTTGACTTTACTCTTTTATTTCCCATCTATTTCCCTATTTTCCTTTCGCCTTCTTTTGACTGACGTTAAACTTTCAATTGCTTAGCATAATCATACCTCAGGTATTTCTCTTGGCCGTGGGGAGTGAAACAAATCTTTAGCTCCTGCTATTTGTTTCGCCATTTATTCATCAATTCCGGGCCAGCTTGTATATGTTCACTTGAGTTATAACCCGCTGTATTTCAATTCATATCAAGCTTGTCCGCGCAAAGGCGCTGGATTTGGTTTTTCCGAAATTCACTTGTTATCTCCTTGCACCAGCCGCCGCGGTCATTTTTCCGTCCGCGACCTCATTTTACATTTCGCTTTTGGTTGGAGCAACTTGTTCCAAGAAGGCATTTTGCGTGCTGTAGCACCTCAATATTAAATTTCGTTTGCGGGCTGATGAATGGAATCAGGTATGTTTTCGCTACTTGGTTTGATATTCAATTGTAGTAATTTCCCGTTTTTTTTATTAGCTCTTTCCTTGACGTTATTTTTTTCAACGTCACCTCTTAATTACCGCTTTTAAATACCGCTTTTAACGCTGTATTTTTGGGGCGATTTCTCATTTGGATTGACGCCACGTTTGCTGTCCTAATTGGCATATGACGTGGGCCTGCAGCTCCTTCTGGAATGCCATTTTGAACCTGCCGTTCGTGACGTGAGGCGTTCGTTTCCTTATCTACTTTGGCCGCGAGGTCTGTACTGCCGAAAGCTGTCACGTTACGATTATCCTGGACCAATTATTCATCGCCTACATGCGACTTTTTTGTCACAACCAGGTTAGTCTCAGATATCTACGACGTTCCATCACCGTTAACCGATTTACCAGTTCTAAATTTAATTTACACTTTATAAGTTGAAAACTTAATGTAATAATTGTTTCAATTTACAATTCATAAATTTAAAGCTCCGTTTTATAAATTTAAAACATAATGTAATAATTATTCTATGATCTACATCTCACAAATTTAAAGTTTTGCTTAATGAATACGTATTAAAAAATCTTGTAAAAAGTGCCCTCACGCCATTTTAATATCACTACCGAGATAACGGTTATTACATATGACAGTGGTAAGCTTATCCCTTCATTGAATTGCAATTAAATTCAATCTAAGAGCCTAAAAGAGGTTCACATATTTTCGCTGTGCGTGTCGCATTTTCAGCTCATGTATTATATTGTATTCAGACCATTTAATATTGTGATAAACAATTTACCAACGTATTACTGATGTTGCAATCAAATATGATCTGCTAATTAAATAAACTTAATTGCTTGCTATTATCTTATTTATTTCTTGAAATCCGTGATTTCTGGCGCCCTGTGTTTTTTTGACTATTATTAAAGAAGCTTGCGGCTGATCAGCTGATGATAGAAATCTGCGACCTAAGGCCATCGACTTTGAAGCTTGCTAGGCCATTGCGGTGAGTAAGTACATTTCTGAGCTACCGTGGTGTATAAATGATAAGGGGGTTGATCTGCGATTATACTGCCATAGATTATTATTATCTAGTAATCGATCGCAGGTTGGCTTCTTTATTGTTTCAAAATTTACTGGCAGATTTTCTAAAATGTGCGTTGTTTCTTATTGCAAATATTAAGCGATACTAAATTGAACGTATTGTATGGCGTAGGCCTACATGGAGTAAATACTTTTATCTGCATAGTTCGTACCGGTATGCGGTATGCGATCGTCAATAATAGAACCAAGGTCAACTTTTCTCTTGACCTGACTGAACTAGGTGATGGCGTGGCGGAGGATAGTGGCGAAAAGCGATCACTCTGCTGCGCATGCGTCATCTTGTTATGTCTTATCAGTTTCTATTGTTTATGTCTCTCTGTCTGCTGGTGAGGGAGATAAGTACCTTGCAGTTTGTCCAGTGCAGTGAATGCAGAAAAATAAGTCGAGTTACCGGTATACAGTAGTAGTAATCTATTAAAGTGTCAATTGTTTTACCGTTATCATGGAAACGAGTAAGAAAAAACAAAAAATGAAAACGCTAATGTCGTTCTTTAGTCGGCCTAAAAGTGAAGGATTAACAAGTAAGACCAATATTCCTTCCGAAAATTACGTCAAACATGATTTGCTACTTGCTATGAATATGCAAAGTATTAAAAACAGTTTGAATTAGAAAGTTGTAGGCTTGATATTTATATATTAAGGCTACGAAACTGGCAACATCGTAATACGAAAAAATTGCACCAGAAAACATCAAAACGCATATTTTGCACCTATACTTAAAAATTTCCGGAGGAGGACCCCCGGCCCCCCTTTTCATGGGGGATATTATTATATAAGTCTAGCGTTCCCCCACTGCCGAATTTGCCACTACACTACTGGTTCTGGCACTGAAAATGGAGTCGTCAGCAAATTGGATTGTAGTGGCATTATTTTTTCTAGAAGGTTGTTCTCACTCAATAGAAAAAACATGGGTCTGAGTATAAAACCCAGAGGTACTCCTCTATTTACTGATCGAGGTTCATTGAGCTGATTGTTATGGAAGACTCTGGTGGTGATCTGTGAGAGAGGACCTGAGAAGTTGGTGGGAGATTTCTCTAAATCCATAGTTGTTAATCTTCGTAAGCAGTACTTCATGAGAGATGCAATCGCAGGCCTTAGTGAGGTCTACAAAAATTCCTACGCTGGCGTATTAATAGAAATATCACAGAAAAATACGATTCCTATTATGAAAAGCTCCTTCATTTAGTGGAATTCCACTAATTGTTTCATGTTTAATGAACTTTACAAAATTGCTGTTTTGACAATTAAACTTCAATATGGAGACTTTGTATTCCAAGACTATTGTAATTATTACGACTACATAAATATATCACTTAAAATATATCACTTTCCCAAAACAGTTGCAGTTCATAACTTTCGTTACGTTTTCCTACGTTCTTTGCTGCTCTGCGTTCAGATATATAGAAAATTTAAGGTTTTTCTCCTGTGTGACGTTTCATATGTTTAACTAAAGTACTTCTTCTGTCTGTTCTGTATTCGCAAACAGAACAAATGTAACGATTTTCTCTTGTATGATTTTTCATATTTCTAACTAAATGACTTTTATCTGCTGTCCTGAATTCACAAACAGAGCAACTGTGAGGCTTTTCTCCTATGTGATTTTTCGTATGTCGAACTCAACTACTTTTGTTTCCTGTTTTGTACTCACAAACAATGTTTCTCCTGTATGATTCTTCACATGTATAACTAAACTACTTTTGTGTGTTGTTCTGAATTCACAAATAGAACAAATATACGGCTTTTCGTCTGTATGGGCCCTTATATGCGGAACTGAACTACTTTTGTGTGCTGTTCTGTAATGACAATCAGAGCAACTGTAAGGCTTTTCTCCTGTAAGATTTTTCATATGCACAACTAAAGTACTTTTATCTAATGTTCTGAATTCACAAATAGAGCAACTGCGAGGCTTTTCTCCAGTGTGATTTTTTATATGTCTATCTAAAAGACTTTTATGTGCTGTTCTGTGTTCACAAACGGAACAATTATATGTCTTTTCGTTTGTATGGGTCCGTATATGTATAACTAAACTATTTTTCCAAGCTGTTCTGTATTTACAAACAGAAAAACTATAAGGTTTTTCTCCTGTATGAGTCCTCATATGTGTCACTATATGAATTTTCTGTGTTGTTCTGTATTCACCGATAGAGGAACTGTAAGGTTTTTCTCCTGTAGGAGTCTTTACATGTTTAACTAAAGTACTTCTTCTGTCTGTTCTGTATTCGCAAAGCAAATGTAAGGCTTTTCTCTTGTGTGACTTTTAATATGTTTAACTAAAGTACTTTTATCTGCTATTCATAATTCACAAACAGAGTGACTATAACGTTTCTCTCCACTGCAAGCAATATTGATGTTATTTTTGTCAAGTGTATTGTTTTCATAATTTTGTAGGCTTACTTTCCATAGTTTCTTGTTTGATATTCATTGTGCTTTATTTAAAAGTCATAGTTTCTTTTAATAATATGTGACCCAATTGAAGTTTGATAAGTTCACATCTACAACAAAAAAATGTTATCATTAACCTATTATAAATTCAGAAAAACATATAGTGCAACCGAGAATTGAACATCAAACATTATTTTACTTCAAATTCTCATGGCTTATTTTTCATATATTGTGTGGTAGATGTAAAATAAAATTCAAGTTACAAATAGACTTCACACGACACAAACAAATCAAAATTAGCTCAAATCATTGTATGTATTCAGTTTCAGGGTAAAACCACTTTAGGGGTAAATGCACTTTTCAAACGCGTTTCTTTAAATAACAATGTTATTGCTATATTGCAAATTCCATCTACATTATTTACTACAGGATTTTAACCAGAAACTATGACAACACGATAAAGAGGTATAATGATTGCAAGATTATGACAGAGAGTTTGAAGCAGTTAAGCAAACACCATGATTTATTACTTTTATCAGTCTATGAAAGCACTAAGCAAGTCCAGTCAACCCAACAAGGTTGGCTTAATGTGCATGCATCACAAAAAAGGATATGAAGGAGCATATTAATTTACCATCTAACCTTAAATACATATTCAATTCCTCATCGAACCCCATACACAGAGTGATTTATAATAGTGTGGCAAAAGTGATACGATTAAACCTTTCAATCAAAATAAGATTGGACCAAACATACCTTAGTACAAGGTACCTACATAAAGTTGCACCCCTGAGGCTGGCAGCCTCTAAAAAGTCAAGAAGGTGTTTCCTAAGTAGCAAGAGATACAATAAGCGCCTCAAGTGACATTCAAGTACATTTAAAACGCACAATACATTTAGCCCAAAGGAAATATATGAAGAAATACATACTAAAATTAAAAAAGAAGAGAAACCAAGAAAAGGGAAACCCGAATCAGTAAAAACTAAAACTACACAGGTAGCACTGCACAATTACGATTATGGCAAATATGCTGTTCAACCTACAGAGGAAGGGATAAATAAAATAAAAAGGAGAGCACTAAACGCCCTAGAGGTGAGGAATAAATTTAAAAATCTATATCATTTTAATTACTATAGTAAATTATTTCAAGATGGTAAACAATAAACAAAAGTTAGAAGTTGCTGTGGAGCAACTGACAGACGCAATCATTTCTGCCTAAAATCAAAACTGTTCTCTCATTGTAAAGATCCTTAACAGAAAGGTTCTCTGGTGGAATGATGACCTTAAAAGGATGAGGGGTAGGTAAGAAAACTCTTCAATAGAGCAAAAGCATCAGGTGATTGGGAGAAATATAAAAGATCCCTAACTGAATATAACAAAGCACTGAACACATCATGGAGAAGGCATTGTGAGGAGATTAAAAACACTCCAGATTGTACCAGATCACAGGATTCTCTCCCAAGGATTCTCAAGGTTTCTAAGAACCTTAAAAACCACAACGGGTGAGTTTACTAGAACAGGCAAGGAAATCATGATCAAACTATTTCGGGTACACTTTCCTTAATCAGTAACCATTGACCAATCACTGTCGAATTGGAGGAACGAGGGACTCAATGCTCCTGCAGACAGAGCATAAAGAGAGGACTGGCAGATTGCAAGAACAGGTAACAAACTCATTTGAACCCTGCAAATAACCGGGACCGGACGGAATTTTTCCAGCCGTGCTCTAGAAGGGTTGGAACCTTCTACTTACTAGAATCTACATAGTACTCGGAGCCAGTTTAGCTCTGATTTGCATGTCCAGAATATCGAGACTAACCAGGGCGGTTTTAAGACTGGAAAGGGGAACTATTCTCAGGCAAAGTCCTTGCAACCCATTAGTCTTATGTTACTCGTACTTAAGACAATGGAGAAATTGTTGACAGGCACATTAGAGATACGCATATGTCTTGGAGTTATGAAACCTTCGCCAATTCTACCCATGTTAGCGGAGGCACAAGAACCCCCGCTAGACATAAGAAGGCAATATTTGACAAATAAATTTGTAATGAAGATTAGGACTAGTGCAAATAAAAAGTTTTTAAATAATATTTCAGTATTGCCCAACCACACGCTCACAAATACGTTTTGGAATAAGAAAAACTTACCGCTTCTATCGGAAGCATTTACCGAAACTGCCAACTTAGATGAGGAGAGTCGCCAGTTCTCATTATTTGATATTCAGTACGATTCATTATGGTGTAAATGTGAGATCCACTTTCCTAAATACACAGATATACCGGAAATAAATCAACAGTTATTTTTAGAATACACTGAACGATGGGATAGTTCTACGATAATATACACGTATGGCTCGAAAAGTCTGCTTTCCACAACCTGTGCATTTTAGGAGGCTTTCGGTAAATATGGGTGAATTAAGGTATACTGCGTATTGGATACATCTGTAAATTCCTTCCATCTGTTTTTAAATTGATTGTCTTTTAATGTTCACGAAACTTATAACCTACCACTACATATTTCAATATATAGTGCTGAACCAGTTGCCATAGTAGAAGGTCTTAAGTGGTGTCTGAATAGGAATCTTACGAGAATTGTTATAGTATCAGACGCTTTGTCAGTTCTCAAAGCAATTAAGTACAATAACGAACAAATTTAAAAAATCCGCTTGTTGATATTATTAGTTTAGTGGTCAAACATAAAACACATAAAACGACAGTAGTTTTTGTATGAGCCAAAGGCCACGCAGGTATCTTAGGAAACGAAATTGTTGATAGACTGACTAAAGTTCTCAAAAATCACATAAATATTAAAAAACCAATCGATGATTTAAATACGATTTTTAAACAAAATTGCAAAAATCAATTTAAAAATAGATGGAAGGAATTTACAGATGTATCCAATACGCAGTATACCTTAATTCACCCATATTTACCGAAAGCCTCCCCATACATTAATACTCATACAGTGCATCGACAATTTTCCTCTACCATTTCGAGATTAAAACTAGGTCATGGTTGCTTTCCGGTACACCTATACAGAATCAATGTTAAAGCCAGTCCTTATTGTGATAACTGCAATCAAACAGTAGCCGATTGTTATGAAGTAAGGGATACTCGTTTATCGAATTCTGAAAACAAGTGAAATTGACTTCCTTTGCTTCGTTTTGCCGTGAGCGTCCATTTTGATGGCGTCGTAAAGTACTTCGTTTTGTGCCAGAAATCTCTAGATTGGAATACAGGTTTGGTAGTTATTGCTAAGGCAATGGAATTCCGTTAGTGTCTGGTAGGTAGCCCTTTTGTTTCCTTAAGTGTGGTTCTAACTGAGAACTTCGTTAATAGGAGATTTTTCAAGCGAGAATTTTCAAGATCGATTTAAGAGCGACCTTAGGGGTCCCGACCCCTTGGCTTTCGATGAATCAAATTCGTGTTTAGCCGCACGTGCAATTTGCCATTGGATTGCTGGCATTGCTGGGAGATGCTGAATTAGGCCACGACCTGTTTCACACCGAGCCGAAGTTGAGGTCATGGTGGAAATTCACCTGCCAGGTGGCTGTCGTGGAAGAGGCTTCCTGCTGCGTTACGCATCATGGTACCGTCAACCTAAGGTGCTGTAGAAATTCTTAATATGTACTTGTCTTGGGCTCCCCCTTTTTGCCGTCGAGTTCTTGAGTGCAACCGATTTGATTTGGCATCGTGCACCTCGTTTAGGAGCTGTATTATTCGAGGACTTTAGTTGGGAAATTTGCCTTCGAGTGTAATTTCATTTAAACTATTTAGTAGTAGTTTAATCGATGTTGTTAACTTTTAAATATTCTTTTGCTACGGCCAGGCTCATGGAGCTTTAATTAATCAATGTTACGGATGTTATTCTAAATTAGATTTTGATTGAGTTGACCTGAACTACTTAAATCATTTAAAATTTTATTGATTGTAGTGTAAACTGTAATTTGACTTTATGGACGGATCCATTCTTGCTTATTTTGACACTGTCAATTGTGTTAACATTTAAATATTCTTTTTGGTGCTACTGTGACTTAAACTTAGTTAAACTGTCACAAGTTCGGCTCATTTACAGGCCTACTTGGCTTCTGGAAGCGCGACATTTACACAGATCTGTCTAAAGGGTACGCCACCAGGTTTAGAACGCGCTTAACAATAGAGCAGCAAATGAAGGTGCTCGTTCACTTGGCGTGTGCCAGAACGCGACGTTTGAGGACGTATTTACATGTCTTGTACATGCATATTCACTTATGTTTAGTAAATTCAACTAATTTAATTAAAAATTGGGGGTCCTAATTAAAGCCAAAATCGTAATTACCGTTTATCATGTATTTAAAATAACTCGGGCTGTATACTTTACTTAACTTTATTGCATATTTGTGCTTAACCCATATGTACAGGCTGCTTCAATAATATGGTAACACTGTGGTTATTATATGAATAGTAATGTTCTCTGGCTTTTATTTACTGCTGCATCGAGTCTCTGCTTTTCTTTATTGAGCTATGTAGGTTCGCCGTTACACGTTTCATCTGGAAGTAATAAAACGACGTAGAAAACGACATGGCGCCCTTCCGGATCCTGCAACAGCAGATAAATAGTTCTTTGGAACCCACCCCATCTACGGCTGAGAGGCCGCGAGCGTGCATTCCCAAGCCACCCCTTTTGGTGACAGAGATTCTTTTAGCAGGTATTAGCCTAGGGGGACATTGTGTCATTGTAGTGGATAGTTTTGTTGTATTGAATTAGGTGGGGGTGACATGTTCTATCATTCTGTACATCAAGTAACCCAGTATTTTAAAAGTTTCGCTTTCTATGAGATGTGTTTCTGAAACACATGCTACGTCGACGTTATGCCTGGTTAAGAAGCTAATAAATGCAGCTCTTTGGCCTTTAATTCCATTAGCATTCCAATTTATAACAGTTATATTATGTATTGTCAATAATTTATTTTGGTACATTTTGAAGTAATACTGGTAATAGTGTTAAAAGAATCGGCTTAATTTTATCTAAATGTGGAATGATTATGTCTATTGCGGTTTTGACAATTATTGTTAAACTATCTGCCATATTTTCATTCTGATTGGAAGTAGTACTGGGAGATTCCATGACAGCGTTCTTGTAGAAGCGACTGGTTACTACTTTTGAGAGTGTCGTTCTTCTTATTGGTTGATCCTTGTTGTTATTAGTTTGGGAATTATTGAATCTGCGGGATTGATTCGTGTGTGTAGTTTCGCATATTTTTGTGAAGTAGCTACACCTTTTGTAATTGGCAGGATGTTCTTCACAACAGTTAACGCACTGCGACTTGTCGTTAGACCGTTTTGGACAATCAGTGTAAATATAGCTTCCGGTACACTTTACGCACCGCGGTTCGAGTTTACAGTAATTGCGGGTGTGGCCATATCGCTGACATCTTTTACATTGCGGGATATTATCAGACTTTCTACGTGGTTCTACGAATACTATGCAATAATTAAATTTTGTGAGATTAAAGACTTCAGTGGATTTCTCATTTTTAGTCAGATCTACAGCACATAGTGGCATTGGAATTTTATTTTTGTTATACAGCCGCACCACCTTGGTAACGGGGTAACCTAATTTTATCAATTCTTCTATGATTTCTTTATCTGGAATTGATATCGGGATGTTACGTAATATCACGGACAGATTTTGTTTAGTCGAATCGGGATCTCTAAACGTGTGATATTTTCGTTGGTTTTTGATGTAGAATTTGGTGAGCTTACGAAAATCCTCAGTAGAGGATAAATTAATTCTTAAAAACTGACCTTTGGTGATGGTGGTAAATTTTTCTTGGGAAATTTTTTGGATGTCATTTAAGACCTCTTGATAATTTGTCGCATTGTGAGGGTAAATTGGTGGCACTTTAGTTTTACCTGGTGTTGGTTCAGTTATCATATCTTCTGCCTGCGAGTTTTGACTTTGATTTGAACTTGTACTATTTATAATGTTGTTTGGAATATAATATTTATTTGCTGCTATTAGGTTAGATGGTTCAAATAAATATCTTTTGCTTGGTTCCAGAAGTGCTGAAGATAGATTGAAGTTATCTCTTTTGTTGGTTGCACTAGTGTTACCGTTATTAAGAAACATAAGTTAAATGAATATCCATCTCATATACCAAGCACTAAAAATACACACTCTGCGTATATACCTACCCTAAATGCTGTTAAAAGTCCATAGGATGTGAAATGAAGATGTCATTGCTATGTGGGATAACTTTGTGGTGTTTTAAAAAGCTTGCATTAGTTTAGACCAGCTTTTTCTGATGAGCATTGTAAAATTTTACAGGGCTGTGGCTGTAACTACAACTAAAAACAATATTTTATGTAATCTCCACGGCAACCAACTTAAGTATTTTATATACAAACATGATAAATCACATCTAATTTACATACTTTATATGGGTCCCGGGTGGTGTAGCTTGAACAAGCGTTCACGTTCGATCAGTAGAGTTAAGCAACGCTCTTTCTGGTCAGAACTTGGATGGGAGTTCCATGGCTGTTTCTCTCGGTGCCTCGTGATACGGCTGTCACGTAAATAGTTGGTCCCGGATGTCATAATAACATCATGATAGTCGTTAGTGGGGTTGGAAGTCGCCATAAAATTTATAGCGACTCCTATAATTGGCCTAACGGCTGTTGGCTGAGTACCAAAATAAATAAATCTTATATTATAAGAGCCGATGCCGCCGGACGTCCGACCGTAAGCACTGGCGCGCGCACATGCCGAGCGTAAGCACAGGTGGCGAGACCGTCAACAGCAAGCATTTCGTTTCTTTACGCTACCAGCTTAGGCAAGCATTGTTATTGTTAACCGTTTCTTTACGCTGGCAGGGCCAGACTCAAGCTGGCCACGCGCGTTCTAGTAAATAAATAAATAAATACTTGATCAATATTATACATGCCATTCACTTTATTTGTAAGACTTGAATGTTTGAATTGTTTAATTTACATTAAGGCTGGCGTTTTAAACAACAAACCACCCACAACTGTTCCTCTCTTTTTATTGTACTGCTACTATATTAATATAGACAAACTCGAATTTTCTAATGTACCTCAGCTATTGAACTTATGCAAGGGTTTATTTCTCTGCTGAGCAGGTGTGGGTCAAAAACACGGACAGATGTTTTTGCCGGTGCAGATAATTTTAGATAAAATAAGCGTCTTGGCCTTTGTATGTATGTATTATCGATAACCTCATTTTACCTCGCGGTGTAGAGGCAGGTGCTTTAATGCTCCTTGGCCTTTGAATCACTATAATTAAACAGAAAATCTGTGAACTTTCAGGCATAGACAGAGTAAACAGAAACCAATTTAACTGATTCTAGCCAAATGCTGAATCTGTGATAAATTAAGCTACAAAGCACATATTACGTAAAAAAATTATCTGTTACATTATTATTTGTAATAATATATTTATTTGTAATAATTGTACATGAAGATATAAACTACAATTCAATTTTAAAAAAGTTTCTGGTAGCGGGAATTGAACACGGGCTTCCTGAGCGAGAGTCAGGTGTCCTAGCCACTACTCCATACTGGGTTATAGTTTCTTTTCTGCAACCAGCTGTATGCTACGCAGATGCATGATATTTAAACCAAAATACAGTTATTTTAATGACTGAATTTTTATCAGTAATAATGTATTAAGGGTAAATGATTTTGTCGTTAAAACTGTTTTACGAAAGTTTCTTGTTTTGGCAATGTCACAAGACAAACTAACTTGATCAAATTCCCGAGCCGAAGAAGAGGGAATTCGTCAAAGTTAGTTTGGCTAGAGTACTGTATATGTGGGTAATATTGACCTCCATCTTGTTTCCAGCTTGATGAAAGTAAACAATACGCCGCGTATCTAAACTAGAGCACTCACAAAAGTTTGATTGTCAAAATATCCTCTTTTAAGCCTTTTAATTTAGTTAGAGGAAGTCAAACCACTTAGGAAATGTAAAATATCGTACGGAAAATATATTGTACTTTGATTTTCGTTATTGAGAAAAATTGGCTAACGGGAAGGGATTATATGAATTTCTATGAAAAGGATTCAATTGCTATAAGTTTTTAAAACATTTTTACGTTTTACATACAAGGCACGTGTCAACTTCCACTAAGGCACGACATATACAGTGCTCTACTTCCACCCATTGAGATATCTCAGTGCTTCCACCAAGCTGGAAACAAGATGGAGGTCGATATGACTCACATATATGTAGTGCCTTAGTTTGGCGAGGGCATTGCAAAAAAACAACAAATCCTAAGTAAAACATTTTCCGAGCAAAATCATGAGCTCGAAATACATTTTGTGGAATATTTCCCAAATATGGGTTGATTTTGTATCAGTATACAATGAATATGACATTTATACTGATTCACAATAACAGTTTAATCACCATTGAAATGCCACATTGCTTAAAACAACATATTTGATGGATACAAGTGGTAAAATAAACTGATAAAACCCAGGAATATGCAGCAACGCAGATATCGCTGTACACAACATTACGATAGCGCCAAAAAAACAAAAGAGGAAACCATACATATTACACAATTTCCTTTTGCTGAACCCCCAGGTCCTCGCGAATGTTTACACAGGCTAGCATGAAACATCGGATATTAAGTCCAAATAGCACATAGAAGTCTGGGTTTCAAATGTGCATTTCGCGGCCGCAACAGGTCAAGGTCATGAGTCTAATGTGGGACTGCAAAATCTTTCCGTGAACAGCGCTGGGTTTAACCTGTGGCTAAAGAATGCCCAAGATAGAATTAAGAACGTCTTAAACACGGCACAAAAAAGTTTCAAACGACTTACCCCGGATAAACGGGCCTCGTGCAAAGTGGGTCACCAGAAAGAAGAATCCGTCAAGAATTGACGTGAGGAAAACTTCCTCTATAAACTTTCAAAGCTGCAATATTCCGCTGCATTCAGCGAGGGCGAAATTCATCCAACTAAAGCCACATGCCCGCAGAAACTTTGAACAATTCAATGGACGCTAACTGCTTCCCACAATAGCACCAAACAGGAAAAAGAACGCGGAAATTAAGCCAAGCCATGTCGCTTCCATGTACCGATAAGACCAAATGCGCGCGAAATTCAAATTACGCACTCGAAATAAAATAGATTGGGAGCATAGACCTGCAAAGTTATAGAGACGTACTCTGACCGTAACAGTATGTAATATAACGTAGAGCCATATATATAATACACATATATTGCTAGTAGGGCCTCGGAACGCCCGAAAACATTACGGCGCCGACATAGTCTCACTTAGAGTATAACGCGTCTCGTGCGCATGCGTGAGAATTCGTACTCCGCCTTTAGAAACGAATTTTAAACTTGACCACTTCCCCATTGGGCGGACGACGCAGCCGCGCTTGCCCACAGCTTACCATTATACATTGAAGAGTTGGTTGTCTGTCTCACTTCCACCGTGAGTTTCCCACTCATAGCCGCTAGCAATATAGTAAGTATTAGATATATGCGTAGAGCTCTTAAAAAAACTAAGTTCTAAGTAGTAAACCTTTTAATATTATTCATATGAAACACAACATTCTTACCAAAGGTCATAGTAGGTATTTACTTAAACAAAACTTATTTGGTATCCTACTCAGAAACAAAAAAAACGTTACTTACTTACTTAGATTTTATAAGCACAAGTTATTGTACATTATGTTCCGAAGGATTAACACCAAATCTTATTAAACCTCGTCGACCAGCCAAAGCAGGTTTCGGGATGGAAAGAAGATATCATTTCTGGCAACAATAGCACACTCTTCGAGACTTTTCCAAGAAAAAGTTGATCGAGATCTCTTATCTAAGGTACATACCTGTCTGGTAAATTTTATTTATAATCCCTCATCTTACTAGCAGAGACAACCTGGCCAGCATAATATTTTTTTATTTTTTCCTGCGAGGGATACCAGTACCCAATCATCCTTCAGTATATCTGTTAAAAGCTTACTGATTTCTGCCATGCATATATCTAGCACTGCCGCTTCTCTCATTTCTTCTTCTATATCAACATCACTGCCATCAGATATAATTTTCTTTGTATTTTCTCCTCCTTGTCCTCCCTCTTTTTCTTCCCCTCTCCCTTCTTTGTAAATATCTTGATTCAGTACTTCACAAGGGGCTTGGTTTTTGTTTTTTTCTTGACACAGTTGACTTAATTCTATCGTCCTTATCTCTTATGCGACGCATAACTTCATCGTCTGTTATAACTTCTGCTCCGAAAGCCACTTTTCTCTTTACTATTTCGGGTGCATAGGTGTGTTTAACCGTAGACACTAGCAATTCTTTAAAATAGTTTTTTTTCTGGCCGCTCTTGATTACCACCTGGCAGATCTGATTGTACTTTATCTGTTGCAAAATGTGACCCACCATT